>OY997268.1:337166266-337766266 GCA_963921465.1 Triticum timopheevii
CGGCGAGAAATAGTAGTTGATGAAGAACTCACAAGAGGTTATGTAGTTCCGTGATATTCTCGAGATACCAGAGGGTAATAGTCGAGGTAGAGTAGAATAGAGGTTGGACAGGTGAAATGATCTGTAGAATACAAGTACTTCAACTTGTCTAAGAAATAGAATCAAGGGAGAACAATACGGCCGAAACCATGGTTGCAAAGGACCAAACATAGTTACAAGATGAACTTATCACAAGGGGATTATTATTATTACAGGAAGCTTCCATGATAAGTTCCACATCGGGTCCATGGGCATGAACACAAAGGTTCAAGGTCGACTCCCACTTGATCAATGCATAACCTTCCATTTACTTCTCGTTTTCGACGAAGTTGTAGAATTGAAAATTTATCTGAAGAAACGCCAGTAGATATAACTCGCATAATCTTCGGGTTCACACCAATTAGGGAAGGCGTAGGTTCAACCCATCGGCGCATCTTAGGAACATATACCACAAACTTCACGAGTAACTAACTCAAGCCTGGAAGCAGAGTATGGTTAACAAGAGCGGGGGATACAATTTACCCAATGCATTATGTATCAGAGGAAAGGCTCACAAGGTTACTGAATATGAATGACGTTGTCAGATAAAACACAACAAAGGACCTGGAGGTCCACAATGGAGATGATATGAGTATCGGTACTCAACTAGAAGAAGAAAGAATGCAAGGAAATCAGATTATAGAAACAACTGACTAATTCAAAGCTCAACACAATGAAATTATGATTTCCAATTCAAGGGATCAGAAGCAGAGGCTTTGATCAAAGATAAGTGAGTTGGATAGACATAGATCGACAATTAATCAAGTTTTGATTTGTCGAACACCAGCTCATGTCCGTAGTGACATCTGAGCCAAGGGAAGAATTCTAATTAGGACCGATTATCGCGAGCATTCACAAACATATCGAATCAAATGCTCGAAATTACGATGACAAAGGATGCTAATGAGTATTGCTAGACATATGGAAGTAACCATAATGCAAGCAGATAAGGAGGAACAAGAGTAATAGGCTACTGAGCATTTTCGGAAGATCAAATAGTTTTTCAGGGCATCTTGTAATAACAAGAGCAATTGGGGATGAAGGTATGAACGACAATGTAGGTAGTTATCCAAAAGGATTTATCGGTGGTAGGGATCGCAACGACAAAGGGGCACAAGGGTCTCTAGAAAACTTTGGAGAGTATCTTCAGAATCATCTGGAGTGAGGGGCTCTCCGGGAGAAAGTATTTACAAGAACCTAGAGTTGTTAGCAAAATCATTTAACCTGAATAGAAGAGAGATCAAATTCCCAGAGTAAGGACGAGGAATAAAAGATCCTAATACCACTCAATTAGCGACGTGGGCCCGTAAGCTACACAACCATGTTAGTAAAATAGTTTTTCAAAGACTACACTCAACTTCGGCCAAGGAGTTGGAAAGGGGGATCCTACAGGCAGTCGGCTCTGATACCAACTTGTGACGCCCCCGATTCAATCGTACACTAGTCATACACACAAATGTGCATGATCAAGATCAAGGACTCACGGGAAGATATCATAACACAACTCTAGATACAAATTAAAATAATATAAGCTTTATATTACAAGCTAGGGGCCTCGAGGGCTCTAATACAAGCTCGATACACAAGAGTCAGCGGAAGCAACAATATCTGAGTACAGACATAAGTTAAACAAGGATGCCTTAAGAAGGCTAGCACAAAAGCAACATGATCGAAGAGGCAACGCCTCCTGCCTGGAACCTCCTAACTACTCCTGGTCATCGGCGGTCTCCATGTAGTAGCATCTATCAGCGATGGCATCTGGCTCCAGGGATACACCACCTTGTTGCATCAACCAAAAAGAAGAAAGAAGGGGGAAAAGGGGTAGCAAAGCAACAGTGAGTACTCATCCAAAGTACTCGCAAGCATCAGATCTATTCTAAGTATGCATTGGTATCAAATGGAAGGGTTGTATCTGTGGACTGAACTGCAGAATGCCAGAATAGAGGGGAAGGCCTAGCCTATCGAAGACTAGCATCTTCAAACAGCTCCAAGCATCTTGCAGCACGTAGAAGAGTAAAGAATAGCAGTTTATATTTAACAAACATGTTGTAGCATTAACGCCCAGAGATCCTTCCTCGACTCCCTGCGAGAAAGCAATCCCGGAGCCACATATCCATCACATATCTCAAGTAACCAGTTCTAGTTATAATAGATAAGGATACAAGTCTGAACGTCCATTACCGTGGACACGGTATTCGAATATATATCTTCCCTGCAGGGGTGCTCCACGATACCCAACATGCTCGATCACTTTGGCCGGACACACTTTTCTGGGTCAATGCCCGGCCTCGGAAGATCAACACGTTGCAGCCCTACCTAGGCTCAGCAGAGAGGTCCCCGCCGGTCTACATCCTAAGCGCTCCGGGGTCTTTGGCCCATCGCCCGCATCACTCCGGGTCGTTGCGCGCAGGGTGAATACCAGCATCGCCTTGGATGGCCAGCACGATCCGACCGTGCCGCACTGTTGAACTAGACGTCTGACAAAGCTTCGGCTGATACTGCGACGTCGAGGCCCATATCTATTCTTGCATGGTGGTTAGTGCATAAAGGCCAGAGGCCAACTCAAAAAAATACCCAAACCTGTTAGTGCATTGGGGGCTCGCGGAGACGAGCAGAGACTCACGATAATGTGACCCCGTCTCCCCGTCTCATGGACTTACGGCAAGGGCCCAGACTGCCCGGCCGTGCCACGTAGAAAACTTGCGGGTGCTCAACGGGCCCGCCCAACTTTCACATCAACTCGCGGGTACCCCTCAGGGCCTACCCGACTTCAACAATGGTCTCAAGTAAAGTCAAGGTAACCGTGTGTCCAAACATCAAGAGGAAAACCCGAGGAATCACCCCCGGTGGATTCCACTCGATGTAATCATCAAGGTGAACGTAAGAGGAACCACCCTCGAGGTTCACACTTGAGGTGTTGCACGACAGAGCCGTATCAGGAATGGTGAAGGAGGAACCACCGTCGATGACCACGACCGAATAGCTACACTACAGAGATCTCATCAGGTGTGATGTATGAGGTGTAACCCTCGGCACTCGATGGTAACTCTGCAGAGTCGAGCAACAAAAGGGGCGTGATGTGATGTGAGGTGTCGGGCTCTGGTCGTCGATCACGTCGATCGAGTCATCGATGATGAAGCAGGGGAAACAAGGACAAGGTGGGGGTCACTGATGGATCACTAACCAACCTATACTAAGCAGTTTAGGATAAGCAGGTTAGGTACAATGAGCATGTTACAAAAGCAGGCTATGCATCAGAATAGGAGCAAACAATAACAATAGGAAAATCTAATGCAAGCATGAAAGAATGGAATGGGCGATGTCGGAATGATCAAAGGGGGGGCTTGCCTGGAAGCTCCGCTGAAAGGGAAGAAGTGTCGGCTGTGACGTAGTCGTTCACAGGGGCGACATCAGTCTCGGGTCTACCGGACAGAAGAGGGGGAAGAAACACTAAATACAGAGCAAAGAGATACATGACAAGTCAATAAGCAGAGCTAGGGGTGATCTAACGCAGCACTACGCGATATAGGTGAAGGGGATTTTCAACCGGGAATGTTTTCCCGGTTCCAGACCTGTGTCAGACAGATGACCGGAGTGGGAATGTTCCATTTTCAGTTAGTTAGGGGCATCTGACGGGTAAACGGACCGTGGATTCGGATTCGTCTCGTCGTTCTGAGCAACTTTGATGTAGAAAACTTTTTCATCCGAGTTACGAATTATTTTACATGATTTTTTAAAGTTTTAAACAATATTCTTAAATTATTATTAGATCAAAAAGGGGGGTTATTGCATCAGCACGACATCATCATGATGTCAGTAGTCAACAGAGTTGACCAAAGTCAACCCTGACATGTGGGGCCGTTCTGTCATAGACTAACAACTAATTAACAGTGTTAATTAACTAATCAAGTTAATTAGGTAAATACGAGAGTTAATTAAGTTAATTAATTAACTAATTAATTATTATTATTATTTTTCTATTTTTCTTTTTAATGTTTTGGGGGTGGGCCCCCCGTGTCATAGGCCCAAGGGGCCATATCGGGCGCCGGGTGCGGGTGCTAGGCGCCATCGGGCGCGGTGGCGGGCGCAACCCGCGCGACGCCAAGCCCGACCGAAGGAACGGGGCGAGACCACCGGGGCGCGGCACGGCGAAGCAACAACAACGGCGGCGGGGCTGTAGGGCAGGGGCGGCGTGGCGCTGGGAGGAGGAGGCAGGCGAAGCCACGACGAGCCAAGGGACGAGCCCGAGCGGGCAGAGCGAGGGGCGTGGCCGGGGTTTGTCAGGCACGAGCGAGGCCAGGGCGCTGGCGCAGCGGCCAATGAGCGCACGTGGCGCGGGGAGGAAGAGGCCGCGGTCGGCATGCTCGACGACGGGGGTCGGGGTCAGAGGGGGAGAGGTCAGGCCTCACCGAGGGTAGGGGCGTCGAGGCTCAACGGAGCCGACGAGGAAGAGTTGAGGAGGCGAGTCCCGACGGCGACGGGGTGGCGTTGTCCTCGGGCGGTGGCATCGCCGGGTGATACATCCATGTTACATCATGCTTATATATCATTTATTGCATTATGGGCTGTTATTACACATTATATCTCAATACTTATGGCTATTCTCTCCTATTTTACAAGGTTTGCCATGAAGAGGGGGAATGCCGGCAGCTGGAATTCTGGCTGGAAAAGGAGCAAACATTGGAAACCTATTCTGCACTGCTCCAAAAATCCTGAAACTCCATGAAACTTATTTTTGGAATTAATAAGAATTATTGAGCAGAAGAAACACCTCAGGGGGCCCACACCCTGGCCAGGAGGGTGGGGGGCGCGCCCACCCCTATTGGGTGCGCCCCCTGTCTCCAGGGCCCCCTGGTGTCCCTCCGGTGTCCATGTTCTGCTATATGAAGGCTTTTACCCTGGAAAAAATCAGGGGCAAGCTTACGGGACGAAACTCCGCCGCCACGAGGCGAACCTTGGCGGAACCAATCTAGGGCTCCGGCAGAGCTGTTCTGCCGGGGACACTTCCGTTTGGGAGGGGAAATCATCACCATCATCATCACCAATGATCCTCTCATCGGGAGGGGGTCAATCTCCATCAACATCTTCACCAGCACCATCTCCTCTCAAAACCCTAGTTCATCTCTTGTATCCAATCTTGTATCAAAACAACAAATTGGTACCTGTGGGTTGCTAGTAGTGTTGATTACTCCTTGTAGTTGATGCTAATTGGTTTACTTGGTGGAAGATCATATGTTCAGATCCTTAATGAATATTATTACTCCTCTGATTATGAACATGAATATGCTTTGTGAGTAGTTACGTTTGTTCCTGAGGACATGGGTGAAGTCTTGCTATTAGTAGTCATGTAAATTTGGTATTCGTTTGATATTTGGATGAGATGTATGTTGTCTTTCCTCTAGTGGTGTTATGTGAATGTCGACTACATGACACTTCACCATTATTTGGGCCTAGAGGAAGGCATTGGGAAGTAATAAGTAGATGATGAGTTGCTAGAGTGACAGAAGCTTAAACCTTAGTTTATGTGTTGCTTCGTTAGGGGCTGATTTGGATCCATATGTTTAATGCTATGGTTAGGTTTACCCTAATACTTCTTTTGTAGTTGCGGATACTTGCAATAGGGGTTAATCGTAAGTGGGATGCTTGTCCAAGTAAGGGCAGTACCCAAGCACCGGTCCACCCACATACCAAATTATCAAAGTACCGAACGCGAATCATATGAGCGTGATGAAAACTAGCTTGACGACAATTCCCATGTGTCCTCGGGAGCTCCTTTCTCATTATAAGAAATTGTCCGGGCTTGTCCTTTGTTACAAAAAGGATTGAGGCACCTTGCTGCACTTTATTTACTTTATTTACTTGTTACTCGTTACAATTTATCTTATCACAAAACTATCTGTTACCTACAATTTCAGTGCTTGCACACAAAACCTTACTGAAAACCGCTTATCATTTCCTTCTGCTCCTCATTGGGTTCGATCCTCTTACTTATCGAAAGGACTACAATAGATCCCCTACACTTGTGGGTCATCAAGACTCTTTTCTGGCACCGTTGCCGGGGAGTGTAGCGCTTTTGGTGAGTGGAACTTGGTAAGGAAACATTTATATAGTGTGCTGAATTTTTTTGTTACTTGTCACTATGGAAACTAATCCTTTGAGGGGCTTGTTCGGGGTATCTTCACCCCGAACAGAAGAGCAAAGATTTGCTCCTCAACCCACTGAACTTTTTGAAAATATTTACTTTGAGATTCCTTCGGGTATGATAGAGAAACTGCTAGCTAATCCATTTGCAGGAGATGGAACATTGCATCCCGATTTACACCTTATCTTTGTGGATGAAGTTTGTGGATTATTTAAGCTTGCAGGTATTCCCGATGATGTTGTCAAAAGGAAGGTCTTCCCTTTATCTTTGAAGGGAGATGCATTGACATGGAATAGGCTATGTGATGATACGGGATCTTGGAATTATAAACGATTGAAGTGGGAATTTCACCAGAAGTTCTATCCTATGCATCTTGTTCATCGTGATCGTAATTACATATATAATTTCTGGCCTCGCGAAGAAGAAAGCATCGCTCAAGCTTGGGGGAGGCTTAAGTCAATGTTATATTCATGCCCCAATCATGAGCTCTCCAGAGAAATGATTATTCAAATTTCTTATGCTCGTCTTTCTCTCAATGATCGCAACATGCTCGATACTTCCTGCGCTGGTTCTTATATGCTGAAGACTATTGAATTCAAATGGGACTTATTGGAAAGAATTAAACGCAGCTCTGAAGATTGGGGTTCCGACGATGGTAAGGAGTCAGGTATGACACCTAAGTTCGATTGTGTTAAATCTTTTATGGATACCGATGCTTTTCGGGGATTTAGAGCTAATTATGGACTTGACTCTGAGATAGTAGCTTCTTTCTGTGAATCTTTTGCTACTCACGTTGATCTCCCTAAAGAGAAGTGGTTTAAATATAATCCTCCCGTTGAAGTAAAAGTAGTTGCACCTATTACAGTTGAAGAAAAGACTGTCTCTTATAGTGATCCTATTGTTCCTAGTACTTATGTTGAGAAACCTCCTTTTCCTGTTAGGATAAAGGATCATGCTAAAACTTCAGATGTTGTTCGTAAGAGTAATACTAGGACTTATACACCTCCCGAGCAAATCAAAGTTGAACCTAGTATTGCTATGGTTAAAGATCTCCTGGATGATGATTTAGATGGGCATGTTATTTATTTCTGTGGTGAGACTGCTAATATTGCTAGACCAGATACTAAGATACATAGACCTGTGGTAGGCATGCCTGTTATTTCTGTTAAAATAGGAGATCATTGTTACCATGGATTGTGTGATATGGGTGCTAGTGCTAGTGCAATACCCTATGACTTATATAAAGAAGTTATGCATGATATTGCACCCATTGAGTTGGAAGGTATTGATGTTACTATCAAGCTTGCCAATAGAGATACTATTTCACCAATTGGGATTGTTAGAGATGTTGAAGTCTTGTGTGGGAAGGTTAAATACCCTGCTGATTTTCTCGTTCTTAGTTCCCCACAAGATGACTTTTGTCCCATTATTTTTGGTAGACCCTTCTTGAATACTGTTAATGGTAAGATTGATTGTGAAAAGGATACTGTCACAATTGGCTTAGAGGGTATGTCTCATGAGTTCAATTTTGCTAAGTTTCATAGACAACCTCGCGATAGAGAACCACCTAGTAAGGATGAGATTATTGGTCTTGCTTCTATTGCCGTACCTCCTACTGATCCGTTAGAAAAATATTTGCTAGACCATGAAAACGATATGTTTATGAAGGAAAGAAGGGAGATAGATGAAGTATTCCTTAAACAGGAACCTATGCTGAAACACAACCTTCCTGTTGAAATTCTTGGGGATCCCCCTCCACCCAAGGGTGATCCCGTGTTTGAACTCAAACCATTACCTGATAATCTTAAGTATGCTTATCTTGATGAAAAGAAAATATATCCTGTTATTATTAGTGCTAACCTTTCAGAGTAAGAAGAAGAAAGATTATTGAGAACTCCGAAGAAGCACCGTGCTGCTATTGGATATACTCTGGATGATCTTAAGGGCATTAGTCCCACGCTATGCCAACACAAAATTAATTTGGAGGCCGATGCTAAACCAGTTAGAGATCCTCACCGACGATTGAATCCCAAGATGAAAGAAGTGGTAAGAAAGGAGATACTAAAGCTCCTTGAGGCAGGTATAATTTATCCCATTGCTGATAGTGATTGGGTAAGCCCTGTCCATTGTGTTCCTAAAAAGGGAGGTATTACCGTTGTTCCTAATGATAAAGATGAATTGATCCCGTAAAGAGTTATTACAGGTTATAGGATGGTAATTGATTTTTGTAAATTAAATAAAGCTACTAAGAAAGATCATTACCCTTTACCTTTTATTGATCAAATGCTAGAAAGACTATCCAAACACACACATTTCTGCTTTCTAGATGGTTATTCTAGTTTCTCTCAAATACCCGTGTCAGCGGGGGATCAATCAAAAATTACTTTTACTTGTCCTTTCGGTACTTCTGCTTATAGAGTATGCCTTTTGGTTTATGTAATGCACCTGCTACCTTTCAAAGATGTATGATGGCTATATTCTCTGACTTTCGTGAAAAGATTTGTGAGATATTCATGGATGATTTCTCCATTTATGGATCCTCTTTTGATGATTGCTTGAGCAACCTTGATCGAGTTTTGCAGAGATGTGAAGACACTAGTCTCGTCCTGAATTGGAAAAAGTGCCACTTTATGGTTAATGAAGGCATTGTCTTGGGGCATAAGATTTCCAAGAGAGGTATTGAAGTTGATAAAGCCAAAGTTGATGCTATTGAAAAGATGCCATGTCCCAAGGACATAAAAGGTATAAGAAGTTTCCTTGGTCATTCTGGTTTTTATAGGAGGTTCATTAAGGACTTTTCTAAAATCTCTAGGCCTCTGACTAATTTATTACAAAAAGATATTCCTTTTGTCTTTGATGATGATTGTGTAGAAGCATTTGAAATACTTAAGAAAGCTTTGATCACTGCACCTATTGTTCAGCCGCCTGATTGGAATTTACCCTTTGAAATTATGTGTGATGCTAGTGATTATGCTGTAGGTGTTGCTCTAAGGCAAAGAGTTGATAAGAAATTGAATGTTATCCGGTATGCTAGTAAGACTCTTGATATTGCCCAGAGAAATTATGCTACAACTGAAAAAGAATTCTTAGCAGTTGTGTTTGCATGTGATAAGTTTAGACCTTATATTGTTGATTCCAAAGTTACTATTCACACTGATCATGCTGCTGTTAAATATCTTATGGAAAAGAATGATGCTAAGCCTAGACTCATTAGATGGGTTCTCTTGCATATTATTGATAGAAAGGGAGCTGAGAACCCCGTTGCAGACAACTTGTCTAGGTTAGAGAATGTTCTTGATGACCCACTGCCTATTGATGATAGCTTTCCTGATGAACAATTAGCGGTCGTTAATGCTTCTCATACTGCTCCTTGGTATGCTGATTATGCTAATTACATTGTTGCTAAATTTATACCTCCTAGTTTCAGATACCAGCAAAAGAAAAAGTTCTTTTATGATTTAAGACATTACTTCTGGGATGACCCACACCTTTATAAAGAAGGAGTATATGGTGTTATTAGACATTGTGTACCTGAGCATGAACAGGAACAGATCCTACACAAGTGTCACTCCGAATCCTATGGAGGACACCACGCTGGAGATAGAACTGCACAAAAGGTACTGCAATCTGGTTTTTATTGGCCTACTCTCTTCAAAGATGCTCGTAAGTTTTTCTTATCTTGTGATGAATGTCAAAGAATTGGTAATATTAGTAGACGTCAAGAAACGCATATGAATTATTCTCTTGTTATTGAACCGTTTGATGTTTGGGGCTTTGATTATATGGGACCCTTTCCTGCCTCTAATGGTTATACACATATTTTAGTTGCTGTTGATTACGTTACTAAGTGGGTAGAAGCTATTCCAACTAGTAGTGCTGATCATAAAACTTCTATTAAAATGCTTAAAGAAGTTATTTTTCCGAGGTTTGGAGTCCCTAGATATCTTATGACTGATGGTGGTTCACATTTTATTAATGGTGCTTTTCGCAAGATGCTTGCTAGGTATGATGTTAATCATTGAGTCGCATCTCCTTATCATCCGCAGTCTAGTGGTCAAGTAGAGTTGAGCAATAGAGAGCTCAAATTAATTTTGTAAAAGACTGTCAATAGATCTAGAAAGAATTGGTCCAAGAAACTCGATGATGCATTATGGGCCTATAGAACTACTTATAAAAATCCTATGGGTATGTCTTCGTATAAGATGGTTTATGGAAAAGCATGTCATTTACCTCTTGAACTTGAACATAAAGCATATTGGGCTATTAAAGAGATCAATTATGACTTCAAACTTGCCGGTGAGAAGAGGTTGTTTGATATTAGCTCACTTGATGAATGGAGAACCCAAGCCATGAGAATGCTAAGCTATTCAAAGAGAAAGTCAAACACTGGCATGACAAAAGGATACAAAAGCATGAGTTTAATGTAGGTGATTATGTGTTATTATTCAACTCTCGTTTAAGATTTTTTGCAGGAAAACTTCTCTCTAAATGGGAAGGTCCTTACGTTATCGAGGAGGTCTATCGTTCTGGTGCCATAAAAATCAACAACTTTGAAGGCACAAGTCCGAGGGTGGTGAACGGTCAAAGAATTAAACATTATATCTCAGGTAATCCTATCAATGTTGAAACAAATATTATTGAAACCCTAACCCCGGAGGAATACATAAGGGACAGTTTCCAGAATGTTCCAGACTCCAAAAAGGAATAGGTATGTGGTACGGTAAGTAACTGACTCCAAAACAATTCTAATGACAATTTTTATCAGTTTTGGAATATTTAAGGATTTTTGGAAGAAAGAAGTAGTCCGGGAAGGACACGAGTGTCGGTGTCAAAACCGGCGGATCTCGGGTAGGGGGTCCCGATCTGTGCGTCAAGGCTGATGGTAACAGGAAGCAAGGGACATAGATGTTTACCCAGGTTCGGGCCCTCTCGATGGAGGTAAAACCCTACTTACTGCTTGATTAATATTGAAGATATGGGTAGTACAAGAGTAGATCTACCATGAGATCATAGAGGCTAAACCCTAGAAGCTAGCCTATGATGGTATGATTGTAATTGTGATCGGCCTTCTAAGGACCAACCTCTCCGGTTTATATAGACACCGGAGAGGGCTAAGGTTTACATGGAGTCGGTTACAAGGAAGGAAACACGATATCTGGATCGCCAAGCTTGCCTTCCACACAAAGGAGAGTCCCATCCACACACAGGCCGAAGTCTTGAGTCTTGTATCTTCACGCTTCAATAGTCCGGATGTTGTACACAGTCCGCCCGTCCGGATACCCCCTAATCCAGGACTCCCTCAGTAGCCCCTAAACCAGGCTTCAATGACGATGAGTCCGGCGCGCAGTATTGTCTTTGGCATTGCAAGGCGGGTTCCTTCTCCGAATACTCCAAAGTGGTTATCGAACACGTAGACCGTGTCCGGATCTGCAAGATGATCTTCGCATAGCATAAATCTGATCCACTGGCAATCTTCGTACGTCGTTCCCTTGCATCGTGGCCTGGTCCAATGCGAACCGGCGTTTCTTACCCCACCTCGACTCGTGTTACGAGGCGGTTTTATTGGCACATCCCGTCGAGGCAGAGATCGTGTTCCTCTTATTATGGGATTTTCCATTAATATGGGCGTGCGTGACCCCACGACGGCCGCTGGTATAACTCCATGTGTTTTTAGATAAGCCTCAAACGGTCACACCGAGGACTCTTGATATTCACCCTCTTTATAAAGGGGTCGAGGCCTATGCCTCTTTTCCACCTTCCTCGCGCCTTCTCGCACCTCGAGTTCTAACATCCGAAACCTAAGCTCCCACACCCCAGATCCTCCAATATGTCCGGATCTGACCCTCAAGGCCAGTGGGTGGCCTCCTCGATTCAAAAGGAAGACATTGCGAAGCTTAGGGAGGTCAGATACCTGACCGCCGACATCCAGCACAGGCTTCCTTCTCTAGGGCAGGTCATCCCTACACCAGAGCCCAATGAGTGCGTCGTTTTTATCCCGCACTTCCTCCGCGGCTTGGGCTTCACCCTCGATCCCTTTATGAGGGGGCTCATGTTCTACTATGGATTGGATTTTCACGATCTGGCTCTAGACGCTATCCTCCATATCTCGTCGTTCATTATCGTGTGCGAGGCTTTTCTCCACGTCACCCCACACTTCGGCTTATGCCTCAAGACCTTCAATGTGAAGCCGAAGATTATCGAGGGGAGACATGTGGAGTGCGGAGGTGCCATAATAAGCAGGAACGCCAATGCCCCATGGCCAGAGGGTTCTTTCCCAAAAGTATCCGATGTATGGCAACAGATGTGGTTCTATGTCACGGCTCCCAGAGGCACAAAGTGGGTGGCTGCTCCCGCGTTTTTCTTGGGCCCTCCGTCACAACTAGCATCTTGGACCGACGTAGGATGGAATTGGGGGCCCGCTGGTGATGTACTAGTACTGCAGAATCGCATCCGGGAGCTTCTTGAGAGGGACATTAACCTTGTCAGCATAATGCAAGTGATGTTAATCCAACGGATGTTGCCATGCCAACGCCGGCCTCTCCGGATGTGGGAGTTCAATCCGAAGGGTCCGCGGACTGTCAAGCACTTCTTCGGCTTGAAGCTCGAAGAGATGTGCAAATTATTCTTTGGACAGAAAGTGGAGTGTCCGAACACCACCGAGGATGCGGGCCTAAGCTGCAATCGCCTAGATACCCAAGTAAGTAGCCTTGATACCGGACACCTTGTTTTGTATTTGTCAAAAAAATTATTCTGAAAATCATCCGCGGCCAGGAATGGCTCAACAAGGCAGAGAGAATCAGGTGTCCGACGCCACTTCCCAAAGGCTCGCCTGGCCCTACCATGGCCAAGATGCTCGACCGGGTACTCAGCAGAATGCCCTTGGGGAAAGACAAGGGGAAGAACGAAGAAATCGAACTCCACACGCTACGCATCGGAACCGGGGGAATTATTACCTCCCCCAAGGAGGATAGTCGGGAAGGGGAGACCAAGGCCTCCTCCCCGCGCGGGAAGAAGAGGGCCGCCTCCGAAGACCTGGAGACGGAGATGCCCAAGCAAGGGAAGAAGGTATCACCAAGGGGCTCTGCCGCGACGGGCGTCCTCACCGCGTTATGCCCGCCAATGGGCCAGGCCTCCACCGAGCTGTAAGTCAATCGTTAATTCGAAGGTACTATGCCTCTCCTAGATCAGTAACCAGGATTCGCCTTTTGCAGTCCGGCTAGCAGCTCTTCTCAACAGAGTTCGTCTTCGGGGGATCTTCCTCCAGAGATGATGCAGAGCGAGACCCCACCTACCTCTCAGGCTCATGAAGCGGGCGACACTGAGGTGTCATCACGGAGGAGTCCGGATCTGCCGAAGCCGGAAGTCAATTCGTCAGACGCCCTGAGCCCGGAGCATTTGGCTCCCACGAGGGGCGATGGGAAGGGTCCGGCACAGTTCAATGTCCGGCCGGATGTATTGACGGGCTTACTAGAGCGAGCTGCGCTCTCGGAGGAGCACCGCTCGTTAATGAGCGCGGTGCTCAAGAAGATTTCGTCCTCTACAAGTGGTTTGAATGAAGCATTTACAAGCCTGCTCAGAGGCTTTGAGGTATGTAGTGAAGAATACACCATTTTATGGCTGAGAGGCACGCGCTAGGTGTGCTCCATATGGATAGTAGCCCCTAAGACTCTGGTTGCCCACCCTAGGCAGCAAACGGGGGATCATAAACCAATGATTGATTTGTAAATACGTGCAGGTAACTGTAGGTCCGGCCGCCGACCAGTCCGTTGAAGTTGCCGAACTAACGAGGCAAATTGGATCGATTGATGCTGATATCACGCTGCAAATGAGCGGCTGGACAAATCACAAGGTATGTGCCCTGCCTTCCTTTGTATAGGAAAATATTAAGGTGGCATGATATTAATGTAATATGTTTGGACTATAGATGGTGCTACTGCCGTGGAGGCCCTGAGGGCGGAACTTGCTCTAGCCAAGGAACAAACTCGGGTGAGCAATGCAGCTGCCCTAAAGGCGGCTAAGGAACTGAGAGCCGAACAGGCTGCTCATCGCCGAAGCGAGGAAAAGATAGCCGAAATGGCTGTCGAGTTAAAGAATGCCGCTGACCGGTATGAGCTCCTTAAAAAGGAGCATTAGGATAATTCGGCCGACCTAAACAAGGCACTTAATGCCACTAAGGAAATACAGACCGAGCTCAGGGGTGCGCGGGAGGATCTTGAACAGGCCGTTAAAATCATGGCTGGGGGCTCCTATTTGCTGCGGACGAAGTTTTTCGATCCGAAGTACGCTCCCCTGGATGGACGCTGGAGTCCTGCAGACGCATATGCGGATTTGGCGAAGAGTACGGCTGACGCTACTGAGTTCTTCAAAGATCAAGGTGATAAGGAAGTGGAGAAGCTTTTCTGGTCGCAATTCAATGCTCCCGCTCGCCCGCTGCCGTTAAGTGACAAGATGGCTGCTGTAGCGGAGCTTCACAGGTTGTCCAGGCTTGCAATGCGGTCTGTAATAGACCATCATAGGCCGAAGGGGCCTAAGCCGGACAGTTACTTTGGCTTGGTGCAACAATTCCTTGGGGCCGTGCCCCGGATCGATGCCATGAGAAGGTCGGCGTGCATAGAAGGTGCACGGATGGATCTTGCCCGCGTTAAAGCCTATTGGATGGATATGGATGCCACCATTATAGCGTCCCAGGATCCGGTGGGGGGCCAATATCCGGCCGAGCACTACTTGGCGCAGGTCACAGAGAATGACCGCCTAATAGAGGCGCAGTGCTCGAAGGGTGTCTTGTTCGAGTGATGAATCGAATCATTGTAAAACAATGTTTATTTTGATTATAAGGCTATATTTATACTGTTTGCCTGAAAATATGATTGTGCCCCCTGTGTGGCCGTTTATATATATATATATATATATATATATATATATATATATATATATATATAGGGTGGGTCTATTATGATAACACCCTTAAGACCTTATTCTGCACACCAAAACTCCTTATTCTGCTAACACCTCCGTGCTTCTCAATCCACCTGAATCGGAACGCATATTAACGTGAGAAAACTGCATTAGGCCAACCCCTACACCCCACTATCTACCCCGTAGCAACCCCCCTCGTTTCCCACCTTCTTCCCCACCACGAATACCCCTGGCACCCCACCAACCCCACCCCTCCGGTGCCCCACAGGTCCCCAGTCCCATGGCGCGCCATCGCCCCCACCCCTCCGGTGCGCGTACTACCTCCCACCCCCACGGCGCCCCACCATCCCCCACCCACTCCGGCGCTCCTCTCTGACCTTCTTCTGCCACCCCGATGCGCCTTGCCCCCCACGCCTCCCCAGTGACTAATCCGGCTGGATCCAGCCCCGCCGCCCCTAACCACCTTCCTCCCTCCCTAGGTCGGGCCGCAACCGGTGCCGCCGTGGTGCCCCACTCCGCCGGCCAAGCCTCACCCCCACCGCTACCTTCCTCCCGCACACTGATCTGGCCCCTGGAAACCAATTCCCTCCCCCCGCTCCCTTGCCCCGATGACAGATCTGAGCGAAGCTGGCCCTGCCGCGCCATAAGCAGAGGGGATCGGGCAGCAGCCACGGTTGACCCCCGCATGCTCCCTCGCCGATGGACCTGATGCGTTCATCCACGGTGCCTCACAACCCTCAGGTCGCCGGGATCAAGGAGGCTGCCCCACATCGGCGCCTCTCCGCGCATCTTCGGCCGTCCAAGCACGCGCCCCGACGGCCTCCTACAAGCACGGCTCAGGACTCCTGCTCACAGGCTTCTCTAGGGGGCCATGGACGTCGGCGATCGTCGGATCCCCCATGCCTGTACCCACGTGATCCGGCCGGATCCCCTCATCCTCGTCCTTGGATCATGCGGCGACCTCCATTTCACCGGCGACGGGCGATGGGCTCCAACACCGACGCCCACACCCCTCTCCTCCCGGAGCGTCGAGGAAGAAGCTGCAATGCAGTGTGCACTGCAGTGTGCGGTGAGTGGAGATGCAGTGCAGTCTTCCGGTGCATTCCCTGGATGCATGCGAGGGGAGTCGATGGCGGCACCAACACCCCAGTGAAGAGCAGTAGGCGGCGCTTTGCAGTTTAGAAAAAATGCTTTTGGATTTTTGCTGTCAGTTTTGGTGTATTCAGCCTAGAAGATTTCCTAGTGCAGTCCGGTGATTACTAATGCAAGGTTTTGGGCATGCTATTGTCCATTTGGTAAACACAAAACAAAAAAGATCTGAAAATGAATCTCACTTCTATATTAGATGTAGTTCACTCGGTCAGTCCCTGTGGTCCACTCGCTTGGTCAACGCGCGTAAAAAATTAGTAAGTACAAAAAAGGACAACAAAAACTCATGAGGTTCACTTTTGGTAGTGTTGCGTTTCACTTTCGGGAGTGTTGCGGTTCACTCTCGTTCAAAACGAAGTTGAAAAAAAGACAACAAAAACTTGTGTGAGAAAGTTTACGTCCGACAAAAAGAAATGATGCAGTGCACTTGTCTGTCTGTTGCAGTGCGGTTTTTCAGTTTGAGGCAGTGCGTTCTTCTATCCCACGACGATTTTGGTGTCGCGAAAAAACAGTGTCCGCTTTTCACTAATTTTAAAACTGCTCTTAAACCGTAAAGAATTAGAGAGTGTGTTCTACATGAAAAAGTTCCGTCTCGTCGATATTTTTCCAACGGCGTATCGTTTGAATCATTCCGACCAGCGGTTTGCAAAAATTTCGTGAAAAAACGGCCGCTGCCTCTCGAAGTCAGCCGCACGATTTTACAAATTAACTAAAAACCGTAAGGAATCTCAAAACCATTTCAACATATGAAAGTTGCACCTTGTCCATAGCTTTCCAACGGTGTATCACACGCCCCGTTTCGATAAACGGTTCAAAAACTGGAACGAAAACAGTACCGAAAATTTGAAAAAATTTGAAAAACAGAATTCCGCGATTTAGTAAATTTGAAACTGCTCTTAAACCGTAACAAATTAGAGAAAGATTTATATATGAAAAAGATGCGCCTCGATGATATCTATCCAACGGCGTATCATTTGCTTCATTCCGACAAGCGGTTTAGAAAAAAACGTGAAAAAATGCTCGCTGCCACTCGTCATGGGCCGCACCATTTTCAAAACTGCTCTTAAACCGTGTGGAATCTCGAAAAGTGTTCAACATGTCGAAGTTGCGCCTAATCCATAGATTTTCAACGATATATTATACGCCTCATTCCGATAAACGGTTAAAAAATTTGAGCGAAAACAGTACCAAAAAAACACCGCGTGCAGTTTTTTTCGACACGAAGTTCACTAGTCTCTATTGCAGTGCTCGTCATGAAAATGATGCAGTGTGCTTTTGTTGAGCGTGCAGTGCTGAAGTGGTGTGCAGAATAGTTATTCTGCTAATATTAGCAGAATAGACCGTCTATAGCTACACCCACTTTTCATATATATATAGGGAAAATGCATCCTACTACCGGGTGTAGCTACACCCACTTTTCATATACTACTATGTGGTAGTATATATACTACTTTATCATTTTTAGTATGTTTATATATTATATCTAAGATACTCCAAAGCGAGTTATGTGAAATAATTGCATGTGAGCCCATGTTTTTATCATATTTATGAAAATACGTACATATTTGTACGTAAATAGAAGTATGATAAAAATATACTACATACTATCTAAAAATAGTATATATATACTACATACATATTCTTACATACTACATACAACGCATACATACACTGCGGTATGGTAAATACTACCTAAACCGTACAAAATAAAAATGGGTGTAACTACACCCGGTAGTAGGAAAAAATTGTCCTATATATATATATATATATATATATATATATATATATATATATATATATATATATATATAATCCGAAAGTTAGTAGTCGTTGGCTTCAGCCCCCACGCATACAATGCGGGGATGTTCATGAAAAATATGCTTAATCACACTTGATCCAACGTCTTGATCCATTAAGGAGGTGATCGCACGTCGAACTAGGTAATGGACTATATAGCTGTAACACTTTCACTTAGCCACGAGATTCTAACGTTGGGGCTACTATGTAGCCCCTGTTACCTTCGCGTGCATCCGAATACGGGCGCGTATGTACATGGCCGGGAAATGGCCCTTCGTTAATGCGGAGGAATCCTAAAGATTCCGGTGAGTCGTTGAGTGGTTGATCAGTCTCTCGCTGTATCATGACAGTCAGTTTTCAGCTTTCTCTACTGAGGTGCTCATCCGGAATAACTAGGGCACAATCGCAGTAGTTCTCCTTTAGCCACCTTAGACGATAATATGGAACGTAAGGTGGCAAACCCAGGAGTCAGGCTAACCCAACATTTGACCAAATACATGATTCGGAGCTGATGCATATAAGGCCAAACTCGTGACGTCGAACACTCCCGAAGGTATTCAGACTTTATAACAGATGATGGGCTCAAGAATGCCCATTCATTATAAACCCTGTGTTTCCAGGTACGTGCATTGATCTGTCGTGGCGAAATGCCAAAAACGGCAGTATCCTATGTGGGTATGGAACCCATGGGATGGTTAAGCAACAAGAGGCAATATAAAAGGTTTACACATGGGCTTAATCTAAAAAGAAACCTGTTGAACGGGGCGCCGTTGTCTGTGGAAAAAGAAAACTCATAGGAGAGTGCAACGTAAGTATGCGATGGATAGTAAAAGTGTAAGATGTTCGCCTGCCAATAAGGTTGAGCCAAGTGTGGGGCTTTATTAAGTGTTTATAGCCCTGGTATCCGCTATGGGATTATATATACGGTGCCCTGGTTTATTTTATTTGGGCTACCGGACTCGTCTAACCGTGTATGTGGTCTTAACGACCAGTCATGTTTTTTTGGTACTGGAGGCCTCTTATAGTCCGGCCGCTAGGGCCGTCGCGTGTTCCTCTGCGCGTGAAAAGCGCTCTGTTATTCCGCTAACGGTGATGACGCCATGTGGACTAGGCATCTTGAGTGTAAGGTAGCCATAGTGCGGCAATGCGTTGAAGCGGGCGAAGGCCGTTCTTCCAAGCAATGCGTGATAGTTGCTTTGGAAGGGTGCGATGATGAAGAGTAGTTCTTCGCTTCTGGAGTTGCCTGGAGAGCCAAATGTTACCTCCAGTATGATGGAGCCCCGGCTGTAGGCTTCAACACCTGGTATCACCCCTTCAAAGGTGGTGTTTCTTTGATTAATTCTGGATGGGTCTATCCCCATCCTGCGGACAGTGTCCTCATATATTAGATTGAGACTGCTGCCTCCGTCCATGAGGACGTGAGTGAGATGGTATCCGTCGATTATTGGGTCAAGCACCAAGGCCTCTGATCCTTCGCGCCGAATACTAGTTCGGCCGTCGAAGCGGTCGAAGGTGATTGGATAAGACATCTAGTAGTTAGGTGTAGGTACGATGGGCTCTATATTGCGCGCGTCTCTACGTGTGCATTCGTGCCTTCTCATGGATGTACAAGTCGCGTGGATCGTGTTCACTGTTTTAACCTCTGGCGGGAATTTTTTCTGTCCCCCAGTGTTCGGCTGGCGAGGTTCATCCTCGTCGTCACTTTGTGTTTCCCTTCCCTTGTGTTCGGCATTTAATTTGCCGGCCTGTTTGAAGACCCAGCACTCTCTGTGCGTGTGGTTTGCAGGCTTGTCAGGGGTGCCATGAATTTGGCACAGTCTGTCCAGGACTCTGTTCAGACCGGACGGTCCCTCTTTGCTTCCTTTAGATGGCTTCTTTTGCTGATCAGGTCGAGAGCCCCTGAATCCAGCATTAACCGTTGTGTTGTCCGGGCTCTCTTCCTTGTTTTGGCATTTATTTTTATTACGCCGTGGCTTCCCGTTGCCATCCCTTATTTCGGATGTGCTGGGGTCGCTGGTGCCTTTACGGGCTAGCTAGCTATCTTCACCCGCGCAAAAGCGGGTCATGAGGCCTGTTAGGGCTGCCATTGTCCTTGGCTTTTCTTGGCCGAGGTGTCTGGCGAGCCACTCGTCGCAGATGCTGTGTTTGAATGCCGCTAAGGCTTCGGCATCCGGACAGTCGACAATTTGATTCTTCTTAGTGAGAAATCTGTTCCAAAGCTTGCGGGCGGACTCTCCGGATTGTTGGATTATGTGACTTAAATCGTCAGCATCCGGAGGCCAGACATAAGTCCCTTGAAAATTGGCCCTGAAAGCGTCTTCGAGTTCCACCCAACTCCCAATTGAATTTTCGGGGAGGCTTTTCAACCAGTGTCGAGCTGGTCCCTTCAACTTTAGGGGAAGGTATTTGATGGCGTGGAGATCATCCCCATGAGCCATGTGAATATGCAGGATAAAATCCTCGATCCAGACCCCTGGGTCTGTCGTTCCGTCGTATGCCTCTATGTTCATAGGTTTGAAACCTTGTGGGAATTAATGGTCCAGTAATTCTTCGATGAAGCACAGGGGGTGAGAAGCCCCTCTGTATCTGGATGCACTGTGGCATGCGGTCGGCTGTTGTAGTGTCCGGTGTTTATTCCGAAATGGTATTTGATTAGCGTAATT
The DNA here is from genome assembly GCA_963921465.1 of Triticum timopheevii. Classification (NCBI taxonomy): domain Eukaryota; kingdom Viridiplantae; phylum Streptophyta; class Magnoliopsida; order Poales; family Poaceae; genus Triticum; species Triticum timopheevii. The sequence goes on from OY997268.1 coordinate 337,187,012, forward strand.
GTTTTGGTGAACATAGTCCCTCGCCGGGGTGTGTCGTCTAGATCCGTAGATGGACCTAGTTGCGCCAGCCTTCTTATCCAGGTGCTCGCGTAGATCACGCGCGGCGTCAGTAGCTGCTTTGTTGCGGTTATGAAGTGGTACGTCTGGCCTCCTGGTCGTGTCACTCTTTGGTGGAACGGCCTCGTCGTCGAATTCTGGCAGTAGCTTACGTTTTGGGTAGCTCTTTGTATGGCGATCGTCGCCATATCTTTCTTCCGTGTCTAGCACTTTGTTCCATCTGCGGCTGAGCGTTTCCTGTGCCGCTTTAAGCCGTTGCTTTCGCTTCTTCAGACTTCTTGCTGTGGCCATAAGCTTTCTATGGAGGTTATCTCATTCCACGCATTCTTCCGGAATGATGAATGCATCATCGTCTGGACTGTCTTCTTGTCCCGGGCCGGTTTGATGAACTCGTCCCTCTGGATCTTTGTCCTCGGGCGTCTGCTCCGAACTGTGTTCGGCGTGACCTGGTTCGTCCTGCTCCATCGCTGGTTCCATATGGTTCTTGTTGCCTTCGGGGTTGACCGGAGTATCGATCCTTCTGGCGATCTTGCTGATATTTTTACTATTGCTGGACTTGGAACGGCGTCTGCGCCGTCGCTTTGGCTTTTGCCCGGGGGTTTTATCTTCCGGATTGTCATCGTCGCCATCCTTGGGCGTATCCACCATGTATATGTCATATGACGAGGCGGAAGTCCAGCACCCCATAGATTCTGAATCTTCTCCTGCATCGTCGTTCATACCGTCGATGCCTTCGGAGTCGAAGTCAAGCACGTCAGTTAAATCATCAACCTTGGCTATGAAGTGGGTGGTGGGTGGGTAACGAATTTCTTCGTCGTCTGCTTCCCACTCAAGCCGGACATAGTTCGGCCCGGAATTTTCTGTCAAAGAGAGAGTTTTTAATGAGTTCAGCATGTTGCCAAAGGGCGAGTGCTGGAAGATGTTCACAGCGGTGAACTCCATTACCGGAGCCCAACCTGGCTCGACTGGCTCGGGAGTGCGCGAACAGGAACCTACAGCCGGATACGAGTCCGGGGGTCCGGAGTCACAGGTGTCCTCTGAAGTGAGGCCCGTGTTCGGCTCCACCGCTGGTGAGGGTACGGCCTGCGAGGCAGGGTCCATCCCTCCGTCCTTGTGCAACGCAGCCTGCTCCGGATTTGAGTCCGGGGCTACTGCAGGGGCGATATCCCAAAAGTTGTCCGATAGCAGGTCTAAGCCATGCCTGTCGTGACTGTCCCGTGCTCCAGGCATAGGCTCGAGTCTGTCGAAGATCAAGTCTCCGTGAATGTCTGTCATGTAGTTCAGGTTTCCGAACCTGATCTGATGGCCAGGGCGTAGCTGCCGATCTGCTCCAGATGGCCAAGCGAATTGGCCCGCAGGGCAAAGCCACCGAACATGAAGATTTGTCCGGGGAGCAAAGTCTCCCCCTAGACCGTGTTGTTGACGATTGAAGGTGCCATCAAGCCCTGCAGCGACGACACAGAGGAACTCTCAATGAAAGCATCAATATCGGTGTCAGAACCGGCGGATGTCGGGTAGGGGGTCCCGATCTATGCGTCAAGGCTGATGGTAACAAGAAGCAAGGGACACAGATGTTTACCCAGGTTCGGGCCCTCTCGATGGAGGTAAAACCCTACTTCCTGCTTGAATAATATTGAAGATATGGGTAGTACAAGAGTAGATCTACCACGAGATCATAGAGGCTAAACCCTAGAAGCTAGCCTATGATGGTTTGATTGTAATTGTTATCGGCCTTCTAAGAACCAACCTCTCCGGTTTATATAGACACAGGAGAGGGCTAGGGTTTACATGGAGTCGGTTACAAGGAAGGAAACATAATATCTGGATAACCAAGCTTGCCTTCCATGCAAAAGAGAGTCCCATCCGGACATGGGCCGAAGTCTTGAGTCTTGTATCTTCACGCTTCAATAGTCCAGACGTTGTACACAGTCCGGCCGTCCGGATACCCCCTAATCCAGGACTCCCTCAACGAGGCCTCCACGAGGGTGGAGGGCACGCCCACCCTTACTGGGTGCCCCCTGTCTCGTGGCCACCTCGTGTGCCTCCCGGACTCCATTTTCTTGTATATTACGTATTTTGGTCGGTAAAAATTCATTATATAAACCCCCGATGGTTTTGACCACCGTATCACGCAAATATCCTCTATTTTCGTTTTGAGTTGTTTCTGTTTCAGATCTAGAGCATCATGACGTCTCCAAGCGTACCCAAGGACAAGTTTTTCGAGAGGGTTATCAACCCCTATCTCGTGGAGGTGCTGTAACACCCTCAAACCATTGAGATGCGTGAGGGGGTGCTGCACATCCGCGATGTGGAGGGACCAAGGTTTACCGGAAGCGTGGACACAAAGCTCAAAGTCGTGGAGCAGCAAGTTTTCAAGTGCTAAGGGATGGTGGAGCGTGGACTCAACGCCAACCAAATGATGATCACGGAGTTCACCAACAACCACAAGCTAGATGCCAAAGTCATTGGGGAGACCATCTTCAAGCTTCAAGAGAAAATCGAGCACCTCCAAGCCCAGATCTATGACCTGCAAAACCAGAACTGTGAGTATGAATATAGATTCAAGAGGATGAGTTTGGCTACAGATTTAAGGATCCCGGAGACCCGATCATCCTTCTATGATGGTGAGCCTATGCCTTGGAAGATGGATGACAAGCCTACATCATCAACAACTCCTACTTCACCACCTCCAAGGACATAATCACATGGGTATGGGCACTCCCCTTGGCAACTGCCAAGCTTGGGGGAGGTGCCCCGGTATCGTATCACCATCACACTCCTATCTTTACCGTTTTATTTAGTTCAATCCTTTTAGTAGTATCTTGATCCAGTAGATTAAAGTTTTAGTATCAAGTAGTTTTGAGTTTTGCTTTGATCTCTTTATGTAACCGAGTCCGTGAGCTATCTATAATAAAGATTAGTGTTGAGTCAAGGGCTTTGCTATGTTGCTATGATCTTGAGGAAGTATAGAATAAAAGAGTTCATATTGATCTTATAGTTAGTAATGACTTCACACATAGAAAGTATGAGGCATAAAAGTTGTTGAGAGTTGATAAACGTAGTTTTGGTCATCGTTGCAATTAATAGGAAGTAATAAGGAAAGAGAGGTTCACATACAAATATATTATCTTGGACATCTTTTATGATTGTGAAGCACTCATTAAGTATGACATGCTAAAAGAGTTGATGTTGGACAAGGAAGACAATGTAATGGTTTATGTTTTCTCACATCTCAGTTAAAGTATATTGTCATTGACCTTCCAAACATGTTGAGCTTGCCTTTCCCCCTCATGCTAGCCAAATTCCTTGCACCAAGTAGAGATACTACTTGTGCTTCCAAATATCCTTAAACCCAGTTTTGCCATGAGAGTCCACCATACCTACCTATGGATTGAGTAAGATCCTTCAAGTAAGTTGTCGTGTTGCAGGCAATAAAAATTGCTATCTAAATATGTATGACTTATTAGTGCAGAGAAAATAAGCTTTGTACGATCTTGTTGTGGAAGCAATAAAAGCGACGGAGTGCATAATAAAGGTCGGCATACAAGTGGCAATATAAAGTGACATTCTTTTGCATTAAAATTTTATGCATCCAACCCTAAAAGCACATGATAACCTCGGCTTCCCTCTGCGAGGGGCCTATCTTTTACTTTATATTTTTACTTTATGCTTGAGTCAAGGTGATCTTCACCTTTCCCTTTTTATTTTATGCTTCGGCAAGCTCCTCGTGTTTGAAAGATCATGATATATATATATATATATATATCCAGTTGGATGTAAGTTAGCATGGATTATTATTGTTGACATCACCTAAAGGTGAATACGTTGGGAGGCAACACAATAAGCCCCTATCTTTCTCAGTGTCCGGTTGAAACTCTATAACCACAAGTGTCGCGTGAGTGTTAGCAATTGTAGAAGACTACATGATAGTTGAGTATACGGACTTGCTGAAAAGCTCTATTCTTGACTCTTTCTGATGTTATGATAAATTGCAATTGCTTCAATGACTGAGATTATAGTTTGTTAGCTTCCAATGAAGTTTCTGAACCATACTTGACATTGTGAATTGATTGTTACTTGAGCATAAGAAATCATATGATAAAATCTGTTTATGTTGCTGTTATAAGAATGATCATGATGCCGTCATGTCCGTATTTTATTTTTATCGACACCTCTATCTCTAAACATGTGGACATATTTTTCGATTTCGGCTTCTGCTTGAGGACAAGCGAGGTCTAAGCTTGGGGGAGTTGATACGTCCATTTTGCAACATGCTTTTATATCAATATTTATTGCATTATGGGCTGTTATTACACATTATATCTCAATACTTATGGCTATTCTCTCTTATTTTACAAGGTTTACCATGAAGAGGGGGAATGCCGGCAGCTGGAATTCTGGATGGAAAAGGAGCAAACATTGGAAATCTATTCTGCACTGCTCCAAAAATCCTGAAACTCCACGAAACTTATTTTTGTAATTAGTAAGAATTATTGAGCGGAAGAAACACCTCAGGGGGCCCACACCCTGGCCAGGAGGGTGGGTGGCGCGCCCAGTAGTCTCCTGGGCCCCCTGGTGGCCCCCTGGTGTCCATCTTCTGCTATATGAAGGCTTTTACCCTGGAAAAAATCGCGGGCAAGCTTACGGGATGAAACTCCGTCGCCACGAGGCGGAACCTTGGCGGAACCAATCTAGGGCTCCGGCAGAGCTATTCTGCCGGGGACACTTCCCACCGGGAGGGGGAAATCATCATGTAACGCCCCGGATTCGATGCGCCAGGTGTCTGCCAGTTATTCACCGTCTTTGCCATGTCATTTGCTTGCGTGTTGTATTTTTCCATGTCATCATTTGCATTTCATATCATGTCATCATGTGCATTTCATTTTGCATACATGTCCGTCTCATGCATCCGAGCCTTTTCCCCGTTGTCCGTTTTGCAATCCGGCACTCCTATGTCCCCCGGCGTTCCCCTTTTGTCTCCTGTTGTGAGCAGGTGTTAAACTTTCTCGGAATGGCCTGAGGTTTGCCAAGCGGCCTTGGTATAGCACTGGTAGACCACCTGTCAAGTTTCGTGCCATTTGGAGTCCGTTTGATACTCCAACGGTTAACCGGGTAACCGTAGAAAGCCTCTTTTGTGTGCAGCCCAACACCCCTTCCAAAGTGGCCCAAAACCCAGCAAACTCCCCTCCATGCTCTCGGTCATTCAATCACGATCGCGTGGCCGAAAACCGCACCTCATTTGGACTCTCCTAGCTCCCTCTACCTATAAAACTAGCCCCTCCCCCGAAATTTCAGGTCCAAAACCCTAGCTTCTTCCTCCTCCCGCCGACGGACACGTCCACCCTCTCGGCCGGACACGTCCGCCCGCCGCCGCCCGGCCAACCACAGCGCGACACGTCATCGTCGTCGGCCCCGTCTCTCTCCTCCGCCGCTAGGGCCCGCGGGGCCCGGATCGGGCCCGCGGGGCCCATCCCGTCGCCGCCCGGCTCCCGCCTGAGCCCGCTCCGCCGCCGCTCTCCCGCTCGCCGTCGGCGGCGCCTGCCGCCTCCGCCGCCTCGCCAGCGCCCGCGCGCCGACCGACCGTCGAGCGCCTCGCCCCTGCGCCGCCCCGAGCTCCGCCGCCGGACCACGTCGGCCTCCCCGCGCGCCTCCCCTGCCGCCCCGCTGCTCCCGCCGCCCGTCGCCGCCGCTCCGGCAGAGCTCGCCGGAGCGCGAGCGCCTCGCGCCGTCGACTCCTGTGGCCCGCCTCCGGCCTTCGCGTGCGCCGCCGCCTTGCCCGGATCCGGCCGGATCCGGCCTGATCCGGCCGGGAGCACCTCATCCCCAACATCTCCGGCCTCCTCCAAGTCATCTCCGGCGAGATCCGTGCCGCCTCGGCATCCGTGCCCGGAGGTTGACTTCCCCTTCCCCGAATCCACTAAGTCCCAGATTTTTGTAATTTTCATGCCATGTTCATGCCATCATATCTCTGCATCCGTAGCTCCGTTTTGTGCGTATAATATGTCAAATTGTTTGTCTCGACGAGTACTTCATTTCATTCCATTGCATCATTCTCATTTGAGCTCATCTTGATGCCCGAAATGCTGTTGGAAGAGTGCATGTTGATGTTAATCTGCTGGAACTGTTATAACTTGCTCATTTGTCATTTTTGCCATGTTTGATGTGTGCATCTTATGAGGTTGATGTCTTCATGTGTTTTGATCTATGCCATGCCATCTTTCCAGGGGTGTATGCCATGTATTTTTATGATCAATGTGGTGACTAGCACAAGCATGCAAACTAGGCTTCGTGATATTGCTGATTTTAGTCCCTGTTCTGCTGTTATTTTGATGCCATGTAAACTTGATGCTACAGAGAGATCCATGCATATTTTGAGATACTTCAGTAAGGGTGTTTTGAACATGTGGTTATTGTCTATCCATTCATGCCCTTTGTTGAAATTATGGAGTAGTCTAGCATGCCATTTTCGTGCTCTACTTTTGCTTCAAAATGTTTCCTGGCAGATTGTTTACTTGTTATTCAATTTAGCCAAGGTTGCTATAGTTGATCCTTGCATGCTATGGACTTGTTCTTGCCTTGGTTGGTTACATAAACATGTATTTTTGATGATGCTATGCTTATCTTGTCATGCAATGACTTGTGGTGAGTGAATCGAGCTTGTTAAGTAGTGTACTTGCTGTTGCTGTTTTCCTGACAGATTCTGTTATATTTTGTTGCTATGTTAACATGCTTCTACTAATCATTCTATGCATAATCTGGAGATGCTCTATAAACATGTATTGATCTACATGTCTTTCTCTATCCATTCATGCCCTTTGTTGCAATTATAGCCTGCTGGAACATGTTGTTATCTTGCTCCAAAGTTGCTTCAAAATGTTGTTGTCAGCCTGTTAACATTAAGTTCACTTGTTCCCATGTGTTTTGCTAGTGATCCATGTACCCTATGAACTTGCTCTTGCCATGCTTAACTTCACAAACATGCCTTCTTACTGTTGGTTGCCTTGCCATGCCATGTATTGCTCTGTAGTGAGTGGTTCAAGCTCACCAACATGCCTACTTATTGTTGTTTCTGCCATGTTTGAATCTGTAATATAACTTGCCATGTTTACATGGGTGCCATCATATTTTCTGATCCTTTTTGGCTCATGGTCAGTAAGGGACTTTTGATCTATGCTTTTATTAGATTAATTCCATGCCTTTGTTTGCCATGATATGTTCCTGTAACATGTTGTTTGAAAGCTCTAAACATTGCAACCTGATGTTATTTCTGCCAAGTCTGAAACTGTTATAATTTGCAATCTTACCATGTCATTTGGAGCATGTTCTAGTTGTTTCTGGAGATAGCTCATTGTTCATGTTTTGTTGTGCTTTACCTGTACTTCATGCCCATGCCTTTTGTTCTTATATTGTGGTACTGTAGCATGTTGTTTTGGTGCTTGTAAGATGCCTAGTTGCTGTTTTGGACAGATTGTTGCTATGACTTGTATAGTGTGCATGTGTTGAACCGTTGCTCCGTTTTGAGTGTGCTCTATATGAAACTTGCTTGATTTTGCATGTAGCTTCGTATTATCATGTTGCATCCTTGTTTTGAGGTGTTTGCTTGATGTTTGTATACATTTTGCATCAATGCCATGTTTAACTTGTTTTGCTCATATCTTCTAGGCCGTAGCTCTGAATCTAAAGAACTTTATATGTAACTTGACTAGAATTTCGTGTAGATCATCTTGGTGCATCTTAAATTGCTGTTTAACAACTTGAACATAAGGTTTATTCAGTTCTGGACCAATTTCGAAATATGCATATGAGGACTTACCGGAATTGTTATATGTTGTTTCCGGCCTCATTTAAACTTGCCTTGATGTGTTGTTCTTGTTTGCATCATCTCTTGCCATGAGTAGCCTCATCTAGATTTGTCATGCATCATGCTTGTTGTGCATCATGTCTTGTCTATGTGTGGTGTGTTTACTATGTTGTGTGCTTCTTCTCGATAGTTCCCGTTTCGTTGCGATCGTGAGGATGCGTTCGTCTACGTGTGGTTCGTCTTCGTGGCTTCATCTTCTTCATGGACTCGTTCTTCTTCCTTGCGGGATTTCAGGCAAGATGACCGCTACCCTGGATCTCACTACTATCATTGCTATGCTAGTTGCTTCGTTCTATCGCTATGCTGCGCTACCTATTACATGTTTATCAAGCCATCCCATATTGCCATGAACCTCTAACCTTTGACACCTTTCCTATGCAAACCGTTGTTTGGCTATGTTACCCCTTTTGCTCAGCCCCTCTTATAGCGTTGCTAGTTGTGGGTGAAGTTGAAGATTTCTCCATGGTGGACAGGGTTATGTTGGGATATCACGATATCTCTTATATTATTAATGCATCTATATATTTGGTAAAGGGTGGAAGGCTCGGCCTTATGCCTGGTGTTCTGTTCCACTCTTGCCGCCCTAGTTTCTGTCATACCGGTGTTATGTTCCCGGATTTTGCGTTCCTAACGCGGTCGGGTGATTTATGGGACCCCCCTGACAGTTCGCTTTGAATAAAACTTGTCCAGCAAGGCCCAACATTGGTTTTACCATTTGCCTCACCACCACCTACTTTTCCCTTGGGAGTAATTAACCCAAGGGTCATCTTTATTTTAGCCCCCCCGGGCCAATGCTTGTCTAAGTGTTGGTCCAAACCAGAGCCACTTGCGGTGCCGCCCCTAGGCAACTTGGGGTATCGTCGGTTGCCGTACATAGTGTTCATCCGGTGTTGCCCTGAGAACGAGATATGTGCAGCTCCTATCGGGATTGTCGGCGCATCGGGCGGCTTTGCTGGTCTTGTTTTACCATTGCCGAAATGTCTTGTAAACCAGCATTCCGAGGCTGATCGGGTCCTCCTAGGAGAAGGTCTATTCCTTCGTCGATCGCGAGAGCTTGTCATGGGCTAAGTTGGGACACCCCTGCAGGGTATAAACTTTCGAGAGCCGTGCCCGCGGTTATGTGGCAGATGGGAATTTGTTAATGTCCGGTTGGAGATAACTTGACACCTGATCCGAATTAAAACGCATCAACCGCGTGTGTAGCCGTGATGGTCTCTTCTCGGCGGAGTCCGGGAAGTGAACACGGTTTCTGTGTTATGTTTGACGTAAGTAGGTGTTCAGGATCACCTCTTGATCATTGCTAGCTTCACGACCGTTCCTTTGCTTCTCTTCTCGCTCTCATTTGCGTATGTTAGCCACCATATCATGCTTAGTCGCTGCTGCAACCTCACCATTTTACCCCTTCCTTTCCCATTAAGCTTTGCTAGTCTTGATACCCATGGTAATGGGATTGCTGAGTCCTCGTGGCTCACAGATTACTACAACAACAGTTGCAGGTACAGGTTATGCGATGATCTTGACGCGAGAGCGATGTTTGCTTGTTTGGAGTTCTTCTGCTTCTTCTTCGATCAGGGGATAGGTTCCAGGTCGGCAGCCTGGGCTAGCAGGGTGGATGTCGTTTGAGTTTCTGTTTGTGTTTCATCCGTAGTCGGATGTTGATCTCTTGTATAATGATGTTGTATTCGTGTGGCATTGTATGCCTCTTGTATGTATCCCCATCTATTATGTAATGTTGATGTAATGATATCCACCTTGCAAAACCGTTCCAATATGCGGGTCTATCCTTGGTGGGACCTTCGAGTTCCTTTTGGATAGGGTCGCATATTGGGCGTGACACATCACCATCATCAACACCAACGATCCTCTCATTGGGAGGGGGTCAATCTCCGTCAACATCTTCACTAGCACCAGCTCCTCTCAAAACCCTAGTTCATCTCTTGTATCCAATCTTGTATCAAAACCACAAATTGGTACCTGTGGGTTGCTAGTAGTGTTGATTACTCCTTGTAGTTGATGCTAATTGGTTTACTTGGTGGAAGATCATATGTTCAGATCCTTAATGCATATTATTGCTCCTTTGATTATGAACATGAATATGCTTTGTGAGTAGTTACGTTTGTTCCCGAGGACATGGGTGAAGTCTTGCTATTAGTAGTCATGTGAATTTGGTATTCGTTCGATATTTTGATGAGATGTATGTTGTCTTTCCTCTAGTGGTGTTATGTGAACGTCGACTACATGACACTTCACCATTAAATAGGGAAGTAATAAGTAGATGATGGGTTGCTAGAGTGACAGAAGCTTAAACCCTAGTTTATGCGTTGCTTTGTTAGGGGCTGATTTGGATCCATATGTTTAATGCTATGGTTAGGTTTACCTTAATACTTCTTTTGTAGTTGCGGATGTTTGCAACAGGGGTTAATCATAAGTGGGATGCTTGTCCAAGTAAGGGCAGTACCCAAGCACCGGTCCACCCACATACCAAATTATCAAAGTACCGAACGTGAATCATATGAGCGTGATGAAAACTAGCTTGACGATAATTCCCATGTGTCCTCGGGAGCTCCTTTCTCATTATAAGAAATTGTCCAGGCTTGTCCTTTGCTACAAAAAGGATTGGGCCACCTTGCTGCACTTTATTTACTTTATTTACTTGTTACTCGTTACAATTTATCTTATCACAAAACTATCTGTTACCTACAATTTCAGTGCTTGCAGAGAAAACCTTATTGAAAACCGCTTATCATTTCCTTCTGCTCCTCGTTGGGTTCGACCCTCTTACTTATCAAAAGGACAATCCCTACACTTGTGGGTCATCACCGGGGCGCCGTGGCAAGGCGCCTAGCTCGGGAGGCAGAGGAATCGAGGACGAGGTCGAGGAGGACGATGGCGGGGCAGCGGCGTCGGCGAGGTGGCGCCGGGGAAGGGCGGCGGCGGCGGGGCGCGTCAGGGCACAGCCCGATCCAGAACTGGATCAGGTGATGGGGAGCGAGAGGCATCATGGGGGAGTGGGGGAGTGGGGAGTGAGCGCTAGGGTTCGGCCGATGGCCTAATAGGCCAGGGGTGTGCAGGTGGGCCGGATGGGCCAGCCGGCTGGATAGTCAGCTGGGCCGGGGCCTAGTGCTGGGGGGAGACGGGGGCCTCTCTTTTTTCCCTTTTTTTCTTTTTTCCTCCACCATTTTGTATTTTAAAATAATACCAAACAAGTTTTGTTGACTCCAAAACTTGTCACCTAAATACCAGACAAGGTTTTGAGCTAGCACACAAGATTTCAACCGGTTTGGAAATACATAAACATTTGTTTATTTTGAAAAGGCTATTTTAGTTGCCGTTGGACCACTTCACATTTTACCAGGGATTAACTGGTGAGTCAAATGATGTTGGTTTCTACACGACAATTATTTAGTGAATATTTGCAACATCTCAAACATTTTTGTTTTCATGTTTGACAACTTTGAATTTTTTACTTTAACCTTGGATTTGAATTTGAATTGTGAATTGGATCAAGTGAGGATTAGCAACAGTAATGTGATGATGTGGCACCATTAGCAGGGGTTTACTGTAGCTTAAATATCCGGGTGTCACATCTAGCATGTATAATAAACATTTATCATGAAATAAGGAAATAAATAATAACTTTAGTATTGCCTCTAGGGCATATTTCCTTCAGTCTCCCACTTGCACTAGGGTCAATAATCTAGATTACGTAGTAATGATTCTAACACCCATGGAGCTTGGGTGCTCATCATGTTTTGCTCATGGAAGAGGCTTAGTCAATGGGTTTGCAACATTCAGATCCGTGTGTATCTTGCAAATCTCTATGTCCCCCTCCGACACTTGATGACAGATGGAATTTAAGCGTCTCTTGATGTGCTTGGTTCTCTTGTGAAATATGGATTCCTTTGCCAAGGCAATTGCACCACTATTGCCACAAAAGATTTTCATTGGACCCGATGCACTAGGTATGACACCTAGATTGGATATGAACTCCTTCATCCAAATTCCTTCATTTGCTGCTTCCAAAGCAGCAATGTACTCCGCTTCACATGTAGATCATGCCACGACGCTCTTCTTGGAATTGCACCAATTGACAGCTCCTCCATTCAATAAAAATACGTATCCGGTTTGTGACTTAGAGTCATCCGGATCAGTGTCAAAGCTTGCATCGGCGTAACTGTTTACGACGAGCTCTTTTTCACCTCCATAAACGAGAAACATATCCTTAGTCCTTTTCAGGTATTTCAGGATGTTTTTGACCATTGTCCAGTGTTCCACTCTGGGATTACTATGGTACCTCCCTGCTATGCTTATAGCAAGGCACACATCAGGTCTAGTACACAACATTGCATACATGATAGAACCTATGGCTGAAGCATAGGGAATGACTTTCATTTTCTCTCTATCTTCTATAGCGGTCGGGCATTGAGTCTGACTCAACTTCACACCTTGTAACACAAGCAAGAACCCTTTCTTTGACTGATCCATTTTGAACTTCGTCAAAACTTTATCAAGGTATGTGTTTTGTGAAAGTCCAATTAAGTGTCTTGATCTATCTATATAGATCTTGATGCCCAATCTGTAAGCAGCTTCTCTGAGGCCTTTCATAGAAAAACTCTTATTCAGGTATCCCTTTATGCTATCCAGAAATTCGGTATCATTTCCAATCAACAATATGTCATCCACATATAATATTAGAAATGCTACAGAGCTCCCACTCACTTTCTTGTAAATACAGGCTTCTCCAAAAGTTTGTATAAAACCATATGCTTTGATCACACTATCAAAGTGTTTATTCCAACTCCGAGAGGCTTGCACCAGTCCATAAATGGATCGCTGGAGCTTGCACACTTTGTTAGCACCCTTTGGATCGACAAAACCTTCAGGTTGCATCATATACAACTCTTTTTCCATAAATCCATTCAGGAATGCGGTTTTGACACCCATCTGCCAAATTTCATAATCATAAAAGGCGGCAATTGCTAACATGATTCGGACAGACCTAAGCATCGCTACGGGTGAGAAAGTCTCATCGTAGTCAACTCCTTGAACTTCTCGAAAACCTTTCGCAACAAGTCGAGCTTTGTAAACAGTAACATTACCGTCTGCGTCGGTCTTCTTCTTAAAGATCCAGTTATTTTCTATGGCTTGCCGATCACCAGGCAAGTCCACCAAAGTCCACACTTTGTTCTCATACATGGATCCCATCTCAGATTTCATGGCCTCAAGCCATTTCGCGGAATCTAGGCTCATCATCGCTTCCTCATAGTTCATAGGTTCATCATGGTCTAGTAACATGACTTCCAGAACAGGAATATTGTACCACTCTGGTGCGGGACTTATTCTAGAAGACCTACGAGGTTCGGTAGTAACTTGATCTGAAGTTTCATGATCATCATCATAAACTTCCTCACTAATTGGTGTAGGAATCACTAGAGCTGATTTCTGTGATGAACTACTTTCCAATAAGGGAGAAGGTACAATTACCTCATCAAATTCTACTTTCCTCCCACTCCTTTCGAGAGAAATTCCTTCTCTGGAAAGGATCCATTCTTAGCAACAAAGATTTTGCCTTCGGATCTATGATAGAAGGTGTACCCAATAGTTTCCTTTGGGTATCCTATGAAGATCACTTCTCCAATTTGGGTTCGAGTTTATCAGGTTGAAGCTTTCTCACATAAGCATCACAGCCCCAAACTTTAAGAAATGACAACTTTGGTTTCTTGCCAAACCACAGTTCATAAGGCGTCGTCTCAACGGATTTTGATGGTGCCCTATTTAAAGTCAATGCAGCCGTCTCTAAAGCATAACCCAAAAATGATAGCGGTTAATCAGTAAGAGACATCATAGGTCGCACCATATCCAATAAAGTTTGATTACGACGTTCGGACACACCATTTCGCTGTGGTGTTCCAGGTGGCGTTAATTGTGAAACTATCCCATGTTGTTTCAAATGAAGACCAAACTCGTAACTCAAATATTCTCCTCCACGATCAGATCATAGAAACTTTATTTTCTTGTTACGATGATTTTCCACTTCACTTTGAAATTCTTTGAACTTTTCAAATGTTTCAGACTTATGTTTCGTTAAGTAGATATAAACGCCACCTGACATGAACCTCAATACTCATTAGATCGCATACATCGGTATGTATTATTTCCAATAAGTCAGTAGCTCGTTCCATTGTTCCGGAGAACGGAGTTTTAGTCATCTTGCCCATAAGGCACAGTTCGCAAGCACCAAGTGATTCATAATCAAGTGATTCCAAAAGTCCATCGGCATGGAGTATGTGCTTTATACCGATATGACCCAAATGGCAGTGCCACAAATAAGTTGCACTATCATTATCAACTTTGCATCTTTTGGCTTCAATATTATGAATATGTGTATCATCACTATCGAGATTCAACAAAAATAGACCGCTCATCAAGGGTGCATGACCATAAAAGATATTACTCATATAAATAGAACAACCATTATTCTTTGATTTAAATGAATAACCGTCTCGCATTAAACAAGATCCAGATATAATGTTCATGCTCAACGCTGGCACTAAATAACAATTATTCAGGTCTAAAACTAATCCCGATGGTAGATGTAGAGGTAGCGTGCCGACGGTGATCACATCGTCCTCAGAAACATTTCCCACGCGCTAATCCGTAGCCCCTGTTTCGAGTTGCAAATATGAGCAACAAAACCAGAATCAAATACCCAGGCGCTACTACGAGCATTAGTAAGGTACACATAAATAACATGTATATCAAATATACCTTTCACTTTGCCATCCTTCTTATCCGCCAAATACTTGGGGCAGTTCCGCTTCTAGTGACCAGTCCCTTTGCAGTAGAAGCACTCAGTTTCAGGCTTAGTTCCAGACTTGGATTTCTTCTCTTGAGCAGCAACCTTTTTGCTGTTCTTCTTGAAGTTCCCCTTCTTCCCTTTGCCCTTTTTCTTGAAATTAGTGGTCTTGTTGACCATCAACACTTGATGCTCCTTCTTGATTTCTACCTCCGCGGCCTTTACCATCGCGAAGAGCTCGGAAATAGTCTTGTTCATCCCTTGCATATTATAGTTCATCACTACCTTTATAGATTGGTGGCAGTGATTGAAGAACTCTTTCAATGACACTATCATTAGGAAGATTAACTCCCAGTTGAGTCAATTGGTTATGGACCCAGACATTCTAAGTATGTGTTCACTGAGAGAACCATTCTCCTCCATTTTGCAGCTGTAGAACTTGTTGGAGACTTCATATCTATCAACTCGGGCATTTGCTTGAAATATTAACTTAAACTCTTAGAACATCTCATATGCTCCATGATGTTCAAAACGTCTTTGAAGTCCTGATTCTAAGCCATAAAGCATGGCGCACTGAACTATCGAGTAGTCATCAGCTTTGCTCTACCAGACGTTCTTAACGTCATCAGTAGCATCTGCAGCAGGCCTGGCACCTAGCGGTGCTTCCAGGACGTAATTCTTCTGTGCATCAATGAGGATAATCCTCAAGTTACGGACCCAGTCCGTGTAGTTGCTGCCATCATCTTTCAACTTAGCTTTCTCTAGGAACGCATTAAAATTCAAAGCAACGGTAGCATGGGCCATTGATCTACAATAACATAGACATGCAAAATAACTATTAGGACTAAATTCGTGATAAACTAAAGTTCAATTAATCATATTACTTAAGAACTCCCACTTAGATTGAAAACCCTCTAGTCATCTAAATGATCACGTGATCCAAATCAACTAAACCATGTCCGATCATCACGTGAGATGGAGTAATTTTCAATGGTGAACATCACTATGTTGATCATATCTACTATATGATTCATGTTTGACCTTTTGGTCTCAGTGTTCCGAGGCCATATCTGCATATGCTAGGCTCGTCAAGTTTAACCCGAGTATTCCGCGTGTGCAAAACTGGCTTGCACCTGTTGTATGTGAACGTAGAGCTTATCACACCCGATCATCACGTGGTGCCTCGACACGACGAACTGTAGCAATGGTGTATACTCAGGGAGAACACTTATACCTTGAAATTTCGTAAGGGATCATCTTATAATGCTACCGCCGTACTAAGCAAAATAAGATGCATAAAAGAGAAACATCACATGCAATCAAAATAGGTGACATGATATGGCTATCATCATCTTGTGCTCATGATCTCCATCACCGAAGCATTGTCATGATCTCCATCGTCACCGGCACGACACCTTGATCTCCATCGTACCATCATTGTCGTCTCGGCAACTATTATTACTACGACTATCGCTAACACTTAGTGATAAAGTAAAACAATTACATGGCGATTGCATTGCATACAATAAAGCAACAACCATATGGCTCCTGCTAGTTGCCGATAACTTTGTCACAAAACATGATCGTCTCATACAACAATTTATATCACATCATGCCTTGACCATATCACATCACAGCAAGCCCTGCAAAAACAAGTTAGACGTCCTCTACTTTGTTGTTGCAAGTTTTATGTGGCTGCTACGGGCTTCTAGCAAGAACCGTTCTTACCTACGCATCAAAACCACAACGATTTTTTGTCAAGTGTGCTGTTTTAACCTTCAACAAGGACCGGCCGCAGTCAAACTCGATTCAACTAAATTTGGAGAAACATACACCCGCCACCACCTATGTGCATAAGCACGTCGGTAGAACCAGTCTCATGAACGCGGTCATGTAATGTCGGTCCGGGTGGCTTCATCCAACAATACCGCCGAATCAAAGTAAGACGTTGGTGGTAAGCAGTATGACTATTATCGCCCACAACTCTTTGTGTTCTACTCATGCATATAACATCTATGAGTAGACCTGGCTCTGATGCCACTGTTGGGGAATGCCGTAATTTCAAAAAAATTTCCTACAATCACGCAAGATCTATCTAGGTGATGCATAGCAACGAGAGGGGAGAGTGTGTCCATGTACCCTCATAGACCGTTGATGTAGTCGAACGTCTTCGCGATCCAACCGGTCATGTACCGAACGCATGACACCTCCGTGATCTGCACACGTTCAGCTCGGTGACGTCCCTCGAACTCTAGATCCATCTGAGGCCAAGGGAGAGTTCCGTCAGCACGACAGCGTGGTGACGGTGATGATGAAGTTACCGGCACAGGGCTTCGCCTAAGCACTATGATGATATGACCGAGGTGGAAAACTGTGGAGAGGGGAACCGCACACGTCTAAAGATCAACTTGTGTGTCTCTGGGGTGCCCCCTCCCCCGTATATAAAGGAGGGAGGGAGGAGGAGGCTGTCCAGGGGAGGAGGGGCACCATGGGGGCGGGGGGCAATCCTACTCCAAGTAGGAATCGGCCTCCCTTTCCTATTCCAATAAGGAGAAGGGGGGAGGAGGGGCAGGAGATAAGGAAAGGGGGACCGGTCCCCTAGTCCAATTCGGTTTGGGCTAGGGGCACGCGCCACACCTTGGCCTTCCTCCTCTCTTCCACCACTTGGCCCATGAGGCCCATTAACCCCCCGGGGGGTTCCGGTAACTCCCCGGTACTCTGGAAAATACCCGATACACCTCGGAACTATTCTGGTGTCCGAATATAGTCTTCCAGTATATCAATCTTTATGTCTCGACCATTTCTAGACTCCTCGTCATGTCCGTGATCTCATCCGGGACTCCGAACAACCTTCGGTACATCAAATCACATAAACTCATAATGCCAATCGTCATCGAACGTTAAGCGTGCGGACCCTACGGGTTCGAGAACTATGTAGACATGACCGGGGCACGTCTCCGGTCAATAACCAATAGCGGAACCTAGATGCTCATATTGGTTCCTACATATTCTATGAAGATCTTTATCGGTCAAATTGCATAACAACATACGTTGTTCCCTTTTGTCATCGGTATGTTACTTTCCCGAGATTCGATCGTCGGTATCATCATACCTAGTTCAATCTCGTTACTGGCAATTCTCTTCACTCGTTCCTTAATACTTCATCCCGCAACTAACTCATTATATACAATGCTTGCAAGGCTTATAGTGATAAGTGATGTCTACTACGCAACCTTCTCCTTGTAGACGTTGTTGGGCCTCCAAGTGCAGAGGTTTGTAGGACAGTAGCAAATTTCCCTCAAGTGGATGATCTAAGGTTTATCAATCCGTGGTAGGCGTAGGATGAAGATGGTCTCTCTCAAACAACCCTGCAACCAAATAACATAGAGTCTCTTGTGTCCTCGACACACCCAATACAATGGTAAATTGTATAGGTGCACTAGTTCGGTGAAGAGATGGTGATACAAGTGCAACATGGATGGTAGATAAAGGTTTTTGTAATCTAAAAATATAAAAACAACAAGGTAACTAATGATAAAAGTGAGCGTAAACAGTATTGCAATGCTAGGAAACAAGGCCTAGGGTTCATACTTTCATTAGTGCAAGTTCTCTCAACAATAATAACATACTTGGATCATATAACTATCCCTCAACATGCAACAAAGAGTCACTCCAAAGTCACTAATAGCGGAGAACAAACGAAGAGATTATTGTAGGGTATGAAACCACCTCAAAGTATCCTTTCTGATTGATCTATTCAAAAGTCCGTAGTAAAATAACACGAAGCTATTCTTTCCGTTCGATCTATCATAGAGTTCGTACTAGAATAACACCTTAAGACACAAATCAACCAAAACCCTAATGTCACCAAGATACTCCAATGTCACCTCAAGTATTCGTGGGCATGATTATATGATATGCATCACACGATCTCAGATTCATCTATTCAACCAACACAAAGTACTTCAAAGAGTGCCCCAAAGTTTCTACCGGAGAGTCAAGATCAAAACGTGTGCCAACCCGAATGCATAAGTTCACAAGGTCACAGAACCCGCAAGTTGATCACCAAAACATACATCAAGTGAATCAATAGAATACCCCATTGTCACCACGGGTATCCCACGCAAGACATACATCAAGTGTTCTCAAATCCTTAAAGACTCAATCCATTAAGATAGCTTCAAAGGGAAAACTCAATCCATTACAAGAGAGTAGAGCTGGAGAAACATCATAAGATCCAACTATAATAGCAAAGCTCGTGGTACATCAAGATCGTGCCAAATCAAGAACACGAGAGAGAGAGAGAGAGATCAAACACATATCTACTGGTGCATACCCTCAGCCCCGAGGGTGAACTACTCCCTCCTCGTCATGGAGAGCGTCGGGATGATGAAGTTGGCCACCAGTGATGGTTCCCCCCTCCGACAGGGTGCCGGAACAGGGTCCCGATTGGTTTTTGGTGGCTACAGAGGCTTGCGGCGGCAGAACTCCCGATATATTGTGCTCCTGGATGTTTTCGAGGTATATGGACATATATAGGCGGAAGAAGTCGGCAAGGGGAGCCAGGAGGGCCCACGAGGGTGGGGGCGCGCCCAGGGGGGTAAGGCGTGCCCTGGACCCTCGTGGCCACCTCGTTGCTTCCCTGACGTCTACTCCAAGTCTCCTGGATTGCGTTTGTTCCAAAAATGATTGTCCCGAAGGTTTCATTTCGTTTGGACTCCGTTTGATATTCCTTTTCTGCGAAACACTGAAATAGGCAAAAAAAACAGCAATCTGGGCTGGGCCTCCGGTTAATAGGTTAGTCCCAAAAATAATATAAAAGTGCTTAGTAAAGCCCTTAAACATCCAAAACAGGTAATATAATAGCATGGAACAATAAAAAATTATAGATACGTTGGAGACGTATCAGTGAGTGCTACCGAGAGGGCCCAGAGATACCTCTCCGAAACACAGAGTGACAAATCCTAATCTCGATCTATGCCAACCCAACAAACACCTTCAGAGACACCTGTAGAGCATCTTTATAATCACCCATTTATGTTGTGACGTTTGATAGCACACAAAGTGTTCCTCCGGTATTCGGGAGTTGCATAATCTCATAGTCCGAGGAACTTGTATAAGTCACGAAGAAAGCAGTAGCAATGAAACTGTAATGATCATAATGCTAAGCTAACGGATGGGTCATGTCCATCACATCATTCTCCTAATGATGTGATCCCTTTCATCAAATGACTACACATGTCTATGGTTAGGAAACATAACCATCTTTGATTAATGAGCTAGTTAAGTAGAGGCATACTAGGGACAATATGTTTTGTCTATGTATTCACACATGTACTAAGTTTCCGGTTAATACAATTCTAGCATGAATAATAAACATTTATCATGAAACAAGGAAATAAATAATAACTTTATTATTTCCTCTAGGGCATATTTCCTTCAAAAGGGGGTGGAACCCCTCAGTCCATCTACATCTTCTCACTGTTTGCTCCTTGTTCATCTTCATTGTCGCGCTATCTTGCTGAAGCATCCATGGCACCGGTGAGGAGGTTCTCCGCTGAAGAAAAGGGAAAGGTCCCATAGGAGGGGCCAGGCTCACCGCCGCCCAAGAGGGGCCGCGGCTGTCCCCGCAAGCATGTCGCGACGCCGGCGGTGGCTCCCCATGGGTGCGGGTGCACCCCCTCTCAGGCTGGTGCTGCCTCTGGTGTTCTTGGAAGGGATCCCTCCCACGCCGGAAGATGCCGCGACCATGGCGATCATGACCAAGGGGGGAAGCACGCGGCGGCCGTCCAACCAGCGCGCCCGCGATCCCACTCAGCCGATGCGTCCTCGGAGCTTGTGGCGTGGGCGGAGAGGCTGGCGGGCACCTGGTACAACCCACCTGGGCGCGCCAGGAGAGGGGGTGCTCCCCGGTGGGTTGTGCCCACCTAGGTGCCCCTCTCCTGTAGTTCTTGGCTCCAGAAATTCTTATTATTGATATGAGAAATCCTCGCAAAGTTTCGTTCCATTCCAAGAGCTTTTATTTCTGCACAAAAACAACATTGTCGGTGTACAAAAGTAGGGGCTCTGCTTTTGACCCCTCTACTTTTGCACGGGCAGTCAGAACCTCCCTCCACATCCACGCATAACAGGCAGGAAAGGAAAGCCGGAGAGAAGCCGAGGCCACAAGGCAAGCAGAGCAACGACAAGGACCAAGGCCACGAAGATCAGATGGACGTAGTACGTTTTCCCGGCAAGGCCCTTGCTGGCGCAGCCTTAGCGGGCCCGACAAGACCCTTGCCGGGGCAGCTCGCCCACGCCAACCGAAGTGAGCCACCCTTGAGCACACCAGTGTTCGACAAAAGCGTTGGGACAGGGCTCGGGAGGCACCTCCGTGGTGGCATGCAGATATTTGTGAAGACATAGAATAATCAAGATCAAGTGAGGATAGGAAGGCAACCATCCTCACCGAAGAAACCCACAAAGCCCCCGGCAAGGTCCTTGCCGAGGAAGCCAGCGTGCCACGGCAAGACCCTTGCCGGGCCCCCGGCAAGGCCCTCGCCAAGCGCACCAGCAGGGCCATTGCCAGGCCCGCGCCAGCCAAGTCTTCACCGCCATTCACATGCAGCTGCCGACCCAGCTAGCTGGGCAGGCACCTGCATGGCAACATGCGACCCTTCGTGGAGGCTCCACCACCGCGCCACCTCAGCTGCCTGCCTGCCTACATGGTGCCGCATGCATCACTGGCCAGGGCGCGTGTCGAAGCAAGGAGGAGCGGCAACGGACGGGACGGGTCTCGCTCCTGTCCCCAATAAAGCGAGAGGACACCTAAGCTGCGCATTAAATGCGTCTTGTCCTGTAATACCAGCGATAAGCTCGTGATGTTGTAGCACTTTCCACCTCCTGTGTGCCAATGTGGCAGCCCCTTTCGTCTATAAAAGGAGGCCCATGGCACACGGAGAAGGGATTCGGCTTTTTGGAACCACACAGCACCCAGAGCTAGTTCAAGAGCTCAAGAACACTAAATACATCCACCAAAGCAGGATCGTAGGGTTTTACGCATCTTTGCGGCCCGAACCTGGGTAAATCTTTTTGTGTCGTCTGCTGGTCCCGCTCTCCACACGATCCCCGCACCCCGCAACCGTAGAAGGGATTCCAGTGATCCCATAGGTGTCGTTTCCCACCGACATCTTTGGCGCGCCAGGTAGGGGGGCGCAATCGTGAGGATCTGGTCTAGAAGTTGACCTAGCTGCCCTTCATCGCCATGGGTCCTAAGAAGAAGACGACCACGGCGATCGGTTCGTCCGGGACCGGGTTCGTGCCGGCGCGGACCGGTAACAGGCCAGTCGCGGAGAGAACCCGTGACGCGGCCCGCGAACATCTACATCACCCTGATAGTCCCGGCCTGCCAAGTGGCGTCGTTCGCACGCCAGGCGGCGAGCCACCAGTCACGGGCTCCGGAGGTGGAGTCGGGCCCCCCGCAGGTGGCGCGGGGCCCTCCAGGGGTGCCGCCGTCCTGCCAGGCGGCGGCTCGGCGACCTCCAAGACGCCAACACTGGTGCCCATGGCGCGCTCGTCTCAGGTTGTGCGTGATGAGCAGCGTCACCCTGCCGGTGGCCCTGCGCGCCGCCCTGGGAAGAGTCCCATGTGTCCATCACATGAAGAAGAGGGCCCGCATGCGCGCTGAGGTGCTGATGGAGGTGCCGAACGGCGGTGGAGCCATGATGTAGCTCCTTCTAACGCAGTTAGAAGTCGAGGCGCATCGCGGTCCACCCAGCTCTCGCTGCCACCCACGCCAGCGGAAGCCCTAGCGCGTGCACAACTGCTCCTCGATTTTCCTCCTGCCGCGGAGAAGCTCGACGAGTGGAGGGCCACCGTGCGGAGCCTCGTCAGCATCGCCAACAACGATGAGTTGCGGCCGGTGGGACAGGTAGGCCGTCGCTCCACCGGGCCACCGCGTGCCAGCGGAGACCGTGCTGGAGGCGATGCAGCCACAATGCACTCCCCTCCTCCGTCCCGGCCACCCCGGGCATCGGTTCGTCGCGGCAACGCTCGAGACGATATCTCCATCGCGTCGTCCGACCCGCGAACAAACTGCGATCAGCGTCAAGTCCTTCGGGAGCAGGCTCAGGAGGATACTCGAACTACGATCAAGCGCCGACGTGACGTGCGCCACCAGTCGGACAGGCGGGCAGGGCCCGCTACGGACCACCAAGCGCCGGGAGGCTATGGTGGCCTACCTTACGAGGTGGGTTGTCCGGCTTTCACCCGTGTGTTGCGGCAGTTCGAGTGGCCCTCCCACCGTACGTTCAAGCCCGACGTTAGCGAGAAGTACAACGGCAAGACTCACCCGTCAGAGTTCCTCAGCATCTACACCATCGCGATGCAAGCTGCTGGGGCCCGCGACGATAAGGTGCTTGCCAACTACTTCCCGTTGGCCCTCAAGCCTAATGTTATGTCATGGTTGATGCACTTGCCGGTGGATTCCATCTCTTCTTGGGCGGATCTGTGCCATGAGTTTGTTGGCGCCTTTACCGGAGGTCACCAAGCTCATGGCCATGCAAGTGATTTACACATCATCCCCCAGAAGGAAGGAGAAAATCTGCGCAAGTACATCCAAAGGTTCAGCCGAGTGCAGTACAACATCCCCGACGTTCATCCTGCCGCCATGATCAGTGCGTTCCATCAGAACTTGCGCAATCGCAAGATGCATGAAGAGCTGGCGATGAACAAGGTTAAGGATGTGGCCGAGATCTATGTTTTGGCCGATCGATGCACCCGTGCTGAGGAGGGAAGGAAGTACCCCGGCGAAGACGCCGGTGTGGAAACCGACTCCACGGATGACACCGCCACCCCTGCGAAGAAGGGCCGGTGCCATAACAGGAAGCGCAGGAGCAAGACCGTGCTTGTCGTCGAGGGATCCGACGACACCGGCGCCACCAAGAAACCCAAGGCAAGCGACCCCGACAAGGAGGCTGCCGGGTGTGCCGCTTGCCGGGCCTTGGCGGCCGCCGATAAGCTAGGAGGCTCCGACAAGAATTATTGCAAGATCCACCGCACCAAGGGCCATGATCTCCAAAACAGCCGGCAGGTAGAGCTGCTCGCCAAGAAGCAGAAAGCCGAGTATGAGCGGCGGGACAAGGAGAAAGGCCCAGATGGTGCCGAGGGATCCGGCAAGAAACATGGTGGCCAAGGAGGCCGCCGCGGCAAGGATAATCAGCAAGAGAGGCCCGCCCGGGGCCGCGACCAGAAGCAGGAAGGCGATGATCATGATGAGGATGACGAGTCCGGCGACCACGAGTTTTAGAAAGCCACAGAGGCCATGTGCGTCGATGGTGGCGCCTCGCTGCATACATCCCACCGCCAACTCAAGCAGTGGGCGCGTGAGATCACAGCGGTGGAGCCGTCATTTGACGCACGGAAGCCGCTAAAATGGTCCAGCACACCCATCATCTTCAACACCAAGGACCACCCAGACCGCACCACTGCGGTCGGGTGCTTGCTGTTGTTGGTTTCACCAACAATCCGCAACCTCAAGGTGACAAAGATGTTGGTTGACGGCGGGGCCGGCCTGATCTTAATCTCGCCCGTTGTGGTCAGAAGGCTGCAGATCCCTGATGGATACCTCGAGGAGACGGGTACGTTCCAAGGGGTTAACCCGGGGAGGAGCCAGCCAAATGGAAAGATCATGCTGCCCGTGACATTCGGAGGCGAGCTGAACCACAGGATGGAGAGGATTGTTTTTGATGTAGCCGAGATCCCCTTGCCTTACAACGGGATCCTCGGCCGCTCGGCGCTAGCCAAGTTCATGGCGGCCTCACACTACGCCTACAACATGCTGAAGATGCCCGGGCTGATGAACATCATCACCGTCCTCTCCGACAAGAAAGATGCGCTGATCTGCGCTGACCAACTCTACCGGGAAGCAGTTGCAGCAGCTGCCGCTAAGGCACCTGCTCCTGCCGACAGAGCCCCGGAAGAGAAGAAGACCGGCGAGACCCCTCGCACCCACTCCGGCAAGCGCACCTCTTCGGGGTGTTGTGCTTCCGTTGAGAACATGCCAGAGAGCTCCGTCGGCAAGAGCAAGAAGTCCAGAGCCACGCTACCAGAGACCAAGAGGGTGCCCGTCAAGGAGGACGGCACGGGGGGAGCGTTCACCATAAGCTCCACCCTTGACGGCAAATAGGAAAGCGAGCTCGTCACCTTCCTGCGGGCGAATGTCGATGTGTTTGCATGGCAAGCCTCCGACATCCCCGACATTCCCAGGGAGGTTATTGAGTACCACCTTGCTGTATGTCCCCATGCGTGACCCATCAAGCAGAAGGTTGGGAAGCAAGCTCTGGAGAGGCAAGAGTTCATCATGGAGGAAATCAGAAAGCTAGAGGCGGCAGGCTTGGTGAGAGGAGTACTCCATCCAACGTGGTTGGCCAATCCGGTAGTGGTGCGCAAGGCAAATGGGAAATGGAGGCTATGTATTGACTACACAGACATCAATAAGGCATGTCCAAAGGATCCTTTCCAATTACCGCGCATTGACCAGATTGTTGACTCCACGGCTGGGTGTGACCTCCTATCGTTCCTTGACGCCTACTCAGGATACCACCAGATCTTCATGACGAAGGAAGACGAGGAAAAGACAACATTCATCACCCCATGTGGTACGTGTTGCTTTTTACGGATGCCATTCGGGTTGAAGAGTGCTGGCTCAACCTTTGCAAGAGTAGTCCAAATTGGTTTTGATCCCTAGCTACATAGAAATATGGAAGCTTATATGGATGACATAGTGGTCAAAACCAAGGACAAAGCAACCCTTGTGCAAGATCTGGAGGAAACGTTCGGGAACCTGCGCAAGATCAACCTCAAATTGAACCCTAAGAAGTGTGTCTTCGGCGTCCCGTCTAGCAAGCTCCTCGGGTTCTTTGTGTCCCAGCACGGGATTGAAGCAAACCCAGATAAGATCAAGGCCATCGAGCAGATTGAGGCACCCAAGCGGATCAAGGACGTGCGTCGGCTCACTGGTTGCGTTGCCACCATGAGACGGTTCATCTCCAAGTCAGCGTTCCCTTCCTTTTTTCAAGATCTTGAAAAAGGCAGGGCCAGTGGAGTGGACTCCAGAGGCCGAGGCAGCGCTGCAAGATTTGAAGAAATACCTCTCCTCTACCCCAGTGTTGGTTGCGCCCAAACCACAAGAACCATTGCTGCTTTACCTAGCAGCAACAAATCAAGTAGTTAGCACCGCACTAGTGGCGCAGAGAGAGGTCGACGAGAAGGCAGTGGCAGTGGTAGAGCCAACAGATAGCAAGCCGGAACCCTCTCCTGTAGGGCTCGGTCCCGGCGAGATTGAGTCCCCAGCAGGGGTTGACACCAGCGCGACAGGACCCACGCGACCGGGTGAAGAGGCGCAGAAGAAGAAGATGGTGCAGCACCCACTGTACTTCGTCAACTCCCTCTTGCAAGGGGCTAGGTCAAGGTACTCAGGTGTGCAAAAGCTGCTCTTCGGCCTCCTTATGGCTTCGAGGAAGCTGCGCCATTACTTCCAAGCGCACGAGATCACGGTGGTCACCCGCCTCCCGCTGCAACGGATACTGCACAACCCAGATGCAATGGGGAGGATCGTGGAATGGGCCCTGGAGCTGTCGAGTTTCGGTTTGAAGTTTGAAAGTACCTCGATGGTTCAGAACAGAGTCTTGGCGGAGTTTGTTGCGGAATGGACCACGACGCCTGACGAAGAGGTACAGGAGACCGCTCTCCCCGGCGAGGAAATGAGCCGCAACTGCATCATGTACTTCGATGGTGCCTTCTCGCTGCAAGGCGCCGGTGCTGGTGTGCTGCTCGTCCACCCACCGGAGAGCACCTCGAGGATGTCATCTAGATGCACTTCCCCCGGGAGATGTCAACCAACAACACGGCCGAGTACGAGGGGTTGCTTGCCGGTCTCAGGATCGTGGCAGACCTCGGAGTTAAGAAGCTCATCGTTAGGGGTGACTCACAGTTTGTTGTCAGGCAGATCAACAAAGATTATCAAAGCCTGTTGATGGAAGCTTACGTAAATGAGGTGAGGAAACTGGAGGAGCGCTTTGACGGTATACAAGCGGAGCATGTCCCTCGGGCGGAGAACGACATCGCCGACTACCTGTCAAAGCGCGCTGCCCTCAAGCTACCTGTGGAACCAGGTACCTTTGTGCTTCAGTTAACCGAACCATCCATTGAGCCGTCGACTGGGCAGAACAAGCAGAGGACGCTAGGCCTTGGCAAGTACTTCCCCACCGAGCTCCCCGGAGCCGCTGGCGAAGATGTTGCCGAGGATGCCAATCCTGCCATAGGGCAACCGACTCCGGCAGGACCTCAGGTCATGGCCATGGAGGCGGCCGCTCCCGTGGCAGAAGAGATGCCTTTGGTCCATGCCGTCCAGCCACAGGCTCCGGCATGGGCGCAGCACACCGTCCGATTCCTTCAAAAAGGAGATCTTCCTAAGGAGCAGGAAGAGGCGAAAAGAGTAGCCCACTGGTCTGCTCTGTACCAATTCATTGATAATGTATTGTACAGAAGAAGGCCGAATGGGGTGAAATTGATGTGCATCTCCTGGGAGGAGGGACTACAGCTGTTGGCAGAGATACAAGGAGGCATATGTGGCTCCCACATCGGGTCGAGGGCCCTTGCCAGCAAGGCTTTCCGGCAAGGTTTCTTCTGGCCCACTGCCCTCCAGGATGCGACGACACTAGCAACCAAGTGTGAAGCGTGCCAGTTCCATTCGAAAAAGCTTCATCAACCAGCTCAAGCCCTTCAAACTATCCGTCTCTCCTGGCCCTTCTCGGTCTAGGGGCTCGACATATTGGGCCCTTTGCCCCATGCTGTCGGGGGCTTTGAGTACTTGTACGTCGCAGTTGACAAGTTCACAAAGTTGGCAGTGAGGAAGGTGACAGCGCAGTCAGCCATCAAGTTCTTCAAGGGACTAGTGTGCCGTTTTGGGGTGCCCAACAGGATCATTACCGACAATGGCACACAGTTCACAAGCCATGCCTTCATGTAATACATTGAGGATCTCGGCAGCAGGGTCTGTTTTGCTTCCGTGGCACATCCATGGAGCAACGGCCAAGCGGAGAGAGCAAATGCCGAAGTCCCGCGAGGCTTAAGGACGAAGACTTTTGACAGGCTGCGCAAGATTGGAAGGCGCTGGTTTGATGAGTTGCCGACGGTTCTTTGGCCGATCAGAACGACACCAAATCAAGCCACCGACCAGACACCCTTTGCCCTGGTTTACGGGGCAGAAGAAGTTCTCTCCACAGAACTCATATACGGGTCACCTCAAGTGCTCGCTTATGATGAGTTTGAGCAAGAGCAATTGCGGCAAGATGACGCGACGCTCCTTGAGGAAGACCGTCTCTGGGCGGCTATGAGAGCAGCACGCTATCAGCAAGCCTTGCGCCGCTACCATAGCCGCAAGGTTCATGCCCGGAGCTTTGAGGAAGGTGACCTTGTTCTTCGGCACGTTCAGTCGGCCAAGAATTGCAGCAAGTTGACACTGAAGTGGGAAGGCCCTTACCGGGTGACACGAGCCAGGCCCGACGCAGTCCGGATGGAGACTGAAGATGCCATTCCTGTGAGCAACTCCTGGAACATCGAGCATCTTTGCAAGTTTTACCCATAAGGCGCGGCTGCAGGGCCTCCCGGCAAGCCACCCTTTTGTACAAGCCTTGCCGTCAAGGCATGTAACCCTTTGTACAAAGCAGGCGCAGACCCTGAGCATAAATAAACGAAGAGCTGGCGCCCTAAGTTATAGCATGCATGCTAGGTTGAGTCCCTTCCTTGGTTAGGGTTGATAGATCTTAGCGGCTAACCCCTAGCTTAGAGGTCGAGTGCGCGTCTCTCTGTTCTTCTCTGTGTTCTTTGGTTCGCGGGGCACGTAAGTTTTCCTGCCGAGCCGTTTGGGAACAAAGGAAACGGACCAGCGCCCAGACCCCGGCAAGCCAGAGTTGCCGGGGGCTACAAAGACAAAGATCCATCCGCGGCAAGCCAAGGTTGCTGGTGGCTGCAGATCCAGATAAGTTCTCTATCCTCTATCATGCATTCCATTATGGATTGGGATAAGTGAAACCCTGTTCTATCTCTAAGCTACCGTGCTCCCCCTTTTTGGCACCCAAGGATTATACCCTGGGTCGGGATTTGGTTGTAGCCGCGGCAGCATAGAAGAGGAATGAGGGGCCTAAGCCCACCTCATCCCTGCCTTCTCCAAACGCGTGAGAAGGGCTGAGCGAAGTGGGGGAACAGCAAGGCCTATTGCCGGGCGAGAAAACGTTTGTCTTAAAGATAATAAGGATTCACTCCTTGCCGTGGGTTCCTCCCACGAACGAAAATCCCGGCAAACATCCCTTTTTCATTAAAAACATCCCATATAGGTACAGTCCATGCGAAATGAAAAACATGAACAAGGGGATTACAAGTTCTAAAGCTAACAAAGGCCCGGAGGCTTACAAGACTAAAAAGATATAAGGTGCCCGTAATCCCTTTCTTGTCCATCTCCTCGAGAAATGGAACAAGAAAGCAGAAGGGAAAAAGGGGCGCCTAGGCGAGCCACGAGTGGCAGAAGACACCAAGAGAACATCTCGGTGGCCGTCCAAGGGCTGGATGGTGATGGCAGCGCCGGAGGCAGAGCTCGAAGACGAGGCGGCAGGACGTCAACACGCGACGAAGGTGTCGGTGCCCGCGCACTCCGACTTAACGGCCTTGCCACCCGCCCTCTTCCTCTTCCGCAGCCTCCCTACGCTAGCCGCCCAAGGAGACGACCCCGAGAAGTTCAAGGTGCCAGCGACATGGATGATGGGGTCGCCGGCGCCGCTCGGAGCGGCGCCCGACACGTAGTCAAACCCGTCATCCTGCCGCCCGCTGCCCTCGTTGTCGCTGCCGTTGTCTACCTCGCCACTCTCGCTTGAGGAGGTGTCTTCATCGTCGGAGGAGCTCTCCACGCAGCACCTCACGCGGGTCCCAAAGTGCCCGTAGATCTTGACGGAGAGGTGGCCACCCTTCATTAGTTTGAAATGGAGAGCGAGCCCATCCGTCAAGCTGTGGAGGCGAGCAAAGTTCTTCCACCCTCAGTGAAGATACATGACATGCGGGGCGGGGAACTCGACGTCGACCCATGTGCCACTGTTCCCACAACCCCTCATGTGCAGCCATAGCGCCTGCGGCGGATCCAGCTCCATCTCCCGCGCAAATGGAGTCGGGAGGCGAAGGCGACGGCGCGGTGGATGGCGCAGCCTGACGAAGAATTCACAGGGGTTGTCCCCCGGCGTGGCCCTCCATCGGAGGAGGGGCTGCTAGAGGAGGCGATGCTGATCTGTCGCCCCATCCTCCTCTCCCTCGGGCACCACGATGGCCTCGACCGCGCCCCCTCCCCCTTCCTCTAGCGGCCGGCTCCGCCGCTACGAGCTCTTGGGTAGGAGCAATGCACTGTCTGGCCGAAACCCTTGCCACCACCAATGAAGCGTCGCCGCGCCCCCTCGCCATGGCAGAAGAAGAAAGAAAGCAGGAATGGGGAAAGGCAGATGGCGAAAGGCTGAGGGGCACCGTTCCTCCCGCTCCCCTCTTTATAAAGGGGCAGGGGCGAGGCTCGGCCGCCCCCTTTCGGCCAATCCGGCTTCTTGAAGTGACAGCAAGCGGGGCCGTCGACCACCCTCCCTGCTCCATTGAAGGCTCATGGGAATCGACCCGCACGCGCGCGACTACCCACGTCCCGCGCGCCTGCCATTCGCTATGCGTCATGCATGCAGCGAACGTGGCGCAAGGGGCGGGCGCAGTGGGATGCGTGGAACGACGGTTCCCAAGCGAGGGCAGTAAATGGAAGGCGGCCCTGCGGTCTCGAAGAGACACGCAAGCCGCCTCTTTACTGTCCACCACAAGGTGACGCCAGCATGCCCACTTCATGCGCGC
Organism: Triticum timopheevii; assembly: GCA_963921465.1. Classification (NCBI taxonomy): domain Eukaryota; kingdom Viridiplantae; phylum Streptophyta; class Magnoliopsida; order Poales; family Poaceae; genus Triticum; species Triticum timopheevii. The sequence goes on from OY997268.1 coordinate 337,217,632, forward strand.
GCATGACCCCCACGTCGCACATTCAACATAGGTCGTGGGGAAGCACAACGGACGGAACAGTGGCCGTGCTAAAAATCCGCCCCAACTGCCCGCGCACCGTTCTAGGCCTGGCCCAACAACGTGCTGCGCTTATGTGTGGCCCAGGCCTGGGGGCTCCTGTCGGTGTACAAAAGTAGGGGCTCTGCTTTTGACCCCTCTACTTGTGCACGGGCAGTCAGAACCTCCCACCACAGCCACGCATAACAGGGCGGGAAAGGAAAGCCGGAGAGAAGCCGAGGCCACAAGGCAAGCAGAGCAACGACAAGGACCAAGGCCACGAAGATCATATGGACGAAGCAGGTTTTCCCGGCAAGGACCCTTGCCGGGGCAGCCTCAGCGGCCCCGGCAAGACCCTTGCCGGGGCAGCTCGCCCATGCCAAACGAAGTGAGCCACCCTTGAGCCCACCAGCGTTCGACAAAAGCGTTGGGACAGGGCTCGGGAGGCACCTCCATGGTGGCATGCATATCTTTGTGAAGACATAGAATAATCAAGATCAAGTGAGGATAGGAAGGCAACCATCCTCATCGAAGAAACCCAGAAAGCCCCCGACAAGGTCCTTGCCGGGGAAGCCAGCGTGCCACGTCAAGACCCTTGCCGGGCCACCCGGCAAGGCCCTCGCCAAGCGCACTGGCAGGGCCACTGCCAAGCCCGCGCCAGCCAAGTCTTCACCGCCGTTCACATGCAGCTGCCGACCCAGCCAGCTGGGCAGGCACCTGCGTGGCAACATGCGACCCTTCATGGAGGCTCCACCACTGCGCCACCTCAGCTGCCTGCCTGCCTACATGGCGCCGCATGCATCACTGGCCAGGGCGCGTGTCGAAGCAAGGAGGAGCGGCGACGGACGCGACGGGTCTCGCTCCCGTCCCCAATAAAGTGAGAGGACACCTAAGCCACGCATTAAATGCGTCTTGTCCTGTAATACCAGCCATAAGCTCACGACGCTGTAGCACTTTCCACCTCCTGTGTGCCACTGTGGCAGCCCCTTTCGTCTATAAAAGGAGGCCCATGGCACACGGAGGAGGGATTCGGCTTTTTGGAACCACACAGCACCCAGAGCTAGTTCAAGAGCTCAAGAACACTAAATACATCCACCAAAGCAGGATCGTAGGGTTTTACGAATCTTTGTGGCCCGAACCTGGGTAAATCCTTTTGTGTCGTCTGCTGGTTCCGCTCTCCTCACGATCCCCGTGCCCCGCAACCATAGAAGGGATTCTAGTGATCCCATAGGTGTCGTTTCCCACCAACAAACACCATGGTAGTTCTGCTGAAAACAACATCAATCCGGGGTTAGTTTCATTCAAATCATGCTAATTAGAGTTCAAAACAAGAGGAAAAGCATGAGAAAAAGTCGATACGTTGGAGACATGTGAACTCCCCCAACCTTAAACCTTTGCTTGTCCTCAAGCAATTCAGTTGATAAACTAAAAGTGAGAAAGAAAAACATTTACGAACTCTTTTGCTCTTGTTTGCATAAATAAGCTTAAACAACACCCAGGTTTTCAGCCAACATTATAACTAACCATGCCAACAAGAACATTTAAAGATTATAATGACTCATATCAATGACATAATCAGCTAGAGAACAATAATAAAATATCTCAAACAGCAACACGTTGTCAAAACAACCATGATATAATATGACAATAGTGGTATTTCGCTAGCCCTTTCTGAGACCGCAAAACATAAATGTAGAGCACCTCCAAAGTTCAAGCAGCGACTAAACACTGAAATTCATGGTAGAAAAGATCCAGTCATGATGCACCCAACATTAGCTACACATAATGCATAAATCATGACAGCTGTGCTCTACTCAGTTTTGGTGCTTGTTTTAGAAGGTGGTGAAACAACATAAATGTAAATAGATAGTCCCTTCGCAGAGGGAAACAATGATTTGCAGACGTGCGAGAGCCAATTTTTAAAATAGAGATAAATGATATTTTGAGACATGCACCCTTCTTATTCACTTCACGACCATCAGTTATCAATATCTTCCATGCTAAGCACGCTAGTGGCGGTTCCCAAGCGATAAAAGTAAAGGTTTTGACGCCATTGAGAGTTTTTGTTTGATTATTTCAGAGATGAACTCTTTTTCATGTTTGCAGTTTGGGACTACGCATCCCTATTACCGCCCATTTTCTCGTGCGATGGCAAGTGAATTAACACTCGACCTGAGAATAACCCGCTTAGCATGGAAGATACCGACCACCTCCTGTCGTTCCACGAACGATCCAACACACAAAAAGGATAATTTTTAGAAGTTTTTAGAGGTGGCACATGCAAATTTACTTAGGATGGCAGGGTAATACCGCATATAGGTAGGTATGGTGGACTCATTTGGAATAACTTGGGTTTCAAGGTTTTTGATGTGCAAGCAGAGTTCCAACTTAGTACAGGAGAAGGCTAGCAATTTAGATTGAGAAGCAAACAGCTAGAGAGCAACAACTATCATAACCATGCATTATGCGTAAGTAACATCAGACACTAGTATGAGCAGGATATGAACACGATGAACATAAATATCATAGAGGCTATGTTGGTTTTGATTCAACTGCATGCATGAACATGTGCCAAGTCGAGCCAATCGAACATTCAGAGGAGGATACCATATCATCATACTACATCACAATCATTTTAACGCTATGTTGATATCCAAGATAAATCATTATCAACTCCCAGCTACTTATGAATGGCATGATAGACTATAATCTCTAATTGTCATTGCAAACATGTTTAATCATAATGGGCTGAAGCATGGATACTAGGTTAAACATATTTACAAAAACAGAACAAGTCGAGTTCATACCAGTTTCTCCCTGCTACGGCCAGTTCATCGGATGTCGTCATTATTGCCTTTCACTTGCATGACCGAACGATACGAAAATAATAATAGTGCAAGAGTGCCATGGACTAAGCTGGAATCTGCAAGACATTTTATTCAACAGGAGAAGACAAGGTAAAATATGCTTTATTAGTTCAACAATTATTCATACTAGTTGACCCGTTGCGCCAAATGGAGCAGAGACCTATTGAAGACATGTTGTCGATGAAAATAGTTTCATGCTGCAAGAACCTTCAACTAAATCATGTTATTTTTTAAACATGTTTATTACGTTGTTAAATAATAGTCTGGGAAAAGGGGAACTTTGCATAATATGAATATGTTCAGTTTGAAAATTTGGGCACTATGATGAGAGAGTAAAGTTGGCATGGTTGTATTTTTTTAGCAAGTTTGAAAACATGGTTATCATGATGAGAAACCTGGCCATGCATATTTTTCCTTTGAATAACCACTTCATGCAAAATCCCTTACAATATGTTCAGACCAATCCATCAACCAAAAAATTGTAGTGTTCTTCACCACTGAACTCTGATTCAAGAACTGAAGGGTATGCCAATTGCATATACTATCTTGCATGTTTTCATCTGTCTTTTCCCCTCCAAATGATAATTTTCTCATTGCCAAAAGACATGAGAATGCAAGCAAAAAGGTCCTGCAGAAATAAGGTGAGAGAAATGCATCCTGTTACAGCCTTACATGTGAAGCGAAATAAGCATTTTGTAGTAAGCATATATGGTAAACTACAATCTTCGGATAACCACATTGGGCAATCCTTTACAATCAATTCAACCGACTAATCGGTCAATTCGACACCAGATAGTAAAGATAAACACAAGTTACTAAAAACTTTTGAACCACAGATGCCTTTTACTTAATCCATATAATGAGACCCACGAGGTAATGCAGAATAAAAATAGTAGCTCTATATCTTAACCAAACCATAGTGCAAATATTTTCCACAAATATCACAGTGAGCAGGATAAGAACAACATGATAAAAACAGCAGCTCTGCATCTTAATCGGCAGTTCATCCCTACCTCATCTCCCTGTCCGCCGCCACCTCCTCCTGGATCTCATCGCCGGTAGCACACCGCAGTCGCCAGCCAGCAATCAACACCAAACGCACGTTGGCGCCAAACAACAATCTCCATGCCTTCGTCCCGCCCGTCTTCCCCAGTACTTTTTTGCTGGTGTTCCCCAATCCTTCTTGATCATCCTCCTTGTTGCCAGAACGTGACCAAGGTACATGCTGATCTATAGGCGGCATACAGATCTCCCTTGTGCCCTATCCTCTCTACCAATTGTCCTCCTCACGTTGATCTGCAAGTTTATGTGGCATAAAGATCTCCCTTTTGCCCTATCTCTCTACTGATTGCCCTTGTCACGCTGATCTGCCAGTGGTGTAGATGATCTCCCTTTTGAACTCACTTCTGCCATCCTTCTCCTAGCAACAAGAAAGAAGCTGATCAATCTCAAGATATGTAAAAGAATGGGAAATTTTCACCACAAATCTCATCTAGCCATAACAAATCTTAACATCAGAATAAAAGAACAAAGGGAAGAAAAATCACCTTGATCTTCTTCACTGTTTAGTTAAATTCTTCTTCTTCCCTTCATCCTCAGATCTGCACACGTAATGTTTAAAAAACTAATATATTAGTAAGTTTAAACATTAGCGGTGGGAGGGGAGGAAGTAAGAGAAAAAGTGAGAGGAGAGCACCTTGGCAAGACCCATCTGAAGTCCACTCAATGATATCCCATTTGGTTTTGATGTTCCAAGTTGGATCAAGAGGGCTGTGCTTCTGGAAAGAGATAGGCAAGTATATGTAGTACCTCACATTAATACATGATTTGGTTACATGCATGTCAACACACACTTTTTCACATCAACTACCAATTTAAACGAAAATAGCCAAAAAAACTCAGTAGGAAAACTAACACAATGCAGACCAAGATTTACTTGGTATTAGAACAAATCATAGAGATTCAATCTTTGCTCAATGAAAACTGAGGAAGAACTCTATAACTATCCTAATCTGCATTGATCATTGCATGATATCAAATTTGTTTCTGTTCAGATCGATTTGGTTTGCATATGTTGATTTAGTCCCACTGAAGCCATGTACACATTGAAAAAAAAATCCATGGTTTAGTTGATTTAGTCGTGGGCAAGCACATATGATAACAAATTTAACGCTCGTTCTACCAAATGAGCAAAGTCCTATTTGAAATCATGAGTGCTTTAAAAATGTTCTACTTGTCGATAAAATTAGCATTCAGCAACCACATGGGATGCCAAATGCCAGTCATATTTCAAACTGAAAGTGTTTTGAAAATGTGTCTTTGTCGATAAAATTGGGTTTCATGAACCACTGAAGTACTAATTCAAACCCTTTAAAGCCCTTAGATGCCGAATGATGCAAAGTTCCAATTTAGACCAAGAATTATCTAACATGTTTCACATTTATCCTTTACATATAAGTGTTAGATACACTTTCATTGCACATACAAATTTTCAAGCTTAAAAACAACAATATATTCAAAAGAAATAACTTGATAGGAAATTATGCCTATTGCTAAACCACAACGACAACATTAATGTAAATTTATATGACTAAGTATACTTCCATAATACAAAATCAAGTAACTTGTTAGGAAATTATGCATACTGCTAAACCACAACTTGACAACAATAATGTAAATATATGTATGACTAAGTCATACTTACATAATACAAAATCAAGTAACTTGATAGGACATTATGCCTATTGCTGAACCACAACTTGACAACATTAATGTAAATATATATGACCAAGTCATACTTCCATAATACAAAATCAAGTAACATGGATTCCACAAAAAGTTTTAGCTTCAGAGCAGAATACTGATCTATCTTTGTCTTTGTATCCTTTTTCTTCTCCGAACTTGAGTGTAATGCCTTTCTCTTATTCATGGCTCTTGACCAACAATTCTCAAATCATCATATTTACCTTTTTATTCCATAACAAATCTGTAATGGATCTTCACCCATATCGTCGGCAAGTTTATGAGGGAAAGAAAGCACAATAACTGGATTGTTGCTCGCTCAATTTCAAGTTGGCATTTCTAGACTATTATGTTTCCAAAAGCAAAGCTAAGAATGACATACACAGTACTGTAACAGGGAAAGTCGGAAAATTAAAATATATACTCTGAAACATATTGCAGCAAGAGAAGCATGAAGCACACTTCCTAGAAATTTGAACACAAGTGAACATTCATTTTTGTTGAGCCTGCTATTTATCTATGGAGGAGCATGGATAAGAAAAGACATAAATTTAGAAAATATATGCAAGTTCACATATATTTTTCTAAAATACAATGGAAACGTGTTGGTCCACTGGTCTATCAGGACGGTGTATTCTCAAATTCCAGGGAATATAAATTCATACAAAAATAAAACATGTGACAGGTGGGGAACGTCTTTAAGGCAAAACAAGTAACTAATCAAGAAAGAAGTTTGCTCATTCAATTTTCCTGGAGTAAACATTGCGATGGCACACAACGGCAAGGCAACAAATAGGAAATTTAACAGCTCCACGCGATTTGAGTAGTCCAAACAGAACCTTCGCATATGTACATAGGTAGCCATATGGAGCATAACCATATGTAAAAAAGGCAATCCTAGGAACACTTCGTTTCAAAAAATCAAGTCAGGCAGCTAATAGTTTGGATAATAAAACCTCTATAGATAGTAGAAAACAACTTCCAATGATTCAACTGTACAGACTAAAGAGTTCACCGGGAAATGAGAAGAGCCGGCAAAATATATTAAGTTACAGAAGAAGCATCTGAAATACAATACTGGCTAGTTTGGCACGAAACCTGCATATATTCGAGTGCAATTCACATCCTCTAGGCCATCGTTCTCACGCACTTTTACCTAGTACTCCCTCCGCCCGGAAAAACTTGTCTCAACCTTATCTTTCAAATGGATGTATCTAGCACTAACTTGGTGCTAGATACATGTATTTGAGGGACAAGTTTTTTCGGACGGAGGGAGTACGTAGAAAGCATATACAGAGTATGAAGATGTGATATAGATTACACAACAAATAGTAGTTTCAGAGATTTAGAAGGCCGTCCAGTTTTGCATAGTATGTAAATGGGATCAGTATGCTTTCACCTATGTAGAACTGGACGGCATACTACTTATTTCAGAGTCAACACATATTTCGATCTCTAAAAGAAACCTGACATGAATTATCTGCTACTCTAGAAATCAAATTTATCATGGCTAACCAACATGGAATGATAGCAGAATAACAAACCATCACTAACGTGTGGCATCTGAATTTCTGGTTATACTAACGTTATTTGGCAGATATAGACAATAGTGCCAACCATAAAGTATTATTTGCAAAAGCAAGGAAGGTTACTGTAGCTAGATAAATGACTCGCTTCAAGTAGACTGCCAAATTTTTATTAGAAAGTGCATGCTTGGAGAAATGGAAAAAGGCAAGATAAAAATTTTATTAGATAGGACATCTCGGGGAATCACAGTGAGAATGGAAGGCCTGGAGAAATGTAAAAAGGCAAGATAAAATTCAGACATTGGCATACAGAGAAACTAATAGGAAAACATGCACCATCAATCACTCACCATAAGGTCAGCTGCTGGACAGTAGCTGAGCTGCAGTAGACAGTTACCAAGAAATGAACAAAGGGACAATCTCTACAAAATAACCCTGAGAGCACCAAACTATCTGCAAACATGAAGGCCCTTGCTTGGATTAGACGGAACGAGTACTCCATGATAATCAAAACAAAAAGATGGGATTTAAATTTATAGAGCAATGCTAGGAAGATATTGTCTTGAAGAAAGGAAGGTAAGAAAACAATAAAGCAAGTGATGAACTTGCAAAAATAGCCTCCAAGTTTTGCTTGAAAATCCATCGAATATATCCTTGATCGCATATTTGTCTCTGTTGAGGTAGTGACTCTACGGGAAGGTTCTCCAGAAAACAGAGTAAAGTTGTTTTTCCTTTTTGAGAGCTTGATAGCAAACCTGCAATGCATCAAAAAGGGATTAGAATTGATAAGAAAAGAAATCCCTGCTATTTTATCATCGAAGAAAATACTTCCATCGATGAAAATAAAAAACATTGAAATTTGATGGTGTAAGGAACCTGCGGTGATATACTGAGCAATAAACTACTTTGCAATGATATATTGAACCATAAACCTGAAGCTCTACTTTGATGCTAATAAATTTATAACTGGGGAAGTAGGAAAATTAAATCATATACTCTAAAACATATTGCAGAAACAGAAGCGTGATGCACACTTCCTTGAAATTTGAACATAAGTGAACATTCATTTCAGTTAACACTACTATTTATCTATGGGGGAGCATGGATAAGAAAAGAAAAAATAGAAAATTATGCAAATTCACATATATTTTTCAAAAATCCCATGGAATTGTGTTGGTCCACTGGTCTATCAGGACGGTGTATTCTCATATTCCAGGGAATATGAAATTCATACAAAAAGAAAACATGGGACATAGATGGGGAATGTCTTTGAGGAAAAGCAAGTAACTAATCAAGAAAGAAGCTTGCTCATTCCATTTTCCTGGAGTAAAAAATGCGAAGTACCCAGCTATTGAAGTACCCAGCTAGTACTTAGTATTTGACAATAGGACAGATTATTACCAGACTATACAAGCACCAACTAACATGTATGAGGCTCTATTAAGTAAACATGATTGAAGGGTGAAATATCAACAGATGAAGCACCGACTTACATGTATGAGGCTCTATTAAGTAAACATGATTGAAGGGTGAAATTATCAACAGATCAAGCAGATCAAATCTCCAAAATAAATAGTTGAATAAACGTGACCTGAATTTACAATTCAGAATGTTCGGTGTCTCACTATATGGTAAGCAGAGTACACAGGCGCAAGGACTGTATACACAATTGGTTCCGACATTAGCCCCTTACAGCATGCTGGTACACAAATTACGTAACTAAAACATCAATAGTTTTGTGTAATCCCAATTTAGAGATGAAAAACTGAACCACCATGACAATACGTAGGAAAGAGCAAACCTTGAGTAGGAGAACAAAGAAACAACATCGCTGCAGGATCCTCTGTCCCCATCTCATCTCCACCACACTTCCTCTCTGCGGCCCGATTGACAGCGTCGGATTCAGAAAGTTCTGTGATCACAAGATTCACAATAGATCAAAGTACATCTAAGAATACATACAACATATAGAAGCATTTAGGCTAAAAAATTCTTGCATAGATGGGTAGGGGGAGAGAGAGAAAGAGATCATGAGCGGAGGGGAAAGAAGGACTTGGGAAGCTCATCCTGATATGCGCCCCTATACAGAAACAATGCAACCTACACACGCACAAGGCATTGTTGCATCTTAACAAGGACTGTCATGATACAGAGATGAGCAAACATCATTTAGCTTTCCAGCGATCAAATAAGCTTGTACATAAAAGGAGTTTTATATTTAAAATAAAAGGTTGCCGTATATGATCGTAGACATGACAATCTGAACTAAATGCATAATGCATTTGTGCAGTTTAAAAGGACCAGTAGCTTCCTCAATTTCGCTGGTCAATGCACCAAAACCTGGACACATTAACTCTTCGTCTACGAATGAGAACAACAATCTTAAAGCAGTGAACTCAACGACCCACATATTGTTCCTCTGACCTACAGCAGCAAGCTAAATAACACCTAGGTTGTATTTTATCTCATCACAAATCCATAAGATCAAGATTGACTACTTATTCTACTTCGCCCCACTGAAGCCATGTACACATTGAAAAAAAAATCACAACTCAACATCAGGGACAAGGAAAAAATGCATACGTGTGTGTGTGTGTGCGTGTGTTTCTGTTGAGATCGATTTGGTTCGAAGGCAAGCACGCACACAACAGGAAGTCCTTTCCCTCACGGTCTTGGAACCAGCCAAGTGCCGCAAGAGAATCAAATAAGAGGAGGGCTTACCCGATTTTGCCCAAATCGAGGCCCAAATAATGCCATCCTCTTATTTGATTATCTGCAAAGTCTTATATACAGGAAAGTTGGTCTAGCATTACATCATCATGCAAATATATGCTTTGGAGGGTGGGTATCCAGGAAAAGGACACCCTGAAAATGGAAATGCAATATGGTTAGCACTGAAACCCTCATTGCAAAAGAACCACCAGAAGGCCTCAACTTTCTGGACAAAACTGGGTACTCCATTCCGCTAGGAATGTACAGGCAATATGACCTGAATACACAAAAATGAGTTATGTAAGACACAAAGGCAATTGTATTTGTTGTGCAACATCATTTACCTAGCAAAAACCATTTTAAAAAGTGCATTCCCGTCTTTCCGTTAGCACTTATTTCCCGAATAGGAATGTAAAAGCTATGTTTAAAATGGCAGGGTCTTAATAAAATACAATCAGATAGAGCAGCTCAGATGAATCAATAACATCCCTGCATTATGAATCCAATTCTTAGAACCCTTGGTATATTGCTATCTCTGTCCGGTCTAAATTTACGCTCGCAACATCATTTTCTGAACTAAAAAAAATGATTGCATGCATCCTAGGTGCATAACATGATCTATGAAAACAATTTTATACAAAGCATATGAACCAACTTCAACCGTTCAATACAACACATATGAACCAACTTTAACCATTCAACGAACCGTTGTCGGCATTTTCTGAACTTAATCAAGAGAAGTGGCTGCATAGAGCTAAAATCCCAAAATAATCACATGGTCAGGTCAAAGAAAAATTATGAGGTTGCAGAAGGTGGATAGGGCATCGTCTCCTCATGCCTCATTGCCTGAGAAGAAGAAAAAAGGGAAGGTGATTTTTTTGGGTCAAGGATATCATCAAGATAAACATGGTTTTTTTTCTTACACAAAAGCAAGCAATAACAGAACATTAACAATTTGTTAGACGCATATTGGTATGCTAATAACCAAACTATAACAGAAGGGTGTGCATATATATCTACACCCACTCAGACCAGAGAACGTAGCACGACTGGGTGATCAAATTATTGCAAGGATACATCGCCCTTTGGGATTCCATCTTATCGTATTATAATGGCCTTCACCAAGGTCGTGAAGAGGATTGCATTTTTGGCTGAATATTGTTGCTCTGGCCAGCCTAACCAAGATTCAGTCAAGGAACAGTGGTAGAGAACAAACACATTAAATTAGAAATGTTATGGTTAATGTAAGGACTATGTAAAGAAGTGAGGCTACCATTAGCAGGCCAGTCCGAAAAAAGATAAATGTAATGCCAGCATGAATAATGCAGTTCTTTGCACATTTTTTTTCAAATATAGGCATGAATTAATGACTCCGACCCATAAACGACACCTGGGTAATCTATAAGAATCTAAAGCTGGCAGAACAGATCGTATACTTCCTCTTACGAAAGCTCGAGCTAATAAAAGTCAGAGGTGATGAAGAGAAAGAAAGATTTCTATGGACAGCAGAACGGCGAGGCATGACTCATGCATGGTTCACCAGAATATGTAAGGATATATCCATAGACCACAACAAATTCAGAACCTGAAGAAGACCACTGAACATCATGCACTGGCCCCTCGTTTTCTGCAAATTACTGATAATTCAGAACCTGAAGAAGACCACTGAACATCATGCACTGGCCCCTCCTTTTCTCCAAATTACTGATAAAAGTTAATGACCAGACATTAAAAAACAGTCTCGTAAAGAATATCGAAAACTAAGAACTTACTAAGATGAACAATTCATTCAAAGGCCCTATCAGTTGTCAAGTAGTGCAACTTGGTTTCGTCATAATACTTGCTGCGTCTCGAGCTTGCGTTGGTTTTCCCCGAAGAGGAGAGGATGATGCAGCACAGTAGCGTAAGTATTTCCCTCAGTTTTTTAGAACCAAGGTATCAATCCAGTAGGAGGTCATGCGCAAGTCCCTCGTACCTGCACAACACGATAGCAACTCGCAACCAATGCTTAGGGGTTGTCAATCCCTTCACGGTCACTTACGAGAGTGAGATCTGATAGAGATAATATTTTTGGTATTTTTGATAGATAGATGCAAAGTAAAAAGTAAAGGCAAAGTAAAAACCAAGCAAGTAAATAAAGTGATATAGATTAATATGATGAGAATAGACCCGGGGGCCATAGGTTTCACTAGTGGCTTCTCTCAAGAGCATAAGTATTCTACGGTGGGTGAACAAATTATGTTGAGCAATTGAAAGAATTGAGCATAGTTATGAGTATATCTATGCAATGATCATGTATATAGGCATCATGTCCGTGACAAGTAGATCGAAACGATTCTGCATCAACTACTATTACTCCACTCATCGACTGCTATCCAGCATGCATCTAGAGTATTAAGTTAAAAACAGAGTAACGCTTTAAGCAAGATGACATGATGTAGAGGGATAAATTCATGCAATATGATAAAAACCCCATCTTGTTATCCTCGATGGCAACAATACAATACGTGCCTTGCAACTTTTTCTGTCACTGAGTAAGGACACCGCAAGATTGAACCCAAAGCCATGCACTTCTCCCATTGCAAGAACTACCAATCTAGTTGGCCAAACCAAACGGATAATTCGAAGAGACTTGCAAAGATAACTCAATCATACATAAAAGAATTTAGAGAAGAATCAAATATTTTCCATAGATAATACTGGATCATAAACCCACAATTCATTTGTCTCAACAAACACACCGCAAAAAGAAGATTACATCGAATAGATCTCCATAAGAGAGGGGAGAACATTGTATTGAGATCCAAAAAGAGAGAAGAAGCCATCCAGCTACTAGCTATGGACCCGAAGGTCTGAAGTAAACTACTCACACTTCATCGGAGGGGCTATGGTGATGATGTAGAAGCCCTCCATGGTGGATGCCCCTCCGGCGGAGCTCCGGAACAGGCCCCAAGATGGGATCTCGTGGATACAAAAGGTTGCGGCAGTGGAATTAGGTTTTTTTGGCTCCCCTCTGATCATACGGGGATACATAGGTATATATATGCGGAAGGAGTACGTCAGTGGAGCTCCTAGGGGCCCACGAGGTAGGGGGGCGCGCCTAGGGGGGTGCGCCCTCCACCCTCTTGACCTCCTCGGAAGCTTCTTGGAGTAGGGTCCAAGTCTCCTGGATCACGTTCGGTTGGAAAATCACGATCCCGAAGGTTTCATTCCGTTTGGACTCCGTTTGATATTCTATTTCTTCGAAATACTAATAAAGGCAAAAAACAGCAATTCTAGGCTGGGCCTCCAGTTAATAGGTTAGTCCCAAAAGTAATATAAAAGTGAAAAATAAAGCCCAATATAGTCCAAAATAGTAGATAAAGTAGCATGGAGCAATCAAAAATTATAGGTACGTTGGAGACGTATCAAGCATCCCCAGGCTTAATTCCTGCTCGTCCTCGAGTAGGTAAATGATAAAAAGTGAATTTTTGATGCGGAGTGATACTTTGGCATAATTTCAATGTAAATCTTCTTAATTGTGATATGAATATTCAGATCCGAAAGATTCAAGACAAAAGTTCATATTGACACAAAAATAATAATACTTCAAGCATACTAATCAAAGCAATCATGTCTTCTCAAAATAACATGGCAAAAGAAAGTTCATCCCTACAAAATCATATAGTTAGGTTATGCTTCATTTTCATCACACAAAGATGTTCCCAACTTCTATACCCCCGATGACAAGCCAAGCAATTGTTTGATACTTAAATAATCTCAAACTTTTTCAACCTTCACGCAATACATGAGCGTGAGCCATGGATATAGCACTATGGGTGGAATAGAATATGATGATGGGGATTGTGTGGAGAAGACAAAAAAGGAGAAAGTCTCACGTTGACGAGGCTAATCAACGGGCTATGGAGATGCCCATCAATTGATGTCAACATGAGGAGTAGGGATTGCCATGCAACGGATGCACTAGAGCTATGAATGCTCAGCAAAAGAAAACTAGTGGGTGTGCATCCAACTTGCTTGCTCATGAAGACCTAGGGAATTTTGAGGAAGCCCATCATAGGAATATACAAGCCAAGTTCTATAATGAAAAATTCCCACTAGTATGAACAAGACAACTTAAGAGACTCACTATATGAAAAACATGGTGCTACTTTGAAGCATAATATATGAGACTCACTACATGAAGAACACGGTGCTACTTTGAAGCACAAGTGTGGAAAAAGAGATAGTAGCATTGACCTTTTTATATATTTTTTGGGCCTTTTTTTATATTGGCCTTTCCCCTTTTTTTGGGCCTTTATTTTTTTGGGCAATGCTCTAATGATGATCATCACACTTTCATTGCAACATATGAATTACAACTCGATACTAGAACAAGATATGACTCTATATGAATGCCTCCGGCGGTGTACCGGGATGGTGCAATGAATCAAGAGTGACATGTATGAAAAATAATGCATGGTGGCTTTGCCACAAATACGATGTCAACTACAAGATCATGCAATGGCAATATGACAAAAGTAATGCATGTCACGATGATGATGGTGGAAGTTGCATGGCAATATATCTCGGAATGGCTATGGAAATGCCATGATAGGTAGGTATGGTGGCTGTTTTGAGGAAGATATAAGGAGGTTTATGTGTGATAGAGCGTATTGTATCATGGGGTTTGGATGCACCAGCGAAGTTTGCACCAACTCTCAAGGTGAGAAAGGGCAATGCATGGTACCGAAGAGGCTAGCAAAGGTGGAAAGGTGAGAGTGCGTATAATCCATGGACTCAACATTAGTCAAAAGAACTCATATACTTATTGCAAAAATTTAGAAGTCATCGAAAATCAAGTACTACGCGCATGCTCCTAGGGGGATAGATTGGTAGGAAAAGACCATCGCTCGTCCCTGACCGCCACTCATAAGGATGCACAAGCCAGGTACACTTCATGTTTCAAATTTGTTACACAACTTTAACCATACGTGCATGCTACGGGACTTGCAAACTTCAACACAAGCATTCTTTAAATTCATAATCACCCAACTAGCACGACTATGATATTATCACCTCCATATCTCAAAACAATTATCAAGCATCAAACTTATCTTAGTATTCAATTCACTCAAAAGAAAGTTTCACATATCTTGAACACCAAGTATATTAACATTAAGCAAATTACCATGCTATTAAAGACTCTCAAAATAATCTAAGTGAAGCATGATAGATCAAGTTTCTTTAAAACAAATCCACCACCATGCTCTAAAAGATCTAAGTGAAGCACTAGAGCAAAAATTATCAAGCTCAAAAGGATATAAGTGAAGCATTATGAGCAAAACTATCAAGCTCAAAAGATATAAGTGAAGCACATAGAGTATTCTAACAAATTTAAATTCATGTATAGATCTCTCAAAAGGAGTGTACAGAAAGGATGATTGTGGTAAACTAACAAGAAAAGACACAAATAATACAAGACGCTCCAAGCAAAACACATATCATGTTGGTGAATAAAAATATAGCTCCAAGTAAATTACCGATGGAAGTGGACCAAAGAGGGGATGCCTTCCGGGGCATCCCCAAGCTTTGACTTTTTGGTGTCCTTGGATTATCTTGGGGGTGCCATGAGCATCCCCAAGCTTAGGCTCTTGCCACTCCTTGTTCCATAATCCATCAAAAGAATTCACCCAAAACTTGAAAACTTCACAACACAAAACTCAACAGAAATCTCGTGAGCTCCGTTAGAGAAAGAAAACAAAAGACTACTTCAAGGTACTGTAATGAACTCATTCTTTATTTATATTGGTGTTAAACCTACTGTATTCCAACTTCTCTATGGTTTATAAACTATTTTACTAGCCATAGATTCATCAAAATAGGCAAACAACACACGAAAAACAGAATCTGTCAAAAACAGAACAGTCTGTAGTAATCTGTAACTAACGCAAACTTCCGGAACTCTAAAAATTCTACCAACATAGGAAGTTCTGGAAAATTTGTTTATTTATCAGAAGCAAAAAGAATCAACGCAAAAGCACGTCCTGTAATTTATCATAATTATATTCGTGCGTGCATAGTTTCTGTTTTTTAGCAGAATCAAATCAACTATCATCATAGGTTATCCTGTAGGTCCTACTTGGCACAAACACTAATTAAAACATAAAACCACATCCAAACAGAAGTTAGATGGATTATTTATTGCTAAACAGAAGAAAAAACAAAAAAACACAAAATAAAATTGGGTTGCCTCCCAACAAGCGCTATCGTTTAACGCCCCTAGCTAGGCATAAAAGCAAGGATAGATTTAGGTATTGCCATCTTTGGTAGGCAATCCATAAGTGGCTCTCATAATAGATTCATAAGGTAATTTTATTTTCTTTCTAGGGAAGTGTTCCATACCCTTCTTTAAGGGAAATTGGAATCTAATATTCCCTTCCTTCAAATCAATAATTGCACTAATTGTTCTAAGGAAAGGTCTACCAAGAATAATAGGACATGAAGGATTGCAATCTATATCAAGAACGATAAAATCTATGGGCACATAATTCCTATTTGTAACAATAAGAACATCATTAATTCTTCCCATAGCCTTTTTAATAGTGGAATCCGCAAGATGCAAGTTTAGAGAGCAATCATCAAAATCACGGAAATCTAGCAAATCACATAAAGTTTTGGGAATAGTAGAGACACTAGCACCCAAATCACACAAAGCATGAAACTCAAAGTCTTTAATTTTAATTTTAATAGTAGGTTCCCACTCATCATAGAGTTTTCTAGGGATAGAGACTTTTATCTCAAGTTTTTCTTCATAAGATTGCATCAAGGCATCAACAATATGTTCGGTAAAGGCCTTATTTTGACTGTAAGCATGAGGAGATTCTAGCACGGATTGCAACAAGGAAATACAACCAATCAAAGAACAATTTTCGTAATTAAATTCCTTGAGATCCAAAATAGTAGGTTTAGCAACATCACGGTTTCTATTCATTTCAATCGCACTTTCATCAATTTCATCATCAAGATCTAGAAACTCCAAATTCTTAGAACGCCTTCTAGGTAAAGGAAGATAATCTTCAAATTCATTAAGATTCATATTGCAAAATGAAGATTTAATGGGGGACACATCAATAACTTTTAGATCTTCATCTTGATTTTCATAGGAATTTAGTTTAGCGGCCATCTTATTGACTAAGGTGGCTTGCATATCCGAAATTTCAGCGGTCATCTTTTCAAGACGAGCAATTTGGGCCCTTATACCATCAAATTCTTTAGACATATCATCGAGTTCTTTATTCATAAAGCTCATAAAACATTTTTGTTCCTTAAGTTCGTTTCTAAAGAAATTATTGTGCTCAAATTGCAAAACCATAAATTTTCTAACATTGCTTTCGATCTCCTCAAGCCTTTTAAGGTGAAGGTCACCAAATCTAGGTAGAGCCATCGCAACAAATAGGCAAACTAACACACGAGCAAGCAAAAGGACGAGGAAAAGGCAAACGGGAAAGAGAGGAGGAGATTGGGAAAGAGAGGGCGAATAAAACGGCAAGGGTGAAGTGGGGGAGAGGAAAACGAGAGGCAAATGGCAAATAATGTAATGCGAGAGATAGGGATTGTGATGGGTACTTGGTATGTTGACTTTTGCGTAAGCCTCCCCGGCAACGGCGCCAGAAATCCTTCTTGCTACGTCGCGAGCTTGCGTTGGTTTTCCCCGAAGAGGAGAGGATGATGCAGCATAGTAGCGTAAGTATTTCCCTCAGTTTTTGAGAACCAAGGTATCAATCCAGTAGGAGGTCATGCGCAAGTCCCTCGTACCTGCACAACACGATAGCAACTCGCAACCAACGCTTAGGGGTTGTCAATCCCTTCCCGGTCACTTACGAGAGTGAGATCTAATAGAGATAATATTTTTGGTATTTTTGATAGATAGATGCAAAGTAAAAAGTAAAGGCAAAGTAAAAACAAAGCAAGTAAATAAAGTGATATAGATTAATATGATGAGAATAGACCCGGGGCCATAGGTTTCACTAGTGGCTTCTCTCAAGAGCATAAGTATTCTACGGTGGGTGAACAAATTACTGTTGAGCAATTGACAGAATTGAGCATAGTTATGAGTATATCTAGGGAATGATAATGTATATAGGCATCACGTCTGTGACAAGTAGATCGAAACGATTCTGCATCTACTACTATTACTCCACTCATCGACCGCTACCCAGCATGCATCTAGAGTATTAAGTTAAAACAGAGTAACGCTTTAAGCAAGATGACATGATGTAGAGGGATAAATTCATGCAATATGACAAAAACCCCATCTTGTTATCCTCGATGGCAACAATACAATACGTGCCATGCAACTCTTTGTGTCACTGAGTAAGGACACCGCAAGATTGAACCCAAAGCCATGCACTTCTCGCATTGCAAGAACTACCAATCTAGTTGACCAAACCAAACGGATAATTCGAAGAGACTTGCAAAGATAACTCAATCATACGTAAAAGAATTTAGAGAAGAATCAAATATTTTCCATAGATAATACTGGATCATAAACCCACAATTCATCGGTCTCAACAAACGCACCGCAAAAAGAAGATTACATCGAATAGATCTCCACATGAGAGGGGGAGAACATTGTATTGAGATCCAAAAAGAGAGAAGAAGCCATCTAGCTACTCGCTATGGACCCGAAGGTCTGAAGTAAACTACTCACACTTCATCGAAGGGGCTATGGTGATGATGTAGAAGCCCTCCGTGGTGGATGCCCCCTCCGGTGGAGCTCCGGAACAGGCCCCAAGATGGTATCTCGTGGATACAGAAGGTTGCGGCGGTGGAATTAGGTTTTTTGGCTCCCCGCTGATCATACGGGGATACGTAGGTATATATAGGAGGAAGGAGTACGTCGGTGGAGCTCCGAGGGGCCCACGAGGTAGGGGGGCGCGCCCAAGGGGGCGCCCTCCACCCTCGTGACCTCCTCGGAAGCTTCTTGGAGTAGGGTCCAAGTCTCCTGGATCACGTTCGGTTGGAAAATCACGATCCCGAAGGTTTCATTCCGTTTGGACTCCGTTTGATATTATGTTTCTTCGAAATACTGAAAAAGGCAAAAAACAACAATTCTGGGCTGGGCCTCCGGTTAATAGGTTAGTCCCAAAAGTAATATAAAAGTGAAAAATAAAGCCCAATATAGTCCAAAACAGTAGATAAAGTAGCATGGAGCAATCAAAAATTATAGATAGGTTGGAGCGTATCAATACTCTGGTTGGTTTTATCCACGTCAGGTTGGGAGACAATAAGAAGTCCCGTAGACACCTTGTTCTAGTGGAACTGAACAGTTGGACAGCGAAAAAAGCTCCTACCGACAGAAAACTTGATTTTGTGCATCCTTGTCACAAGAAAAGATCTGAACACTGCGAAAGTGAACAACAAGTAAGTCATACATTTGCCTCTGGGGCAAATCTTGCAACATGAAATCCTGGAGCACTTGGTAGCTGCATTGCAGCTATGCGTGGTAATCTTACCTTGTACACAATCCCTTTATTAAAATTACTTGTGTCAAAGAAGTGCATCTCGTTAGTCACCATCCATCTGACAAGGACACATCCGCAGAAAATTTTACTGGCCTGTCAAAATTTAATCAACATGTCATGTACCAGTAAACTTTATGCATCTCATTACTAATTACATACTATGGGTAGATGAAATTAGCAGTCTTTTGTGTACAATTACAAATCACCCTAGAAACAAGAGCAAGATGCCATCAAGTGAGGAGGGAAGGTGGTGAAAAGGGAGAGAGAGAGAGAGAGAGAGAGAGAGGGAGAGAGAGATAGAGATAGAGAGATAGAGAGAGAGATGGTTGGGGACTCACATGCGCACTTGGTGGCCGTGAAGATGCTTGCTATTCGAGCACGGACGCATTGGGGTGCGAGGTCGTGTACCAGCTGCAGTCTCCATCGCTCACCCGCTGAGGGTGCCGTCCGCTGCACCACCACATGAGCCGCCCGCGCTCGGGTTTGCCCCTGTCGGGTCGCAAGGACGGCGTCAAGAGCGGCTGCCGCAGCAAGCCGATGAGGCCGGCACCGAGGACCTGGTGAGGTCGGACGCGAGGGTGCGGGAAGAGCTCCGCGACACCATGGCAGGGGCCGGCAGCGATGGCACATGAGATGACAGGACGAGCGCGCGGTCCTAGGGCGAAGGGTGTGGCGATGAGGGAGGAGGGAGGGAGTGCGGCGGTGGACAAGGGAAGGAGAAGGAGCGGAGGGTGTGGCGACGAGGGAGGAGGGAGGGAGTGCGGTGGCGGACGAGACAAGGAGGAGGAGGGGGGTGTGGCGGCTGTGGTTTGGGGGGCTAGGGTTCACGCCGAACACACCGTCTCAGGCATCGCGCGCGAGGAGCCGATGGGAAAATCCTTCTGCACGTTGGCCCTGCTGACCCAGCCAAGGAATGCCTGAGATGATCCCACTCATCATTGGCGTATGAAAATGACCGCGAGGTAAAATCAGGTTTGACTGTAGGTGAAGATCCCACGGTTCAGATGCGCCAATTGACAAATCGAACGGCCATCAAAGGCCCAATCTGGGGGAGCGCTGGTTGGCTGAGTTGGCTAGCCTCTTCTTTGTTTTAAATGAGAGCCACTCAACATTTTCATCGTGGTCTTATCCTTGGTAAGACTCGAATAAAAATAAAATAAATTCAGAGAAACACAATGAAATATTTTTGGAGTTTTTGATTTTCTTGAACAAGCAAATAAAAGGGGAAAGAAAAAATGAGGAAAACTATTTACACGGGAAAGCTCCCAAGAAGCAAAAGAAGAACAAGGAAATCTTTTTGGATTTTCTTTTTAATACTACTACAAAGCATGCATAGAAAGTAAATTACTACAACTAATTTTTTTTGGTTTTTCTAAAGTTTTTCAAACACACTAAAAGAAAGCAAAAATATAGATCTAAGCATGGATGATATAATGAAAAAGTGTGAACACTGACAAATAGAATGATATGCATGAACATGAATATAATGTCGGTGAGAAACACTACTCCCCCAAGCTTAGGCTTTTGGCCTAAGTTAGTAATCAATCAGTAGCCTGGAGGGTAGTAGTCTGCGTGGAAGCTCACAGAGGCTCTCGGTGTGGATGCCTCGGCATGCCGTACTGCCACCACTTCTGCGTTATGAGCTCGTGCCTCGCTCTCAAGAACAAAATATCTCCCCTTGCTGTAATAATCAAAAAGAGCAATCGCAGGCAAATATGTGTCCACAATAGATTTTTGGTTAAACATTAGATTGTAAGTGAAATTATCAACCTTCCCCTTAAGGATGTTATGTTCTTTTAAAGTGTCAAAATCTAAATACCGCATGGGTAGGATAGGATCAAAGGGCAAGGGTGGGACACCCAGATCTCGTGCTAAACGTGTGTCATAAATTCCACCATAGAACCAGCTACTGTTGGCATTATGCTGAAGTCTACATGCAACAATCGCTCCAAGGTTATAATTCCTTTCACCAGTGAGAGCGGTGTGAATGAGTCTCAAGTCCGGAGCACAAAGTGTACTACAGTCTTGCTTGCCTATTATACATTTCCCCTTTAATAATGCAAAGTACTAAATTGCGGGAAAATGAATGCTCTTTATTCTACCTTGTGTCACTCCCCTCCTTTCACCATAACAAAGACTAGTCAAGAAAGATTCGAACTCAGCCTTTGGTGGTTCGCCAAACGAACCCCAATATGGAAGTTTGCAATGGTAAGCAAAATTCTCTAGTGAGATAGTAAATGGATTATCATAAAGCATAAAAGACACGCTAGACTCACGAGGGAAGAAATTAAATCCTTTAACAAATGACTCAGTGAGAAGGTGGCATTGCTCGCACTTATCTGAAATGTAGGGACCGAGACTGGCATTGTGAACATATTGCTCAAATTCCTCCTTAATGCCCACACGCACCATATATTCATCGGAAGGCCATAAGCATGTTTTGGTGGCGCCATCATGCATGGAACTTTCACTTGGTTCAACATAAGACCGGCGAGTAGAACTGTCACTAGAAGATGCCCCCGAGGATCATATCCTCGAAGAGATCCTTCCAAATAGGTTCATCATGTCCGCGTACAATTTTCTGAAATAAAATTTTTGGGGTGACAAAAATTTATCAACAAAACTTTATAGAATTGATAGCAACTACTCATAGGGATACATAGAGGCCATACCAAGCATTCAAACGACTTAGAACACTAAGAATTCAACATGCAAGCTCATCTACAGCAGCACCAAGAGTAGCTAATTATTCAAAATATAAACCATTAAAACAAAAACAAATTGGACACATGGAGGAGTGACATACCAAGCAACAAATCCCCAAAACAGTTTCGAAAATGGAGCTTCGAGCAAAGAGATCGAAATTCACGGTTTTGAGCTCAAGAACACGGGAGAGAGAGAGCAATGGAGAAGTTTTTCTGGAGGTAAGTGATGATGTGGGCTAAAGAGATAAGTGAGGGGGGGGCATGTGGGGACCACAACCCACCAGGGCGCGCCTGGGGGTCCTGGCGTGCCCGTGTGGGTTGTGCCCACCTGGTGCACCTCCCTCGGGTATTATTTCCACTAGAAATTTAGAAAACAGGCAAAACATGGCATTTTATTTTATTTAAATAGTAAAAAAAGGAAACAAAAAGTAAGGACAAAAGGTAGTGCTTACTAAATCCATCAACTTCATACCATTCAAAAATGATTCATTAATAAGGTTGATTAGGTCTTATTAACAACCACTTTTGGTTAGCATGAAACGGAAGAACTTTCGTAAATCACTAAGTTGCCTCAATGGGGATATGCATTTCCCCAACAATAAGCATTTCATATTTCTTTTTGACAATAGGTAGAGGTATTTGAAAACTTCCAATAGTGATTGTCGGAGATTTTTCAATAACATTAATACCATTCAGTTGGAATTGTTTCTTCGGAAAGTGCATCGTATGCTCATTACCATTAATATGAAAAGTGACCTTGCTTTTATTGTAATCAATAATAGCCCCTATAGTATTCAAGAAGGGTCTACCAAGGAAAATCGACATGTTGTCGTCCTCGGGCATCTCAAGTATAACAAAGTCAGTCAAAATAGTAACATTAGCAACAACGACGGGCACATCCTCATAGATACCCATAGATATGGCGGTTGATTTATCAGCCATTTGCAAAGATATTTCAATAGGTGTGAGTTTATTCAAGTCAAGTCTTTTATATAAAGAGAAAGGCATAACACTAACACCAGCTCCTAAATCACACTAAGCAGTTTTCACATAATTCCTTTCGATAGAGCAAGGTATAGTTGGTATACCCGAATCTCCAAGTTTTTTAGGTACTCCATCTTGGAAAGTACAATTAGCAAGCATAGTGGAGATTTTAGCTTCCGGTATTTTTCTCTTATTTGTGATGATATCTTTCATATACTTTGCATAAGGAGGCATTTTAAGGATATCAGTCAAGAGAGTACGCAAAAAGACTGGCCTCAGCATTTTAGCAAAGCGTTCAAATTCTTCATCATCATTCCTTTTAGTTGACTTGGGTGGAAAATGAATAGTTTTTTGATCCCACGGTTCTCTTTCTTTACCGTGTTTTCTAGCAACAAAGTCTCTTTTATCATATCTTTTATTCTTAGGTTGTGGGTTATCAAGGTCAACAGGTGGTTCTATCTCAACATCATTATCTGGTTCTTTATCATTATTTGGTTGAGTGTCTTCATGAACCTCATCATTGTCTTTTTCATTATCACTAGGTGGATGTTCATTACCAGATTGAGTTTCAGCATCAGAGATAGAAGTTTCATTTTCATTATCAGGAGGTTTGTTTATTTCAGGTTCACTAGAAGCATGCAAAGTCCTATCATTTTTCTTTTTCTTTTTCTTTTTAGAAGGACTAGGTGCACTAGTGTTATTTCTTTGTGAATATTGTTCAATTATTTTTGGGTGTCCCTCGGGATAAAGTGGTTCCTGAGTCATTTTACCTCCTCTAGTTGCAACTCTAACAGCAAGGTCGTGTATATTATGATTCATTTTGTCAAGTAATTGTCTTTGTGATTTAGCAAATTGTTCTAACCGGGTTTGAACCATAGAAGTGTGTTTTCCAACACCTCTAACATCATTTGAGATTCTAAATAACAAGTCACTCAATCAAGCAATCATATCAGAATTATATTTCAATTGTTTCATAACATTTGTATTGAAGTGATCTTGCTTCCTAATGTAATTATCAAACACATAAAGGCATTGGCTGGGATGCATATTGTGAGCATTATCATTTTCATTGAACTTCATAAGAGAATTTACCTCTACCACCTTAGGCAGTAGTGGTGTATCAGCCCATGTATTTCTTCAATAGGAGGTAAATTTTTAACATCCTCAACTTTAATACCTTTTTCCTTCATAGATTTCTTTGCCTCTTGCATATCTTTAGGACTGAGATATAATATACCCCTCTTCTTCGGAGAAGGTTTAGGCGATGGTTCAGGAATAGTCCAATCATCATAATTTTTCAATATGTTATTCAATATTTCTTCAGCTTGAGCAATAGTTCGTCCCCTAAAAACACAACCAGCACAACTATCTAGGAAGTCCCTAGAAGCATCGGTTAGTCCATTATAGAAGATATCAAGTATTTCATTTTTCTTAAGAGCATGACCAGGCAAAGCATTATGCAATTGGAGAAGCCTCCCCAAGCTTGTGGGAGACTCTCTTCTTTAGTTTGAACAAAGTTAAATATTTCCTGTAAGGCAGGTTGTTTCTTATGAGCAGGAAAATATTTATCAGGGAAGTAGTAAACCATATCCTGGGGACTACACACACAACCAGGAGCAAGAGTATTGTACCAAGATTTATCATCACCCTTTGATGAGAACAGAAATAACTTGGGAATATAGTAATAGCGCATCTTCTCATCATGAGCAAAAAGGGTAGCTATATCATTAAACTTTGTAAGATGTGCCACAACAGTTTCAGTTTCATAACCATGGAAAGGATCAGATTCAACCAAAGTAATTAACTCTGGGTCGACAGAGAATTCATAATCCTTATCAGCAATAACAATAGGTGAAGTAGCAAACTTAGGATCACATTTCATTCTAGCATTCAGAGATTTCTCTTTATACTTGTGTAATAATTTCTCTAGATCATCTCTATCCTTACAAGCAAGAATATCTCTAGTTGCCTCTTCACTCATAACATAGCTTTCCGGTACCTTAGGCAATTCATATCTAGGAGGGCTAGCTCTAGCAAGTGTTTCAGGAGTTTCAGTTTCAAGCTCATCATCAGATTCAACAATATCATGTTGTATTACTCTAGCAATTTGTTCATCAAGAAATTCACCAAGTGGCACATCATCATTATCGAGCATGGTACTAGCATCATCAAAAGCATCATTCATAGTAGAAGTATCATCATCAATAACTTGCGACATATCAGAATTAATAGCATGTGGTGGTGGTGTTGCAAGTTTACTCATAACAGAAGGTGAATCTAAAGGAGAACTGGATGGCAGTTTCTTACCTCTCCTTGTACTTGAGGGAAATATCTTAGTCTTTGGATCCTTCAGATTCTTCATAGTGATAAATTGGTAATAATCCCAAGTGACTCAACAAATATAGCTATGCTCCCCGACAACAGCGCCAAAAAAGGTCTTGATAACCCACAAGTATAGGGGACCACAACAGTTTTCGAGGGTAGAGTATTCAACCCAAATTTATAGATTCGACATAAGGGGAGACAAAGAATATTTGAAGGTATTAGCAGCTGAGTTGTCAATTCAACCACACCTGGAGATTAATTATCTACAGCAAAGTGATTAGTAGCACAGTAGTATGATAGTTTTGATGATAGCAGTAGTACTAACAGTAACAGTAACAGTGATAGCAGTGATATTGTAGCAGTAACGATAGCAGTAGCAATAAGGATATAAGATAAATTCATAGGCATTGGATCGGTGACTTGTTGGATGGTATTCATCATGTGATAGTTATAACCTAGGGCGATACGGCACTAGCTCTAGTTCATCGATATAGGCATGTATTTCGTAAATAGTCATACGTGCTTTATTAAAAGAACTTGCATGACATCTTTTTTCCTACCCTCCTGTGGCAGCATGGTCCATATTGGATACTAAGGGATATTAAGGCCTCCTTTTAATAGAGAACCGGAACAAAGCATTAACACATAGTGAATACATCACTACTAGGAAAACGCTTATAGATAGAAGTTTACCAGTAGCGTTTGTTTGTGACCCAATGCTACTAGTACTTAGTAGTAGGGCTGGCTAGAAAGAGCGCTACTGGTATATGTTAACAGCAGCGCTTGTTTCCTAAACCCACGCTACTGCTAAGTGTAACACACCACTATATCTGATCACAAAATATTAGCAGCGCTTGTCGCCCAACCAGTGCTACTGTTAGTTTTGGATCTATAGCGCTTGTTGATATAAACACGCTACTGCTATTTTTTCTATCTATAAAATTTTACCAGTAGCGTGTTATTTTAGCCCGCGCTATAGGTAGTGCACCACCAGCCGTAGATATTTTGCAAGCTGCCATAGCAGTAGCGTGCATAGGAGACCCACGCTACTGCTATGCCCGCTAGCCACCTACCACCTTTCCCCTCCTTCCTCCCCTTTCTTCTTCCTCCCCCCTTCCCTTTCTCCCCCTTTCCTTGCACCTTGCTTGTTCCAATGCTCCCCCTCCACCACCCCTCCATTAGAGCCCTCCCTTTCCCTCTTCTTTGCCCTTCCATCACCCCCCTCTTCTTTGCCCCTCCACCACACCCCTCTTGTTTGCCCTCCACCACCATCCCCTCCATTAATGCCCTTCCTCCCCCTCTTCTTTTCCCTCCACCACCCCCTTCCATTACTGCCTTCCCTCTTCTACTCTCCCTCTCCTCCCACTCTCTCCCTCTCCTCCTCTCCCTCCATTAATGCCCTCCCTCCCCCTCTTCTTTTCCCTCCACCACCCCCTTCCATTAATGCCTTCCCTCTTCTCCTCTCCCTCTCCTCCCCTCTTCTCTTCTCCTCTCCCTCTCCTCCCACTCTCTCCCTAGCTAGCTAGCTAGTTAGAGCTACTATCTGTAGAGCTACTAGGTAATTAAGAAGAAAGGTGCTCGATATCCCTCTCGACACATAGGTGAGCAAAAAAAGTGTTTGTGTGGATAGGACCGAAACTATATATATATGGGTGATATGAGAATATACCGAATTGTGTGTGGCATAATTTGAGTTGCCTACATTGTGTATTTGATGAAATAATGTGGGTGACATTAGTTGCCTATGTTTTGCCGAAATGTCGATTCAATTCCGTTTCGGCGAATTTCGGGCATGCAAACTCAATATGTCCTACGTTTAGGGAAGGTCATGCCGAATTTTTGTATGAATTTGATCCATGCATGCATATATACGTGGTTATAATATTTGCTCCGCTCGTAGGTGATTATGAAGGTCAATGGAAGGATGGTGGAACGATACTGGCAATCCACTGTGGATGACATGTATGAAAAAAGACTGAGGGATGTTTTATGTCTGTGTCGAAAATGCAAAGGAAGAGTCAGGCCCGACCCCTTTGAGGGTGGTAAATTCAAGGTGCACCTACTCATGCATGGCCATACTCGGTGGATAAGTGAAGAAGAAGAAGAAGATGATGATGATGAGGAGGAGGAGGACGTCGACGGGGCAGTAAATAAAGACATGGGGCCACCAGACAAAGAAATGACCGATTATGTGCCCGAAGAGGAAGACAACCTCCGAAATGTCGATGGTGAAGAGGCAGTTCAAGGCGGAGAAGACGCGGAAATGCCACCGTATTCGTCACTACTAAGTTCAGTGTAGCGACCAGACCTCAAACAGTCTGATCTCTGTGCTCAGTGTCATCCCTGGATCAGTAATGCTGACACCACACAATACTTGGAGGATTTATAACAGAGTAGCAATCACACACTTATTACATCGAATGTCTCAAAAGAGAACTTATTGAAATAAATATGACTTAAGGCCATCTAAAACGATAACAGCAGAAGGCTTGGAAGATAAGTGAGTCCATCAACTCCAACGGCATCACTGAGTATAGAACCACGACCTAACAGCACCTTACTCATCGTCTGAAAAGTCTGCAACATGAAACGTTGCAGCCCGAAAACGGGTCAGCACATGGAATATGCTGGCATTGTAACACATAGAGAATAACAATGGAGATACGCTATTCTACATGCATATTTGGCTGGTGGTAAAGCTCTATGGTTACAGTTTTGCATAAAGCCAATTTTTCCCTACTTCAAAGGAATAAATTCATTTAACTATCTTGGTGGTTGTTAAACATTGAGAATGGTTGATAGCATTCTCAATCCCAATTAAAAAGTACTCATTAAACCCAACAATATTAATTAAAGTAACATGATGAGATTCACATGATAATCAAGTACTAGATACTCAAGACGTCCATAACCGGGGACACGGCTAACCATGATTAGTTTATACACTCTGCAGAGGTTTGCGCACTTTTCCCCACAAGACTCGATCGCCTCCGTTTGATTCCTCGCACTACTTGATGTTTGAGAAACGGATGACCGAGACATAGTCTTTCGGAAGCACTAGCACCTTACATGTGGGTAGACCGGTACACCTACATTCCCCTACATCTGCTAGTCTACCCATAAGAGTTCGCACAACTTAGTCAACTATGCCAGAGCCCATAATGGCTTGTGGCTGCACACGTAAGTTTCTAGTTTGAATAATCTCATGATCCCTTTGAGCCTGGGTGGCGGTCCGAAGAAATACAGGCAAGTCCTGCTAGAAAACAGGTGCCTCAATCCACCCAGATGTGTGTTTAAGTTGCCACCTTAAATAAACCATTAATTAACAATCTCACATCTGTCATGGATACACTCACCCAATCCACGTCTACTAGCATAGCATGGCATAATAAGCAAACGTAGAAGTAACTCCCAAAGGTTTGATAATAAAACAGGTAATAGGTACTACCTCATCTACTTCCCATCCCACAATTTGATTAGATCCTAATCATGCAATGTTTGAGGATAGATCTAATGCATAAAAACTGGGTAGTAGAAAGGTATGATCAAGTGTTACTTGCCTTGCTGATGATCCGCGAGACCTAGAGACTCGAAGTAACAGGCGGGGTATTCTATCGCAGACAAACAAACAAGCATACAATAGGTACTCATCTAATGCACAGGTAAAACTCGAACAAAAGATCCAACCAGAATGTTCAACTTAAGAACTCCGGTTTGCAAAAAGAATCAAATCAAATAAAGCAACGAAAGTCAAACGGCGAAAGAAAACAGCTTCATTTTACTAATCTGGATCTAAGTCAAATTTTACAGAAGCAAAAACTTGTTTAAGTAGATTATTTGGAAAGAGGGTTTCGAGACGAAACTCCACGCGCTTGAATCGCCTGATTCCGATAAACGAGCGAAAAGTTATACTAAAACGAAAATCGGATCAGAAATCGCGATCAGAAAATCGCGGATTAAATCCGAGAAAAAGAAAAAAACGACGAACGGGTCAACGAACGAACGTTCGTTAATTAAACGAATCTGACGAAAGCGTTCGTTAAAACGAACTAACGGACGAACGTCCGCTAATTAACCTAAACCGGAAAAAAACCGAAAACTAAATAAAAATGAATCTAAAAAAACCGAAAAAAAACCGTAATAAAACCACCCGGTTTTTGAGAAAACCGGCGGCACGCGGTTCTAGGCGGCGGTGAACCTCGGCGGCGGCGGCGACGAAGTCCGGCGGGGCTCTGGCGGGGTCCGGCGGCGGCGGGCGGCGGCGCTGGCGGCGGCGGCGGTGGCGGATCTGGCGGGCGGCGGCGGCGCGGATTAGGGTTAGGGTTTCGGTGTGGGCCAGGGCGGCGGTGTGAGCTGGCAGTGGCGCTGGCGGGGTCGGGCGGCTGGGCTGGGGCGCCGGGGCGGCGCTATTTATAGTGCCCCCCCCCCCCCCCGAGCGGAGTCCCGCTCGGGCACTGCCCGAGGTCGGTGCGCGTTTTTTTTAATAATTCCGCGCATAAGAAAAATAAAAAGAAATACTAAACGGACTCCAAAAATCCCGAAATAAATTTTCCCCGGCTTCTAAAATCAAGCCGGACTAGATGAACATTTATTTGGGGCCTAAATGCAATTTTGAAAAACGCGCATTTTTCCTAAATTCAAATAAAAAGCGAAAAACTCCAAAATAAATCTTATTTGATTTTTTTATTAAATCCTCATTATTTCTTTATTTTGGAAAAGTCATTTTATTCCCTCTCTGAATTTTTTGGTAGTAGAAATATTTGAAGATAAATAAATAAAATCAATGATCCTATTTTGAAAATTTGAGAAATACTCAAATAAGAAAATAACGAAATCCCCAACTCTCTCCGTGGGTCCTTGAGTTGCGTAGAATTTCTAGGATCGAGCCAAAATGCAACAAAAATATGATATGCAAAGATGATCTATGTATAACATTCCAAATTGAAAATTTGGGATGTTACAAACCTACCCCCCTTAAGATGAATCTCGCCCTCGAGATTCGGGTTGGCTAGCAAATAGGTGAGGGTGGTCCTTGAGCAGATCTTCCTCTCGCTCCCAAGTGGCTTCCTCCTCGGTGTGGTGGCTCCACTGAACTTTGCAAAACTTGATAACCTTGCTGCGGGTAACTCTGCTGGCATACTCCAAAATCTTAACAGGTTTCTCTTCATAGGTCAAATCTTCTTTCAACTGAATCGTTTCCAATGGCACCGTATCTCTCAGTGGTATATCAGCCATCTCTGCGTGACACTTCTTCAACTGTGAAACATGGAACACATCATGAACTCCTGACAATCCCTCAGGTAATTCCAACTTGTATGCTACTTCTCCCACGCGTTCCAAAACCTTGTATGGCCCCACAAAACGTGGCGCTAACTTTCCTTTAACTCCAAAACGCTTAACTCCTCGAAGTGGTGATACTCGAAGATAAACTCTGTCTCCGACATCGTATTCTGTCTCCTTGCGTTTCGAATCTGCATAGCTCTTCTACCTTGACTGAGCTACCTTGAGCCTATCGCGAATCAACTTCACTTTCTGTTCAGACTCCTTAATCAAATCTGGTCCAAACAACTGACGGTCTCCAACCTCATCCCACAACAACGGGGTTCTGCACCTCCTTCCGTACAAGGCTTCGAAAGGGTCTATCTTCAAGCTAGATTGATAACTATTGTTGTAAGAAAACTCCGCGTATGGCAAGTTGTCATCCCAACTTGATCCATAATCCAAAACACAAGCTCTAAGCATATCCTCCAAAATCTGATTGACTCTCTCGGTCTGTCCATCTGTTTGTGGGTGGAAAGCTGTGCTAAACTCCAGTCTGGTTCCCAATGTTTCATGCAACTGCTTCCAGAACTTCGAGGTGAATTGGGTTCCTCTATCTGATACGATACTCCTTGGAACCCCATGCAAACATACAATCCTCGTCATGTATATCTTAGCCAATTTGGCACTGCTGTAGGTAGTCTTTACTGGGATGAAATGTGCTACCTTCGTCAAACGATCAACTAAAACCCAAATCGAGTCATAGCCTGAACGAGTCCTGGGAAAACCCGTGATGAAATCCATGCCTAGTTTGTCCCACTTCCATTCAGGTATAGGCAATGGCTGCAACAATCCAGCTGGCTTCTGATGTTCTGCCTTCACCCTCTGACATACATCACAAACTGCTACATACTCTGTGATATCCTTCTTCATTCCAGTCCACCAGAATGTTTCCTTCAAATCCAAATACATCTTTGTATTTCCAGGGTGGATCGAATATGGTGAATCATGTGCCTCTTGCAGAATCAACTTCCTGATCTCCGGGTTATTGGGCACATAAACACGGTCCTCAAATCGTAGGGTATCGTACTCATCCTCACGCCTTAGCCTTCCCCTTGCTCATCTGTTCCTTAATAGTGGCAACCTCCGTATCTGCCTTTTGAGCTTCTCTGATTTTATCCATCAACGTAGATTGAATCTCCAATGCTGCTACATAGCCTCTCGGAACTATTTCCAAACATAGCTTTCGAAGGTCCTCTGCTAACTCCTTGGGTATTTCTCCCGTCATTAGAGTATTGACATGACTCTTGCGGCTCAACGCGTCTGCTACAACGTTAGCCTTCCCGGGGTGATAATGCAATCTCATATCATAATCCTTAATAAGTTCCAACCATCTCCTCTGCCTGAGATTTAACTCCTTCTGCGTGAAGATGTACTTCAAACTCTTGTGATCCGTGTACACCTCACAATGATTTCCAATGAGAAAATGTCGCCATGTTTTCAGTGCATGCACTACGGCTGCTAACTCCAAATCATGCGTAGCATAGTTCAACTCATGGGGCTTAAGCTGTCATGAAGCATACGAAACAACTGTTCCCTCCTACATAAGCACTGCTCCAAGTCCTTGTCGTGAAGCGTTGCAATACACTTCATAATCCTTAGTCTGATCTGGCAGAATCAACACTGGTGAGGTAACCAAATGTTTCTTCAACTCTTGGAAACTAGCCTCACACTCCTTAGTCCAAATGAACTTAGTATCCTTCTTCAACAACTCTGTCATAGGCTTGGCGATCTTCGAGAAATCTTCAATGAATCTTCGGTAGTATCCTGCGAGTCCAAGGAAACTCCTGATCTCTCCAACTGTCGTTGGTGCTTCCTAGTTTGTCACAGTGACTACTTTAGTGGGGTCTACTGCGATACCCTCTCCGGATATAACATGTCCGAGAAATCCAACTTCCTTCAACCAAAACTCACACTTGCTGAACTTGGCGTATAGCTGATGTTCCCTGAGCTTCTCGAGTACTAAACGCAAGTGTTCCTTGTGTTCCTCTTCATTCTTCGAATAAACCAAAATACCATCAATGAACACCACAACGAACTTATCCAAAAACTCCATAAACACCTTGTTCATCATGTTCATAAAATAGGCTGGGGCGTTAGTCAGGCCAAATGACATAACGGTATACTCATACAGCCCGTACCTGGTGGTAAAAGCCGTCTTCGGTATATCTTGCTCCCGAATCTTCAACTGATGGTACCCTGATCGCAAATCGATCTTGGAAAACACCTTAGCTCCTTGCAACCGATCAAACAGATCATTGATCATTGGTAGTGGGTACTTGTTCTTGATTGTTACTTCATTCAATCCGCGATAATCAACAACCATTCTTAACGATCCATCCTTCTTCTCCACTAGAAGTACTGGCGATCCCCAAGGCGAAGAACTTGGGCGAATAAGACCTTTATCCAACAACTCCTTAATCTGCTTCTTGATTTCCTCCAAATCTTGGGCTGGCATCCTGTACGGTCTCTTGGATATTGGCCCAGTGCTTGGCAGTAGTTCAATTAAGAACTCAATGTCTCTATCCGGTGGCATGCCTGGCAACTCTTCTGGAAATACATCGGGGAAATCCCTTACCACTGGTACTTCCTCCTGCACAACTCCTGATAAGGAATTTACATGTGCTCTCCTCGGCTCATGCCGTGATACATACTTGATTCTTATCCCTTCTGGTGTTGTAAGCAAAATTGTCTTACTGGCGCAATCAATGTTTCCTCCATACATCGACAGCCAATCCATACCAAGAATTACATCCAATCCTTGGGATTCCAATATAATCAAATCCATGGGGAAAACATGCCTTCCTATACTCAACGGCACCTGGAAGCATCCTTGACTGACCATAAACTCAGCTCCCGGTGAACTTACTAGCATGGGTGTCTTAAGAGTCTTAGTGGGCAGGCTAAACTTATTCACAAATCCCCTTGATATGTATGAATGCAATGCACCAGTATCGAAAAGAACAACTGCAGTAAATGCCTTAACCAAAACTTACCTATTACTGCGTCTGGCTGAGCTTCAACCTCCTCCACGGTAACATGGTTAACTTGTCCCCTGTTGAAAGGGTTCGGCTTCTTTCCTGAGCTTCCATTGCCATTTCCATTTTGGGCTTCGGGACAATCATTTGCATAATGCCCCATCCTGCGGCACTTATAACAAGTGATATGGCTCAGGTCAGCCTTGGATGGTGTTGACGGGTTGGTGCGGCTTTGTCCATTGCTTCCTCCTTTCCCGTTACCATTCTTTGTGCCATTGTGATTGTGCGAGCTGCCTCCTCCATGAGTATGCTGAAAATGTCCTCCTGACTTTGGGGTAAAGCGTGGCTTCTGCTGAGCTCCAAAATTATACTTCCCCTATGCATACTTCCTCTTACGATTATCAATCTGCCGCTGCTTCCCTTCAATCATAAGAGCACGATCTACTAACTCCTGGTAATTATTCAAAGTGGCTACCATTAACTGCATGCTTAGCTCATCATTCAGTCCTTCTAGAAACTTCTCCTGCTTAGCTGCATCCGTAGCAACGTCATCTGGGGCATAACGTGCTAGCTTACTAAAATCATCCACATACTGGCCAACTGTCCGTCCTCCTTGGCGTAAGTTGCGAAACTCACGCTTCTTCATGGCCATAGCTCCTACTGAAACATGGGTAGTACGAAATGCTTGCTGAAACTGATTCCATGTGACAGTGTCTACAGGGTAAGTGGCTGTAAAATTCTCCCACCATGCTGCTGCGGGTCCGTCAAGCTGATGTGCGGCAAACTTCACCTTTTCTCCATCTGTGCATCCTGCAGTGGTCAACTCCCTCCCTATCTTACGGAGCCAATCATCTGCTACTATCGGCTCGGTGCTACTAGAAAACACCGGCGGATTCAACCTTAAGAAACGTGCCAGACGGTCAACAGGTGGTGGTGGTGGGTTGTTGTTGTTGCCTTGGTTCTGTACCAATGTTTGAATCAAGGTATTCTGCTGCTGAATCAACTGAGTGATCTCTGGCAGAAAAACAAACTCGGGGTCGCGTCTCGGAGGCATCTGAGGGTTTAAAGGGGAGAGTTAAGAATAGAATGAGGTCTAGTGAGAATACACTACCCATATGCACATGAGACAAAACACACAATATCATTCCAATCAATTCAAACAAGGGCATACAACGGTCTAACTATCATTACAAAAGTGCTTGGACTAAAACTAGTTAAATGGTGGAAAATTCTACTACTGTTATGGTGGTCAACTAGAAAAACTGCTCCGATGCAGATTCCATGATATCTGCTCTAGCTTCATCAACATAGTCATCATCGCTGTCGTCGGGATCCGAGTCGGTGTCGTCGATGATGATATAATTATCCGGGCAAGTAGGTTCATCCTCTTCGCCTCGGGGTGCTGAACCTCCCATGAATACTCCAATCTTCTCCTTAAGGTCACCATTCTGTCTTACTAGAGCGACGATTTCTTCCATATAGTCTTTACGTGTAGCCTTGAGTTCTACTTCTAGCTCCTTAATCCTGGTCATAGCCTTCTGTAGCTCCTCCATATCTGCGCACATCTGGTTCTCCTGGCGTCGGATGTGTTGGTTTAACTCCTGAATATAAGCTGCGATTGATCTGTCCCTCCTGGTGGTGATCATCTCCCAATGCTCATCTCGGCGCCCACAAATCTGGTAGATAGTATTCTTGAGATCGTTGTAGTAAACTTCTCCAATTCGTCCCATGGCGATGTGAGCTTCCATGCTCTTTCCTAGGCTCCATGTTGGTGCATCAAAGGTAAACTCTATTGGTTCCATGACTGGTGCAAACGTCCTGCCTGGAATGTAGACTTGAATCCTCCAGCGCTCCTCTTCGGGTAAAGTGGCGTTGAAAGTCCCAGTGAAGCTTGGTACTCCTATGTTCAAGTATCTAGCGGCTTCCTTCAAGTGACATCCAAAAGGTGAATTCTCATCGGGTTGCGCGAACTTGATCCTTGCATCCGCCATCCTAAAGAATAGAAAAGATGAGGAGTCAGAAATGAGAAGAAAGAGTAGTGATCTAGGGCTTAAGCTTAGTGGCCGTGTCCTATAGTCAGCGTGTGCTCTGATACCACCTTGTAGCGACCAGACCTCAAATAGTCTGATCTCTGTGCTTAGTGTCATCCCTGGATCAGTAATGCTGACACCACACAGTACTTGGAGGATTTATAACAGAGTAGCAATCACACACTTATTACATCGAATGTCTCAAAAGAGAACTTATTGAAATAAATATGGCTTAAGGCCATCTAAAACGATAACAGCGGAAGGCTTGGAAGATAAGTGAGTCCATCAACTCCAACGGCATCACTGAGTATAGAACCACGACCTAACAACACCTTACGCGTCGTCTGAAAAGTCTGCAACATGAAACGTTGCAGCCCGAAAACGGGTCAGCACATGGAATATGCTGGCAATGTAACACATAGAGAATAACAATGGAGATAGGCTATTCTACATGCATATTTGGCTGGTGGTAAAGCTCTATGGTTACAGTTTTGCATAAAGCCAATTTTTCCCTACTTCAAAGGAATAAATTCATTTAACTATCATGGTGGTTGTTAAACATTGATAATGGTTGACAGCATTCTCAATCCCAATTAAAAAGTACTCATTAAACCGAACAAGATTAATTAAAGTAACATGATGAGATTCACATGATAATCAAGTACTAGATACTCAAGACGTCCATAACCGGGGACACGGCTAACCATGATTAATTTATACACTCTGCAGAGGTTTGAGCACTTTTCCCCACAAGACGCGATCGCCTCTGTTTGATTCCTCGCACTACTTGATGTTTGAGAAATGGGTGACCGAGACATAGTCTTTCGGAAGCACTAGCACCTTACATGTGGGTAGACCTACATTCCCCTACATCTGCTAGTCTACCCGTAGGAGTTCGCACAACTTAGTCAACTATGCCAGAGCCCATAATGGCTTGTGGCTGCACACGTAAGTTTCTAGTTTGAATAATCTCATGATCCCTTTGAGCCTGGGTGGCGGTCCGAAGAAATACAGGCAAGTCCTGCTAGAAAACAGGTGCCTCAATTCACCCAGATGTGTGTTTAAGTTGCCACCTTAAATAAACCTTTAATTAACAATCTCACATCTGTCATGGATACACTCATCCAATCCACGTCTACTAGCATAGCATGGCATAATAAGCAAACGTAGAAGTAACTCCCAAAGGTTTGATAATAAAACAGGTAATAGGTACTACCTCATCTACTTCCCATCCCACAATTTGATTAGATCCTAATCATGCAATGTTTGAGGATAGATCTAATGCATAAAAACTAGGTAGTAGAAAGGTATGATCAAGTGTTACTTGCCTTGCTGATGATCCGCGAGACCTAGAGACTCGAAGTAACAGGCGGCGCACTCCGGGTATTCTATCGCAGACAAACAAACAAGCATACAATAAGTACTCATCTAATGCACAGGTAAAACTCGAATAAAAGATCCAACCAGAATGTTCAACTTAAGAACTCCGGTTTGCAAAAAGAATCAAATCAAATAAAGCAACGAAAGTCAAACGGCGAAAGAAAACAACTTCATTTTACTAATCTGGATCTAAGTCAAATTTTACAGAAGCAAAAACTTGTTTAAGTAGATTATTCGGAAAGAGGGTTTCGAGACAAAACTCCAGGCGCTTGAATCGCCTGATTCCGATAAACGAGCGAAACTTTATACTAAAAGGAAAATCGGATCAGAAATCGCGATCCGAAAATCGCGGATTAAATCCGAGAAAAAGAAAAAATGACGAACGGGTCAACGAACGAATGTTCGTTAATTAAACGAATCTGACGAAAGCATTCGTTAAAACGAACTAACGGACGAACGTCCGCTAATTAACCTAAACCGGAAAAAACACCGAAAACTAAATAAAAACGAATCTAAAAAAACAGAAAAAAACCGTAATAAAAACGCCCGGTTTTTGAGAAAACCGGTGGCACGCAGTTCGAGGCGGCGGCGAACCTCGGCGGCGGCGGCAACGTAGTCCGGCGGGGCTGCGGCGGGGTCCGGCGGTGGCGGGCGGCGGCGGACGCTGGCGGCAGCGGCGGCGGCGGATCTGGCGGGCGGCGGCGGCGCGGATT
Source organism: Triticum timopheevii (assembly GCA_963921465.1). Classification (NCBI taxonomy): domain Eukaryota; kingdom Viridiplantae; phylum Streptophyta; class Magnoliopsida; order Poales; family Poaceae; genus Triticum; species Triticum timopheevii. Next base: position 337,255,455 of record OY997268.1, read on the forward strand.
AGGGTTAGGGTTTCGGTGTGGGCCGGGGCGGCGGCGTGGGCTGGCGTTGGCGCTAGCGGGGTCGGGCGGCTGGGCCGGGGCACCGGGGCGGCGCTATTTATAGTGCCGCCCCCCCCCCCCCCCCGAGCGGAGTCCCGCTCGGGCACGGCCCAAGGTCGGTGCGCGTTTTTTTAAATAATTCCACGCAGAAGAAAAATAAAAAGAAATACTAAACGGACTCCAAAAATCCCGAAATAAATTTTCCCCGGCTTCTAAAATCAAGCCGGACTAGATGAACATTTATTTGGGGCCTAAATGCAATTTTGAAAAACGCGCATTTTTCCTAAATTCAAATAAAAAGCAAAAAACTCCAAAATAAATCTTATTTGATTTTTTTATTAAATCCTCATTATTTCTTTATTTTGGGAAAGTCATTTTATTCCCTCTCTGAATTTTTTGGTAGTAGAAATATTTGAAGATAAAATAAATAAAATCAATGATCCTATTTTCAAAATTTGAGAAATACTCAAATAAGAAAATAACGAAATCCCCAACTCTCTCCGTGGGTCGTTGAGTTGCGTAGACTTTCTAGGATCGAGCCAAAATGCAACAAAAATATGATATGCAAAGATGATCTATGTATAACATTCCAAATTGAAAATTTGGGATGTTACATTCAGCCATGCGGGACCCGCATGTTCGAGACCTGCTTCGCAAGAAGACGACTAGTGACAGAGCTGCTTCTAGAGAGGAGGCCAAACTAGCGCAACGGGAGGTAGACTCGATGACTCCTTTGTATGATGGTTGCAATAATCCCGAGGTGACCCGCTTGAGTTCACACTAGAACTTCTAAAGATGAAGGCAAAAAACAAATGGACAGATACAAGCCTGGATGAGCTTCTGAAGTACCTAAAGAAGGTTCTTTCCGCGGGAAGCCTGTGTCCTACTAGTGTCGAGGAGGCAAAAAAATCGTGTGCCCTCTTGATCTGCCACATATTAGATATCACGCATGCATCAATGATTGCATCATATATCGGAACGAGCGTGCGGAAAAAACCATCTGTCCAAAGTGCAATGCTTCACGATATAAAAAGGCCAGAAAGAAAGCTCCACGGAAAGTTGTATGGTACTTTCCGATCACTCCGCGTCTACATCGGTATTTCTTAGATCCTAAGGAAGCAAAGCTTATGCACTGGTACGCGGAGAGGGTGAAGCTAGATGACGGAGATGAACCGAAGTTGAGACACCTCGCAGATGCTAGCCAGTGGAGAGCATTAAATGCTAAATTTGAATTTTTCACAAATGATCCAAGGAACATCATGCTTGGCGCTAGTAGCGATGGCATGAATCCATTTGGCAACCAGAACACCAATCATAGCACATGGCCCGTGTTTGTATGGATGTACAACCTCCCCCCTGGTTGTGCATGAAGGAAAAATACATACACATGGCTATGCTTATTCAAGGGCCGAGACAACCGGGAAATTATATAAATCTGTATCTCGGGTTACTAAAAGAGGAGTTACAGACCTTATGGACAACGCCGGCCAAGACATGGGATGCATGCAAAGGAGAGTATTTCTACATGAGAGCCACGCTGATCACGACGGTGCAGGACTATCTCGGTTATGGCTATCTCTCCGGCCAGGTGTGCCACGGATATGGCGGATGCACGAGGTGCATGGATGATACAACTTCTCTGTAGCTATCGAAAGATGGCGGGTCTTCGAAAATCGTGTACATGGGGCATCGAAGATGGCTCGAGAAGGATGACCCATGGACATAGCATGGAGATCTATTCAATGGTAAGGCTGAGCATCGAGGTCCTCCACGTAAGCGTAGTGGTGCAGAAATATATGAGTTATTGAAGAACTGGGAAGAGTGCCCCTCGCCGGGAAAGACGAAGAAAAAGGCACGGGAGCCCCTACTGAAGATATGGAAGACGAGATCTGTTTTCTGGGACTTGGAATACTGGCCCATACTCGACACGCCTCATAGCCTTGATCAAATGCATATCACAAAAAATATCCTTGAGAGTTTGCTTGGAACATTGATGAACATGCCGGAGAGGACCAAGGATGGGCCGAAGGCAAGAAAAGACTTCGAATTTTTGAAAATCAGGAAAGATCTTCAAATGCCCGGTAAAAGGTCGTCAGAGGAGACCGAGACGGAGACGGAGACGGAAGATAGGGGCCAAAAAGTAAACAAGAAGGAAGAACAATATTGCCCCCCCTCTTGCTTCACCTTAGATCCGAAGGAGGTCGATCAATTGTTCAAGTGCCTTGCCGGAATCAAAGTTAGTTCCGGATACTGTGGGAAGATAAGCAGATATCTGGACACTAAGAAAAAAAGGTTCAGTGGGATGAAGTCTCATGACTGTCATGTGATGATGACGCAGTTACTCCCGGTTGCACTTAGAGGGATTATGGACACACATGTGCGTGAGACGCTTACTGACCTATGCCACTTTTTTGATGCTATCTCTCGAAAGTCGATCAGTGTGAAGCGACTCCATAGGCTACAGGAAGAGATTGTTGTCATAACGAATGAGCTAGAGATGTACTTCCCGCCCGCGTTCTTTGATGTCATGGTGCATCTATGTGTCCACATCGTGGACGACATCATCGACCTAGGGCCGACATTCCTGCATAGCATGATTCCGTTCGAGAGGATGAATGGGGTAATCAAAGGATTCGTTCGTAACATGTCCCGACCAGATGGAAGCATAGCCCAGGGATATCTGACCAAAGAGTTCATCTCTTTCTGTGACAGTTATCTGACCAAAGACCCTGTTGTTGGTTTGCCCGTCAACAAGCACTGTGGAAGGCTCGAAGGCGAAGGTCACACCAACGGTCATAGGGATTTGAATGTGTTATGCTCGGGCCGAATGACCTTGACAGGGCAAACTTAGTAGTGCTACAACACCTAGATGTGCTAGAAGATTTCGCGACACTACACAAAGAGACCATCGCAAAGAAGTACCGTGACCGTGGGGTGCACAGGACGAACACTGAAGATATTAAAGAGCACAACTCCACTTTCTTGCGTTGGTTCAAAGAGCGATTTCTGGCTAATCCCCCGAAAGAGGGTTGTCCGAACGGAACACTCATATACGCCTTAGCACATGGTCCCTCGACCAACCTCGCGACTTATCAAGCATACGATATTAACGGATACACGTTCTACACAGAGGAGAAAGATAAAAACAGTGATGACCAAAACTCAGGGGTGACGATGGAAGCCATGACCGAGAATGTAATTGAAAGATATTACAGAAGGGTCGAAGAGATATGGGAGCTTAACTACTCTGGATTGCATAATGCGACGATGTTTCGTGTCATATGGGCTAAAAATGTACACAGAGAAAACCGACATTTCACTACCATGTGTATACCCGACTCCGATGATAACGGTACCGTCAACGCCATCGCCAAAAATGAGCCAAGGGTACACGCTAAACACGTGACACAATGTTTCTTCATAACTGATCCGATCAATCCCAGCCGTGTTGTCGTAAGGAGAAGCAAAAGGAGCATCGCCGGAATGGATGGAGTCGCCAACAAGGAAGACTATGACCAGTACGGTGATCCGATGAGGGAAGATGATGCTGATGACGACGAAACATATGTCAAAAGAAGAATGAAGACTACATTACCTACGAAAGATCGTAATCCCTGGAGAATGAAAAGTCACGACCATGGGCTCAATTATTCGAAAACGAACAAAAGAGGGAAGAAGATCAGTCTGAAGCGTTGTCGTCGCCCAAGCTGACAAACTAATCCCAAAGTTTGTGTGTGTGTCTAGCTATTTTGTATACCGCCGATAGCGGTCAAATGATGTAAGATATATATTATACTAATTATTATTCGGAGGGTAACAATGGTATATTGCAAAATGAAAGAAAAAGAAAAAGGAAAGTGCAAATGAAAGAAAAAGAAAAACACAAATTTTTTTTTTGCAAAATGAAATGAAATGAAAAAGAAAAAGGAACTAATAAGTTGTGGAAAATGAAATGCAAGAAAAATAAAAAAATGAAAATGAAAAAGAAAAAAAGTTAGCAGTAGCGCGTTTTATCCAGGGAAGCGCTATAGCTAAGAAAAAGGAAAATAAAAAATAAATAAAGAAAAGAAGTAGCAGTAGCGCGTTTTTGCTGGACCAGCGCTATAGCTAAGTTAGCTATAGCGCGTTTTGCCGACACGCGCTATAGCTAAGTTAGCTATAGCACCGGTCCGCTCGATCCCCTATGACTCTCTCTCACTCGCTCCGCTCGATCCCCTCTGACTCCACCGCCGACGCCGCCCCGCCCACGCCGCCGCCGACGCCAGCCCTTCCCCGCCCCGCCCGCCCCGCCGTCGACGCCAGCCCCGCCTCGCCCCGCCTATGCCGCCGACGCCAGCCCCGCCCCGCCCTGCCCACGCCGCCGACGCCAGCCCCGCCCCGCCCCGAGCCCCACCCGCTCCGGTATGCCACCCGCCCCCTCTTCCTTCCTCTCCGACCCCTCAGCCCCGTCTCTCTCTCTCTCTCTCTGACCCCCACCCACTCTCTACAGATCGGCGACCCGGCGACCCCGACGCCGGCCACCGACCCCGACCCCTTCAGCGCCTCCCTCCGTGAAGCAGCCGACGACGCCCAGCAACGCCAGCTAGCACTAGACAGGTGCCTTTCCCTCCCCTCCCAAGTGTTAGTTAGCTTAATTTAATTGCTGTTAGTGTTAGTTAGCTTAATTTGTTGTTAGTGCTAGTTAGTTAATTGTTGTTAGTGTTAGTGTTAGCCCAGTGATAGTTAGTGTTAATATTGATGCATGTGTCCTGCTGATGTTTTTGAAATTCAGTTAGAGCACACTGTTCAGTTAAATATTTTGTGTGCTGCTGCTTAGTTAATTTTTGAAATTCAGTTAGTGTTAATATTGATGCATGTGTGCTGCTGCTATTGATGAATGTGTGCTGCTGCTATTGACAGTAAATTCATGATTCAGTTAATTCAGTGTGTGTGTGATGATTTGGCTGCTATTGAGATCTTCTATGTAGTGAGATCAGTTTTGCAGCTTATGTTCCGGCAAAACATAGCCTGAAATTGATGCATGTGTGCTGCTAAGTGACCTATGTGCTAGAAAGATTCATTTCCAAGTGTGCTGCTAAATATTGACACATACTTCCAAGTGTGCTACTATATGAATCTTCTATTTAGTGACCAATTGCTAAGTGACCTATGTTTTGCCGGAAATGTTGATTCATTTCCATTTCGGCAAATTTCAGGCGTTCTATATGTGCACTTTCTAGCAAAGGTCATGGCGAAATTTTCCATGAATTTCGGCATGACTTGTGCTAGAAAGTTGGACATATCAAGTGCTTTTGTCATGATGGGAATGAACGACATTTATGGCAAAACAAAGGTCGGCACTTTTTTGTCATTATTCACTTTATTATATGAAGCTCGATAATTAAACGACTACGACATTGAACCCTAGGAAACATGACCGACACCGATGAGGTCGGAGGTTGTCACTCCCAATTAGTTCGAGCACATGCCTTCCTCGACTTTCTGGCGGATCAGGAGAGACAGGAAGCTGGGTGTCCGGACCGCCTTGTTAGGACGGATGACGACGGTGGTGGCACCGGCGCCGACACTGATGCCACCAATGACACCAGCACAGAGACTGGCGGTGATGATGTTCCTAACTATAGCACGGAAGGTGGGACCTCCCAAGCCAGTGAGGGAAAGAAGGAAAAGAGGACATGACGCTGAAATGAGCTTGGCACCGGAAGACTAGTGGTTATGGCGGTGCACCCTGGCGAGTTCGAGCCAATAGAGCCGCGAGAAGTGGCAGCGTGTTACGGCAACCAACTAGCATGCATCCTGCGGGATACCGCTAACATCAACACCACAAAAATACGGAAGAATGATCAGTTGAAGAAGCTGCTTCTAACTAGGTTGCATGCAAGATTCTTGTTCCCTGGTCATAATGATGAAGTCGACTCATGGGATGATGATGCCATGAAAAAAATCAACAACAAAGCCCTAGGGAAGTTCAACAACGCTTTGAGCGCTTGGAAAACTAGGGTGAAAAAGGCGATTCAAGTAGACCATGAAACCTACGCCGAGATTGTTGCAGACAATCCGAAAATTACGATAGAGGACTTTGAAAAGTTCAAGGAGACTTGCAATGAAGAAGCTGCCAAGGCCAGGTCGGAGAGAGGCAAGCAGCTGCAGCCAAAGAACATGGGGAACCACCGCCTTGGAAGTCGTGGTTACACGGGAAAGAGGCCCGTGTGGGCTAAGGAGGATGCAGAACGTGAACGTCTGGGGATCGCAGACCCATTGGCTGAGTTCACCGACCAGCAGGAGCACGACTTCATCAGGGCCCGATTCTTGTGGGACCCCAAGAAAAAGATTTTTTTCACCGACGGGCCGACTAGGAAATTCATGAGATTACTGGTAATTATCCTTTTACCACCTTACATATTAGGTTCTGATCAACGAATTCTACTACATTCTAGTTGCATTCGTTAAATGATTCACTGTCCATTTTGCAGAGAGGGCAACACAAGCTTGCGGCCGAGAGCGACTCGTCGACTCAGTCGACTCAGTCGTCGGCAAAGTACAAGTGGGACACTCCTTTCAACCGGGCCATGAACATAATGATGGGACACCCGCCCGGCCAGTGGCCGCAATATGGACGTGTGCATGGCGCCAGAGATGGGGCCACTTGGAAGTACTATTATAGCGAGGACCCCGAGGCCAAAAGACAAAGAAATAAGTTCAATCAAGTGACTATCGACGAGAAGGTGGCGCGGGCAATGGAGAAAGCAAAAGCTGAGACCAAAGCTGAGATAATCGCTGCCTGTAGATCTGATTTCGTGGATGCCTTTACAACCTTGATTACAACAGTGGTCACATGGGTGCAACAAAATCCAAATGCGCCACCAAGTGAATTTCCCATGCCCAGCTTCACCGGGAGCAACTCAATGAACATCGCACCCATACCCGTACCTAGTATCACAACCGCACCCGCAGCTCCTCCAGCACCTGCTCCTTCGCCCAGCTCTCACAGCAGCCCTAGCTCCATCTCTGGCTTGAATGTCGGGCCGTCGACATTGGTTGAGCTTGATGCCCTCACAGTAAATACGCGTCGTCACACCTTCATCAACTCAACTAATTAATTAATTTTCAATTGCCGTTCTTTTTGGATCCGTAATGCCGCACGTATATGTCTTTGTAGGCCGAATCCACTCCGTGCACCCTCCTTTACAACATGAAGGGCGGGTTAGTGGATGTGGGGAAGGGTACTATAGTGAAGCCTAAGGATCGATTGTTTCACCGCCGGCAGATGCCTGATAACGCCTTAAGGGTCTCCGTGGAGAGTGTGAAAGCGGGCTACGTACAAACCGATGGAGAGGATGACGAGACCCCCACGCAGCTTGGCCAATGCAAAAATTGGCCGATCCTGTGGCCAAAAAATCTTCTTCGTGTCGAGGTGGCCGGGAGCACACCAATGGGACCTCATGAAGGTATGACCACAACACCACCTACACAAGTACAACCATCGTCTGTGCTGCTTGCTGAGATTGAGAGACATGAGGAAGGAGGGCCAACTGTTCCCCATGGAAGAGGATAGGGATCATGACATGGAGGATGCCGACGATGACCCTAATCGGTATTTCAATATTGCCTTTGACAACGAAGTAATAATGAGTCAACCATATGAATATGAGATGCATGTACCAGAGCCGGAATGTCCTCGGGAGTGCAAGAAGTCTTTGTTCATGCAATCCTCACAGGACATGCCTCCAGATGCCGACTCCACCCAAGCTCAACTACTTAGCCAGAGTCGTCCAATGCTGAGCCCGGCAACACTAGGGGTGGTGCTCAGGGAGGGTCTGACAGACCCACCAGCACCTCAGCCCACCAAGAAGAAGCAGAAGAAGAGACCGGCAGCAAGAAATCCAATAAAGCTGGGAATGTTGGTTCTAGCAGCCAGCATCTTTCGACCAAGGTTGACCATGTACCGATGAAACATGCGCCATTAGTCCATGTCGCGGGAGAGCCAATGGTACCGGCGAATGCACTAGCTGCCATAGAAGGGGATCTCAGGAGACTCCATGACCATGTGCTTTCGACAGAGAGAAGCCTCCTCGCCTCGGATGATCTAGGATACCCACTTTATACGGTTCATGTGCCGAGCAGTTGCAAGATGTATGTCCACACATGCCCCGCGGACCTCTTCTTCCTGAGGTTTGATTACATCTTCCAGATGTTTCAAATGAGGAAACTCGATTTTACGTTCGTCCGCCTGTATGCGCTGCACATGAACTACATCGTCAGGAGAGATCAAGTCACCGGTCTTGCGGTCGCGGACCCATACTACATGCATGAGGGCTTCTTGTCAGTCAACGACGCCAACCATCAATATGCGAGTCAGTACATCGAAGAATTCTTGGTCACATACATCCTTATCATCCCAGGTAACTATTATCATCCCAGGTAAGTCATCCACGGATAGCACTATAACACATACATCCTTTCGTGCATTTCAATAGTTACTTTGCACGCATGGAGGCTAAACTTGATCGTGTATTTTGCGCAGCGGGGGGTGTCGTGCCGTTCTCATTGTTCTTTACCCGCATTACTCATGCGCTCTATATTTGGACCCGTCGAAGAACATACAGAAGAAAGATTACACACATATAAAGTATGTTCTGGACAGAGCTATGCTGGGCTTCAGCATGCGGTGTGGCTACATCCAACACAAAAAAACAAATAAGGCCGGGCTTTGTTTCAGCCACAAGACTGACTTCTGTTGCATCCAGCAACCGGCAAGAAGTGAGAATGATGGATTCTACGTCATCCATCTAATGATGGAGTACAGAAGGGATGTGCAATCACTTTGCATGAAATCTTCATCCGATACCCATATCCAGAGATGGGCTGAAGCCTTTGGAGCCATGCCGGATAATCGACTTCGAAATGATTTCTATCGGATCCAATAGGAAATTGCGTCCATCATCATGAAAGATGTCCTCAAAGAGAATGGGATGTTCTACGCCAGCCCAATATCGCGAGCTGACGTCCGAACCCGCATTGCCCTACAGCGTCAGGACATGACGCCTTTCACTATGCTTGGGTCTGTCCTCCCGGATATGGACAGATGGGAAGAGTGCACTGCTTAAAAACAGTGTGTCTGTTTAGTTACTTGTTACTTTCTGTACGACGAAACTTCGAATCTCTCAGTACGATGAAACTATTAGATGTATGGTGCCGAGCTCTAGTTAATTACTTTCGGTACGATAAAATTTGTTAAATATGTTTACTATATATGTTGCTTCTATTTCATATCTGTTTTGTTGAATTTGCTTCATGGTATATATATGTGCATCTCTGACAGGTATATAGATCAACGATGGCGAGGAAGTGGTATGCCGTGTATGTAGGGCATGTTCTGGGTGTGTATGATGAGTGGCCAGAGTGTCAGGCCCAAGTCTCTGGCTTATCCGGCGGAAGCCAGAAATGGTTTGATAGCAGAGCCGAAGCCGAAGCTAGTTACTTGAGATTCATAGCAAAACAGGGGATTCAGAACCAGGGCCGCTACAAAAACTACTACATAATACCGCTTTTGATCATTGTGATCGCTCTTATCGTGTATGTCTTAGTTTAGGTAGATGATGAAACATGTGTCTATGGTGACAATGTAAGAGACATGTCATCATTATAACTTGTATCGCTATTTAGAGATGACGATGAGATCGACATCATTTGTGTTGAGACTATGTTGATATGATGAGACTATGTTGTACCACTTTGATGATGATGATGAGACATTCCTTTTTCATATAGTTCCAGTGTATGTGTATGTTGTAACTGTATAAAACATGTAAAAATACAAATACAACAACATAAAAAAAGAAAATACTAGCAGTAGCGTGGGGTATTGGAGTAGTAGTAGCGCTGCTTACCAGTAGCGTTTGTTTGAAGGGCCACGCTACTAGCATTAGCAGTAGCAATGGGCAGAGGCGCGCTACTGCTAGATACAGATAGCAGTAGCTCTGGTTCAAATAAGCGCTACTACTAAAAAATAGCAGTAGCGTCGTAGCAGTAGCGCGCCTACCCACGCTACTAATAGCCAAATAACCAGCGCTACTGGTAAGGGTTTTCCTAGTAGTGCATGAACTCCTCAAACTACGGTCATCACCGAGAGTGGGCCCGGTTGTTGTCACTCCGAGTTGTCAAATCATAACCGTAGTAGGTGACTATAACTTGCAATTTCGGATCTAGAATATGGATATAATGATGAATTCATAAACAGTTCAGATCTGAGTTCATGGCACCCGGGCCCAAAGTGACAAGCATTAAGCATAGCAAAGTCATAGCAACATCAACCTAAGAACATAGTGGATACTAGGGATCAGGCCCTAACAAAACTAACTCGATGACATGATGAATCTCATCCAACTCCTCACCGACCAGTGGGGAGCATCATGGAATTGGCGATGGAGATGGGTTGGTGATGACAAAGAATGAAGATCCCCCTCTCCGGAGCCCCAGACGGACTCCAGATCTGCCCTCCCGAGGAAGAACTGGGCTTGGCGGCTGCTCCGTCTCGTTGATCATGATAATTCTTTCTCCATGATTTTTCCTAGAAATATGTGATTTTATAGTATCAGGGGGGTCATCTGCGGGGCCACCAGGTGGGTACAACCCACCTGGGCGTGCAAGGAGAGGGGGGCGCGCCCTGGTGGGTTGTGCCCACCGAGGTGCCCCTCTCCTGTAGGTCTTGGCTCCAGAAATTCTTATTATTGATATAAAAAATCCTTGCAAAGTTTCGTTCCATTCCGAGAACTTTTATTTCTGCACAAAAACAACACCATGGTTGTTCTGCTGAAAACAACATCAGTCGGGGGTTAGTTTCATTCAAATCATGCAAATTAGAGTCCAAAACAAGAGGAAAAGTGTGAGAAAAAGTAGATACGTTGGAGACGTATCACGCACCCAGGTGGGTTGTGCCCACCTGGTGGTCCCCCTCTGGTACTTATTGACTCCAAAAATTCTTATTTATTCCATAAAAATCCTCGTAAAGTTTCATCTCATTTGGAGTTGTGCAGAATAGGTGGCCTGACGTAGCTTTTTCAGGTCCAGATTTCCAGCTACCAAAATTGTCCCCCTTTGTGCATACCTTGCATATTATGAGAGAAAAGGCATTAGAATTACTCCAAAAAGCATTATTATGCAATAAAACAACATAAATAATAGTAGGTAAACATGATGCAGAATGGACGTATCATCTCCCATGTTGCCACTTTCATATACTAGTGGGAATTTTTATTGTAGGATTAGATGCACACCTAGTTAGTTTTCATATTGAGCTTTCGTACACTTATAGTTCTTAGTGCATTCGTTGCATGGTAATCCCTACTCCTCGCATTGATATCAATTAACGGGCATCTCCATAGCCCGTTGGTTAATTAGCCGCGTCGATGTGAGACTTTCTTACCTTTTTGTCTTCTCTATATTTACCCCTATCATCATACTCTATTCCACCCATAGTGTTATATCCATGGCTCGCGCTTATGTATTGCGTGAGGGTTGAAAAATTTAAGAGCGTTAAAAAGTATGAACCAATTGCTCGGCTTGTCATCGAGGTTGTGCATGATACATACTTTGTGTTAAGAAGACAGAGCATGACAAGACTATACGATTTTGTAGGGATAGCTTTCTTTAGCATTGATATTTTGAAAGACATGATTTTTTGTTGGGATGCCTGAGTATTGATGTCTTTATGTCAAATTATAGACAATTTCTTTGAATCACTCGTGTCTTAATATTCATGCCATGATTAGACATATGATCAAGTTTATGCTAGGTAGCATTCTGATACGTCTTCAACGTATCTATAATTTTTGATTGCTCCATGCTACTTTATCTACTGTTTTGGACTATATTGGGCTTTATTTTCCACTTTTATATTACTTTTGGGACTAACCTACTAATCGGAGGCCCAGCCCAGAATTGCTGTTTTTTGAATTTTTCAGTATTTTGAAGAAACAGAATATCAAACGGAGTCCAAACAGAATGAAACCTTCGGGATCGTGATTTTCCAACCGAACGTGATCCAGGAGACTTGGACCCTACTCCAAGCAGTGCCCGAGGAGGTCACGAGGGTGGAGAGCGCGCCCCCTGGGCACGCCCCTACCTCGTGGGCCCCTCGGAGCTCCACCGGCGTACTCCTTCCTCCTATATATACCTACGTATCGCCGAACAATCAGAACAGGAGCCAAAAACCTAATTCCACCGCCGTAACATTCTGTATCCATGAGATCCCATCTTGGGGCCTATTCAGGAGCTCCGCCGGAGGGGGCATCCACCATGGAGGGCTTCTACATCATCACCATAGCCCCTGTGATGAAGTGTGAGTAGTTTACTTCAGACCTTCGGGTCCATAGCTAGTAGCTATATGGCTTCTTCTCTCTTTTTGGATCTCAATACAATGTTCTCCCTCTCTCTCGTGGAGATCTATTCGATGTAATCTTCTTTTTGCGGTGTGTTTGTTGAGACCGATGAATTGTGGGTTTATGATCTAGTATTATCTATGGAAAATATTTGATTCTTCTCTAAATTCTTTTATGTATGATTGAGTTATCTTTGCAAGTCTCTTCGAATTATCCTTTTTGGTTTGGCCAACTAGATTGGTAGTTCTTGCAATGGGAGAAGTGCTTAGCTTTGGGTTCAATCTGGCGGTGTCCTTACCCAGTGACAGAAGGGGCAGCAAGGCACGTACTATATTGTTGCCATCGAGGATAACAAGATGGGGTTTTCATCATATTGCATGAATTTATCCCTCTACATCATGTCATCTTGCTTACGGCGTTACTCTGTTTTTACTTAATACTCTAGATGCATGCTAGATAGCGGTCGATGAGTGGAGTAATAGTAGTAGATGCAAAATCGTTTCGATCTACCTGACTCGGATGTGATGCGTATATACATGATCATTGCCTAGATATACTCATAACTATGCTCAATTCTGTCAATTGCTCAACAGTAATTTCTTCACCCGCCGTAGAATACTTATGCTCTTGAGAGAAGCCACTAGTGAAACCTATGGCCCCCTGGGACTATTCTCATATCAATCTATATCACTTTATTTACATGCTTTGTTTTTACTTTGCCTTTTACTTTTTACTTTGCATTTATCTATCAAAAATACCAAAAATATTATCTCTATCAGATCTCACTCTCGTAAGTGACCATGAAGGGATTGACAACCCCTAAGCGTTGGTTACAAGTTGCTATCGTTTTGTGTAGGTACGAGGGACTTGTGCGTGGTCTCCTACTGGATTGATACCTTGGTTCTCAAAAACTGAGGGAAATAATTACGCTACTTTGGTGCATCATCCTCTCGTCTTCGGGGAAATCCAATGCAGTGCTCAAGAGGTAGCAAGAAGAATTTCTGGCGCCGTTGCCGGGGAGGCTCACGCAAGCAAGTCAACCATACCAAGTACCCATCGCAATCCCTATCTCTCGCATTACATTATTTGCGATTTGCCTCTCGTTTTCCTCTCCCCCACTTCACCCTTGCCGTTTTATTTGCCCTCTCTTTCCCAATCTCCTCCTCTCTTTCCCGTTTGCCTTTTTTCCCTTTGCCTTTTTGTTTGCTCGTGTGCTAGCTCGTTTGCTTGCTTGTCGTCATGACTAGTTTCTTATCTTCTCCGTTATGTCCCGAGAATGAAGTCCTAAATTTTAAACAAAGGGAGGGAGAAAATCTAAAATATGCTTGGTATAGAATTTGCAATGATCAAAATAAATCTACCAGGAAGCAATCTACTTCAGTTCTTCTTCGCAATTTTTACGTAGGTGCTAATCCTTGGTGTAGATATATCCTTGATACCATTACCGGAGGGAATTTTTTGGGTAGCCATACTTTTGATTCTTATAATGCTTTAATAGATATATTTGGCTCACTACCTCTTTTGATTAATGGAACTACGTTAACTTTGGAGCATGTTATGCAAAGACTTGAAATTATTGAGAATAAAGTTGCTACCCTTGAATCAATTGAAAATCTTGATGAAAAGATCAACAATCAAATTACCCAATATGGATCTAAGGTAGGAATGACTTTGAAAAATATTAAAGAAAAAGATCCCATAGTCAATGAGAAAATAAATCTAGACTCCACAAGAACCGATAAACTTGAGGGTATCATTACCAACTTGGGAACTGCTTTTTCTTCCGTGCAAAATACTCCAAGTTTGTCTACTAAAAATACTAAGCTCATTTATGTTCCTAAGAATAAGGGTGAATCATCTAGTAAGGAAACTGCGGATCTTAAATCTATAAGCGTTCATCCCAATCTTTTTTCCATCATTAAGGAACCTTTTGCTATAGATGAATTTTTCGATATTTTGGCTGAAAATTTGACAATTACTAGTAAGAAAGAAATTCCTAAAGGAGGTAGATGCCTCATTGAAGAATTTCCTACCAAAGATGGCAATACCTAGATCTATCCTTGCTTTTATGCCTAGCTAGGGGCGTTAAACGATAGCGCTTGTTGGGAGGCAACCCAATTTTATTTTGTGTTTTTTAGTTTTTGCTTCTGTTTAGGAATAAATAATCCATCTACCTTCTGTTTAGATGTGGTTTTATGTTTTAATTAGTGTTTGTGCCAAGTAGAACCTATAGGATAACCTACGATGATAGTTGATTTGATTCTGCTGAAAAACAGAAACTATGCACGCACGAATTTAGTTATGATAAATCACAGGAACGTGATTTTGCGCTGATTCTTTTTGCTGCTGATCAATAAACAAATTGTCCAGGACTTCCTATTTTTGTAGGATTTTTAGAGTTCCAGAAGTTTGCGTTAGTTACAGATTGCTACAGACTGTTCTGTTTTTGACAGATTCTGTTTTCCGTGTGTTGTTTGCTTATTTTGATGAATCTATGGCTAGTAAATTAGTTTATAAACCATAGAGAAGTTGGAATACAGTAGTTTTAACACCAATATAAATAAAGAATGTGTTCATTACAGTACCTTGAAGTAGTCTTTTGTTTTCTTTCTCTAACGGAGCTCACGAGATTTCTGTTGAGTTTTGTGTTGTGAAGTTTTCATGTTTTGGGTGAATTCTTTTGATGGATTATGGAACAAGGAGTGACAAGAGCCTAAGCTTGGGGATGCCCATGGCACCCCCAAGATAATCCAAGGACACCAAAAAGTCAAAGCTTGGGGATGCCCCGGAAGGCATCCCCTCTTTCGTCCACTTCCATCGGTAATTTACTTGGAGCTATATTTTTATTCACCAACATGATATGTGTTTTGCTTGGAGCATCTTGTATTATTTGTGTCTTTTCTTTTTAGTCTACCACAATGATCCTTGATGTACACATCTTTTGAGAGAGCCATACATGAATTGGAATTTGTTAGAATACTCTATGTGCTTCACTTATATCTTTTGAGCTTGATAGTTTCGCTCATAGTGCTTCACTTATATCTTTTGAGCGTGATAATTTTTGCTCTAGTACTTCACTTAGATCTTTTAGAGCAAGGTGGTGGATTTGTTTTAAAGAAACTATTGATCTCTCATGCTTCACTTAGATTATTTTTAGAGTCTTTAATAACATGGTAATTTGCTTAATGTTAATATACTTGGTGTTCAAGATATGTGAAACTTTTTTTTGAGTGAATTGAATACTAAGATAAGTTTGATGCTTGATAATTGTTTTGAGATATGGAGGTAATAATATCAAAGTCGTGCTACTTGGGTGATTATGAATTTGAGAAATACTTGTGTTGAAGTTTGCAAGTCCCGTAGCATGCACGTATGGTTAAAGTTGTGTAACAAATTTGAAACATGAAGTGTACCTGGCTTGTGCATCCTTATGAGTGGCAGTCGGGGATGACCGATGGTCTTTTCCTACCAATCTATCCCCCTAGGAGCATGCGCGTAATACTTGAATTTTTGATGACTTCTAAATTTTTGCAATAAGTATATGAGTTCTTTTGACTAATGTTGAGTCCATGGATTATACGCACTCTCACCTTTCCACCTTTGCTAGCCTCTTCGGTACCGTGCATTGCCCTTTCTCACCTTGAGAGTTGGTGCAAACTTCGCCGGTGCATCCAAACCCCGTGATACGATATACTCTATCACACATAAACCTCCTTATATCTTCCTCAAAACAGCCACCATACCTACCTATCATGGCATTTCCATAGCCATTCCGAGATATATTGCCATGCAACTTCCACCATCATCATCATGACATACATTACTTTTGTCATATTGCCATTGCATGATCTTGTAGTTGACATTTTATTTGTGGCAAAGCCACCATGCATTATTTTCCATACATGTGACTCTTGATTCATTACACCATCCCGGTACACCACCGGAGGCATTCATATACAGTCATATCTTGTTCTAAGTTTCGAGTTGTAATCCTTATGTTGTAATCAATAGAAGTGTGATGATCATCATTATTAGAGCATTGCCCAAATAAAAAATAATTAAAAAAAGAGAAAGGCCAAAAAGAAAAAAAATAAAGGCCCAAAAAATAAAAAAATAAAAAAATAAAAAATAAAAAGGGCAATGCTACTATCTCTTTTTCCACACTTGTGCTTCAAAGTAGCACCTTGTTCTTCATGTATTGAGTCTCATATATTTTACTTCAAAGTAGCACCTTGTTCCTCATGCAGTGAGTCTCATAAGTTGTCTTTTTTTATACTAGTGGGAATTTTTCATTATAGAACTTGGCTTGTATATTCCTACGATGGGCTTCCTCAAATGCCCTAGGTCTTCGTGAGCAAGCGAGTTGGATGCACACCCACTAGTTTTCTTTTGTTGAGCATTCACAACTCTAGTGCATCCGTTGCATGGAAATCCCTACTCCTCATGTTGACATCAATTGATGGGCATCTCCATAGCCCGTTGATTAGCCTCGTCAATGTGAGACTTTCACCTTTTTTGTCTTCTCCACACAACCCCATCATCATATTCTATTCCACCCATAGTGCTATATCCATGGCTCACGCTCATGTATTGCGTGAAGGTTGAAAAAGTTTGAGATTATTTAAGTATGAAACAATTGCTTGGCTTGTCATCGGGGGTATAGAAGTTGGGAACATCTTTGTGTGACGAAAATGAAACATAGCCTAACTATATGTTTTTGTAGGGATGAACTTTCTTTTGTCATGTTATTTTGAGAAGACATGATTGCTTTGATTAGTATGCTTGAAGTATTATTATTTTTGTGTCAATATGAACTTTTGTCTTGAATCTTTCAGATCTGAATATTCATATCATAATTAAGAAGATTTACATTGAAATTATGCCAAAGTATCACTCCGCATCAAAAATTCTTTTTTTATCATTTACCTACTCGAGGACGAGCAGGAATTAAGCTTGGGGATGCCTGATACGTCTCCAACGTATCTATAATTTTTGATTGCTCCATGCTACTTTATCTACTGTTTTGGACTATATTGGGCTTTATTTTCCAGTTTTATATTACTTTTGGGACTAACCTACTAACCGGAGGCCCAACCCAGAATTGCTGTTTTTTGCCTTTTTCAGTATTTCGAAGAAACAGAATATCAAACGGAGTCCAAATGGAATGAAACCTTCGGGATCGTGATTTTCCAACCGAACGTGATCCAGGAGACTTGGACTCTACTCCAAGCAGTTCCCGAGGAGGTCACGAGGGTGGAGGGCGCCCCCCTTGGGCGCGCCCCCCTACCTTGTGGGCCCCTCGGAGCTCCACTTACATACTCCTTCCTCCTATATATACCTAAGTATCCCCGAACGATCAGAACAGGAGCCAAAAACCTAATTCCACCACCGCAACCTTCTGTATCCACGAGATCCCATCTTGGGGCTTGTTCCGGAGCTCTGCCGGAGGGGGCATCCACCATGTAGGGCTTCTACATCATCACCATAGCCCCTCCGATGAAGTGTGAGTAGTTTACTTCAGACCTTCGGGTCCATAGCTAGTAGCTAGATGGCTTCTTCTCTCTTTTTGGATCTCAATACAATGTTCTCCCCCTCTCTCGTGGAGATCTATTCGATGTAATCTTCCTTTTGCGGTGTGTTTGTTGAGACCGATGAATTGTGGGTTTATGATCCAGTATTATCTATGGAAAATATTTGATTCTTCTCTGAATTCTTTTATGTATGATTGAGTTATCTTTGCAAGTCTCTTCGAATTATCCTTTTTGGTTTGGCCAACTAGATTGGTAGTTCTTGCAATGGGAGAAGTGCTTAGCTTTGGGTTCAATCTTGCGGTGTCCTTACCCAGTGACAGAAGGGGAAGCAAGGCACGTATTGTATTGTTGCCATCGAGGATAACAAGATGGGGTTTTTATCATATTGCATGAATTTATCCCTCTACATCATGTCATCTTGCTTACGGCGTTACTCTGTTTTTACTTAATACTCTAGATGCATGCTGGATAGCGGTCGATGAGTGGAGTAATAGTTGTAGATGCAGAATCGTTTCGATCTACTTGACTCGGACGTGATGCCCATATACGTGATCATTGCCTAGATATACTCATAACTTTGCTCAATTCTGTCAATTGCTCAACAGTAATTTGTTCACCCACCGTAGAATACTTATGCTCTTGAGATAAGCCACTAGTGAAACCTATGGCCCCCGGGTCTATTCTCATATCAATCTATATCACTTTATTTACTTGCTTTGTTTTTACTTTGCCTTTTACTTTTTTACTTTGCATTTATCTATCAAAAATACCAAAAATATTATCTCTATCAGATCTCACTCTCGTAAGTGACCGTGAAGGGATTGACAACCCCTAAGCGTTGGTTGCGAGTTGCTATAGCTTTGTGTAGGTACGATGGACTTGTGCGTGGTCTCCTACTGGATTGATACCTTGGTTCTCAAAAACTGAGGGAAATACTTACGCTACTTTGCTGCATCATCCTCTCCTCTTCTGGGAAATCCAACGCAGTGCTCAAGAGGTAGCACATTCCACGTCAAATTTTTTATCATTTACCTATTCGAGGACGAGCAGGAATTAAGCTTGGGGATGCTAATACGTCTCCTTTGTATCTATAATTTTTGATTGTTTCATGCAAATATTATACAACTTCTACATATATTTGGCAACAATATATATGATTTATTGGATTAACCTATTGATCCAGTGCCAGTTCCTGTCTGTTGCATGTTTTTTGTTTCCCTGAAAATTTGTATCAAACGAAGTCCAAACATGATAAAAGTTTACAGAGAATTATTTTGGAATATATGTGTTCTTTGGGAGGTGGAATCAATGCAAACGGAGACCCACGACCTCCACAACCCACCATGGTGTGCCAGGCACCACCTGGCGCGCCTCGGTGTCTTTTGCCCTCCCTGTAAGGCGGTTGGGGATCTTCTTCTGGTGCAAGAAAGATAATTTATGAAAAAAAACGTGTAAAAATTTAGCGCAATCAGAGTTACGGATCTCCAGGAATTTAAGAAAACGTGAAGGGCCAGATCTGGGAAACGCGAAATAGAACAGAACAGAGAGGGAGATCCAATCTCGGAGGGGCTCCCGCCCCTCCGTCTCCATGGAGGCCATGGACCAGAGGGGAAACTCTCCTTCCATCTAGGGGGAGGACAAGGAAGAAGAAGAATAAGGATGGGGGCTCTCTCCCCCTCTCTCCCGGTGGCACCGGAGCGCCGCCGGGACAAGGATCGTGACATCGATCTACACCAACAATCTTGCTACCGTCAACACCAACTCTCTCCCCCTCTATGCAGCGGTGTAACACCCCTTCTCCCCGCTGTTATATCTACTTAAACATGGTTCTCAACTCCATATATTATTTTCCAATGATATTTGGCTATCCTATGATGTTTGAGTGGATCGGTTTTGTCCTGTGGGTTAATCGTGATCTTGGTCGGTATGATTGTATATTTTATTTATGGTGTTGTCCTACGGTACCCTCCATGTCGCGTAGACAGAGGGCCCCCCACTGTAGGGTGTTGCAATATGTTCATGGTTTTCTTATTGTCGGTGTTGCAGGGGTGACAGCAGGCTAAACGCGGATAAGTAGGTTATTGCGTATGGGAGTAAATAGGACATGCTATTTAATGCTATGGTTGGTTTTCACAACCTTAATGATCTTTAGTAGTTGCATAGGGGTCCAATCATAAGTGCATATGATACAAGTAGAGAAAGTATGTTAGCTCATGCCTCTCCCTCATATAAAATTGCAAAAATGATTACCGGTACTTGTTATCTATTGCCTAGGGACAAATGACTTTCTTATTGACAAAAGCTATCCACTTTTATTACCTTGCAATTTATTCATAGTTTTATTCTCGCAAAGTACTTCTAGTTTTATTCTTGTTCTAGGTAAAGAAAACACCAAGTGTGCGTAGAGTTGTATTGGTGGTCGATAGAACTTGAGGGAATATTTGTTCTACCTTTAGCTCCTCATTGGTTTCGACACTTATTTATCGAAGAAGGCTACAAACGATCCCCTATACTTGTGGGTTATCAGTACACTACCTGAATACAAAGGGATTCTATGTATACTATCGAGGAACTAAGCCTCGGGCATGTATAACATACCTGGGACCTAGGGTTACAAATTGTAGTCAGCTTTGTTAGTGGACACAGAGTCCTTCACGGCTCTTGTATCTTTGTCTTATATGACTAGGCCTCAATGGGTCTCCGTATAATGCGTCACGGGCAGACTAACGTGGCGTAGTACGGAACCAACCTAGGGGTTTCTCCTCAGCCCACCAGACCTCACACACACTAGCGGAGCTACCCAAAATTTGTTGGGCGGGCCGAGGGAACCAGTCTGAAGGAAATCACAAAAATTTTGCTCTCTAAGTCCATATTCCCCTTCACTCCTCACTATTTTCTCTTGGGCTTGGGTGGGCCACAACATAGTTTTGTTTGCATGTAGCTCCGCCCCTGCTCACACTCCCTCTACCCTTAGGTCTCGTTGTCTTCTAACACCCACACATACCAACACACACACCCCACATACTATTTATGCTTATGTCTCTCTCCCCTTCTCCCTAGCATACACACACTTGATGACCCACAAGTGTAGGGGATCTATCATAGTCCTTTCAATAAGTAAGAGTGTCAAACCCAATGAGGAGCAGAAGGAAATGATAAGTGGTTTTCGGTAAGGTTTTCTCTGCAAGCACTGAAATTGTAGGTGATAGATAGTTTTGTGATAAGATAAATAGTAACGAGTAACAAGTAAATAAAGTAACTAAAGTGCCGAAAGGTGGCCCAATCCTTTATGTAGCAAAGGATAAGCCTGGACAATTTCTAATAATGAGAAAGGAGCTCCCGAGGACACATGGGAATTATCGTCAAGCTAGTTTTCATCACGTTCATATGATTCGCGTTCGGTACTTTGATAATTTGATATGTGGGTGGACCGGTACTTGGGTACTGCCCTTACTTGTACAAGCATCCCACTTATGATTAACCCCTATTGCAAGCGTCCGCAACTAAAAAGAAGTATTAAGGTAAACCTAACCACAGCATTAAACATATGGATCCAAATCAGCCCCTAACAAAGCAACGCATAAACTAGGGTTTACGCTTCAGTCACTCTAGCAACCCGTCATCTACTTATTACTTCTCTATGCCTTCCTCTAGGCCCAAATAATGGTGAAGTGTCATGTAGTCGACATTCACATAACACCACTAGAGGAAAAGACAACATACATCTCATCAAAATATCGAACAAATACCAAATTCACATGACTACTAATAGCAAGACTTCACCCATGTCCTCAGGAACAAATGTAACTACTCACAAAGCATATTCATGTTCATAATCAGAGGGGTAATAATATGCATAAAGGATCTGAACATATGATCTTCCACCAAGTAAACCAATTAGCATCAACTACAAGGAGTAATCAACACTACTAGCAACCCACAGGTACCAATTTGTGGTTTTGATACAAGATTGGATACAAGAGGTGAACTAGGGTTTTGAGAGGAGATGGTGCTGGTGAAGATATTGATGGAGATTGACCCCCTCCCGATGAGAGAACCGTTGGTGATGACGTTGGTGATGATTTCCCCCTCCCGGAGGGAAGTGTCCCCGGTAGAACAGCTCCGTCGGAGCCCTTGATTGATTCTGCCAAGGTTCCGCCTCGTGCCGGCGGATTTTCGTCCCGTAAGCTTGCCCACGATTTTTCCAGGGTAGAAGCTCTCGTATAGCAGAAGATGGAGACCGGAGGCCCACTAGGGGACCCAGGAGACAGGGGGCGCGCCCAGTTGGGGGGGGGGGACGCCCCCCAGTCTCCTGGCCAAAGTGTGGGCCCCCTGATGTATTTCTTTCACTCAATAATTCTTACTAATTCCAAAAACATATTTCGTGGAGTTTTAGGATTTTTGGAGCAGTGTAGAACATGTTTCCAATGTTTGCTCCTTTTCCAGCCAGAATTCCAGCTGCCGGCATTCCCCCTCTTCATGGTAAACCTTGTAAAATAGAGAGAATAGCCATAATTATTGAGATATAATGTGTAATAACAGGCCATAATGCAATAAATATTGATATAAAGCATGATGCAAAATGGACGTATCAACTCCCCCAAGTTTAGACCTCGCTTGTCCTCAAGCGGAAGCCGAAATCGAAAAATATGTCCACATGTTTAGAGATCGAGGTGTCGATAAAAATAAAATACGGACATGAGGGCATCATGATCATTCTTATAACAACAACATATATAGATTTTATCATATGATTTCCTATGCTCAAGTGACAATCAATTCACAATGTCAAGTATGGTTCAAAAACTTCATTGGGAACTAACAAACTATAATCTCAGTCATTGAAGCAATTGCAATTTATCATAACATCAGAAAGAGTTAACAATAGAGCTTTTCAGCAAGTTCACATACTCAACTATCTTGTAGTCTTCTATAACTGCTAACACTCACGAAATACTTGTGGTTATTGAGTTTCAGCCGGACACTGAGAAAGATAGGGGCTTATTGTGTTGCCTCCCAACGTATTCAGCTTTAGGTGATGTCAACAATAATAGCCCATGCTAACTTACATCCAATTGGATATATATATCATGATCTTTCAAACACGAGGAGCTTGCCAAAGGATAAAATGAAAAAGGGAAAGGTGAGGATCACCTTGACTCAAGCATAAATAAAAACATAAAGTAAAAGATAGGCCCTTCGCAGAGGGAAGCAGAGGTTGTCATGTGCGTTTAGGGTTGATGCACAAAATCTTAATGCAAAAGAACGTCACTTTATATTGCCCCTTGTATGTGGACCTTTATTATGCAGTCCGTCGCTTTTATTACTTCCACAACAAGATCGTACAAAGATTATTTTCTCTGCACTAATAAGTCATACATATTTAGATAGCAATTTTTTATTGCTTGCAACATGACAACTTACTTGAAGGATCTTACTCAATCCATAAGTAGGTATGGTGGACTCTCATGGCAAAACTGGGTTTAAGGATATTTGGAAGCACAAGTAGTATCTCTACTTGGTGCAAGTAATTTGGCTAGCATGAGGGGGAAAGGCAAGCTCAACATGTTTGGAAGGTTAATGACAATATACTTTAACTGAGATGTGCGAAAACATAAACCATTACGTTGTCTTCCTTGTCCAATGTCAACTCTTTTAGCATGTCATACTTAATGAGTGCTCCCAATTATAAAAGGTGTCCAATATATTTATATGTGAACCCCTCTTTGCTTATCACTTCCTATTAATTGCAACGATGACCAAGACTACGTTTATCAACTCTCAACAACTTTTATGCCTCATACTTTCTATATGTGAAGTCATCGCTATCCATAAGATCAATATGAACTCTTTTATTCTTTCTAGTTTCTCAAGATCATAGCAACATAGCAAAGCCCTTGACTCAACACTAATCTTTATTATAGATAGCTCACGGACTCGATTACAAAAAGAGATCACAAAGCAAAGCTCAAAACTACTTGATATCAAAACTTCAATCTACTAGATCAAGATACTACTAAAAGGGATCGAACTAAATAAAACGGTAAAGATAGGAGTGTGATGGTGATACGATATCGGGGCACCTCCCCCAAGCTTGGCAGTTGCCAAGGGGAGTGCCCATACCCATATGATTATGTCCTTTGGGGTGATGAAGGTGGTGATGAAGACGGTGGATAATCGCACATTGAGCGTAAAAGCTCCTCCAACTTGCGGATAATGCCCTTGAGTCCAGCGATATGATCCTTCAACAGGATATTCTCCTGTGTGAGATACTTGTTCTGTATGCGAGCTAACTCAATCATCTTGAAAGCTTCAATCTCTATTGGAGTAAATAGGTTAGGTAAAGGTTGAGGGATGTCTTCTTCTTTCACCGCCGGGGCTTGAACCTCCATGGCCTTCTTGATCCCTTCATCCTTGTTGATCTCTTCCGGTTATTCTCTTTTCAGCTCTATATTCAATAGCCAAGCATCCTTGTCTTCATTGTTGGAGGAGGGTGACGTCATGATGCTCTAGATCTGCAACAGAAATAGCTGGAAACAAAAATAGAGGATATTTGCATGATACGGTGGTCAAAACCTTCAGGAGTATATATAATGAATTTTTACCGACCAAAACACGTAACGCGCAAGAAAATGGAGTACGGGAGGCACACGAGGTGCCCACGAGACAGGGGGCGTGCCAGTAGGGGGGGCGCCCTCCACTCTCGTGGGGGCCTCGTGTCCCTTTCGGACTACTTCTTTCTTCCTAAAATTCTTAAATATTCCAAAACTGATAAAAAATTTCATTGGAGTCGTTTTGGAGTCGGTTTACTTACCGTACCACATACCTATTCCTTTTCGGAGTCTGGAACGTTCTGGAAAGTGTCCCTTATGTATTCCTCAGGGGTTACAGTTTCAATAATATTAGTTTCAACATTGATAGGGTTACCTGAAATATAATGTTTAATTCTTTGACCGTTTACCACCCTCGGGCTTGTGCCTTCAAAGTTGTTGATTTTTATGGCACCAGAACGATAGACCTCCTCGATAACGTAGGGACCTTCCCATTTAGAGAGAAGTTTTCCTGCAAAAAATCTTAAAACGATAGTTGAATAATAACACATAATCTCCTACGTTAAACTCACGCTTTTGGATCCTTTTGTCATGCCAGCGTTTGACTTTTTCTTTAAATAGCTTGGCATTCTCGTAGGCTTGGGTTCTCCATTCATCAAGTGAGCTAATATCAAACAACCTCTTCTCACCGGCAAGTTTGAAGTCATAATTGAGCTCTTTAATAGCCCAATATGCTTTATGTTCAAGTTCAAGAGGTAAATGACATGCTTTTCCATAAACCATCTTATAAGGAGACATACCCATGGGATTTTTGTATGCAGTTCTATAGGCCCATAATGCATCATCAAGTTTTTTGGACCAATTCTTCCTAGATCTATTCACAGTCTTTTGCAAAATTAATTTGAGCTCTCTATTGCTCACCTCTACTTGACCACTAGACTACGGATGATAAGGAGATGCGATTCTACGGTTGACATCATAGTTAGCAAGCATCTTACGGAAAGCACCATGAATAAAATGTGAACCACCATCTGTCATAAGATATCTAGGGACTCCAAACCTCAAAAAAATAACTTCTTTAAGCATTTTAATAGAAGTGTTATGATCAGCACTACTAGTTGGAATAGCTTCTACCCACTTAGTAACGTAATCAACAGCAACTAAAATATGTGTATAACCATTAGAGGCAGGAAAAGGTCCCATATAATCAAAGCCCCAAACATCAAACGGTTCAATAATAAGAGAATAATTCATAGGCATTTCTTGACGTCTACTAATGTTACCTACTCTTTGGCATTCATCACAAGATAAGACAAACTTACGAGCATCTTTGAAGAGAGTAGGCCAATAAAAACCAGATTGTAGTACCTTGTGTGCAGTTCTATCTCCAGCGTGGTATCCTCCATAGGATTCAGAATGACACTTGCGTAGGATCTGTTCCTGTTCATGCTCAGGCACACAACGTCTAATAACACCATCTACTCCTTCTTTATAAAGGTGTGGGTCATCCCAAAAGTAATGTCTTAAATCATAAAAGAACTTTTTCTTTTGCTGGTATGTGAAACTAGGAGGTATGAATTTAGAAACAATGTAATTAGCAGAATCAGCATACCAGGGAGCAGTACGAGATGCATTAATGACCGCTAATTGTTCATCAGGGAAGCTATCATTAATAGGCAGTGGGTCATCAAGAACATTCTCTAACCTAGACAAGTTGTCTGCAACGGGGTTCTCAGCTCCCTTTCTATCAATAATTTGTAAATCAAATTCTTGGAGCAAGAGAACCCATCTAATGAGTCTGGGCTTAGCATCTTTCTTTTCCATAAGATATTTAATAGCAGCATGATCAGTGTGAATAGTAACTTTGGAATCAACAATATAAGGTCTAAACTTATCACATGCAAACACAACTGCTAAGAACTCTTTATCAGTAGTAGCATAATTTCTCTAGGCAGTATCAAGAGTCTTACTAGCATACTAGATAACATTCAATTTCTTATCAACTCTTTGCCCTAGAACAACACCTACAGCATAATCACTAGCATCACACATAATTTCAAAAGGTAAATTCCAATCAGGTGGCTGAACAATAGGTGCAGTGATCAAAGCTTTCTTAAGTATTTCAAATGCTTCTACACAATCATCATCAAATACAAAAGGAATATCTTTTTGCAATAAATTAGTTAGAGGCCTAGAGATTTTAGAAAAGTCCTTAATGAACCTCCTATAAAAACCGGCATGACCAAGGAAACTTCTTATACCTTTTATGTCCTTGGGACATGGCATCTTTTCAATAGCATCAACTTTGGCTTTATCAACTTCAATACCTCTCTCGGAGATCTTGTGCCCCAAGACAATGCCTTCATTAACCATAAAGTGGCACTTTTCTCAATTGAGGACGAGACTAGTGTCTTTGCATATCTATAAAACTCGATCAAGGTTGCTCAAACAATCATCAAAATAGGATCCATAAACGGAGAAATCATCCATGAATACCTCACAAATATTTTCACAAAAATCAGAGAATATAGCCATCATGCATCTTTGAAAGGTAGCAGGTACATTACATAAACCAAATGGCATACGTCTATAAGCAAAAGTACCAAAAGGGCAAGTAAAAGTAGTTTTAGATTGATCCTTCGCTGACACAGGTATTTGAGAGAAACCAGAATAACCATCTTGAAAGCAGAAATGTGTGTGTTTGGATAGTCATCCTAGCATTTGATCAATAAAAGGTAAAAGGTAATGATCTTTCTTAGTAGCTTTATTTAAATAATTCTTTGCGGGATCAATTCATCTTTATCATTAGGAACAACGGTAATACCTCCCTTTTTAGGAACACAATGGACAGGACTTACCCATTCACTATCAGCAATGGGATAGATTATACCTGCCTCAAGGAGCTTTAGTATCTCCTTTCTTACCACTTCTTTCATCTTGGGATTAAGTCATCGTTGATGATCTCTTACTGGTTTGGCATCTTTCTCCACTATAATTTTGTGTTGGCATAATGTGGGACTAATGCCCTTAATATCATCCAGAGTATATCCAATAGCTGCTCGGTGCTTCTTCAAAGTTTTCAATAATCTTTCTTCTTCTTGCTCTGAAAGGCTAGCACTAATAATAACAGGATATATTTTCCTTTCATCAAGGTAAGCATACTTAAGATTATCAGGTAATGGTTTGAGTTCAAACATGGGATCACCCTTGGGCGGAGGGGGATCCCCAAGAATTTCAACAGGAAGGTTATGTTTCAGCATAGGTTCCTGTTTGAGGAACACTTCATCTATTTCACTTCTTTCCTTCATAAACATATCATTTTCATGGTCTAGCAAATATTGTTCTAACAGATCAGTAGGAGGCACGGCAATGGAAGGGAAAGTGCTAGTTATCGACTAGAGGGGGGGTGAATAGGCGATTTTTATGAAAGTCTTCAAAACATGAAAGTTTCGAAGACAAACATGAAAACATGACCTATAAACATGCAGCGGAAGATGAACTACACTAGACAAGCCATAGTCAGACAAGTATGAAACTAAAGCATGATGACAGATAGGAGCTAGGTAGTAGGATCAGGATGGAAGATAGTATGAAGCCAATCAGAACAAGTAGTCACTCAGTGAAGTCAAACAGGCATAGCAATTAGGCAATGACTTCACAAAGACGAACTATAAGTAAGGAGATTAAGAGATAGAACCAGTGTGTCGTGAAGACAAGGATTTGTTCGAACAATTCTAGTTGCTGTGACAACTGTACGTCTGGTTAGGAAGGCTAAGATTGAACTTAGAAGACCGTGTCTTCACCTTATTCCCCTTGAGCTAAGGACACACAGTCCCCGCCCAATCACTCTGGTAAGTCTTCAAGGTAGACTTCCAAACCTTCACAGACTTCGTTCACCGGCAATCCGCAATTACTCTTGGATACTCAGAACACGACGCCTAACCGGCTGGAGGATTCACAGTCCTCAAGTGTAACAAGTCTTCAGATCACGCGGACAGAAAGACTTCAGTTATGCCAAACACTCTTTGGGCTCTGGGAGTTTTGGGCTTTGTCCTCACAATGATTTCTCTCTCAAACTCTTCGGAGGTGGGTTGCTCTCAACGACAAAACCCGTGCACTAACTCTGAGCAGCCACCAATTTATGGTGTAGGGGGTGGGCTATTTATAGCCACGGGCAACCCGACCTGATTTGTCCGAAATGACCCTGGGTCACTAAGTAACTGACACGTGTCACAATGGTCAGATTTCAAACACACGTGACAGCTTGACTTGGGCTACAAGTAAAGCTGACTTATCCGACTCTGGATAAGATTTGCTCTCATTGTCTTTGCTCGAAGACATAGGCATTTGGTTGAGCATCACTTCAATCACTCTGACTTTGTTCACTTGGACCCCACTTAACAGTGCGGTGGTTCCTATGACTCAACAAAGAAGAAAAGAAACAACAAAACTACTAAGTCTTCGCGCTCCATAGTCTTCACTCAATGTCTTCTTCTGCCATAGTCTTCAATGTGAATATCTTCACGTACCACCATTATCTTCAATGTCTTCATACATTTTTAGGGGTCATCTCCGGTAGGTAAACCGAATCAAAGAGGGACTACTACCTGTGTTATCGTGCAATTCTCACAAACACATTAGTCCCTCAACCACGTTTGTCGTCAATACTCCAAAACCAAACTAGGGGTGGCACTAGATGCACTTACAATCTACCCCTTTTTGGTGATTGATGACAAATTGGTTGAAGTTTTCAACAGGGATATAAATATGTGAAATTGTAAAGGATGAGGTATTGTCTTCGTAAGTAGCAAAAGGCTCCCACCGAAGATGTGCATATAAATAATTTTCTTTTGGAATGCAAATGCACATGACAGGTTCTACTTGTGGAGACCCTCTTCAACTTATGAAGACAACTCATCATACATGATCTGATGTAATGAATATAATGACATGCATAATGAAAAATGGACGTCTGCGAAATGATTTAAGTGCGGAAGTTATCGTCGCACATGCGGAATTTATCATCGCATCACAAAATAGCAAATAAGTAGCAGACGACCATCGAGTTTAAGTGTTACAACTCAGAGAACCAAATGTATCAAAGGCAAGAGTTGTAAACACTAGGCAAAATATAATGCAACCGCCCATATGAACCCGCTTGAAGACTATCAACTCATAGCTTCTCCCCCTTTTGTCAGTAAGGACCAAAAAGGGTTGAAGACATTGAGCCTCTACTCGTTCCCAGAAGGAGTAGGAGAAGATGCAGGGTTGGTGTCGAGGTTTGGTGGTGCAGACGAACTCGGAGCAGTGTCGATGCGTGTTGGAGGTGGCGAAGTAGCATCATCTTGATCATCGATCACACGAGCATTCACAGTTGCAGCAGAAGAGGAGTACTCTGAGTCTTCAAGAGATGGAGTGCGCCGCAGAACAACATTTCTGGGCGGAGTGGAATCAAACTTGAATCGTTCTGAGAAGCCATCGTCCTGAAGATCTTCCTCAGCACACATAAGCGTCAGCCCTTTCCAAGTGCGTCGACAAGTTTCATGAGCGACAAAGGCATTCTTGGTTGCAAGGTTGCGAATGCGATTGACGTTAGTCATGATGCTCTGCATCTGGCGCTTGAACCAATCATGATGCCTATCCTATTTCTGATGTAGGCCAACGAGAAGCTCTCGGTCATTGAGAACACGACATCGCTTTCGAGGCCGTTGAGCAATTGTGCTGTTAGTGGCTTCGGTTGGGGCACGGTGAGGTGCACGCGTAGTACCAGCCAATGGATAGACACGAGTGGCAGCCAGCACACCTGCAATAGGCCGAGTGAAGATCTGACGATCAACGTTATGAAGATAAAGTGGCTCTTTGTCAGGCTCTGGATAGATGGCTTCAACAGACATATCAACATCTGGCAAGAAGACAATGTGGTTGCATGCAGATGGCTGATAGTTGAAAGCAGTGTGAAGCTTGATCAGACGCATGATCCATGGAGCATAGAACTTTAAGCCAAAAATGGCAGATCCTGATGCAGCAAGTTGGCGAATGAAGAAATCTTATGCATTGAAGCTTTTCCATGAAGAATATGGAAGACCAATGTCTTCATTGCACCTTCTAGCTTAGCCATTGGAGAATGTCCTTTGACAGGCCAGAGAGTTTGCCTTATGATGTGATAGATTGTTCATGGCAGATACTCAAGGTCTTCAACAAAGAACTATGTAGGATATTCTGCATCTGGAGGCAATGGCTTCATCATACTTAGCATCTGGCTCATGTTGGGTTCTGGCTTGTGAAAGATGCTTTCCTTTGCTGCAGTGTGAAGCTGACAACCAGGCTCATTGAGATCACCTGGAGTGGGAAGGCCAGTAATCTCAATGACATCAAATGCTTTGGCTTCGTGATGGACATTTCCAGTCATCCACTCAAGGACCCAAGTCTTAGGATCCCTGTTGTAGCCTCTGATATGCAGAGTGGCGTAGAATTGGAGCAGCAACTCTTCATTCCAGTGCTCTTTATCTGTGACAAAATGCAGTAAGCCAGCCTCTTTGAAGCAATTGAGAGCTTCTTCTAAGCAGGGCAGGCCAGCTATGGCTTCAGTATCAAGGCACATATGCGGAAATATGCGGCCTTGGTTGTACAGAATGCATGAATAGTAGCTGCGCTGCTGATAACTCCAGAATCGTTCAGATGAAATCTTGGGCTTGGTGTAGGGGTTCTTTTCGCTATCTAAGAAGGTGTTGTGTGCAATGAAGCCGTTGACATTGAAAGACCCTGGTGAATTGGCAGTACCTAGAAATCTGGGCAGTCTTGGCTTTGGCTTCTGAACCTGAGGCATGTTCTCGACATGGTAGTCAAATTGAGGACCAGCAGCAGGCGGAGGAATCAGAATAGGCCATCTGACAGTGACAAGTTGGCCATAGTTGTATGCTTGCTCAATAGTATGGGGCCTTGGAGGTGGAACAGGAGCAGTGGCATTGACTTCAGGCTGCAGATTTGAGACAGGTGCGGCATGGACTTCATCTGCTTGATGGGCTTCATTGGCTTCATTGGCCACTGGTGCATTGGCCACTGTAGGCTCCACATTGGGGTCGGCCATGACAATGTCATTGGCTTCAGGAATGACATGTGTGGCAGCCTCAGGATTCTCACCCTCCACTTGAGTAGCTGGAGGTTCTGGCATGGACTGGTTCTCTTCATGAACTTCTTCTTGGGTTGTAGGGGGAGTAGCGACACGCTCTTCTTCTTGTGTTGCTCCAGCTGATGCAGCCGGAGGGTCTTCAGCAGCATTAGCTTCAAACACAGGGACCGTCATAGAAGGATTGTCGTCAGAGAACACTTGACGTGCCATTGAGCTTGACAAGTTGAAGCCCTCTTCTATGACGGTGGTCATGGATGGCTTCAGGCCTTTGCGAAGCCGTTGGAATACAGGCGACGCCTTTGGTGATGGTGAAGTTTCCATGTAGTTGCCATCATTGGACATGGGGCTGATGACGGGCACACTTGATGGTTGGGGTGTACTTGGTGAGTCTTGATGTGGGGTAGCTTGCATAGGGCGCTCGATCTGAGGAAGTACTGCATCATCTTGAACAACATCTTCATTCGCGATGGGGTCGACGACTGGGACTTCTTGAGCTTCAGGAGCCTTTGTGGAAGCAAGCTCATGAACAATCATGCGACGCTCTTGGTTTGCAGACGGAGGGGGAACAAAAGCAAGGGGTTCAACAACAAGGGGCTCTGTGTAAGCAGCCCGATCTCTTCTCTTGGTTTTTCTCTTCTTAGGGGGTGATTCTTCATCAGTGGTGCGCTTGGTTTTCCTCTTCCTAGCTTCGGCTTTAGCTGCCTTGGTTTTCTTTTGTTCAGAAGCCACTGTAGGAGCCTTGGGCTTCGAGCCGCGCATGCTGGCAGGGAAGACAATGTGAGGTTCTTCCTGTCGTGGTGCTTCAGTATTGGCTTCAGATGACTTCTTTTTCTTAGTAGCCATTGAGGCGTCAATGCCACGGCGGCCAAGTGCTTTGCACTTTTAAACTTCATTGTAGGCTTGAAAGCATTTGGCAGCGAGTGCTTTCATGTGCTCTCTTGAGCCTTTGGCTTCCTCGTGTTTCTTTTGAAATGACTCCTTGAGGTCATTCGGCATTACCTTGAACTTTTGCACATCAGCCACATTCAGCCTGGCTGCATGCTTCTTGAACTGTTCTTTCTCATAGTCAATCTTTCACTTCAGTTCAACAATGCGCTGAGCCAGAGCAAGCTACGGAGCAATGGTGACTTGGAAAGCAACGCTGACGCCAATGGGAAGCTGAAGGTCATCAAAGCTGAGATCTTGATTATCAAACCACTCATCAATGAAGTTCGTCAGAATGTTTACATCAAAGAGGGGCAAATCATTAAAGATCTCCGCCTCTTGCTTGCTCTTGATCAGCTGTTCGAGAGCATCTTCACCAAATTCTTCATCTGAAGATAAGTCAATGGGTTTAGACTCATTCCTCAGAATGGCAGTAGGCGTCAGTGCATGACTCAGTTTCTGAACCGGTGTCTTCTGTGGCTTCTCACGCCTCTTGGAGATGCGAGAGAGATCTTCAGAGTTATTGCTTGGAGCAGAAGGGGCAGTTGTCAATGGCTTCACTCTAGAAGCTTTTGGAGCAGCAGATGATTTCGAAGCTTTAGTCTTCTTTTGCTTCTTAGGCTTTGGAGGAGGAGCTGGAGCTTCGTCGGTGTCAGCATCATCATCAGAATGATCCACTTTGGCACCTTGAACTGCAATGTGAGTGATGAGGCCAGCAAGATCGTAGAAGGGGCCAATCCTGTTTTCATTGGCTTCACGGGTGCCATTGTCCCGAGGTGAGGAGGGACCAGGGTTGAAGTCAAGCCCTAGTTCCTTCTTTTTCTTTGTAGCTGAGTCTTTGGCGAACTGGTAGTTGCGCTTGAGCAGACTGTCTTCACGACACCAGAGCAGTGAAGTCGGGTCAGCATTCTCAGGATGTGGTCCGTGCACCATGCAAGGATAGAAGCCTTGCTCAATAGCTATAGCTTGATTCCTGGATGGAAGATTTCTGTACAGAATATCACTCTAGGGTGCCTTGATGTCATTCTTCTCTTCATACTCTTTGGTGATGAAGCGATATCTGGACCACTCTTCTGCCCAATATCTTCGAATCCATTGGATTCGATTCTTGCGTTCAGTATAGATTTCTTCTGGATCAGTTTTGTACATCTCGTGCAAATCAGGAGGTAAGTCCTTGGAAGTGTCACCACGAAGCTGTCTACCTCCCTTTCTTGCTGACTTTTTCCAGTTGCCATGAAGTGTAAACTGAAAGGCTTCAGTACTTGCAATGGCTTCAAACAGCTGGACTGACAGGAACTCGCTTCAGGTGAGTTAATGTGACTCTGCAAGAATTCTGCAAACGAATGCAGACTATGAGAACCAAGGGATTCTCCCATGGACATGTACCTGTGATAGCACTAAAGGTGCGAGGGAAGGGGAAGAGGTCATATGCATTCTTAGAAGATTTTGAAGATAAATCAGCTTGAAGACATTGACCTCATAATGCGAAGACATTCACTTATATGATGAGAGTTGGTTCCAGATTTGTACAAATCCAAGAATAAGTACAAGTGAGGAATCTAACTTGTGAAGAAGCATAAGTGAATATACTAGGCAGAATATGAGATGCAGAAAGAGATAGAATCATGTTCGAAGATCTAGAAACCACTTTTGGTAGGAAGGGATGAATCTATCGGATCAAAAAGACGGTAAAAAGTAAACTTTTATTGCCACTCGAAGAACTGCTAGACGGAGCAAAGATGGATGCCGAGCAGTTTGATCTCTCGTGCCCTAACTTGGCGACGGAAGACACCTACAGCGACGACGGAGAAGACGAGGTCCGCGGCCGGCATGAGGACGGCGTCGAGGATGTCGCGGCAGCTAAGCGCTTCGTCATCGGCGTCGTCGAGAGCTAGCGTAGGTGCTAGGGTTTGCGAGAGATGGAGAAGGAGGAAGAAGGATTTTGACCGAGATGAGACATGCATTTATAAGGATAGAGACAGCACAGCGCAATTACGCAGGTGCCCCTGGCGGTTCACATCTGATGGACACATGGCGAACATGCAACTCATTGGAAGTTGTTCCACGTCCCACGCATGCCTGGATTGTCGGGGTGGTCATTCCGAATTCTCTGGGTTTCAGGCAAAAGAATATGTCATTAAAGCTAGATATAAATATTTGTCTTTGTATCTTCTGCTGACAAGGACGTAGAGAAGACATTCGACAGTTTCAACAGAATGCATATGATTTGGATAGATAGAGCTTGAGGTAGAAAGCATAGAGAGGTTAGGGTCCGATCACATTCACTTAGTTCAAAAGGATTCAAACAAGAAGACATAGCCATAAGTGAATGTTGTAGAGGACAGAATACAATATATATATATAACAGAGTAAATCCAAATCAGTAATCACGAAGTCAAATTAATGTTGAAGTTAAATCAATTGCGAAGACTTTGCAAATATGACGCCATGAGGAAACACTTCGTAAGAGTTTGGTGGTGGCGTTACCCACCATATAGGAAGTATTAGACCCAGACACGGTGCACAATTATCGTGGCGCTCTGAAGTCAATTTCCACATTAATGTATTCACACTTAGAGTGTATGTCTTCATTGATTGAAGATATACATTACTTCGTGTGTTGCGCATCTAAGTCATCAAACTGCATAAGTGTTAGGATGTGTGCCTAATCACAGGACATTCGAGGATTCCAAGATATTTAGCTCACACCGCAACTTGCAAAACCTTTTCTCATCCAAGGGCTTAGTGAAGATATCAGCCAACTGATCTTCTGTCTTGACATGAATGATATCAATATCTTCTTTCATAACATGATCTCAGAGGAAGTGATGACGAATTTCAATGTGCTTTGTCTTCGAGTGCTGAACTGGGTTATTGGCAATCTTGATAGTGCTTTCATTATCGCAGTAGAGTGGCACATGCTTCAGATGGATGCCATAGTCCTTAAGAGTTTGCTTCATCCATAGAAGCTGAGTGCAGCAAGATCCAGCAGCAATGTATTCAGATTCAGCAGTTGAGAGTGATACACAGTTCTGCTTCTTTGAAGACCAACAGACTAGAGATCGACCCAGAAAGTGACATGTGCCTGATGTAGACTTGCGATCCACCTTGTCACCAGCATAATCAGCATCCAAAAATCCAACCAGATCAAACTCTGAGCCCTTTGGATACCATAATCCTAGTGTTGGGGTGTAAGCCAAATATCAAAGAATTCGCTTCACAGCTAAGTGATGCGACTCCTTTGGTGCCGCTTGGAATCGGGAACACATGCAAACACTAAGCATGATATCTGGCCTAGATGCACATAAGTAAAGTAAAGAGCCAATCATGGAGCGGTATACCTTTTGATCGAAATCTTTACCATTGGCATCGGGGCTTAGATAACTCTTGGTTGGCATTGGTGTCGTGTATCCTTTGCAGTCTTGCATTCCAAACTTCTTCAAGCAATCTTTGGGATATTTTTCTTGTGATATGATGATACCGTTGCGTTGCTGACGGATTTGAAGACCGAGAAAGAACTTCAGCTCTCCCATCATGGACATTTGATATTGCTCTTGCATCATGTAAGCAAATTCATCACTGTATTTCTTGTTGGTGCAACCGAAGATAGTGTCATCCACATAGATTTGACACACAAACAGTTCACCGTCATATGTCTTCGTGAAGAGAGTGGGATCTAGAGAACCAGGTTTGAAGCCTTTGCTCTTCAGGAAGTCTTTGAGTGTGTCATACCAAGCACGAGGGGCTTGCTTCAGGCCATACAGTGCCTTGTTGAGCTTGTATACCATATCAGGATGTTTTGGGTCTTCAAATCCAGGCGGTTGTGCAACATACACTTCTTCTTCAATCTTTCAATTGAGAAAGGAACTCTTCACATCCATTTGATACAGAAGGATGTTATGATGATTTGCGAAAGCTAGCAGTATGCTAATGGCTTCAAGCCTAGCCACTTGAGCAAATGTTTCATTGAAGTCTATTCCTTCAACTTGTGTGTATCCTTGAGCAACGAGCCGTGCTTTGTTTCTGACTAGTTGACCATGCTCATCTTGTTTGTTGCGACATATCCACTCAGTGCCTATTATGTTGTGCTTTCGAGGATCAGGACGCTTGACTAATTCCCACACAGTGTTTAGCTCAAACTGTTGAAGCTCTTCTTGCATAGCTTGAATCCATTCAGGTTCCATAAAGAATTCATCAACTTTCTTGGGTTTAGAGATTCAAATAAATGCAAAGTGCCCACAGAAATTTGCTAGTTGTGTTGCTCTTGAACGAGTGAGTGGACCAGGTGCATTGATGCTATCGATTATCTTCTCAATTTGTACTTCATTTGCAACACGAGGATGAACTGGACGAAGATTTTGCTCCTGCTGATTATTGTCATCGTTTGGAGGATTGTCTTCAGACTGAGCAATGTCTTTAGGTTGATTAGGTGCAGAAATAATGAGTTCCTCTTCAGGCTGGGCATCTGATGGTATGATCTCTCCTGTTCCCATTAGCTTGATTGATTCACTGGCAGGTACTTCATCTAGCACATTTGGCAGGTGCTCTCTTTGCGAGCCGTTAGTTTCATCGAACCGCACATCCATAGTTTCAACCACTTTATAGTGAAATAGTGAAATAGGTTGAAGACTCTGTAGGAGTGCGAGTCCTTTCCATAACCAAGCATAAAACCCTCATGTGCTTTCGGTGCAAATTTTGAAGTGTGATGTGGATCCTTGATCCAGCACCTAGCACCAAATACTCTGAAGTAGCTTACGTTTGGCTTCTTACCAGTTAGAAGCTCATAAGATGTTTTCTTCAGAAGCTTGTGAAGATAAGCATGGTTGATGACATGGCATGCAGTATCAATGGCTTCAGGCCAGGATTTTCTTGGAGTCTTGTATTCGTCAAGCATCGTCCGAGCCATCTTAATAAGGGTTCTGTTTTTGCGCTCCATGATGCCATTCTGCTGAGGTGTGTAAGGGGCAGAAAACTCATGAGTGATGCCCAAGGTGTCAAGATAGAGGTCGAGCCTGTGTTCTTGAATTCTATGCCATTGTCACTCCTAATGTGCTTGATATTGACGCCGTAGTTGTTCATGGCGCGGTTTGTGAAACGTCTGAAGACATCCTGCACTTCAGTCTTGAAGAGAATTATGTGCACCCAAGTGTATCTTGAATAATCATCAACAATAACGAAACCATAGAGACAAGTAGTAGCAGTGAGAGTAGAGTAGTGAGTGGGACCAAACAAGTCCATGTGGAGCAACTCAAAAGGTCGAGATGTAGTCATGATTGTCTTCGAGGGATGCTTGGCCCTTGTCATCTTCCCAGCTTCACAAGCACCACATAAATGATCTTTCTTGAACTTGACGTCTTCGATGCCTATGACATGCTTCTTCTTGGCGAGAGTGTGTAGGTTCCTCATGCCAGCATGCCCTAGCCTCCGATGCCAAAGCCAACACTCTGAAGACTTGGCTAGAAGACATACGGCCACCTGTGGTCCTGCTGAGAAATCTACCATGTACAGATCATCTTTCCTATACCCTTCGAAGACTAGAGACTTGTCAGATTCCATTAGTACAAGGCAACGATATTTTCCAAACAGCACAATCATGTTTAAGTCACAAAGCATTGAGACAGACATTAAGTTGAAACCAAGGGATTCAACAAGCATCACTTTGTCCATGTGCTGATCCCTTGAGATTGCAACTCTACCTAGGCCCAATATCTTGCTTTTACCAGTGTTAGCGAATGTGTTGTGACTTTTATCACATGGACGTAAGGTTGAGTCCATGAGAAGACTTCGATCACCAGTCATGTGGTTAGTGCATCCACTGTCCATGATCCATTCTGAAGCACGAGGTGTCGTACCCTACAGTGCAGTTAGGAGGATAGGCTTCACAAAAAGTGTTGTGAAGCATAAACATTTGACGCACAAGAGGATTATCAAAGCTTAGATAAAGGTTAGAACTGATAGTATGACTGGCTAGCGATTCATAGTAAGACCACTTTATCATGCGTCCCTTAATGTGTTTTAGGTCCCCAGCAATAGCATCGAACGCCTTTAATTCTAGGCTGGAGACCTTTCTCTGCAAAAGAAAGTTAATTCTTCTTAACCACCCACATCTTCAGGGGTGGCTTAGAAGCAATGAGTCTAAGTGCAGCATATGAGAATTTTGGCTTTGGAGCCCTAGAAAATAGCCTTGCAGGAGAAGAGCGATACTCATATGAATAAGTAGAAAAGTTCTTAGTTCTATGAACATAGCAGTTTGAAGACACACGCTCATATTCATAAGTCTGAATATGGTTTCCCTGCAAAACATTGGCGTTAGGGTGACTCAGGTGAGTCCTGTATCCGTATGAAGCCTTTGGGCCATATGAAGCCATAGGTCTGGGCTTTGTCTTCTTCCTTGGTGGTGTCATGATGACATTCACAGGAAGATTCTCAATACGCTGTTTAGGTACCCAGATCTTCTTCATAGGTGGTCCATTCCTACAGTTAGTACCAATATACCTGGCAAACACTTCACCATTCTGATTCTTAAACAGTTTATAGTTTGCATCAAAGGATTCATCAATGATAATAGGGTTAGCGCAAGTGAAACCAGATAAGGTGGATGGATCTACTGAAGATTCCTTTGCAGCAACCCATGTGGTTTTGGGGTACTGCTCAGGCTTCCAGTACGACCCATCAACATTCATTTTCCTCTTGAACCCAATACCCTCTTTTCTAGGGTTTCAGTTCAGAATCTGCTTTTTGAGGATACCACATAGTGTCTGATGCCCTTTGAGGCTTTTGTACATGTCTGTCATGTACAATTCCTTCAGCCCTGCATCATCAGTGACTTGCATTGTCCTCAGATGAGGAATTAGTGACAGCAGAGACATATGAAGAATTTGAAGCATTTGAACATTCAGGTGAAGAATTAGTAGTTTCACGTTCAATGCACTTCAGGCATGGAGGAACATATTCTTCCTGTGTAACGCTGATTTGTTGAGCAAGTAATGAATTGCGCTCCTTCTGAAGATCTTCATAATCCACTCTTAGCTTTTCAAGATCTTGCTTTCTTTGAAGACATTCAGAAGAAAGCTTCTCATGATCAGACAAGAGAGTATTATGTTGATCTTGAAGGGCGTCAAACTTGGAATGAAGTCTCTGAAGACTCTCAGCCAATGCTTTTGACTGATCCATTTCTTCACCCAACATATCATCGCTCTTACTAAGCATGTGTTGAACCTTTTCCAAGGCTCTTTGTTGTTTAGTGGCAAGGGAAGTAAGTTTGACATAGTTGGGGCCAAATTCATCACCTAATTCATCATCACTAGATTCAGAAAGGTAGCTGTCGGTATCAAAACCGGCGGATCTCGGGTAGGGGGTCCCGAACTGTGCGTCTAGGTGGATGGTAACAGGAGACAAGGGACACGATGTTTTTACCCAGGTTCGGGCCCTCTCGATGGAGGTAAAACCCTACTCCTGCTTGATTGATATTGATGATATGGGTAGTACAAGAGTGGATCTACCACGAGATCAAGGAGGCTAAACCCTAGAAGCTAGCCTATGGTATGATTGTTGTAATGGTTGTGTCCTACGGACTAAAACCCTCCGGTTTATATAGACACCGGAGAGGGCTAGGGTTACACAGAATCGGTTACAATGGTAGGAGATCTACTTATCCGTATCGCCAAGCTTGCCTTCCACGCCAAGGAAAGTCCCATCCGGACACGGGACGAAGTCTTCAATCTTGTATCTTCATAGTCTTGGAGTCTGGCTGACGATGATAGTCCGGCTATCCGGACACCCCCTAGTCCAGGACTCCCTCAGTAGCCCCTGAACCAGGCTTCAATGACGATGAGTCCGGCGCGCATATTGTTCAGCATTGCAAGGCGGGTTCCTCCTCCGAATTAATCATAGAAGATTGTGAACACCAGGATAGTGTTCGGCTCTACAAAATAAATTCCACATTCTACCGTAGAGAGAATAATATGTACACAAGTTCAATCTGCTGACGTATTTTGTGGCATGACGTCATACCACCACCAAGCCTTTACTTGAATCGTTTTTTATCATACCACCTCAGCGCGTTTAGCGAAGCGGTTTCCTTGGCACGTCTTATCGAAGCAGAGATCGTGTTCCCCTTATTCCAGGATTCCCATCAACACGGACGTGGGTAACCCAACCGCGCCATTGATGGTGGCGCTTGGGAGATAAGAGAGTTTTACCAGGCCGGTGGGGACGCATAGTCTTCGCCCGCCCATATATAAGGGGATAAGGATCCACCTTTTTACCTACGCCTTCTTCCTCCTTTGCTTATCCATCTCCGCGCACTCGAGCTCCAGCGCCCAAGTCCGCACCTCTCGTCTCGACCTTCTCCAGTCATGTCCAGAGCGGGAGGCAAGTGGTTGGCCTCCTCCGTTACGGAGGGGCACATCGAAAAGCTGCGCGGCGCCGGATACCTTTCCAACGACATCGCGCACCGGCTGCCCCACGAGGGGCAGCTCATCCCCACCCCCAGGCCCCATGAGAGGGTCGTATTCCTTCCCCACTTCCTCCGTGGACTGGGCTTCCCATTGCATCCCTTCGTCCGGGGGCTCATGTACTACTACGGCCTGGACTTCCACGATCTGGCGCCAAACTTCATCCTCAACATCTCGGCGTTTATCGTCGTGTGCGAGGCCTTCCTCTGCATCCGGCCCCACTTTGGCTTGCGGCTAAATACCTTCAATGTCAAGCCGAAGGTAGTGAAGGGCGTCCAAGCGGAGTGCGGAGGCGCCATGGTGGGCAAAATGCCCAACGTCACCTGGCTCGAGGGGGCCTTCGTGGAGTCTTCCAAGGGGTGGCAATCAGGGTGGTTCTACATCACCGAGCCGCGTGACCCTAAATGGGCAGCGGCCCCCGAGTTTAGATCTGGTATCCCTATGCAGCTCACCTCCTGGAAAGAGAAGGGCTTGCTATGGGGCAGTTCGGAGGAGCTGAGAGGACTCCAGTCCTGTCTCCAGACCTTGGTGAACAAGAAGCTTAGGCTTGTCAATGTGATCCAGGTCATGCTCGTCCGCCGGATTCTCCCCTGCCAACAGCGGGCCTTCAATTTGTGGGAGTTCGATCCGGCACAGCACCGGACCCTGAGCAGGCTCTTCGACACGACGTACGAAGCTGCCTGGAGGGTGCTGTTCAAGGGCGGAGAAGCCCCCGCATCCGCGACGGAAGACCGCGGATTCAGCACCAAGCACCCGGCCGGCGAGGTAAGCTTTGTTATCCTCTATGGGACACTTATTTTCTTTCATAGTTTAATTCTAGGTGGGATCTAAAACTGCCAATTCCTTTGACAGGACTGGCAGAGGACGTCCGGACAGGTAGACTGTCCGGCTCCCCTTCCCGAAGACCCAGCGGACACCCGTTTGACGGGGCTGCTGGTTCCGGCCCTTTATGTGGTGCCGGAAAAGAAGGCCAAGAAGAAGGCCACGGGAACCTAAAGGAGTTCCCGGCGCCAGGTGATATCGGACTCATCGTCCGATGGCTCCGAGGTGGACTCCTCCCCCAAAGACGAGGAGGAGAAATAGGACTCTCCCCAGGAGGGGGGACAGAGGAAGAGGAAGGCTTCCCCAACAGGGGAGGCCGAAGGATCCAAGAGGGGAAGGACCCTTCGGCCAGGCAGCTCTGCCAACGCCAACGTTGGCGACGAAGGGTGGCCCTCAAGGGCCAAGCCTCCAGCAAGATCGTAAGTATCCGGAATCCTGAATGATTTATAATTTCTCTTTTGTGTCATGTAGTGTCCTTCTAATGCCGCACACTACCTGTAGTCCGGCCGAGGATGATCTTCCCGCTTCATCAAGCGGGTCCCTGGCTCCGTCGGATGTAGATTCCATTCCGACTGCCTATGCCCCTCGTGACGCCGAGGACGTCGAGGTGGGATCCCAGGAGGGGACCCATCAGGAGGAGGCTCCGGAGGTGCCACAAGGCAGCCTCCCAAACTTTGCGCCGGACTCCATGCCGGAACCTGCAGTGGTTCCGGAGTCCGGCAGGCGGCCCCTTCATAAGAAGGGCAAGACCGTGACACCGGCAGCCTCCGTCCAACCGGAGGCGCCGGACAACTTATTGGAGGCGCTCAACGGCGCTTCCATCGAGGAAGAACACCGCACTATCAAGAGTGCGGTGATTCAGAAGGTTCAGCTCGCCAAGAGCGGGCTGAATGAAGCCTGCAGCAGCCTTCTAACAGGCTTTGAGGTAAGAAGTTTTAAAATATGCAATGTAATACCGCATAGATAGTAGCCCCTGATGCTCGGTTCGGTGTTCGGAAAGAAAAAACCGGATTGAGGATCTAAAAAAGATATACGCAGGAGTGCTAAAAATTATGTCAATATGGGTTTGCAGGCTGCGCTGCTGACCTCTGCCGCACTGACTGCGGAGGTCGGTGTTTTGAAGCAGAACCTCGAGCGGTCCGAGAACGAGCTCGACCTTGCCAAGAAGCAGCTCGAGGACAAAGAAGGTGAGTAACACCGCATTAAATTTGTACCTTACAGAAAAGGATTTTGGTTGCAATAGAAATAACAAGGATAACGTGGGTACTGCAGGGGCCATGAACGAGGTGGCGACCCTGAAGGAGGCCGTGTCCGCGGCTGAACGCAACGCGGCCGTGGAACGAGCAATGCGGCAGAAGCAGGAGGCGCGGGTGGCGGAGGTGCGGCAAGAGCTCCAGGCTCTCTTGGAAAAGCACGAGAGTTTGGAGCGTGACTCGAAGACTCGAGAGTCTGAGCTTGCCTCGGCTCTTGAAAGTGCCAAAGCCGCTAAGGTCGAGGCCCATAAGGCCCTCCAGGAGATTGAGGCGGT
Source organism: Triticum timopheevii (assembly GCA_963921465.1). Taxonomy (NCBI): domain Eukaryota; kingdom Viridiplantae; phylum Streptophyta; class Magnoliopsida; order Poales; family Poaceae; genus Triticum; species Triticum timopheevii. Next base: position 337,298,815 of record OY997268.1, read on the forward strand.
GAAGAAAATAGTGGCGGGTAAGGCATTTTTCATCCAAAGCAAGCATGTGAATGTAAATTACCTGTTACTTACCCGAATTCGGAGCTCTCCAGGGGCGTTTGCAGATCTGCCTCGCAGCGTGTCTGATGCTGCCGCATTCTATCTGGCCGAGGAGGGGAGCTCAACGGAGAAGGTCTTCTAGTCTCAGTACGCTGAGGCCGGACATTCGGTGCCCCCTAGCAACCAGCTGAAGCAGCTGGTCGAGCTCCACAAGGTAGCCGAGCAGGCCATGAAGGGCCTCATAGTCCGGCTGTGGCCTGGAGAGGCCATGCCTGGGAGCTACTTCGGCCTCGTGCGGTGGCTGGTGGATGCGTGCCCCTGGGTGGAAGTCATCAAGAGCTCCGCCTGCATTGAAGGTGCCCGTCGGGCCCTTGCCCGTGCAAAGGTGCATTGGGGCAGGCTGGATGCGGAGAGGCTTATCACGGACGCGCCGCCGGCGGGCAAGGAGTATCGTACGCCCGAAATGTACTATAAGAATGTCCTGAAGGGTGCCCGCAAGATTGCGGATGAGTGCCCCAAAGATGTAATTTTTGAATAGACTCGCAATGTGTTATCCTGTGCGTTGAAAACTTTGTTCATATGCGCTAAGCAACGCTTGTTAATTTAAAATATTACCTTCTGTGCGGCCGTTTATCAAATCTGAGAGATGGCAAGTCGTCGGTTTCAGCCCCCATGCCACGAGTGCTGGGGTGTTCGGGATAAACTTGAGCGCTCTTGTTCCTATTTTTGGGTCCATCTAGGGAGGCGCTCAACACAACGAACAAGGCAACCATACTTATAATGCTTGAACACTCTCACTTAGCCATAGAATTCTATAATTTTAAATTTCAGCGAAGCCCCTAGTGTTCGGAAGACCGAATTCGGGGCGCTATCCACGCCTTGGCCGGACACAGCCGGTTCCTCGCTCTAAGCGGCATAAGTCTTTAGGGACTCGAAAAGACCTCTCGAACAGCGACCAGCTCTCGCCTTATCATGACGGTCAGTTTTAGCTTTCTCCACTGAGGCGCTCGCCCAGCTCAACCGGGGCGCAATCGCAGTGGTTCTCCCAGTGCTACCTTAGCCGATAGAACGGAACGTAAGGTACCAAAACATGGGAGCCGGGTAAACCCAACTATTGACCCAAGACATGATTCGGAGCCGATGCATATAGTGCTATAAGTTCGGGGTGCCGCACTTGTGAAAGTGTTCGGACTTGCCACACCATAATGTGGGGAACATAAGCCCCTGGTGTATTCGGCCGTACCAAAGTGTACGGATGCAAGATGTCATAGATGAACATATAATAAAAAGAAAGGAATGCAATTATAAACAGAAAGTGATGCATTGTTTATTCCAGGAATTCTGCTATGAGTGCAGAACGATATAAATGGTGCGGTAAGCAAGGGTTTGGACTATTTAATCATGTCCCCCTCCAGGGGTAGGCTGCGGACTGGTGTTTTTAACAAATTTAATGCTCATAATGGAGACCACCTGAGTGTTCGTCGTAGCCTTTGTCCCTCCCTGGCTGTTGCATCGTGAGTTCGGCAGGTTTACCGCCGGACAGGGTCTCTGGTGAACGGAGTCCTGTGGAAAAAAATAAAAAAGAAGAAAAAGAGTGACGCACTTGGGAGCCCCTGGTGTGGTTAAGCCGCACTCTGGGCCTGTCGTGGTCGTGCCCCTCCCCCTATGCCCATGGTATCTCCAGGGCGTAATGATGTACGCGAGGAGCTGGTCTTGCAATCATGCAAGGGCTGGGGTTGGGGCCGCATTGCTATGCGTGCTTGGAACGTGCCAGGTGGTCTTGATTGATGTTACTCCGGGCGCGTTTGGCCATGTCCGGTCGTTTAACGGCCGGACTCGAAAATTGCCTTAAAAGGCTGCTCTATACTTCTGCCGCGAGAGCCGCTGTGTGTTCCTTCGTTCAGAGGGAGCGTTCAGTGTTTCTGTTGACCGTGATGAATCCACGAGGGCCTGCATCTTGAGCTTGAGGAATGCATAATGCGGCACCGCGTTGAACTTTGCAAGCGCGATTCGTCCGAGCAGAGCGTGATAGCCACTGCGGAACGGGACTATGTCGAAGATTAACTCATCGCTTTGGAAATTATCCGGGGATCCGAAGACCACTTCCAATGTGACTGAGCCTGTACAATTGGCCTCAACACCTGGTATGACGCCTTTGAAGGTTGTCTTTGTAGGTTTAATCCTTGAGGGGTCTATGCCCATCTTGCGCACTGTATCCTGATAAAGCAGGTTCAGGCTGCTGCCGCTGTCCATCAGGACTCTAGTGAGGTGGAATCCATCGACGATTGGGTCTAAAACCAATGCGGCGAATCCGCCATGGCGGATACTGGTGGGGTGGTCCCTTCGATCGAAAGTGATCGGGCAAGAGGACCATGGATTGAACTTCGGGGCGACTGGCTCCATCGCACATACGTCCCTAAGTGCACGCTTCTGCTCCCTCTTGGGTATGTGGGTTGCGTATATCATGTTTACCGTCCGCACTTGTGGGGGGAAACCCTTCTGTCCTCTACTGTTTGGCGGTCAAGTCTCCTCCTCGTCGTCGCTGTGCAGCCCCTTGTCATTGTTTTCGGCAATTAATTTGCCTGCCTGCTTGAATACCCAACAATCTCTGTTGGTGTGGTTAGCTGGCTTTTCGGGGGTGCCATGCATCTGGCAAGAGCGGTCGAGTATTCGGTCCAAATTGGATGGACCCGGAGTAGTCCTTTTGAATGGCTTCTTCCGCTGACCGGGTTTAGAGCCTCTGAATCCGGCGTTGATTGCCGTATCCTCAGTGTTATCGCTGTTAAAGCGGCGTTTGTTTTTGTTGCGACGCGACCTGCCATTGCGGTCCTTGCTGTCCGGACTGCCAAAAATTTTGCTGAGGTTGTTACTGCGGGCTAGCCAGCTGTCCTCCCCCGCACAGAAGCGGGTCATAAGTGATGTGAGGGCTGCCATGGATTTCGGCTTTTCCTGTCCTAGGTGCCGAGCCAGCCACTCGTCGCGGATGTTATGTTTGAAGGCTGCGAGGGCCTCTGCATCCGGACAGTCGAAGATTTGATTTTTCTTTGTTAGGAACCGTGTCCAGAACTGTCTGGCCGATTCATCTGGCTGCTGAATTATGTGGCTTAGGTCATCAGCGTCTGGTGGTCGCACATATGTGCCCTGGAAGTTGTCGAGGAATGTGGCTTCTAGGTCCTCCCAACATCCAATTGACTCTGCGGGCAAGCTGTTAAGCCAATGCCGAGCTGGTCCTTTAAGCTTGAGTGGGAAATACTTGATGGCATGGAGATCGTCGCCGAGGGCCATATGGATATGAAGGAGATAGTCTTCGATCCAAACCGCGGGGTCTGTTGTGCCATCGTAGGATTCGATGTTCACGGGTTTAAACCCTTCAGGGATTTGATGATCCATTACTTCGTCTGTGAAGCATAGTGGGTGTGCGGCGCCTCTATATTGAGCAATATCACGACGTAGCTCAAGAGAGCGTTGTCTGCTGTGTTCGGCCCAGCCGGAGTTGCTGTATCCGGCGCGACGGTAGTCGTCGTGGGTCGTGGGGCGCACACGTGATCCGTAGATGGATCTGGATTGTCTTGCCTTGTCCTCCAATATGTCCCGCAAGTCCGGCACATTTCCCCGTGGCTTCGCGCTTTTCGAGCGGTGCCGGGGTACGGTTTTGGCGGAGGGCCTAGATGCCTCTCTGTCGCGGCCACGAGGTGGTCGGTCTGCCGTATTGTGCGCTGGTGATAAAGGTTTCTATGCTTCCTCCTCTAGTCGGGGGAGCAACTTGCGTTTTGGGTAGCTTTTGGAGGGGCGTTCGAGTTAATACTCTTCAGCCGCGAGGACCTCGGTCCATCTGTTGGCCAGCAGGTCTTGGTTAGCTCGAAGCTGTTGCCGCTTTTTCTTTAGGCTGTTCGCCGTGGCCATTAGCCTGCGTTTAAAATGCTCTTGTTCGACGGGATCCTCGGGCGCGACAAATTCGTCGTCGTTGAGGCTTGCCTCGTCTTCGGAGAGAGGCATGTAATTGTCATCCTCTATCTCCTCGTCTGCCGCTCTCTCTTGAGGGCTGGCTTCTCCGTCCTCCTGTGCTGAATCTTGCTGGAGGGGGTTGTCTTCGGCACTCTCTGGGGTGTTATTATCTCCGGTGCCGGAGTCTCCATTCTTGCTGTGGCGGGATTTAGAGCGGCGCCGCTGACGTCGGCGCTTGGGCTGTTTCTTAGAGGAATCTGCCTCCGCTACTTCTTCGCCGTCCCCATCCTTTGGAGTGTCCACCATGTATATGTCGTATGACGAGGTGGTCTTCCAGTGCCCCGTAGGCGCCGGTTCTTGGTCGTCTCCGGCATCGTCGTCCATGCCGTCGATGTCTTCGGAGTCGTACTCTAGCATGTTAGTTAGATCGTCGACAGTGGCGACAAAGTGGGTGGTGGGTGGGCTTTGAATTTCTTCGTCGTCCGCATCCCAACCATCCTGACCGCAATCCGGCCAGGGCTCTCCCGATAACGAGAGATGCTTTAGCGAGTTCAGGATGTCGCCAAAGGGCGAGTGCTGAAAGATGTCCGTAGCGGTGAACTCCATGATCGGCGCCCAATCGGATTCGATTGGTAGGGGCGCAGGAGGTTCGGAGTCCGGCAAGGAGTTCGGCACCTCGGAGTCACGAGCTTTATAAGGGACAAGGTCAGTATTCGGCTCCATCGCCGTAGCAGTTGCAGCTCCCGAGGCGGTGTCCAGCCACCGGTCCTCGATCTGCGCGGTCGGCTCCGAGGTATGGGTCAGAGCGGATTCGTGTGCGGCCTCCAAGGTACTGTCCGGCGGCAGAGCTAGATCATGCCCATCGTGACAGTGTGGCACGCTCGACTTTGGCTCGAATCCATCAAAGATCGAATCTCCACGGATGTCAGCCGTGAAGTTTAGGCTTCCAAATCTGACCTGATGGCCAGGGGCGTGGCTTTCGATCTGCTCCACATGGCCAAGCGAATTGGCCCGCAGTGCAAAGCCGCCGAACACGAAGATCTGTCCGGGGAGAAAAGTCTCACCCTGGACGATGTTGTTGTCGATTGAAGAAGCCATCTAGCCTATCGGTGACGACACAGAGGAACTATCAATGAAAGCACCAATGTCGGTGTCAAAACCGGCGGATCTCGGGTAGGGGGTCCCGAACTGTGCGTCTAGGCGGATGGTAACAGGAGACAAGGGACACGATGTTTTTACCCAGGTTCGGGCCCTCTCGATGGAGGTAAAACCCTACTCCTGCTTGATTGATATTGATGATATGGGTAGTACAAGAGTGGATTACCACGAGATCAAGGAGGCTAAACCCTAGAAGCTAGCCTATGGTATGATTGTTGTAATGGTTGTGCCCTACGGACTAAAACCCTCTGGTTTATATAGACACCGGAGAGGGCTAAGGTTACACAGAGTCGGTTACAATGGTAGGAGATCTACATATCCGTATAGCCAAGCTTGCCTTCCACGCCAAGGAAAGTCCCATCCGGACACGGGACGAAGTCTTCAATCTTGTATCTTAATAGTCTTGGAGTCCGGCTGACGATGATAGTCCGGCTATCCGGACACCCCCTAGTCCAGGACTCCCTCAGTAGCATTCAGTTACCTTAGCACCCCCTGCCATGAGGAATGGTGAAGATGAAGACAATTCAGGTGCAAAGGTCATCTCTTTGAGAGACTCCTTGTAATCCTCAAACCAAGGATTATGACGAGTACGATGACCTTCATAGACCTCAGAAAGCCGGTCCCAGATTAGCGTCGCATGATTGAGGTGCATGATGTTCCTGAACTGATTTCGGGACAGACAGGAGCAGATGACATCCTTCGCCGTGAGGTTCAGTAGAGTGTACTTGCGAATGTCATCAGCCTCCGCCATCTTGCATAGATCGGTAAGACCAATCTCAGTGACGGTCCACAGTTCGCTGTCCATAGCCATGAGTCATTTTTTCATCAGGGCCTTCCACCGAGGATACTCATGAACGTCAAAGGTGGTTAAATCGAATCACACAGAACAAGGGAGTACCTTGCTCCGATACCAATTGAAAGTGCTATTTATCGACTAGAGGGGGGGGTGAATAGGCGATTTTTATGTAAGTCTTCAAAACATGAAAGTTTCAAAGACAAACATGAAAACATGACCTATAAACATGCAGCGGAAGATGAACTACACTAGACAAGCCATAGTCAGACAAGTATGAAACTAAAGCATGGTGATAGATAGGAGCTAGGTAGTAGGATCAGGATGGAAGATAGTATGAAGCCAATCAGAACAAGTAGTCACTCAGTGAAGTCAAACAGGCATAGCAATTAGGCAATGACTTCACAAAGACGAACTGTAAGTAAGGAGATTAAGAGATAGAACTAGTGTGTTGTGAAGACAAGGATTTGTTCGAACAATTCTAGTTGCTGTGACAACTGTACATCTGGTTAGGAAGGCTAAGATTGAACTTAGAAGACCGTGTCTTCACCTTATTCCCCTTGAGCTAAGGACACACAGTCCCCGCCCAATCACTCTGGTAAGTCTTCAAGGTAGACTTCCAAACCTTCACAGACTTCTTTCACCGGCAATCCAGAATTACTGTTGGATGCTCAGAACGTGACGCCTAACCGGCTGGAGGATTCGCGGTCCTCAAGTGTAACAAGTCTTCAGATCACGCGGACAGAAAGACTTTAGTGATGCCAAACACTCTTTGGGCTCTGGGAGTTTTGGGCTTTGTCCTCACAGTGATTTCTCTCTCAAACTCTTCGGAGGTGGGTTGCTCTCAACGACAAAAGCCGTGCACTAACTCTGAGGAGCCACCAATTTATGGTGTAGGGGGTGGGCTATTTATAGCCACGGGCAACCCGACCTGATTTATCCGAAATGACCCTGGGTCACTAAGGAACTGGCATGTGTCACAATGGTCAGATTTCAAACACACGCGACAGCTTGACTTGGGCTACAAGTAAAGCTGACTTATCCGACTCTGGATAAGATTTGCTCTCATTGTCTTTGCTCGAAGACATAGGCATTTGGTTGAGCATCACTTTAGTCACTCTGACTTTGTTCACTTGGACCCCACTTAACAGTGCGGTGGTTCCTATGACTCAACAAAGAAGAAAAGAAACAACGAAACTACTAAGTCTTCGCGCTCCATAGTCTTCACTCAATGTCTTCTTCTGTCATAGTCTTCAATGTGAATATCTTCATGTACCACCATTATCTTCAATGTCTTCATACATTTTTAGGGGTCATCTCCAGTAGGTAAACCGAATCAAAGAGGGACTACTACCTATGTTATCCTGCAAATCTCACAAACACATTAGTCCCTCAACCACGTTTGTCGTCAATACTCCAAAACCAAACTAGGGGTGGCACTAGATGCACTTACAGAAAGCAAGACCAATAATATCATCCTTACTAGCTGGTTCCATATCACGAGGTTCTCTACGAAACTTAGCAAAATTAAACTCATGAGACATACCATCTAAGACAACGGTGACAGTATCTTTTTCACAATCAATCTTAGCACTAGCTGTATTCAAGAAGGGTCTACCAAAAATAATGGGACAAAAATCATCTTGTGGGGAACCAAGAACAAGAAAATCAGCAGGGTATTTAACCTTCCCACACAAGACTTCAACATCTCTAACAATCCCAATAGGTTTAATGGTATCCCTATTAGCAATCTTAATAGTAACATCAATGTCTTCTAATTCATTGGGTGCATAATCTCTTTATATAGATCATAGGGTATCACACTAGCACTGGACCCCATATCACATAAACCATGATAACAATGATCTCCTATTTTAACAGAAATAACAGGCGTGCCTACGACAGGTCTATGTATCTTAGTATCTGGTCTAGCAATATTAGCAGATTCATTACAGAAATAAATAACATGCCCATCTAAATCATCATCCAAGAGATCTTTAACCATAGCAATACTAGGTTCAACATTGATTTGCTCAGGAGGTGTATAAGTCCTAGTATGACTCTTACAAACAACAGTCGAATGTTTAGCATGATCCTTTATCCTAACAGGAAAAGGAGGTTTCTCAACATAAGTAGTAGGAACAATAGGATCACTATAGGTGATAGTCTTTTCTTCAACTGTAATAGGTGCAACTACTTTCACTTCAACAGGAGGATTATATTTAAACCACTTATCTTAAGGGAGATCAACGTGAGTAGCAAAAGATTCACAAAAAGAGGCTACTATCTCAGAGTCAAGTCCATACTTAGCGCTAAATCCACGAAAAACATCGGTATCCATAAAAGATTGAACACAATCGAACTTAGGTGTCATACCTGACTCCTTACCATCGTCGGAACCCCAATCTTCAGAGTTGCGTTTAATTCTTTCCAATAAGTCCCATTTGAAATCAATAGTCTTCAGCATATAAGAACCAGCACTGGAAGTATCGAGCAGGTTGCGATCATTAAGAGAAAGCCGAGCATAAAAGTTTTGAATAATCATTTCCCGGGAGAGCTCATGATTGGGGCATGAATATAACATTGACTTAAGCCTCCCCCAAGCTTGAGCGATGCTTTCTCCTTCTCGAGGCCAGAAATTATATATGTAATTACGATCACGATGAACAAGATGCATAGGGTAGAACTTCTGGTGAAATTCCAACTTCAATCGCTTATAATTCCAAGATCCCGTATCATCACATAGCCCATACCATGTCAATGCATCTCCCTTCAAAGATAAAGGGAAGACCTTCCTTTTGACAAAATCATCGGGGATACCTGCAAGCTTAAATAATCCACAAACTTCATCCACAAAGATAAGGTGTAAATCGGGATGCAATGTTCCATCTCCTGCAAATGGATTAGCTAGCAGTTTCTCTACCATACCAAAGGAATCTCAAAGTAAATATTTTCATAAAGCTCAGTAGGTTGAGGAGCAACTCTTTGCTCTTCTGGTTGGGGTGAAGATACCCCGAACAAGCCCCTCAAAGGATTAGTTTCCATAGGGACAAGTAACAGAAAATTTCAGCACACTATTTAAATGTTTCCCTACCAAGTTCCACTCACCAAAAGCGCTACATTCCCCGGCAACGGCGCCAGAAAAGAGTCTTGATGACCCAAAAGTGTAGGGGATCTACCGTAGTCCTTTAGATAAGTAAGAGTGTCGAACCCAACGAGGAGGAGAAGGAAATGATAAGCGGTTTTCGGTAAGGTTTTCTCTGCAAGCACTGAAATTGTAGGTGATAGATAGTTTTGTGATAAGATAAATAGTAATGAGTAACAAGTAAATAAAGTAATTAAAGTGCAGCAAGGTGTCCCAATCCTTTATGTAGCAAAGGATAAGCCTGGACAATTTCTAATAATGAGAAAGGAGCTCCCGAGGACACATGGGAATTATCGTCAAGCTAGTTTTCATCACGTTCATATGATTCGCGTTCGGTACTTTGATAATTTGATATGTGGGTGGACCGGTACTTGGGTACTGCCCTTACTTGGACAAGCATCCCACTTATGATTAACCCCTATTGCAAGCGTCCGCAACTACAAAAGAAGTATTAAGGTAAACCTAACCACAACATTAAACATATCGATCCAAATCAGCCCCTAACGAAGCAGCGCATAAACTAGGGTTTAAGCTTCTGTCACTCTAGCAACCCATCATCTACTTATTACTTCCCTATGCCTTCCTCTAGGCCCAAATAATGGTGAAGTGTCATGTAGTCGACATTCACATAACACCACTAGAGGAAAAGACAACATACATCTCATCAAAATATTGAACGATTACCAAATTCACATGACTACTAATAGCAAGACTTCACCCATGTCCTCAGGAACAAACATAACTACTCACAAAGCATATTCATGTTCATAATCAGAGGGGTAATATATGCATAAAGGATCTGAAAATATGATCTTCCACCAAGTAAACCAATTAGCATCAACTACAAGGAGTAATCAACACTATTAGCAACCCACAGGTACCAATTTGTGGTTTTGATACAAGATTGGATACAAGAGATGACTAGGGTTTTGAGAGGAGATGGTGCTAGTGAAGATGTTGATGGAGATTGACCCCCTCCCGATGAGAGGATCGTTGGTGATGACGTTGGTGATGATTTCCCCCTCCCGGAGGGAAGTGTCCCCGGCAGAACAGCTCCGCCGGAGCACTAGATTGATTCCGCCTCGTGGCGGCGGAGTTTCGTCCCATAAGCTTGCCCACTATTTTTCCAGGGTAGAAGCTCTCATATAGCAGAAGATGGAGACCGGAGGCCCACCAGGGGACCCAGGAGACAGGGGGCGCGCCCAGTAGGGGGGCGCCCCCCACTCTCCTGGCCAAAGTGTGGGCCCCCTGATGTATTTCTTTCGCTCAATATTTCTTATTAATTCCAAAAACATGTTTGTAGAGTTTCAGGATTTTTGGAGCAGTGCAGAATAGGTTTCCAATGTTTGCTCCTTTTCCAGCCAGAATTCCAGCTGCCCGCATTCCCCCTCTTCATGGTAAACCTTGTAAAATAAGAGAGAATAGCCATAAGTATTGAGATATAATGTGTAATAATAGCCCATAATGCAATAAATATTGATATAAAAGCTTGATGCAAAATGGACATATCAACTCCCCCAAGCTTAGACCTATTCGTCTCTCTCTCTAGACCTCCCAATCTTGTGCTATCTCTCTCTCTCATCGCACCCCCTTTATAAATGCCTCTCTTGAATGCGTACACATACCCTCTCTAGGCCCTGCTAAATACGTCAACTACACATTCACACATGTTACATCTTATCATGTGCTCCATTGATCTAAAAGGCTCTCTCTTCACATTTACTTTACATACAAGATTTGTTGAATTAAAACTACACAAAGTGTGGCCAAAATTTATTTTAGAAAATCTACATCTATGCAATATTACAAAGTTATATGGAGTATGAAAGTTAATTGCATGGTGCATCCAATGATATTTATTCCGCCTTGTGAATCTTTATATTTTTATGCTATAAAGTTAGTCAAAATAAAGATAAGCAAGGGGCATCTCTCTCTCCATCGCACCCCATCTCTCTATGCCCCTTTCACGTACGCACACAAAATATCTCTAGGCCCTCTAAAAGTACGCCCCCGTCATATTCATACATGTTCCATCTTCTCTCGCGAGATATACATCGACAATCACTGTATTTGAAGTGAAAGCACGCTACGTTCACTGGACTTCAGAATCCACTCGTTTGTGTCACCATATACATTTTGTGGTTGTTATATAGTCAGAGGCTCGCCGTAGAGATCTGTATTTGTTGAAGACACGATTAGTTGACAAGTTAAACAGTCCACGTGGCACATCTAGTGTTGCATCATCAGCACACATTATCTCACTACCATAGGGCCCACATGTTGACGGGTATAAGAATGAAAACAAACGAAAATAAATTATTGCACGGTGGGTATTAGAAGGGATTCGAAGTCATGACCTCGGGTTCGCATCCGCGCACGCTAACCACAACGGATAAGGTGGCCTTGTATTGGTATGCTGAGCCGACTCTTTTAATACACAGGAGCTAGTGTGGTGATTATACAGACATGTGAAAGTGCAACCAATCCCCGGATGGGTTTTGTAATTCATTAGAAGGAGGCCTTATTATCCCTTAGTTCCCTTATGGACCCTGCTGCCATGGGAGGGTAGGACAAAATACGTCATGCAAGTTCTTATTATAAGCACGTATGACTATGTACAGAATACGTGCCTACATTACATTGATGAATTGGAGCTATTTTGTATTGCTCTATCACTACTACATGATGCTGCTAACGTGACACTACAATCAGAGACCCTTCGACGAAATTGTGTGCGATGCATTAATCGCAAACGCTGATGTAAAAAAACGTCAAAAAAGATGCAAAATGTTTGCGGTGGCGGATACATCAAACACAATTCAGATTAATGTTGTGTTAGTGATGCGTGACATATGGTTCACTCCAGTGAACTGTTTGCTATGAGGTAGAACAACATAAATGGGCAGCCAGATGAAGGTGTGTGCAATATATGACATGCAGTTCACTTGGCTGAACTATTTGTGATTAGGTAATACAATATAAATGATCAACCAGATCAAAGGTGTGTGCGATATACGGCATACAGTTCACTCGGATGAACTGTTTGTGTTGAGCCAAGAGAACAAAAACAGTTCAACTTAACAAGATGTGTGTATGATACGTGCCAAACAGGTCCATAGTCAGAAAAGTGTGCGAAGATCGATAATAACACAGGCGGTTGCAGCTAATAAGCCATGTGTGTTATGGGAAAATGCTTGTTGATATTTGTCAGCGATTGATGAATTCGTCACCGACGGTTTCCCTGGTATGTTCCGTGTGGGATGTGATTGCATGCAGCATAACAACATATACACTTATAAGGACATAATCCCATAACCAAATTAAACATCCAATTACATAGGTGGCTAGTACACACATCAAATTTCCACACACCAAAGTAAATTATTACATGCATAATTAACTAGGATAAACGATCATTTGATCATCATCTACTTCTTCTTGTGACGCTTGCCGCCACTATTGTACTAGGATAAATGGAAAAATATTCTTCACTGTGAATAGTGTGCTCTGTTGGGCACACAAGTAAATGGATCATAGCCTTGGGCGAGCAATGTGTCCGCATTCGTCGTGCTAGCTCGATGTTCCTTCTATGCTAAGTTTCCATTAATTGATGGTGTTTATGACCACACCACCATTTCCCTCCATTTCCTCACCAGTTTCCCGCCACCCAGCGATTTTGCGCATAAACCTAGGCAGCGTACGACACACCAAGGCAACAAGCGCAACCTACAGCACATCCACCTTTTCCAAGCATGCAAACCCACCAAAAGTGCCGCCTCTGCCATCAACCTCCTCTTGATGAAAACAAGAAGTCGCCACAGCCCGTCAAGGCTGATGCGCTCCTTGGCAACGCGATCGACGATGCCGTGTTGCACATCATCGCCAGGGTTGAGCAGACCCTTAGCGCATAGCGCTTCAGTGCCGCGGATCAAGATAGGCATTTCAGCACCGAGAGGTTGCAGCTCGCTGCACAACATAATCGATGGTGCAACGCAGAAGAAGCTAGGTGCATCCACATCGATAGGCTGTGGCTCACTGGATAGCGAGACCGTTGGAGCGTCGTAGAGCAAGAGGCGCGGTGCGCCGCACAGCAAGAGCGGATCCATCAGTGCTGGCCTTCTGTTGACAAGGCGTCGCAGCTGTGTACACATCCCGTCGGTACCCCCATTCCTTGCTATGAGCGGGTAGAGGCCGTCTGGGCCGTACTTGCACCAGAGGTCGGCCGCGCCATACTTGCACCGAATGCCCGCCGCACCATTTGCATGGGTCAGTCCGTTCGCCTTGTCTACAGCCTGCTCGATGTGAACGCGTTGGTCGCTAGGCTCGACCGCCTCCTTGGCCCAGGTGTCGAACTGGGCATAGTAGAAGAACCTGGCCGTCGCATCCTTGATCTCATGATGAAATAGCCAACTTGCAGCTCGAGATCACGCTCCAGATGTACTGTGAGTGTGTCGACTGCTTGGACAAATGCCTGCACGAGTTTAGGCAGAGCCAAGAGCTACCGTAGACAAGGGCTGCTGGTCATGGACACGTTTTATTATGTTGAGTCGTTTTGACGTGGATTGCTATGTATTGACAACAATCATAATATTGCTATGTTTATTGCTCTGTTACAATGTGTGTACTTTGTTTTTCGTTCTTATATGTTATGTTTCAATGTGTGTATATATGCTTTCCATTCTGTATATGTGGATGATAACAGCTAGATACAAATTAGTATACGTAAACAGATAGAAAAATGGAATTCATATAGTTCATCACAGAATTTATATAATATCATCACATATACATGATGATACTTAACTACTAGGTACAATGCATAAAATTGAAAATGAACAATACTAAAACTAATAATCTCTCCTGGGGTTAGTATTCTGGCAACCCCTCGCCAGTAGCTCCCTAGTGCGCGGCGTCTTCCCAGCGGGGAGATGATAACCAACAAGTGTAGGGGATCGCAACAGCTTTCGAGGGTAAAGTATTCAACCCAAATTTATTGATTCGACACAAGGGGAGCCAAAGAATATTCTTGAGTATTAGCAGTTGAGTTGTCAATTCAACCACACCTGGATAACATAGTATCTGCAGCAAAGTATTTAGTAGCAAAAGTGGTATGATAATAAAGGTAACAGTAGCAAAAGAAAAGATAAATGTTTTTGGGTTTTTGTAGTAGTTGTAACAGTAGCAACGGAAAAGTAAATAAGCGAAGAACAATATGTGAAAAGCTCGTAGGCAATGGATCAGTGATGGATAATTATGCCGGATGCGATTCCTCATGTAATAGCTATAACATAGGGTGACAAAGAACTAGCTCCTGTTCATCAATGTAATGTAGGCATGTATTCCGTAAATAGTCATACGTGCTTATGGAAAAGAACTTGCATGACATCTTTTGTCCTACCCTCTCGTGGAAGCGGGGTCCTAGCAGAAACTAAGGGATATTAAGACCTTCTTTCAATAGAGAACCGGAACAAAGCATTATCACATAGTGAATACATGAACTCCTCAAACTACGGTCATCACCGAGAAGTATCCCGATTATTGTCACTTCGGGGTTGTCGGATCATAACACATAATAGGTGACTATAGACTTGCAAGATAGGATCAAGAACACATATATATTCATGAAAATATAATAGGTTCAGATCTGAAATCATGGCACTCGGGCCCTAATGACAAGCATTAAGCATAGCAAGGTCATAGCAACATCAATCTCAGAACATAGTGGATACTAGGGATCAAACCCTAAGAAAACTAACTTAATTACATGGTAAATCTCATCCAACCCATCACCGTCCAACAAGCCTACGATGGAATTACTCATGCACGGCGGTGAGCATCATGAAATTGGTGATGGAGGATGGTTGATGATGATGACGGCGACGAATCCCCCTCTCCGGAGCCCCGAACGGACTCCAAATCAGCCCTCCTGAGAGAGATTAGGGCTTGGCGGCGGCTCTGTGTCGTAAAACGCGATGAAACTTTCTCTCTGATTTTCTTCTCCCCGAACGTGAATATATGGAGTTGGAGTTGAGGTCGGTGGAGGTCCAGGGGGCCCACGAGATAGGGGGGCGCGCCCTACGGGGGGGGGGGCTGTCTTGTGGACAGGCCCTGGGCCCCCTGGTGTATTTATTTCGCCCAGAAATTCTTATTAATTCCAAAAAGCGCCTCCGTTGATTTTCAGGACATTCCGAGAACTTTTCTTTTCTGCACATAAAACAACATCATGGCAGTTTTGCTGAAAATAGCGTCAGTCCGGGTTAGTTTCATTCAAATCATGCAAGTTAGAGTCCAAAACAAGGGCAAAAGTGTTAAGAAAAGTAGATACGTTGGAGACATATCAACTCCCCCAAGCTTAAACATTTGCTTGTCCTCAAGCAATTCAGTTGATAAACTGAAAGTGATAAAGAAAAACTTTTACAAACTCTGTTTGCTCTTGTTGTTGTAAACATGAAAAGCCAGCATTCAAGTTTCAACAAATATTTTGAACTAACCATACTAACAATAACACCTAGGTCTCACAATTACTCATATCAATAGCATAATCAGCTAGTGAGCCATAATAATAAAACTCGGATGATAACACTTTCTCAAAATAATTATAACATGATATACAAAATGGTATCTCGCTAGCCCTTTCTGAGACCGCA
The DNA here is from genome assembly GCA_963921465.1 of Triticum timopheevii. Taxonomy (NCBI): domain Eukaryota; kingdom Viridiplantae; phylum Streptophyta; class Magnoliopsida; order Poales; family Poaceae; genus Triticum; species Triticum timopheevii. The sequence continues at coordinate 337,314,542 of OY997268.1, forward strand.
AAACATAAATGCAGGGCACCTTTAAAGATCAAGGACTGACTAAACATTGTAATTCATGGTAAAAGAGATCTAGTCAAGTCATACCCAATATAAACCAATAATAATGAATGCAAATGACAGTGTGCTCTCTAGCAGGTGCTTTTAATAAGGGTGATGACTCAACATAAAATTAAATAGATAGGCCCTTCACAGAGGGAAGCAGGGATTTGTAGAGGTGCTAGAGCTCGATTTTAAAATAGAGATTGAATAACATTTTGAGCGGCATACTTTCGCTGTCAACGCAACAACTATGAGATGGATGTATCTTCCATACTACATGCATTATAGGAAGTTCCCAAACAGAATGGTAAAGGTTTATACTCCCCCAACCACCAACAAGGATCAATCCATGGCTTGCTCGAAACAATGAGTGCCTCCAACTAACAACAGCCCTGGGGGAGTTTTGTTTAATTATTTTGATTTGCTTTGATCTTTTTGGATCATGGGACTGGGCATCCCGGTTACTGGCCCTTTCTCGTGAATGAGGAGCGGAGTCCACTCCTCCCGAGAATAATCCACCTAGCATGGAAGATATAGGCAGCCCTAGTTCTAACATGAGCTGCTCGAGCATACAAAACAGAATTTCATTTGAAGGTTTGGAGTTTGGCACATACAAATTTACTTCGAACGGCAGGTAAATACCGCATATAGTTAGGTATGGTGGACTCATATGGAACAACTTTGGGGTTTATGGAGTTTGGATGCACATCAGTATTCCCGCTTAGTACAGGTGAAGGCTAGCAAAAGACTGGGAAGCGACCAACTGAGAGAGCGACAACAGTCATAAACATGCATTAAAATTAATTCACACCAAATACAAGCATGAGTAGGATATAATCCACCATGAACATAAATATCGTGAAGGCTATGTTGATTTGATTCAACTACATGTGTGAACATGTGCCAAGTCGAGTCACTCAAATCATTCAAAGGAGGATACCATCCCATCATACCACATCATAATCATTGTAATAGCATGTTGGCACGCAAGGTAAACCATTATAACTCATAGCTAATCAAGCATGGCACAAGCAACTATAATCTCTAAATGTCATTGCAAATATGTTTACTTCATAATAGCTGACTCAGAAACGATGAACTCATCATATTCACAAGAACAAGAGAGGTCGAGTTCATACCAGCTTTTCTCATCCAAATAAGTCCATCATATATCGTCATTATTGCCTTTCACTTGCATGACCGAACGATGTGTATAATAATAAGAGTGCACGTGCATTGGGCTAAGCTGGAATCTGCAAGCATTCACCTCAAGAGAGAAGACAGGATAATATGGGCTCTTAGTTAAATAAACAATCATGCATATGAGAGCCACTAAACATTTTCAATATGGTCTTCTCGACCCCCAAAGGAAAGAAAATAAAATAAAACTATTTACACGGGAAAGCTCCCAACAAGTAAGAAGAAGAACTAGAAATCTTTTTGGGTTTTCATTTTAATTTCGACTACAAGCATGGAAATTAAACTAACTAATTTTTTTGGTTTTTCTTAAGGTTTATCAAACACACAAGAAGAAAACTAGAAAAAGAAATTTAAACTAGCATGGATAATACAATGAAAGAGTATGATCACCGATGACTAGTGTGGGAACATGAATGTAAAGTCGGTGAGCAATACGTACTCCCCCAAGATTAGGCTTTTGGCCTAAGTTGGTCTAATACCAAGGACCGCCCCTACTCTCCCCGGTGTAATGGGAGGTGTAATTAGGATACCACTGGCTGGTCATCTCCGGATCCCACTGGACAGATGATGCACGATAAGGGTCCAGTTCAGGTTCCGGCTCTGGAGTAAAAGCTTGGGCTCGATGGTTGTTCATCGCTTCCGGCGTAACGAGAAAATTTTCTGCAAGCAAATCAAACAACAGAGGCGCATGCAATATAATAATCTCAATGTGTTTCTTATTGAATCTAAGTTTATACAAGAGCATCTTCTATTCGTTGTCAACAATAAACTTGTGTGCTACCATGCTCTTGTAATCTAAAATGTGAGGAGGCAACTTTATCTCCTCCTTCTCATGGTGCCTAATGGGTATCTGAAAATGTTTAGCAAGACGTGCAACATAGATAACTCCAAATATGGGGCCGTTTGTATGATTCAGGTGTCGTGGGAACGAACACCTATGGGGCCGGCGGACCGAGCCCCTTTTGGTTCGGCGGGGGGCGGAGATCGCACGAAGAGTGGATCGAGGCGAAGCACACGAGCGGTTTACCCAGCTTCGGAGCTCTCCGGAGAGATAATACTCCTGCTGCTTGTCCGATTGTATTGTGTTCTTGCTCGGGAGCGCTAAATGCTACAGTACACAGTGGATGCTAACGAGGCCGAGCGTGAGTGCTTTCTGGCCTCGAACCCCCTTCTACATTGCGCATGGGCCTCCTTTTATATGCTCAAGGGGTCACCGACAGGTGGCAACGTAGGCAAGGGTAAAAATGGAAAAGAATTGCGGTTGCTACAACTACTTGTACAGTGTATCATACCTAACCCTGACGGCAGGGGACAAAGGCATTAAATGCCCGTCTGCGTCGCCCAAACAGTGCAAAAAAGGGACCGTCAGGGGCGCCACCGCTTGCCACGATGGTAATCTTGTCAGCATCGCTTGCCACCTCGCACCGCTGGCTGCACAGCCTCTCGCCACGCGCGCCTAGAAAGTCCCAGGGCGACACGTTGGTGGATGTGCTGGAGTGTGGGTACAGAGTGTTAGCTAGCCGCACCAAGCGCCTTGCCGCGGTCGTTGTCTTGTCGCGTCCGGAAGCTTGTCGCTCACCGGGCCTTGCCGGGACGCGTGGCGCATCGCGGCAAGTTCCTTGAAATGCCTTGGTTGGCCTTCCCGGCAAGCTCCTCTTGCCGGGGTCTTGTCTCCTTGGCTTAAACACTTTGTTCTTGAATGGCTCCAAAGGAACCACGGAGGACCTTGGCGGTCACCCGGCAAGCCTTGCCATGGGGCGCTGCGACTGCCCGTGCATAAGTTCGGGATACTAGGGTACCCCTACTCTAGTACACTGACAGGAGCCCTCGGGCCTGGTCCACACACGGTGCCGAGCGCTGTTGGGCCAGGCCCAAAACAGGGCACGGGCACGCGCGGCCTGGGTTACGCCATATCTCACTCCGTATCCACCGTGCCCTTCCCTAACGGCACACGTTGAATGCGGCGTCATGGGAGAGATCGTGGGTGGTTTCTTTATTCGGTAAGACGGAACGTCCGCCCCCTCCCTCTTTATAAGCAGGGGAAACAGGGGCAGTTCGCCCATCTCGCCAGTTGCTATCCCAATCTCAAAAATCTCCGCCTCTCCCCCTTCTTCCAAAGCCGAAAGAGAGCAGCGCTCCGCCCCCCATCGCCACCGGCGCCACCAACGCCGTCGATCTCCCCCACCACCTCCGCCATGGCTCTGAAAGCCGGGAAGGCCGTGAAGTCGGCCGAGGCGCTGCGGCTCGAGGCTCTGCGAAAGGAGCGGGCAATCTTCCTCCCCGAGCTCGCCGCGAAGGAGCTAAGGGAGTACTACTACCTCTTCTGGTCGATGGAGACGCGAGCGCATACGCGCACGAAGGTACTCTCCGCCGCCGCTTCGGAACAGGCTCCGAATGGATATCCCTTCTTCGTGTTGTTCTTCTACTGCGGGCTCTGCCCGCCTTTCTCTGAGTTTTTCTGCGACATCATGAACACCTACGGGTTCCACCTCCTTGATTTCACCCCCAATGTTGTTCTGGCCATGGCAGTTTTCGCGCATCTCTGCGAAAACTTTGTCGGTGTCCACCCAAACATAGCTCTTTTCCGCCACTTCTTTATGCCCCGAGTTGAGAGAGGAGAGCCTTTATCCGGCAGAATCGCCTGGATCTCGAGAGCCGGCAAGAAGGAAGCTTATCTGGAGGGGGAGCTCCGCAGCAAATGGGAGGAGTGGAGAGCAGACTGGTGCTGGATTATCGAGGAGAACCCGCAGCCATTTACTGCCCAGCGCCAAGCCCCAGCAGTGCGTGGCAACGATTGGAGCAGCGTGGCCCCGGAAGACGATAGGCTGAAGATCGCCGTCACCCGGATCCTGCGCCTCAGGCTTGCCGGGCTCATTGTAGGCGCCGTTGGCGCAGATTTTCTTCGCCGCCGCATCGCCCCCCTGCAGGAGAGGAGGAGATCCGCCTGGGACTTCGGGGGTCCGGCGGACATTATGAGGCTGCGCCCGGGCCTTAACTTCAACTTCACCGTCCTGGAACTGGACGCGATGCTCAAGTAATTGTTCAAGCACGACCCTCAACATCCCGAATGGTTCAGGTTGCCGAAGGGCGTCGTTCCGCTGTGCAACAATTCCTCGCTCGACCGAATCCGTGCAATGATGTCGTTGTGTGATTCGCATGGAATTGTCCCAACTTGGCAAGAGCCTGCAGACGATGTCGTGCAGGCGTTCTTTGACGGCTTGGTGGAGGTGGCGGTCCGCTCCGATGAGCAGAAAAGCCTCACCCGCAACACCACCGATGCGGAGATGCAGCGCATCGCCACTAGGGCGGGAGAGGCGGCGGCAGCCGCTGCCACAGGCGAGTTTGGATTCACCGTGGAGGAGGCAGAGGCAGCAGATGCGGCAAGCCTTGCCGAGCGATAGTGGCTTGCCGGCGAGGAAGAGCTTGCCGGGCCTCACGCCGAGTCGAGCGAGCCCGCCGAGGGTGCGAGCGGCCCGCCATCTTCAGGCAGCTTGCCGCAAGCAGAGCCCCCAGCGCAGCCCCCAGCTCCACCAAGAAGGCGTCTCCGCAAGGCCGGGGACGTAGCGGGGCGGCAGACGAGTCAACAGCCGTCGCGCCGCGCGACGCGCTCCACCGCGACAAGCAATGTTGCCGCGGGAGCGCATCACGCCGCTGCGGCAACTGGAGTGGGGTCTTCCCGGACCATTGCCACTGCCCCCTCCAAGCGGCTAAGGGAACCTACTCCTTCGCCTCGTCACGCCGAAGGTGGGCCAGACTTCGACCTCTCCGCGCTCAGCTCCGACAAGGAAGAAGAAGAGTAAGATTCTTTGTTGTACTTGTAGTTCTTCAATTCTGGCTGTTTTTATCTTGTATCCGATTTGCTTTACTCTGAACTCATTCCTTTTCAGGACCCTAGCCCAGAGAGCGGCGAAGAGAGCCAAGGCTCCGGTGATTGTCATCGAGGACGAGCCTACCGCGACAGCAGGGGCGCGCCTGAGACCACCTTGTCGGACCTGGCAACTACTCCCCGAAGCAGCCCTCAGCGCAGCCCCCAGCATAAGTATATGTTTTACTTCCCGCTGTTAGACGCGCATGGGTGTTCTTTCTTTTGCTGACATCTGACTGTTGGTTTGTGTAGGAGCAGAGCAGCCTCACCAGGAGCACCCGTAAGCCGCCCCCGAGATGCTATCTGCTTCGACTACACCGCCAAGGGAGGATTCCCCGGCAAGGGAGCGTTCTCCGGCAAGGGACAGTTCTCCGGCAAGGGACGGTTCTCCGGCAAGGGGCAGCACCAGCGACCCCCCGGTGGTGGATCCCATGACTGCAGATCCCAGTACAGGTAACCCTTCTTGCTTGAAAACTTCCCTTGGGTTCTTCTTCTTCTGATTTTGTTTTTGGATATTTCCTTGACTTTTCTCCCTCTTCCGGCCTTCAGATCCACCTTCCGCGGAGCCAATGGAGACCGAGGTCACCAGCGAGGAGAACTCGCACGGCAACACTGATGACGCCGCCGCCACCGAAGAAGAAGCCGACGCTGATGATCCTGCCGGTGAAGAGGCCACCAAAGCTGCCGCTGCAGGAGCTGGCGAGGGGTCCGGCGATCGCACTGACGACCGTGAGGCCGCAGGAGCGCAAGGCGCTACGCCAACCGCCGATCCCTTCGCCGCCGCCGCAGCGTCAGGCTCCGAAGAGCCCCAGCCCGGCGCCTACTTGAAGGCTGGCGATGGCGTCTTCATCAAGCTCCCATGGGCGTCAAGCTCCAGGGCGCCGATCGAAGGAGAAAACTTTGATGGAGAGGTGCTCGCCTCCGCTGGGCTGACGCTGGTTGACGCGCCAAGCAGCAGCAGCGGCGAGTCTGAGGAGGAGCAACTGCTGCGGAAACTGGTGTTGCTCTACCGCGCTCGGCAGGCCAAGGTGGAATCCCGGGAAGCGCTTGTCGCGCAGGCGGGAGTGGACATCGAGAAGCGGGCGGAGGAGCTCCGGGATCGCAACTAGGAAGCTCTCTGGTCCCTGGCAGAGGAGCAGGCGCAACTCGCCGAAGAGCGGAAAGCCTTCCTCCTCGAGAAGGCTGAAGCTGAAGAGCAACAGCGGCTTGCCGCCGAGGAGCTGTTTGCGCGGGAAGGCGAGTTGGCGCAGCGGAAGGTTAACCTTGACAGCCACGAGGAGGAGCTTGCTGCGCGCGAGCAGACATTCGGCGGGGCTCTCAAGGAAGCGGAAGATGCTGCCGCAGCTGTCGAGGCCGCGAAGAAGGAGCTGGAGACGAAGGTGGTGCAGCTGGAGGCCGATCTCAAAGCGAGCGGCGAAGAGCTTGCCGCGCTCAAGCATGAGCGCAAGAAGGACGCCTACGCCCATGGCGAGCTGCAGGGTCGTCTCGTCGAGAAGGGCAAGGAGCTTAGCGCCGCCAAGGACTCCAACGCAGATCTTGAGTTGAAGCTGACTACTTTGACCAAGACGCTGGACGACGCCAAGGAGCAGGAGGTGGCCTTGAAGGAGGAGATCAAGGCCAACGAAGCGCTGCTGACGAGGGCCGCCAAAACCCAAAACACTTTTAGGGAGACCATGGAACTCTGGACAGAGGGTCTTGTGAATATCACCGTAGTTATCGACGGGGAGCTGGCGCAGCTGGGGATGGAGGATTTCGGGTATTCCTCCGATGAGAACCTATAGCCCAGCGCCAAGCTCACTTTGTTCTTCAAGGGCGTGGCGACGGCCCTCCAGCGACTCCGGGAAAGGATCCCAAAGCAGCTGGCTGACGAGTCGCGCACGATCTGCGCGAGAGTTCTGCAAAAGGTGTTGGTGAAGGTGGCCTTCCGCAACCCAGGCCTCAACCTCACCAACGTCCTCAAGAAGCTGCCTCCGGATGCTGATCTGGAAGCGCTCAAGGCCCTTGTCACACCCATTGTGGACAATGTGAATGAGGTCAAGAGGGTTGATGGCAATCGCGTAGATTAGGCCGCCCGTTTCCTCCTTTCCTTGTCGCTGCTAGTCATGTTACGAGAACAATCTATTAGAGCTGTGACAAGCTATCTTGTAATATAACTTTATTTTGGGTATCGATTGCTATGTTATTCCCTTTACTTGATTCCTTCCTTTGTATGTTTTTGCCCTACGCTTTTAGGGAACTTGCCGGCGCAGGCACCTTAGCCGCGAGCGCTGAGTGTGGGACATCAGCAGCCTGCTGGCGGTGCCGCTACCGACAAGAAACCTTGTCGCAACTAGTCGCAGCTCACTTAAGTTGTTGAGCGGACTCGAAACAAAGTAAGGGCGCAACTAGCTACGAGTTGGTTCCTCTGCGCACAGGTTTTCCATACAAAGTACGGTCGTTCGAGGAAGATAACTTAAAAAATTTTAAAACTGATTGCTCAAACTTTGGCAACTTAGCTTTTCTGTCGTTTGTGTCCCGACAAGGCAAAACTTTCTTGAACGACGCCTGGTCCACACCATTATCTCCTCCTTCCCCCTGGCAAACTTGTGGGTGAGGGAACCTTCCTTTCTTTGAGAAAGAGAAAGAAGAGAAAATAAAGATATGGAGCCTTAAGGCTCGTTATTGCTTACCGGGGTTAGGCGCTGCACAAAGTGTCAGATAACACATGCAAAAAATAGAAAGCATGAAATTTACAAGATGCGCGGAGCACATGATCTTTACTTATGCACGGGGTCTGCGCCCGGCTTTGTACAAAGGATTACATGCAACAGCGGCAAGACTTGTACAAAAGGTAGTTGCCGGAATGGGTTCCGGCAACCGTGCCCTACGTGTAAAACTTACGAAGATGCTCAATGTTCCAGGAGTTGCTCACCGGAAAGCCATCTTCGGTCTCAAGGCGGACAGCGCTAGGCCTAGTGACTCGTTTCACCCGGTAAGGGCCTTCCCACTTCGGCGTCAACTTGTTGGAATTCTTGGCGGACTGAATGCGCCGAAGAACAAGGTCACCTTCCTCGAGACTTCTGGCACTAACTTTGCGGCTATGGTAGCGGCGCAAAGCTTGCTGGTAGCGAGCAGCTCATACAGCAGCCTGAAGACGGTCCTCCTCAAGGAGCAGCGCGTCATCTTGTCGCAGCTGCTCTTGCTCAAGCTCATCATAAGCGAGCACTCGAGGTGACCCGTATATGAGTTCCGTGGGGAGAACTGCCTCTGCTCCATAGACCAGAGTGAAAGGTGTCTGGCCAGTGGCTCGATTTGGCATCGTCCTGATCGACCAAAGAACCACCAGCAGCTCCTCAATCCAGTTCTTTCCGCACTTGCGCAGCCTGTCGAAAGTCCTGGTCTTGAGCCCGCGCAGCACTTCAGCATTTGCCCTCTCCGCTTGACCGTTGCTTCTCGGATGAGCAACAGAAGCGAAGCAGACCTTGGCGCCAAGATCTTGGACGTACTGCATGAAGGTGCGGCTCGTGAATTGTGTGCCACTGTCGGTGATGATCCTGTTAGGGATCCCGAAGCGGCAAACAATCAACCTGAAGAACTTGACTGCTGACTATGCTGTCACCTTCCTCACTCCTTCCACTTCCGGCCACTCTTGTCGATTGCAACGTACAAGTACTCAAAGCCCCCGACAGCTCGGGGAAAGGGGCCGAGGATGTCGAGTCCCCATACCGAAAATGGCCAGGATAAAGGGATCGTCTGGAGAGCTTGAGCTGGCTGGTGTATCTTCTTGCAATGGAACTAGCATGCTTCACACTTGGCTACTTGTGCAGTTGCATCCTGGAGGGCTGTCGGCCAAAAGAAACCTTGCCGGAATGCTTTCCCGGCAAGTGCTCTTGCGCCAATGTGGTGACCACATATGCCTCCATGTATCTGCCAACAGCTTTTGTCCATTTTCCCGGTGAATACACTTCAATTTCACACCGTTGAGTCTTCTTCTGTACAGTGTGTTGTCGACAAACTGGTACATACTTGACTGCCGGGCTACTTTTTCTGCTTCTTCTTGCTCTTCGGGAAGTTCTCCTGTCTGAAGGAAACGGACAATCTGCTGTGCCCATGCTGGAGCTTGCGGCTCGACAACAAGGACTAAAAGCACATATGTTGCTGCGAGAACACCGCTTCTACTGCGGCTCAGCCGGAGCTTGATGTTCTCCGGCAAGCTTGCCGGAGCAAAACTTGTCGGGAGCGTTTGCTTCAATGGAACAAACCCTAGGGGTTGCCGGAGCAGGCTGCTCCTCAGCACCCTTGGCGTTGATCTTAGGGACCTTCTTGGCGGCGGCTTCGGGGAGCTCTGCCGGAAAATAGTCACCAGAAATCAACTTCCTCTTCTTGCTCTATCCAGTTGATGGCGTTACAGACGGTTGAGTCAGTTTGAGCACAAAGATCCCTGGTTCCACAGGTAACTTAAGTGCGGCGCACTTCGACAGGCCATCTGCAATGTCGTTCTGAGCTCTTGGAACATGTTCCATCTGCAGGCCGTCAAAGTGCTCTTCTAATTTTCTCACTTCATCAACGTAAGATTCCATCAACGGACTCTGATAATTCTTGTTCACTTGGCGGACGACAAGTTGCGAGTCACCCCTGACAATGAGCTTCTTGATCCCAAGGTCTGCTGCGATCCTGAGACCGGCAAGCAAACCTTCATACTCTGCGGTATTGTTTGTTGCTTGCTCCTTGGGAAAGTGCATCTGGACTACGTACTTGAGGTGCTCTCCGGTGGGTGCAACAAGCAGCACGCCCGCACCGGTGCCTTGCAGCGAGAAGGCACCATCAAAGTACATCAGCCACTCTTTGCTTGCTTCCTTGACGGGGATGCTCGTCTCTGGAATTTCTTCATCTGGTGTTGGCGTCCATTCTGCTATGAATTCTGCCAATGCTCTGCTTTGGATAGTTGAAGTGCTCTCAAATTTAAGGCCAAAGCTTGACAGTTCCAGTGCCCACTCGATAATCCTGCCTGTTGCTTCTGGATTCTGCAGTATCCTCTTCAGCGGAAAACGAGTGACAACTGTGATCTCATGCGCTTGGAAGTAATGGCGCAGCTTTCTTGAGGCCATGAGAAGGCCGAAAAGCAACTTCTGCACACCAGAGTACCTTGACCTAGCCCCCTGCAGAAGGGAACTGACAAAGTAAATTGGGCGCTGCACCATTTTCTTCTCTATCTCCTCACGCGGCTGCGCAGATCCATCCTTGCCGGGACCAGAGTTTGCCGATGAAGTCCCCTGCTTGTCGCTGGATGCATCTGCCGTGGTTGCTGGTTCATCATCCGCCTCCCTCTCTGCCACTAACGCAGCACTAACCACTTGATTGGTTGCCGCTATATACAGCAACAACTTCTCTTGTGGCTTAGGTGTGACAAGTGTTGTAGTGGAGGACAGGTATCTCTTTAAGTCCTGCAGCGCAGCCTCCGCTTCCGGAGTCCATTTCATTGGACCTGCCTTTTTCAATATTTTGAAAAATGGCAGGGCGCGCTCAGCAGACTTAGAGATAAACCTGCTGAGAGCAGCCACGCAACCGGCAAGTCTTCGTAAATCCTTGACGCGCTTCGGTGCTTCAATCTGCTCAACGGCCTTGATCTTGTCGGGATTGGCTTCAGTTCCCCGCTGAGACACAAAGAACCCGAGAAGCTTGCCGGAGGGGACTCCAAACACGCACTTCTCGGGGTTCAGCTTGAGGTTGATCTTGCGCAGATTTGCAAAGGTCTCGTCTAAATCCTAAATCAGAGTTGCTTTGTCCTTGCTCTTGACCACTATGTCATCCATGTAGGCTTCCACATTTCCGTGCATTTGTGGCTCAAAAGCGTGATGGACTACCCTTGCAAATGTTGAACCAGCATTCTTTAAACCGAAAGGCATCCGTACAAAACAGTATGTGCCACATGGAGTGATGAATGCAGTCTTCTCCTCATCCTCTTATGCCATGAAGATTTGATGGTATCCTGAGTATGCGTCAAGAAATGAAAGCAAGTCACATCCGGCCGTGGAGTCAACAATCTGGTCAATGCGCGGCAAGGGAAATGGGTCTTTGGGACAAGCTTTATTAACATTGGTAAAGTCGATACAAAGCCTCCATTTCCCGTTTGCCTTACGCACGACTACAGGATTGGCCAACCACGTAGGATGGAGCACTCCTCTGACAAGGCCTGCTGCTTCCAACTTCTTGATTTCTTCTGTGATGAATTCTTGGCGCTCCACTGCTTGTTTCCTGACCTTGTGCTTGACGGGCCGCGCATGAGGACAGGCGGCAAGATGGTGCTCGATTACTTTCCTGGGAACATCGGGGATGTCAGACGGTTGCCACGCAAACACGTCGACATTCGCCCGCAGGAAAGCAACGAGCGCGCTTTCCTATTTAGGGTCGAGAGTGGCACTGATGGTGAAGGTACCACCAGCGCCGTCCTCCTTGGCGGACACCTTCTTGGTTTCTGGCGGAGCTGCCATCGTCTTGTTACGCTTGCCGGTGGAGCTCGATGGTGCGTCCTTGACGGTAGTGCAGCACTCCGAAGAGGTGCGTTTACCGGAGGGGGCATCAGAACTCTTGCCGGACTTGGTCTTCTTCTTCCCCCCGGGAGTTTCAGCGGCAAGTGACTTGCGATCCGCTGCGGCTGCTGCGTCCCGGTAGATCTTGTCGGCGCAGATAAGAGCATCCTTCTTGTCCCCAGGGACAGAGATGACACTTATCGGGCCTGGCATCTTCAGCATGTTGTATGCATAGTGAGAGGCTACCATGAATTTCGCGAGTGCTGGACGGCCGATATCCCATTGTAAGGCAATGGAAAGTCAGCAACGTCAAAAGTGACCCTCTCAGTCCTGAAGTTCAACTCGCTGCCGAATGTCACCGGCAACGTGATCTTTCCCTTCGGCTTGCTCCTTCCCGGATTGATTCCTTGGAATGTGCCGGTCTCTTCGAGCTTGCTGTCAGGGATCTGGAGTTTCTAGAGTACCGCGGAGGAGATCAGGTTCAAGCCGGCCCTGCCGTCAACTAGCATCTTAGTGACCTTGAGGTTGCGGATAGTTGGTGAAACCAACATTGGCAAGCACCCGACCGCAGTTACGCGATCAGGGTGGTCCTCAATATCAAAGATGATAGGCCTGCTGGACCATTTCAGAGGCTTGCGTGACTCGACGGGTGGTTCTGCCGCATTGACTTCCCGCACCCACTGCTTGAGCTGGCGGTGTGAAGTATGCAGAGAAGCACCGCCGTCAACGCACAGGACCTCTATGGCTTTCTGGAACTCCTGCTCATCGGCCTCGTCTTCATCCATATCTTCATCGTCGTCTTCATCTTCATCCTTGTCACGGCCGCGGGGAGGTCTGTCTCCTTGCCGCTGCTTGGCCTTTCCGCGGCGCCCTCCCCGGCCGGGACATTTCTTGCCGGATCCTCCAATACCTTCTTGAGCCTTCTCCTTGTTGCGTCGCTCGTATTCAGCTTTTTGCTGCTCGACAAGCTGCTCGACCTTCTTGTAGCTCTGGAGATCATGGCCCTTGGTGCGGTGGATTTTGCAGTACTGCTTGTCAGAGCTGTCCTGCTTGTCGGCGGCCGCCACAGCGTTCTTGGCGCCACCTTCGTTGCCAGACTGCTCAACGACTAGCACATCTTTGCCTTTCCTTTTCCTGTTGTTCCACCGCCGGTTTTTCTTTGCCGGGGTAGCATCCTCGCTGTCAGATCCTCCTGCTCCTGTATTCTCTCCGGGGAGTTTCCTCCCTTCCTCAGCACGTGCGCACTTGTCGGCCAGGGCATATAGCTCACTGACGTCTCTAATCTTGCACATCGCCATCTCCTCCCGCATCCTGCGGTTTCGCATGTTCTGATGGAACGCGCTGATGACCGCGGCAGGGTGGACATCTTGGATATTGTGCTGTACACGGCTGAATCTCTGAATGAACTTGCGCAGGGACTCTTCTTCCTTCTGGGCGAGCAGATAAAGGTCGCTTTCTTGGCCATGAGGCTTGTGGCCGCCTGTAAAGGCGCCGACAAACTGATGGCACAGGTCTGCCCAGGAGGATATGGAGTTGTCCGGCAAGTGCATGAGCCAGGACCTGACATTGGGCTTGAGCACCAGCGGGAAGTAGTTGGCAAGGATCTTGTCGTCCCGCCCCCCGGCAGCTTGCACCGCGATGGTGTAGATGCTGAGGAACTCCGACGGATGCGACTTGCCGTCGTACTTCTCTGGTACGTCTGGCTTGAAATTCTTCGTACTGGGCCACTGGACTTGCCGTAGCTCACGAGTGAACGCAGGGCAACCTACCGCGTACGGCAAGTTGCCTGGTTCCCCTGGCGCATGCATGTCGACAGAAGGCCCAGCGCGCTGGTCTGATTGACGCCGCGCTTCTCTTTGACGCTCGATGCGAGTACGAGCGTCTTCTCGCTGTCGTTCGTGAAGAACTTGGCGTTGATCGCGATGAGCTCGCGGATCTGATGACGCAGTGGAGTCGTTGTCGAGGTTGACCCGGCGAGTCGGCGATCTTGGCCTTCGGGGTGGAGAGTGCACGGTGGTTGCACTCCCACCGGTTTTGTCGCCACCGGCCTGTGCCTGGCAGTCTTGCCGCGGCTGCGATGCATTCGGCTGCCGCGGAGTGTCGCCGTTGGCGAAGCCGATGAGACTCTGAATGGTGGCCCTCCATTCGTCGATCTTGTCTGCCGTTGGAGGGTAATCCAGGAGCAGTTGAGCTCGTGCCAGAGCTTCTGCTAGAGTGAAGGGTGGCAGTGGTGAACGGTGCGAGGAGCGGGATATGCTCGGACTTCTAACTAGGTTAGAAGGAGCAGCATCCCGTCCAGGCGACCGTGTCTTGCTCATGCCAGCATGTTGGCGTGCATGCTGGTCTTGAGCACCTTGAGATCCACCAGCTCGATCTTGGTCCAACGAGCGTATGGTACCGCGAGTACCATGACGCTGTCGGTCCCGCGCCTCCTAAGATGGGCGCGGTGCATGTACGGACGCCGAGGTCTGCGCAGCCTTGTCCTTGGACCTGGCAGCAGCGTGAGCTCCGTCGTCGACGCCCGTTCTTCCGCCGGCGTCTACCCCCACCACCTGTTTGCTCCGGTGGTGGTGGGTTCGACGCGGACGGAGCAGCCACCTCCGAAGCCTTCTTCTTCGGTGGCATGTCGATGAAGATGATGAATATCTAGCTCGCGTGAATGCTGGACCAGGTTCACACAACCTCGACGCCCCCTACCTGGCGCGCCATAGATGTCGTTGGAATGAACACCTATGGGGCCGGCGGACCGAGCCCCTTTCTGTTCGGCGGGGGGCGGAGATCGCACGAAGAGCGGATCGAGGCGAAGCACACGAGCGGTTTACCCAGCTTCGGAGCTCTCCGGAGAGATAATACTCCTACTGCTGCTTGTCTGATTGTATTGTGTTCTTGCTCGGGAGTGCTAAATGCTACAGTACACAGTGGATGCTAACGAGGCCGAGCGTGAGTGCTTTCTGGCCTCGAACCCCCTTCTACGTTGCGCATGGGCCTCCTTTTATATGCTCAAGGGGTCACCGACAGGTGGCAACATAGGCAAGGGTAAAAATGGAAAAGAATTGCGGTTGCTACAACTACTTGTACAGTGTATCATACCTAACCCTGACGGCAGGGGACAAAGGCATTAAATGCCCAAACAGTGCAAAAAAAGGGACCGTCAGGGGCGCCACCGCTTGCCACGATGGTAATCTTGTCAGCATCACTTGCCACCTCGCACCGCTGGCTGCACAGCCTCTTGCCACGCGCGCCTGGAAAAGTCCCAGGGCGACACGTTGGTGGATGTGCTGGAGCGTGGGTACAGAGTGTTAGCTTGCCGCGGCAAGCGCCTTGTCACGGTCGTTGTCTTGTCGCGTCCGGACACTTGTCGCTCACCGGGCCTTGCCGGGACACGTGGCGCGTCGCGGCAAGTTCCTTGAAATGCCTTGGTTGGCCTTCCCGGCAAGCTCCTCTTGCCGGGGTCTTGTCTCCTTGGCTTAAACACTTTGTTCTTGAATGGCTCCAAAGGAACCACGGAGGACCTTGGCGGTCACCCAGCAAACCTTGCTACGGGGCGCTGCGACTGCCCGTGCACAAGTTCGGGATACTAGGGTACCCCTACTCTAGTACACCGACATCAGGGCTAGCCGCTTAGCAACAATGGCACCCATACTAAAAGTATTGTCTCCAAGCAGGGCATGTTGATCACTTTTATTTTCGGACTATTTTTTATTGCACGGATAATTCAGAAAACAGACAGATAATACTATTTTTGCTTTATTTAATCTAAATAACAGAAAGTAAAAAGTGGGTACAGAAGGTTGTGCCTTCTAGTTTCATCCATCTCGTGATCATCGAAATGAATCCACTAACAAGGTTGATCAAGTCTTGTTATCAAACTCATTCCGAATAACACGGAACCGGAGAAATTTCGAATAACACTAAGTTACCTCAACGGGGATATGGAAATCCCCAACAATAAGGATATCATACTTTTACTTGACAGTAGGGAGAGGAAATTCAAAACCTCCAATAATAATAGTTGGAACTTGTCCAATAGAATTGATGGTATGAACTTGAGATTGTTTCCTCGGAAATTGTACCGTATGCTCATTACCATTAACATGAAAAGTGACATTGCCTTTGTTGCAATCAATAACAGCCCCTGCAGTGTTAAGAAAAGGTCTACCAAGGATAATAGACATACTATCGTCCTTAGGAATATCAAGAATAACAAAGTCCGTTAAGATAGTGACATTTGCAACCACAACAGGCACATCCTCACAAATACCTACAGGTATAGCAGTTGATTTATCAACCATTTGCAAAGATATTTCAGTAGGTGTCAACTTATTCAATCCAAGTCTAAGATATAAAGAGAGAGGCATAACACTAACACCGGCTCCAAGATCATATAAAGCAGTTCTAACATAATTTCTTTTGATGGAACATGGTATAGTTGGTACACCCGGATCTCCAAGTTTCTTTGGTATTCCACCCTTAAAAGTGTAATTAGCAACCATGGTAGAAATTTCAGCTTCCGATATCTTTCTTTTATTGGTGATGATATCCTTCATATACTTAGCATAAGGATTTACTTTCAGCATATCAGTTAAGCGCATACGTAAGAAAATAGGTCTAATCAGTTCAGCAAAGCGCTCAAAATCCTCATCATCCTTTGATTTGGATGGTTTAGGAGGAAAGGGCATGGGTTTCTGAACACATGGTTCTCTTTGTTTACCGTGCTTCCTAGCAACAAAATCTCTCTTATCATAACGTTGATTCTTTGATTGTGGGTTATCAAGATCAACAGTAGGTTCAATCTTTACATCATTGTTTTTGCTAGGTTGAGCATCAACATGAACATTATTATTAACATTATCACTAGGTTCATGTTCATCACCTGATTGTGTTTCAGCATCAGAAATAGAAATATCATTGGGATTCTCAGGTGTGTCTACAGTAGGTTCACTAGAAGCATGCAAAGTCCTATCGTTCTTCTTTTTCTTCTTTTTAGAAGAACTAGGTGCCTCTAAATTGTTTCTCTGAGAATCTTGCTCGATTCTCTTAGGGTGGCCTTCAGGATACAAAGGTTCCTGAGTCATTCTACCAGTTCTAGTAGCCACTCTAACAGCAAAGTCATTTTTATTATTTAATTCATCAAGCAAATCATTTTGAGCTTTAAGTACTTGCTCAGCTTGAGTAGCAACCATAGAAGCATATTTGTGAACGAGTTTGAGTTCATCTTTAACTCTAGCCAGATTATCGCTTACGCATCCTATCTCGAAAGCATTACTCTTTAACTCTCTACCAACATAAGCATTAAAATTTTCTTGTCTAGCCATAAAATCATCAAATTCATATAAGCAAGGGCTATGAAATTTAGTAGAGGGGATTTCAACTTTATCATATCTATAGAGAGAATTTACCTTTACTACTTGTGTCGGGTTATCAAGACAATGTGGTTCTTCAACAGGCGGTATATTAAGACCATGTATTTCTTCAATAGGAGGTAAATTCTTAACGTCTTCAGCTTTAATACCTTTTTCTTTCATTGATTTCTTTGCCTCTTGCATATCTTCAGGACTGAGAAATAAAACACCTCTCTTCTTTGGAGTGGGTTTAGGAATAGGCTCAGGAGTTGGCTCAATTGGTTCAGGAATTACTTCAGGAACTGGCTCATGAAGAGTCCAATTATTTTCATTAGTCAACATATTATTCAATAATATTTCAGCTTCGTCGACTGTTCTTTCCCTGAAAACACAACCAGCACAACTATCCAAGTAGTCCATGGAAGCATCGGTTAGTCCATTATAAAAGATATCAAGTATTTCATTTTTCTTAAGAGGATGATCAGGCAAAGCATTAAGTAACCGGAGAAGCCTCCCCCGAGCTTGTGTGAGACTCTCTTCTTTGATTTGCACAAAATTGTATATTTCCCGCAAGGCAGCTTGTTTCTTATGAGCAGGGAAATATTTAGCAGAGAAGTAATAAATCATATCCTGGGGACTACGCACACAACCAGGAGCAAGAGAATTATACCAAGTCTTAGCATCACCCTTTAATGAGAACGGAAATATCTTAAGGATATAAAAATAGCGAGACTTCTCATCATGAGTAAATAGGGTAGCTATATCATTCAACTTGGTAAGATGTGCGACAACAGTTTCAGATTCAAGGCCATAAAAAGGATCAGATTCAACTAAAGTAATAATCTCAGGATCAACAGAGAATTCATAATCCTTATCAGTAACACAGATAGGTGAAGTAGGAAAAGCAGGGTCAGGATTTATTCTAGCATTAAGAGATTGCTGCTTCCATTTAGCTAATAATTTCTTAAGATCATATCTATCATTGCAAGCAAAGATTTCCCTAGCAGCTTCTTCATTCATAACATAACCCTTAGGAACAACAGGCAATACATAATCATTGGGAGAACCTTCATCATCACTATCATCAATAATAGGTTCTTCAGTAATTTCATTCCCCCTAACTCTAGCAAGTTTTCATCAAGAAATTCACCTAATGGCAAAATAGTATCAAGCACAGAAGTAGTTTCATCATGCATAGCAGAAGTGGCATCATCAATAACATGCGACATATCAGAATTCATAGCAGTAGCAGGTTTAGGTGTTGCAAGCCTACTAATAACGGAAGGAGAATCTAGTGAGAGCTAGATGCCAGTTCCTTACCTCCCCTCGTAGTTGAGGGCAAAATAGTAGTTCGCTCGTCTTTCAAGTTCTTCATAGTGATCAACAGATATAAATCCCAAGTGACTTAGAGAATAGAGCTATGCTCCCTGGCAACGGCGCCAGAAATTAGTCTTGATAACCCACAAGTATAGGGGATCGCAACAGCTTTCGAGGGTAAAGTATTCAACCCAAATTTATTGATTCGACACAAGGGGAGCCAAAGAATATTCTTGAGTATTAGTAGTTGAGTTGTCAATTCAGCCACACCTGGATAACTTAGTATCTGCAGGAAAGTATTTAGTAGCAAAAGTGGTATGATAATAAAGGTAACGGTAGCAAAAGTAAAGATAAATGTTTTTGGGTTTTTGTAGTAGTTGTACAGTAGCAACGGAAAAGTAAATCAGCAAAGAACAATATGTAAAAAGCTCGTAGGCAATGGATCATTGATGGATAATTATGCCGGATTCGATTCCTCATGTAATAGCTATAACATAGGGTGACACAGAACTAGCTCCAGTTCATCAATGTAATGTAGGCATGTATTCCGTAAATAGTCATACGTGCTTATGGAAAAGAACTTGCCTGGCATCTTTTGTCCTACCCTCCCGTGGAAGCGGGGTCCTAGCAGAAACTAAGGGATATTAAGGCCTTCTTTCAATAGAGAACCGGAACAAAGCATTAGCGCATAGTGAATACATGAACTCCTCAAACTACGGTCATCACCGAGAAGTATCCCGATTATTGTCACTTCGGGGTTGTCGGGTCATAACACATAATAGGTGACTATAGACTTGCAAGATAGGATCAAGAACACACATATTCATGAAAACATAATAGGTTCAGATCTGAAATCATGGCACTCGGGCCCTAGTGATAAGCATTAAGCATAGCAAAGTCATAGCAACATCAATCTCAGAACATAGTGGATACTAGGGATCAAACCCTAACAAAACTAACTTGATTACATGGTAAATCTCATCCAACCCATCACCGTCCAACAAGCCTACGATGGAATTACTCACGCACAGTGGTGAGCATCATGAAATTGGTAATGGAGGATGGTTGATGATGACGACGGTGACGAATCCCCCTCTCCGGAGCCCCGAACGGACTCCAGATCAGCCCTCCCGAGAGAGATTAGGGCTTGGCGGCGGCTCCGTGTCGTAAAACGCGATGAAACTTTCTCTCTGATTTTTTCTCCCCGAACGTGAATATATGGAGTTGGAGTTGAGGTCGGTGAGGTCCAGGGGGCCCACGAGATAGGGGGTGTGCCCCCTTGTCTCGTGGATAGGCCCTGGGCCCCCTGGTGTATTTCTTTCGGCCAGAAATTCTTATTAATTCCAAAATGTGCCTCTGTGGATTTTCAGGACATTCTGAGAACTTTTCTTTTCTACACATAAAACAACATCATGGCAGTTCTGTTGAAAACAGTGTCAGTCCGACTTAGTTTCATTAAAATCATGCAAGTTAGAGTCCAAAACAAGGGCAAAAGTGTTTGGAAAAGTAGATACGTTGGAGACGTATCAAGAGAAAGTACTCCGCCTCCTCTGCCTCGTAGCGCTTGATGTACCGATCTGCCTCTTGCTGGCGAACGAGCACGAACAATCTTGCTATTTCGTTGGGCACCCACCGGAGCTCCTCATTGGTTTCACGATGATATGTCTCCAACGTATCTACTTTTCCAAATTTTTTGCCCTTGTTTGGACTCTAATTTGCATGGTGTAAATGGAAATAACCCGGACTGATGTTGTTTTCAGCAAAATTGTCGTGGTGTTATTTTTGTGCACAAATAAAAGTTCTTGGAATGACCTGAAACTTCACGGAGACACTTTTTGGAATTAATAAAAAAAATTAGTGAAATAATCAATCGAAGGGGGCCCACACCTTGGCCACGAGGGTGGGGGCGTTCCCTACCCCCGGGTGCGCCCCCTACCTCATGGGCCCCCTGGACCTCCACCGACCTCAACTCCAACTCTATATATTCACGTTCAGGGAGAAAAATCCGAGAGAAGGATTCATCGCGTTTTACGATACGGAGCCGCCGCCAAGCCCTGTTCTTCCACGGGATGGCTGATCTGGAGTCCGTTCGGGACTGCGGAGAGGGAAATTCGTCCCCATTGTCATCATCAACCACCCTCCATCACCAATTTCATGATGCTCACCGCCGTGCATGAGGAATCCCATCGCAGGCTTGCTGGACGGTGATGGGTTGGATGAGATTTACCATGTAATCGAGTTAGTTTTGTTAGGGTTTGATTCCTAGTATCCATTATGTTCTAAGATTGATGTTGCTATGAATTTGCCAGGCTTAATGCTTGTCATTAGGGCCCGAGTGCCATGATTTGAGATCTGAACCTATTATGTTATCATGAATATATGAGTGTTCTTGATCTTATCTTGCAAGTTATAGTCACCTACTACGTGTTATGCTCCGACAACCCCGGAGTGACAATAGTCGAGACACTTCCCGGTGATGGCCTTAGTTTGAAGAGTTCATGTATTCACTAAATGCTTAAGCTTTGGTCCTACTCTTTATTAAAAGGAGGCCTTAATATCCCTTAGTTTCCATTATGACCCCGCTGCCACGGGAGGGTAGAAAAAAAATGGCATGCAAGTTCTTTTCCATAAGCACATATGACTATATTCGGAATACATGCCTACACTTTATTGATGAATTGGAGCTAGTTCTGTGTCACCCTATGTTATAACTGTTGCATGATGAATGCCATCCGACATAATTATCCATCATTGATCATTGCCTCCGAGCTTTTCACATATTGATCTTTGCTAAGTTACTTCTCCATTGCCACTGTTACGATTGCTACAAAACTGCTACTATTACTTTTGCCACTGTTACCGTTACTTCCATACTACTTTGCTGCTAAATACTTTGTTGATATTAAGTCTTTTAGGTGTGGTTGAATTGACAACTCAGCTGCTAATACTTGAGAATATTCTTTGGCTCCCCTTGTGTCGAATCAATAAATTTGGGTTGAATACTCTACCTTCGAAAACTGTTGCGATCCCATATACTTTTGGGTTATCAAGACCTCTTTCTGGCACCGTTGCCTGGGAGCATTGATACGTCTCCAACGTATCTATAATTTTTGATTGTTCCATGCTATTATATTACCCGTTTTGGATGTTTTTGGGCTTTACTATACACTTTTATATCATTTTTGGGACTAACCTATTAACCGGAGGCCCAGCCCAAATTGCTGTTTTTTTGCCAATTTCAGTGTTTTGAAGAAAAGGAATATCAAACGAAGTCCGAACGGAATGAAACATTCGGGCGAGATCTTTTTGGAACAAACGCAATCCAGGAGACTTGCAGTGGACACTAAGAAGTAAACGAGGTGGCCACGAGGGTCCAGGGCGCGCCCCCCACCCTCGTGGGCCCCTCGTGGCTCCCCTGACCGACTTCCTTCGCCTATATATATCTACGTACACCGAAAACATCCAGGAGCACCACGAAACCCTATTTACACCGCCGCAACCTTTTGTACTTGTGATATCCCATCTTGGAGCCTTTTTCGGCACTCCGCCGGAGGGGGAATCGATCACGGAGGGCTTCTACATCAACACCATAGCCTCTCCGATGAGTTGTGAGTAGTTTACCACAGACCTTCGTGTCCATAGTTATTATCTAGATGGCTTCTTCTCTCTCTTTGAATCTCAATACAATGTTCTCCTCGATCTTCTTTGTGATGCCCGGATATTTAAGCTATAGTAAGTCCACACTAATGACGCCAAGTCATCATCATTATGCCAAAAAAATCAATTAAGAAATATTTCAAACTCAATTCAAATTCAAATTGCAAGATAAGTTTTCATTTCTTCGAACTGTCAAATAAAAATGTTCGTTGGGTTGCAAATATTCACTTGTTACTTTTCATGCATAAACAAACATTATTGAGTTAATAAATCGCCTCTAACCTATTTAAAACAGGACCAAAACAATCCCATTTAACCCATTTACTTTTAAGCAAAAATCAAGTGAGTTCAACTAAGCTCCAAACTTTTTATGGCAAGGCCAAATAATGCATTGCTTTATTGGCCAAGTTCCATTATCTGCAAAAGTCATTTGATGGTTTATATAAATGCAAAACTGTTTTTGTAAAAGAAAAGGTAGAAAAACAGAAAATAGAAGAAGGCCCAAAACTACTTTGCCATTGGGCGTAGCCCAACAGGCCGTTCCAGCCAGCCCAACCCCCCACCTCGGTCGGTCGCCCTGTTCCCCCGACCAGTCGCTAAAGGGATGAGCCCCGCTGTACCAGCTCGTCGGCGTGGGCGAGGGGATAAGGACCGCCTCCGCCTCCTCGGTCCTCTCCCCCTGCTCAATTTCCCCCACTCCCCCCAGATCCGCCTTCCCCCCTCGTTCCCCACTCCTCCTTCCTTCCTTTCGCTCCGGATCACCTTGCCGGGCGTGTCCGTCACCGGCCACTGGCCACGCCCACCGAGCTCCCCAGTGCTTGAGGATGTGTCGGGCTGCCGCGTCGTCATCGACAATATTGGCTACATGGACGGGATCCACCACGGAGCGCCTGAATCGCCGTCACGCCTCGTCTTCTTCCGCGGCTCCGACGCACTCCGCGACGGTTCCGGCGCCAGCGAGCCTTTCCCGAGCTGCCTTTTGCACACCTACAGGCTCCCGGTGAGCCGCGTGTCCCCTCCCCCTTTTCTCCTCTGCTCTCGTTGCCAATCGTCACCATAGCCGCTGCCAAACGTATCCCCGGTCGACGCGCTCACCGACCCGTCGTCGCGCCCCCAGCATCGCGTGCACGTACCCACAGGTCCCAGCGCCTCGCCCTCGCCCTCGTGGCCGTGTCCGCAGCCCTCGCTCGTCCGCGTGCCTGTGCGACTGCGCCCTACTCGACCCGCTCCAGCGACGCCCGCCAAGCCCCACGACCGCTGCTCCCTGATGCTCACCTCCTGCGCTGCTGTAGCCCGCCGCCGTCGCTAGCCGGCGCCGTCTGCGCGTGCAACGCCGCGCCCGACGTAGCTCGCTGCTCCCCACGCTGATCCTCTGCTTGCTGCCGCACTCCTGCTGCTTCTTTCCTTGCCAGCGCTGCTCTGCCTATACTACTGCTAGTACTGTGGCAACGCTAGCCAGCTTTCTAATTCCTACATCGATTAACCCCCTCAACTGTCCCTAAACTGCGGCTAAACAACTACTAACAGGGCTAAAAAAATATGAGTAGAAAGTATACTTGACAAACTCCATTTTACCCTACTGGACCAAATCCATTGGATGCATGGAATAAATCCTATGAAGATCAGAAAATGCTATCTTTTGTTAGCAGAAAACAGCACTGTGTGTATTCTCTGTGTGTGGTGGCCGGCCGACTCTTCGTTAGCTAATTAGTACTCCTACTAGTTAGCCTAATCAGTGGTTTGGTATAGTGCAAATGACAGGTGGACCCCCCTCTAAATATCCACTTAAAAAGAAAATGCAGGATATGTGTGAATGACATCTAGGCCCCATCTATAGTTTTGACTAGTCAACAGTCAAATAGTTGACTGTTGACTGCACTGTTAACTGAGTCAACTGGGACCCCCTGGCCCACTTGTCATCATCTATGTACACTTCTGTGTACACAGAGCTGGGTACACGTAGCATTTTGTTATATATTTTTTGAATTAAATTAAATTCCAAAATAATGTTTAAATCTTTGAAAAATCATAGAAAATAATCCGTAGCTCGGATGAAAATATTTTATACATGAAAGTTGCTCAGAACGACGAGACAAATCCAAATATGCTCTCCGTTCATCTTTCACATGCCCCTAACATAGCGAACATGGAACTTTTCCCCTCCGGTTCGTCTGTCCGAAAATGCCAAACTTCGGGAAAGCATTCCCGGATGTTATCCCCCTTCGCCGGTAATGTGTAGCACCACGTTAGAACACATCTAGCTCTGCTTGTTGTCCTGTTATGCTCTTGCTTGCTATGCTTTTACTGTTTTATCCCCCACCCTCTTCTCTTTGGTAGACCCCGTGATGGCTGTCGATGCTGCTGTGATCGACTACGTCGACGACGACCCTCCTTCTTGTCTGAGCAACCAGGCAAGGCCCCCCTTTGATCATCCCGACATTGCCCATTCCATTCTCTCATGCTTGCATTAGATTTTGCAATTGTTATTGTTTGCTCCTATTCTGATGCATAGCCTGCTTTTGTAACCTGCTCATTGTACCTTACCTGCTTATCCTAACCTGATTAGTATAGGTTGGTTAGTGATCTGTCAATGACCCCCAGTACTCGTCCTTGTTGCCCCTGCTTCATCATCGATGACTCGATCAGCGTTATCGACGACCAGAGCCCGACACCTCACATCACGTCATGCCCCTTTTGTTGCTCGACTCTGCAGAGCTACTATCGAGAGCCGAGGGTGATCCCTCATAACGCACTCCTGTTGATAATTTTGTAGTGTAGCTATTCGATCGTGGTCATCGAGGGTCATTTCCTCTTTCACCATTCCCGATACGGCTCTGTCGTTCAACACCTCAAGTGTGAACCTCAAGGGTGGTCCCTCTTACGTTCACCTTGATGATTATATTGAGTGGAATCCACCGGGGGTGATTCCTCGGGTTTTACCCTTGATGTTTGGACACACTCTTACCTTGACTTTACTTGAGACCATTGTTGAAGTCAGGTCGGCCCTGAGGGGTACCCGCGAGTTGATGTGAAAGTCGGGCGGGCCCGTAGAGCACCCGTGAGTTTTCCACATGGCACCACCGGGCAGTTTGGGCCCTTGCCGTAAGTCCATGAGACGAGGTGATGGGGTCACCTTATTGTTAGTCTCTGCTCGTTTCCGCGAGCCCCCAATGTACTAACAGGTTAGGGTATTTGTTCTGAGTTGGCATCTGGCCCTTACGCACTAACCACCATGCGAGAATAGATATGGGCCTCGACATCGCAGTACCAGCCGAAGCTTTGTCAGACGTCCAGTTCAGCACTGTGGCACGGTCGGATCGTGCTGGCCTTCCAAGGCGGTGCTAGTATCCACCCTGCACACAACGGCCCAGAGTGCTGCGGGTGATGGGCCCAAGACCCCGGAGTGCTTAGTATGTAGACCGGCGGGGACCTCTCTGCTGAGCCTAGGTAGGGCTGTGACGTGTTGATCTTCCGAGGGCGTGCATTGACCCCAGAAAGGTGTGTCCGACCAGAGTGATCGAGCGTGTTGGGTAACGTGGTGCACCCCTGTAGGGAAGTTATATATTCAAATACCCTGTCCACGGTAATGGACGTTCAGACTTATATCCTGATCTAATATAACTAGAAATGGATACTTGAGATATGTGGCTCCGGGATTGCTTTCTCGCAGGGAGTCGAGGAAGGATCTCTGGGCGTTGATGCTACAACATGCTTGTTAAATATTAAAATATTACTCTTTACTCCTCTACATGCTGCACGATGCTTGGAGCTGCGTGAAGATGCTAGTCTTCAATAGGCTAGGCCTTCCCCCTCTTTTCTGGCATTCTGTAGTTCAGTCCACAGATACAACCCTTCCATTTGATACAAATGCATACTTAGTATAGATCTGATGCTTGCGAGTACTTTGGATGAGTACTCACGGTTTCTTTGCTACCCCATTTTCCCGCTCCTTTCTTCTTTCCGGTTGATGCAACCAGATGGTGGATCCTTGGAGCCAGATGCCACCGTCGGCGGATACTACTACATGGAGGCCGCCAAAGACCAGGAGTAGTTAGGAGGTCCCAAGCAGGAGGCCTTGCCTCTTCGGTCGTGTTGCTTTTGTGCTAGCCTTCTTAAGGCATCTTTGTTTAAATTATGTCTGTACTCAGATATTGTTGCTTCCGTTGACTCTTGTGTATCAAGCTTTTGTATTCGAGCCCTCGAGGTCCCTGGCTTGTAATATAAAGCTTGTATTCTTTTATTTGTGTCTAGAGTTGTGTTATGATATCTTCCCGTGAGTCCTGATCTTGATCGTACAATTTTGCATGTATGATTAGTGTACG
Organism: Triticum timopheevii; assembly: GCA_963921465.1. NCBI lineage: Eukaryota > Viridiplantae > Streptophyta > Magnoliopsida > Poales > Poaceae > Triticum > Triticum timopheevii. The sequence goes on from OY997268.1 coordinate 337,340,793, forward strand.
ATTGAATTGGGGGTGTCATAAGTTGGTATCAGAGCCGACTGCCTGTAGGATCCCCCTTTCCAACTCCTTGGCCGAAGTTGAGTCTAGTCTTTGAAAAACTGTTTTACTAACATGGCTGTGTGGCTTACGGGCCCACATCACCATTGGGTGGTATTAGGATCTCTTACTCCTCGCCCTTTACTCTAGGACTCTGATCTCTCTTCTATTCGGGTTAAATGATTTTGCTAACTCTAACCTTAGGATCTCGTGATCACATCCACCCGAAGATTTGTATTACCCCTTTCTCGAATTGAGGGCCAAGTTCTGTTTCACAATATTCACTGACCGCAGGATCCTCTTGTCGAGGGCACCCTCCGTTGTCACTTTCAAATCCCTTACTCTAGTGGTTTTCTCTGACATTGATGTAGCCTTTGCTATGTCCCGTTGTTGAATCCCTCCATCGTGTGCATACGTGACGCCTAGTATGTCTGTGATGTTTCTCTTATTCAACTGTTATGAACATCATGTAATTGGCTCTGCATATGTAGCTGTATGTCTTCAATGACTACTGCTTTGTACATATTGTGTCTTTGCTCGTTGTCCAAGATACGTCATGAATGACTCCAGACACTTGCTCCAGCCTTTGCTGAACTATCCCTTGTTGCATTTAAGCGAGATGTTTAGACCCACTGGTCATGACCGTGATGGCGACAATCCAGTATCGCCCGAATTCATGACCAGAATGATACAACAGTTAATGTTGAATCGCCAGTTCATGGTACGAGTCATGGCTAAGTTCCCATGCCCAATATGAATCATCAACCAACCCAAGTGACACTGCAAGAATTTGCACGTCTCAGCCCTGTCATCTACCTCAGCTCAACTCAGCCCCTTGATGCTGATGATTGGCTTCGTGACATCACTTTCAAGTTGGAGTCTTCTGATGTAGCCCCCGCCAACTTGTCGCCTTCGCGACTTACTACCTGAAAGGTCTTGCTGTTCAATGGTGGAACAGCCACATGCGTTCCTTACCTGTTGGAACCGCCACCACTTGGTTGGAATTCCAAGTTGCATTCCGCGGGCCAATGTTGAACCACCTTGGTTAGTCACAACATCCCCGTTGAAATTGAATGGTTGTAAACACATACCGCTGCTATCATTTGCGCCACTAAAACCGTCCATCTACTGCGTCCTTCGAGTGAGAGAGTATGATACCATGCTCATCTTGATCAAAATGCCGAAGCACAGATTTACTCCTTGAATGCATGAAACGCTTCTCCTCTTGTGAGAACCGAAAATGCTCCAGCCATTTCTGAATTCCAGGATGTCTTTCAAAAAGAACTACCCAGTCCATGACCTTGAACTTGTTGCAGTTAAGTTTGCACTAAAGTTATGGCGACATTTCCTTTTCGTACTCGTTGCGAGATCTTCACCGATCATTAAATTCTGAAGTATCTATTTACTCAGCTAGATCTGGATCTCAGTCAGCATCAATGTATGAAAACAATTTCAGACCATGACTACGGTATTTCTTATACCCCTGGCATGGCTAATGTCATGGCTGATGCCCCGAGTCGCATGTTTTATTGCAACAACCACATGGCTTATAAAGCTCAATCCCGACAAGATGATCTCAATTACAGAGAGCATCCGGTCCACATTCTCGTTCAAGCTGAACGTCGTGCCTGTATGAGGGCTATCGAAATTCTTACTATTCAGTGGTAAAATCATTCTGAAGATGAAGCCACTTGGGAGCGCGAGGATCGTCTTCGTGATGAATACCTCGCTCTGTTTCCTTCTACCACCTAAAATCTCGGGACGAGATTTCTTGTAGTGGAGGAGAATTGTGATGCCTGGATATTTAAGCTACAGTAAGTCCACACTAATGACGCCAAGTCATCATCATTATGCCAAAAAATCAATTAAGAAATATTTCAAACTCAATGCAAATTCAAATTGCAAGATAAGTTTTCATTTCTTCAAACTGTCAAATAAAAATGTTCATTGGGTTGCAAATATTCACTTGTTACTTTTAATGCATAAACAAACATTATTGAATTAATAAATCGCCTCTAACCTATTTAAAACAGGACCAAAACAATCCCATTTAACCCATTTACTTTTAAGCAAAATTCAAGTGAGTTCAACTAAGCTCCAAACTTTTTATGGCAAGGACAAATAATGCATTGCATTTATTAGCCAAGTTCCATTATCTGCAAAAGTCATTTGATGGTTTATTTAAATGCAAAACTGTTTTTGTAAAAGAAAAGGTAGAAAAATAGAAAATAGAAGAAGGCCTAAAACTACTTTGCCACTGGGCGTAGCCCAACAGGCCGTTCCAGCCAGCCCAACCCCCCACCCCGGCCGGTCGCCCTGTTCCCCTGACCAGTCGCTATAGGGGCGAGCCCCGCCGGACCAGCTCGTCGGCGTGGACGAGGGGATAAGGACCACCCCCGCCTCCTCGGTCCTCTTCCCCTGCTCCACTTACCCCACTCCCCCCTAGATCCGCCTTCCCCCCCTCATTCCTCACTCCTCCTTCCTCCATTCCGCTCCAGATCACCTTGCCGGGCATGTCCGTCACCGGCCACCGGCCGCGCCCACCGAGCTCCCCAGCACTTGAGGATGTGTCGGGCTGCCGCGTCGTCATCGACAACATTGGCTACATGGACGGGATCCACCTCGGAGCGCCTGAATCGCCACCACGCCTCGTCTTCTTCCGCGGCTCTGACGCACTCCGCGACGGTTCCGGCGCCAGCGAGCCTTCCCCAAGCTGCCTTTTGCACACCTACAGGCTCCCGGTGAGCCGCGCATCCCCTCCCCCTTTTCTCCTCTGCTCTCATTGCCAATCATCACCGTAGCCGCCGCCCGACGTATCCCTGGTCGACGCGCTCACCGACCCGTCGCCGCGTCCCCAGCATCACGTGCACGCGCCCACAGGTCCCTGCGCGTCGCCCTCGCCCTCGTGGCCGTGTCCGCAGTCCTCGATCGTCCGCGTGCCTGCGCGACTGCTCCCTACTCGACCCGCTCTAGCCACGCCCGCACAGCCCCACGACCGCTGCTCCCTGATGCTCACCTCTTGCGCTACTGCAGCCCGCCGCCGTCGCTAGCCGGCACCATCCACGCGTGCGACGCCACGCCCGGCACTGCTCGCTGCTCCCCGCGCTGATCCTCTGCTTGCTGCCACACTCCTGCTGCTTCTTTCCTTGCCAGCGCTGCTCTGCCTATACTACTGCTAGTACTGTAGCAGCGCTTGCTAGCTTTTCAATTTCTACATCGAGTAACCCCCTCGACTGTCCCTAAACTGCGGCTAAACAACTACTAACAGGGGTAAAAAATATGAGTAGAAAGTATACTTGACAAACTCCATTTTACCCTACTGGACCAAATCCATTTGATGCATGGAATAAATCGTATGAAAATCACAAAATGCTATCTTTTGTTAGCAGAAAACAACATTGTGTGTGCGTGTGTGTATTCTGCGTGTGTCGTGGCCGGCCGGCTCTCCATTAGTCTAATCAGTGGTTAGGTATGGTGCAAATGACAGGTGGACCCCCCTCTAAATATCCACTTAAAAAGAAAATGCAAGATATGTGTGAATGACATCTAGGCCCCATCTACAGTTTTGACCAGTCAACAGTCAAATAGTTGACTGTTGACTGCACTGTTGACTGAATCAACCGGGGCCTCCTGGCCCACTTGTCATCATCTATGTACACTTCTGTGTACACAGAGCTGGGTACACGTAGCATTTTGTTATTTATTTTTTGAATTAAATTAAATTCCAAAATAATGTTTAAATCTTTGAAAAATCATAGAAAATAATCCATAGCTCGGATGGAAATGTTTTATACATGAAAGTTGCTCAGAACGATGAGACGAATCCAAATATGCTCTCCGTTCATCTGTCACATGCCCCTAACATAGCGAACATGGAACTTTTCCCCTCCGATTCGTCTGTCCGAAAATGGCAAACTTCGGGAAAGCATTCTCGGATGTTATCCCCCTTCGCTGGTACTGTGTAGCACCACGTTAGAACACATCTAGCTCTGCCTGTTGTCCTGTTATACTCTTGTTTGCTATGTATTTACTGTTTTATCCCCCCTCTTATCTTCGGTAGATGTCGTGATGGCTGCCGATGCCGCTGTGATCGACTACGTCGACGACGACCCTCCTTCTTGTCTGAGCAACCAGGCAAGCCCCCCCCCCTTGATCATCCCGATATCGCCCATTCCTTTCTCTCATGCTTGCATTAGATTTTGCTATTGTTATTGTTTGCTCCAATTCTGATGCATAGCCTGCTTTTGTAACCTCCTCATTGTACCTTACCTGCTTATCCTAAACTACTTAGTATAGGTTGGTTAGTTATCCATCAGTGACCCCCAGTACTCGTCCTTGTTGCCCCTGCTTCATCATCGATGACTCGATCAGCGTGATTGACGACCAGAGCCTGACACCTCACATCACATCATGCCCCTTTTGTTGCTCGACTCTGCAGAGCTACTATCGAGAGCCGAGGGTGATCCCTCACAACGCACTCCTGATGATAATTCTGTAGTGTAGCTATTCGATCGTGGTCATCGAGGGTGATTTCCTCTTTCACCATTCCCGATACGGCTCTGTCGTTCAACACCTCAAGTGTGAACCTCGAGGGTGGTCCCTCTTACGTGCACCTTGATGATTACATTAAGTGGAATCCACCGTGGGTGATTCCTCGGGTTTTCCCCTTGATGTTTGGACACATGGTTACCTTGACTTTACTTGAGATCATTGCTGAAGTCGGGTCGGCCCTGAGGGGTACCCGCGAGTTGATGTGAAAGTCGGGCGGGCCCGTAGAGCACCCGCGAGTTTTCCACATGGCACGGAGGGCAGTCTGGGCCCTTGCCGTAAGTCCATGAGACGGGGCGACGGGGTCACCTTATCGTTAGTCTGTGCTCGTTTCTGCGAGCCCCCAATGTACTAAAAGGTTAGGGTATTCGTTCTAAGTTGGCCTCTGGCCTTTACGCACTAACCACCACGCGAGAATAGATATGGGCCACGACGTCACAGTATCAGCCGAAGCTTTGTCAGACGTCCAGTTCAGCATTGTGGCACGGTCGGATCGTGCTGGTCATCTGAGGGGGTGCTGGTATCCACCCTGCACACAACGACCCGGAGTGCTGCGGGTGATGGGCCCAAGACCCCAGCGTGCTTAGGATGTACACCGGCAGGGACCTCTCTACTGAGCCTAGGTAGTGTTGCGACGTGTTGATCTTTCGAGGGCGTGCATTGACCCCAGAAAGGTGTGTCCGGCTAGAGTGATCGAGCGTGTTGGGTAACGTGGTGCACCCCTGTAGGGAAGTTATATATTCAAATACCCTGTCCACGGTAATGGACGTTCAGACTTATATCCTGATCTTATATAACTAGAAATGGATACTTGAGATATGTGATGGATATGTGGCTCCGGGATTGCTTTCTCGCAGGGAGTCGAGGAAGGATCTCTGGGCGTTGATGCTACAACATGCTTGTTAAATATTAGAATGTTACTCTTTACTCCTCTACATGCTACAAGATGCTTGGAGCTGCGTGAAGATGCTAGTCTTCGATAGGCTAGGCCTTCCCCCTCTTTTCTGGCATTCTGCAGTTCAGTCCACAGATACAACCCTTCCATTTGATACAAATGCATACTTAGCATAGATCTGATGCTTGCGAGTACTTTGGATGAGTACTCACGGTTTCTTTGCTACCCCCTTTTTCCCCTCCTTTCTTCTTTCCGGTTGATGCAACCAGATGGTGGATCCTTGGAGCCAGATGCCACCATCGGCGGATACTACTACATGGAGGCCGCCGAAGACTAGGAGTAGTAGGAGGTCCCAGGCAGGAGGCCTTGCCTCTTCGGTTGTGTTGCTTTTGTGCTAGCCTTCTTAAGGCGTCTTTGTTTAAATTATGTATGTACTCAGATATTGTTGATTCCGCTGACTCTTGTGTATCAAGCTTTTGTATTCGAGCCCTCAAGGTCCCTGGCTTGTAGTATAAAGCTTGTACTCTTCTATTTGTGTTTAGAGTTGTGTTGTGATATCTTCCCGTGAGTCCCTGATCTTGATCGTACACATTTGCGTGTATGATTAGTGTATGATTGAATTGGGGGCGTCACATTCTTGGAGATCTATTCGATATAACTCTTTTTGCGGCGTGTTTGTCGAGATCCGATGAATTGTGGATTTATGATCAAGCTTATCTATGGGAAATATTTGAATCTCCTCTGAATTCTTTTATGTATGATTGGTTATCTTTGCAAGTCTTTTCAAATTATCAGTTTGGTTTGGCCTACTAGATTGATCTTTCTTGCAATGGGAGAAATGCTTAGCTTTGCGTTCAATCTTGCGGTGTCCTTTCCCAGTGACAGCAGGGACATTAAGGCACGTATTGTATTGTTGCCATCGAGGATAAAAAGATGGGGTTTATATCATATTGCTTTAGTTTATGCCTCTACATCATGTCATCTTGCCTAATGCGTTACTCTGTTCTTATGAACTTAATACTCTAGATGCATGTTGGATAGTTGTCGATGTGTGGAGTAATAGTAGTAGATGCAGAATCATTTCAATCTACTTGTCGCGGACGTGATGCCCCTATACATGATCATGCCTAGATATTCTCATAACTATGCACTTTTCTATCAATTGCTTGACCGTAATTTGTTCACCCATCGTAATACTTATGCTATCTTGAGAGAAGCCACTAGTGAAACCTATGCCCACCCCCGGTCTATTTTCCATCATATATGTTCCCGATCTACTTTATTTTGCAATCTTTACTTTCCAATCTATATCATAAAAATACCAAAAATATTTATCTTATCTTATTATCTCTTTCAGATCTCACTTCCGCAAGTGGCCGGTAAGGGATTGACAACCCCTTTATCGTGTTGGTTGCGAGGTTCTTGTTTGTTTGTGTAGGTATGAGGGATTTGCGTGAAGCCTCCTACTGGATTGATACCTTGGTTCTCAAAAACCGAGGGAAATACTTATGCTACTTTGCTGCATCACCCTTTCCTCTTCAAGGGAAAACCAACACAGTGCTCAAGAGGTAGCAAGAAGGATTTCTGGCGCCGTTGCCGGGGAGGTCTTCGCACAAGTCAAGACATACCAAGTACCCATCATAAACTCTTCTCCCTCGCATTACATTATTTACCATTTGCCTCCCGTTTTCCTCTCCCCCACTTCACCCTTGCCGTTTTATTCGCCCTCTCTTTCCCATTCGCCTCTTTTTCGCTTCCCTCTTGTGTGCTTGTGTGTTGGATTGCTTGTCACGATGGCTCAAGATAATACTAAATTGTGTGACTTTTCCAATAGCAACAATAATGATTTCCTTAGCACTCCGATTGCTCCTCTTAACGATGTTGAATCTTGTGAAATCAATGCTGCTTTGTTGGATCTTGTCATGAAAGATCAATTCTCTGGCCTTCCTAGTGAAGATGTCGTTACTCATCTAAACAACTTTGTTGATTTTTGTGATATGCAAAAGAAGAAATACATGGATAATGATATTGTTAAATGAAAGTTATTTCCGTTTTCGCTTAGAGAACGTGCTAAAATTTGGTTTTCATCTTTGCCTAAAAATAGTATTGATTCATGGAATAAGTGCAAAGATGCTTTTATCTCTAAGTATTTTCCTCCTGCTAAGATCATCTCTCTTAGAAACGATATTATGAATTTTAAACAACTTGATCATGAGCATGTTGCACAATCTTGGGAGAGGATCAAATTAATGATTCACAATTGCCCTATACATGAATTAAATTTATGGATGATCATGCAAAAAATTTATGCCGGATTGAATTTTGCTTCTAGAAATCTTTTAGATTCAGACGCGGGAGGCACTTTTGTGGAAATCACTTTAGGAGAAGCTACTAAACTCCTAGATAATATTATGGTTAATTATTCTCAATGGCACACCGAAAGATCTACTAGTAAAAAAGTTAATGCGATAGAGGAGATTAATGTTTTGAGTGGAAAGATGGATAAACTTATGAAATTATTTGCTAATAAGAGTGATCCTATTGATCCTAATGATATGCCTTTGTCTACTTTGATGAGAATAATAATGAATCTATGGATGTGAATTTTGTTGGTAGGAATAATTTTGGTAACAACAAGTATAGAGGAAACTTTAATCCTAGGCCGTTTCCTAGTAATTCCTCTAATAATTATGATAATTCCTACAACAAGTCTTATGAAAATTTTAATAAGATTCCCTCTGATTTTGAGATCAGTGTTAAAGAATTTATGATCTCTCAAAAGAATTTCAATGCTTTGCTTGAAGAAAAATTTCCTAAGATTGATGAATTGGCTAGGAACATGAATAGAATTTCTCTTGATGTTGATTCTTTGAAACTTAGATCTATTCCACCTAAGCGTGATATCAATGAGTCTCTCAAAGCCATGAGAATTTCCATTGATGAGTGCAAAGAAAGAACCGCTAGGATGCGTGCTAAGAAAGATTGCTTTGTAACAGCGTGTTCTTCTAGTTTCCATGAAAATAATGATGAAGATCTAAAAGTGATTGATGTGTCCCCTATTAAATCTTTGTTTTGCAATATGAATCTTGATAATGATGGGACTGGAGATGAGTCAACTTTAGTTAAAAGGCGTCCCAATTATTCAGAGTTTTTAGATCTTGATGCAAAATTGGTAAAAGTGGGATTGGAGAGGTCAAAACTTTACATAGCGATGAACCCACTATTTTGGATTTCAAGGAATTTAATTATGATAACTATTCTTTAATAGATTGTATTTTCTTGTTGCAATCCGTGTTAAATTCTCCTCATGCTTATAGTCAAAATAAAGCTTTTACTAAACATATCATTGATGCTTTGATGCAATCTTATGAAAAAAACTTGAGTTAGAAGTTTCTATCCCTAGAATACTTTATGATGAGTGGAACCTACTATTAAAATTAATATTAAAGATCATGAATTCTATGCTTTGTGTGATTTGGGTGCTAGTGTTTCCACGATTCCAAAAACTTTGTGTGATGTGTTAGGTTTCTGTGATTTTGATGATTGCTCTTTAAACTTGCACCTTGCGGATTCCACTATTAAGAAACCTATGGGAAGAATTAATGATGTTCCTATTGTTGCAGATAGGAATCATGTGCCCGTAGATTTTATCGTTCTTGATATAGATTGCAATCTTTCATGTCCTATTATTCTTGGTAGACCTTTCCTTAGAATGATTGGTGCAATTATTGATATGAAAGAAGGAAATATTAGATTCCAATTTCCATTAAGGAAAGTCATCAAACACTTTCCTAGAAATAAAATCAAATTACCTTATGTATCTATTATGAGAGCCACTTATGAATTGCATACCAAAGATGGCAATACGTAGACCTATTCTCGCTTTTATGCCTAGCTAGGGGCGTTAAACGATAGCGCTTGTTGGGAGGCAACCCAATTTTATTTTTGTTCTTCACTTTTTGATCCCGTTTAGTAATAAATAAATCATCTATCTTCTGTTTAGATGTGGTATTATGTTTTAGTTAGTGTTTGTGCCAAGTAGAACCTATAGGATCATCTTGGGTGATAGTTAATTTGATCTTGCTGAAAAACAGAAACTTTTGCGCGCACGAGAATAACTTTAATAAATCACAGAAACGTGAGTTTCAGTTGATTCTTTTTGCAATAGATTAATAGATAAATTTCCTAGGACTTCCCATTTTTGTAGGAATTTTAGTGTTACAGAAGTATTCGAAAGTTACAGATTACTACAGACTGTTCTGTTTTTGACAGATTCTGTTTTTCGTGTGTTGTTTGTTTATTTTGATGAATCTATGGCTAGTATTGGGGGTATGAACCATAGAGAAGTTGGAATACAGTAGGTTTAACACCAATATAAATAAAGAATGAGTTTATTACAGTACCTTAAAGTGGTGGTTTGCTTTCTTGCACTAACGGAGCTTATGAGATTTCCTGTTGAGTTTTGTGTTGTGAAGTTTCAAGTTTTGGGTAAAGATTTGATGGACTATGGAATAAGAAGTGGCAAGAGCCTAAGATTGGGGATGACCATGACACCCCAAGGTAATTAAAGGACAACCAAAATCCTAAGCTTGGGGATGCCCCGGAAGGCATCCCCTCTTTCGTCTTCGTCTATCGGTAACTTTACTTGGAGCTATATTTTTATTCACCACATGATATGTGTTTTGCTTGGAGCGTCTTGTATGATATGAGTCTTTGATTTTTAGTCTACCACAATCATCCTTGCTGTTTACACCCTTGAGAGAAACACCCATGATTCGGAATTTATTAGAATACTCTATGTGCTTCACTTATATCTTTTGAGCTAGACAGTTTTGCTCTAGTGCTTCACTTATATCTTTTTATAGCACGGCGGTGGTTTTATTTTGTAGAAATTATTGATATCTCATGCTTCACTTATATTATTTTGAGATTATTTTAGAACATCATGGTATTTGCTATGGTTATAAAATTGGTTCTAGAATGATGAGCATCCAAGTTGGGTATAATAAAAACTATCATATAGAGTGCATTGGATACTATGATAAATTTGATGCTTGATGATTGTTTTGAGATATGAGGATGGTAATATTAGAGTCATTCTAGTTTGGTAGTTGTGAATTTGAGAGATACTTGTGTTAAAGTTTGTGATTCCCGTAGCATGCACATATGGTGAACCGTTATGTGATGAAGTCGGAGCATGATTTATTTTTTGATTGTCTTCCTTATGAGTGGCGGTCGGGGACGAGTGATGGTCTTTTCCTACCAATATATCCCCCTAGGAGCATGCGCGTAGTACTTAGTTTTGATGACTAATAGATTTTTGCAATAAGTATATGAGTTCTTTATGACTAATGTTGAGTCCATGGATTATACGCACTCTCACCCTTCCACCATTGCTAGCCTCTCTTGTGCCACGCAACTTTCGCCGGTACCATACACCCACCATATACCTTCCTCAAAATAGCCACCATACCTACCTATTATGGAATTTCCATAGCCATTCCGAGATATATTGCCATGCAACTTTCCATCGTTCCGTTTATTATGACATGCTCCATCATTGTCATATTGCTTTTTCATGATCATGTAGTTGGCATCGTATTTGTGGCAAAGCCACCTTTATAGTTTTCATACACGTCACTCTTGATTCATTGCATATCCCGGTAAACCGCAGGAGGCATCCACATAGAGTTATATTTTGTTCTAAGTATTGAGTTGTAAGTAAATAAAAGTGTGATGATCTTCATTATTAGAGCATTGTACCATGTGAGGAAAGGACGATGGAGACTATGATTCCCCACAAGTCGGGATGAGACTCCGGACTTTATGAAAATAAAAGAGGCCAAAGAAGCCCCCAAAAAATAGGCCAAAGAAGCCCACCAAAGTAAAAATAAAAAATGATAGACGAGTCAGCGGAAGCAACAATATCTGAGTACAGACATAAGTTAAACAAGTTTGCCATAAGATGGCTAGCACAACTGGGATACAATCGAAAGAGGCGCAGGCCTCCTGCCTGGGATCCTCCTAACTACTCCTGGTCATCGTCAACAACCTGCACGTAGTAGTAGGCACCTCCAGTGTAGTAGGAGTCGTCGTCGACGGTGGCGTCTGGCTCCTGGGCTCCAGCATCTGGTTGCGACAACCAGAAAGAAAGGAAAGGGGGGGAAGGGGGGAGAAAGCAACCGTGAGTACTCATCCAAAGTACTCGCAAGCAAGGATCTACACTACATATGCATGGGTAAATGTGTAAGGAGGCAATATCGGTGGACTGAACTACAGAATGCCAGAATAAGAGGGGGATAGCTAGTCCTATCGAAGACTACGCTTCTGGCAGCCTCCGTCTTGCAGCATGTAGAGGAGAGTAGAGTGAAGTCCTCCAAGTAGCATCGCATAGCATAATCCTACCCGGCAATCCTCTCCTCGTCGCCCTGTTAGAGAGCGATCACCGGGTTGTATCTGGCACTTGGAAGGGTGTGTTTTATTAAGTATCCGGTTCTAGTTGTCATAAGGTCAAGGTACAACTCTGGGTCGTCCTTTTACCGAGGGACACGGCTATTCGAATAGATAAACTTCCCTGCAGGGGTGCACCACATAACCCAACACGCTAGATCCCATTTGGCCGGACACACTTTCCTGGGTCATGCCCGGCCTCGGAAGATCAACACGTCGCAGCCCCACCTAGGCACAACAGAGAGGTCAGCACGCCGGTCTAACTCCTACGGCGCAGGGGTCTGGGCCCATCGCCCTTTGCACACCTGCACGTTGCGAACGCGGACGGAAGCAGACCTAGCCTAGTGGCGTTCCAGTCCAATCCGGCGCGCGCCACTCAGTCGCTGACGTCACGAAGGCTTCGGCTGATACCATGACGCCGGGATACCCATAACTACTCCCGCGTAGATGGTTAGTGCGTATAGACCAAATGGCCAGACTCAGATCAAATACCCAGATCTTGTTAATCGTGTTATTATGAAGCAACCGCAGACGCCGACCAGGGCCAGGCCCACCTCTCGCCTAGGTGGTCTCAACCTGCCCTGTCGCTCCGCCACAAAGATCCACACAGAGGGCCGTCGGGACAAGGGTCCTTTCAGCCCCCAATCCGTGAATCACTCGCGGGTACTCTTCGAGCTGACCCGACTTTAGTCAACATCTGTATAGTATGTATGTATGTATAGTATATAACCGTGATCACCTCCCAAGTGATCACGGCCCGATAGTATAGCAAGGCAGACTGACAAGAATGTAGGGCCAATGATGATAAACTAGCATCCTACACTAAGCATTTAGGATTGCAGGTAAGGTATCAACAGATGTAGCAACAATGTCAGGCTATGCATCAGAATAGGATCAACGAAAAGCAGTAACATGCTACACTACTCTAATGCAAGCAGTATAGAGAAGAATAGGCGATATCTGGTGATCAAGGGGGGGGGGGCTTGCCTGGTTGCTCAGACAAGGAGGGGTCGTCGGTGACGTAGTCGACCACAGGGGCATTAGCATCGTCACGGGGTCTACCAGAGAGAAGAGGGGGGAGAAACAGTAAATACATAGCAAGCAAGTGCATAACAGGACAACAAGCAGAGCTAGACGTGTTCTATCGCGGTATGAGGTGACACCGGTGAAGGGGGGAAACATCCGGGAAAGTATCCCCGGCGTTTCGCGTTTTCGGGCAGAGGAGCCGGAGGGGGAAAGTTGTGAGTTCGATAGGTTAGGGGGGTGTGGTGGACGAACGGGTTGCGTATCCGGAATCGTCTCGTCGTTCTGAGCAACTTTCATGTAGAAAGTATTTTCATCTGAGCTACGGTTCATTTTATATGATTTTCTAAAGTTTTAAATCATTTCTAGAATTTATTTAATTTATTTAATTCAACATTATCCAGAATAGTGCATGCTGACATCATCATGACGTCAGCAGGACATCAACAGTCAACAGAGGTGTTGACTGGTCAAACTGACGTGTGGGTCCAGTGGGGCCCACCTGTCATACTCTGATTAGTTTAATTAGGGATTAGCTAAACTAATTACTGTTTAATTAAACTAACAAGTTAATCAGATTAATTAAATAGGATTAATTAACTTAATTAATTCACTAATTAATTAATTAATTAATTATAAATTTTATTGATTCATTTTTTAATAGTTCTGGGGGCTGGGCCCCGGCTGTCATTGGCTCCAGGGGCCTAAGCGGGCGCAAGGGCTTGCGGGCGTGCGGGCTAACGGGCGCAGGGGCGCCTGGCGCGAGGCGAGCCCAGAGGCTGCTCGGGCGAGGCCATGGACGAAGCCGCTGGCGCCCACGACGCCGGCCAGGAGAGGCGACGGAGGGCCGCGGGTGGCGCGGTGGTGGAGGTAGTGGCGGGGCTGGCCGGATCGACTCACAGGGAGGGGAGGTGAGGCGAGGCGCGCGGCGGGAGTGCGAGCGCGCGTGTGCACGATGGCTATTGTTGCAGTCGTCGAGCGGGAACCCAGGGAAAGGAGGAGGAGAGGTGCTCACGGGGGGCGTGTAGGGTCCAGGGCAACGGGGGGGGGGGAGGAGGAGGACGGAGACGATGCGGCGGAGGGGAAGCAGGCCGGCGGTGAGGGTCCCGGCGAGGTGTGGGGCTCCGGGCGGCGACGATGGCCAGCGACGGCGGGGCTGAGGAGCAAGCCCAGCACGGGGCAGCGTCGTTCGGGGGGAGGTGCTGGCATCAGGGTCGAGCGGCTCCGAGCTCGGGGCGTTTCCGGCGACGGGGCCGCAGGTGGTGGCTCGAGCCGGGGTGGTGGCCCGGGCCGGGGTTGCCGAGGCCGACGCGGGGAGGCGAGGTGGCGGAGGAGGTGGCCGGCCAGGCGGCGGCTGACCGGCGAAGGGCGTCGGGATCGACGGGATCCCGATCCAGGGCGACAGGGAGGAGAAGGGGATCGGGGGGGAGTGGGTCGTTGCGACTAGGGTTTGACCCCGGGGGGGACATGGGTGAGCGGCTGGGCCGGCGGGCCGGTCGGCGCAGTGGACAGCTGGGCCTGGCCCAGTTAGGGCGGGGGTTGTTTTATTTTATTTTTGTTTTGTCTTTATTTATTCTTTTAACTTCGGTTTTAAATGTTTTAATATCAAAACAGCTTTATCAAACTATAAAACCCATACCTAAATTAGTAAGGTAGCATAACTCACTGTAATAAAATGTTCACACATTATCTTAACTAGCTTACAATTACCTATATACATAAGAGCATTTATTAAGTATTTTCAAATATTTTTTTAATTATTTTAGTGCACATAAATATTTTATAAAAGTGTGGTTTCATCACCTACCACTACTTATGGATTAATCCACACACTCCGAGCATTTTAGTTTTAATATTTGAAAACTTCATCGTTTGGTTTGATTTCGAATTTGAATTCGATCGGGTTTGAATTAACACGAGATTAACAACAGTGACTTTGGTAACGTGGCATCATTAGTATAGATTACTGTAGCATAGTTATCCGGACGTCACAAAATCGATCACGGAGGGCTTCTACATCAACACCATAGCCTCTCCAATGAGTTGTGAGTAGCTTACCACAGACCTTCGGGTCCATAGTTATTAGCTAGATGGCTTCTTCTCTCTCTTTGAATCTCAATACAATGTTCTCCTCCATCTTCTTGGAGATCTATTCGATGTAACTCTTTTTGCAGTGTGTTTGTCGAGCTCCGATGAATTTTGGGTTTATGATCAAGTTTATCTATGAGAAATATTTGAATCTCCTCTGAATTCTTTTATGTATGGTTGGTTATCTTTGCAAGTCTCTTCGAATTATCAGTTTGGTTTGACCTACTGGATTGATCTTTCTTGCAATCGGAGAAGTGCTTAGCTTTGGGTTCAATCTTGCAGTGTCCTTTCCCAGTGACAGCAGGGGCAGCAAGGCACGTATGTATTGTTGCCATCGAGGATAAAAAGATGGGGTTTATATCATATTGCTTGAGTTTATCCCTCTACATCATGTCATCTTGCTTAATGCGTTACTATGTTCTTATGAACTTAATACTCTGGATGCATGCTGGATAGCGGTCAATGTGTGGAGTAATAGTAGTAGATGCAGAATCGTTTCGATCTACTTGTCGCGGATGTGATGCCTATATACATGATCATCCCTAGATATTCTCATAATTTCTTCACCCACTGTAATACTTATGCTATCTTGAGAGAAGCCACTAATGAAACCTATGGCCCCCGGGTCTATTTTCCATCATATAAGTTTCCGATCTACTTTATTTTGCAATCTTTACTTTTCAATCTATATCATAAAAATACCAAAAATATTTATCTTATCTTATTATATCTATCAGATCTCACTTTCGCAAGTGGCCGTGAAGGGATTGACAACCCCTTTGTCGCGTTGGTTGCGAGGTTCTTGTTTTTTGTGTAGGTACGAGGGATTTGCGTGAAGCCTCCTACTGGATTGATACCTTGGTTCTAAAAAACTGAGGGAAATACTTACTCTACTTTGCTGCATCACCCTTTCCTATTCAAGGGAAAACCAACGCAGTGCTCAAGAGGTAGCAAGCATAGCTCTATTCTCTGAGTCACTTGTGATTTATATCTGTTGACCACTATATGAGAAATCTAAAAGACAACAAAACCAAGATCTATCCCTCAACTACGAGTGTCGGTGTACGTAAGTTTGGGCCCTTTTGTACCCCTTGTCCACGGGCAGTTGCAGCCACACCTGCGGCGAGGATTGACGGGGCAATTGGAGGCAAAATACAAGACTACCAAGGCGACATCCAAGCTGGTAACCAGAGAGCAGAAGACAAACTGGACCCCTGGCAAGATCCTTGTCAGGGCGGCTTGTGAAGCCCCGACAAGATCCTTGCCGGGACGGCTTGCGAATCACTTACAAGGCCACCACCCTTGAGGTCGAGAACTCTGGCACCATCGACAACGTCAAGACCAAGACTCTGGGGCACATGCATAGTAGCATGCAGATCTTTGTGAAGATTGGTGGCATGCAGATCTTCGTGAAGACCAGAAGGCGAAGTTCTCGGCAAGGTTCTTGCCAGGGATGACTGCGAGGCCTCGGCAAGACTCTTGCCGGGGAAAATCATGAAGCCACGACAAGGCTTGCACACGACAAGGTTCTGCCACCCTGCCACCGTTCCAGCATAGCGACTAGCATGCCAACCAGGCAAGCACCTCCGTGGTGGCATGCAGATCTTCGTGAAGATCATGTCACCGCTCCAGCGCAACGGCTAGCCAGTCAGCTTGGCACTGCATGCCGCGTCATCTTGGATGCGTGTCAAGACGGAGTGAGGCGGCGATGGATGGAACGGGCTCTATTCTCGTCCCCGATAAAGTTAGGGGGCACGTAAGCAATGCATTTAATGCGTTTGTCCTAAGACTTTAGTGACAAGCACGAACACTATAGCAGCTTTACACCTCCTGTATGCTTCCTCGCCACTTTGGTAGCCCCTTGGTATAAAAGGAGGCCCAAGGCATACTGGAGAAGGATTCAGACTTTTTGGACTTTTCGGCCCAGTTTGCATGCATAACAACTAGCTGAAGCTCAAGAACAGGGAATAGACACTCAAAGCAAGACTAAGGTTTTACGCTCCTCAGCGGCCCAAACCTGGGTAAAAACTCATCGTGTTGATCGCTAGACCCGCTCTTTGTGCACTCCTTTTTCCCTGCCAACTGTAGAAGGGATCCGCGGGATCCCATAGGTGTCATTTCCCCGACATCTTTGGAGTGCTAGGTAGGGGAACAAGGGTTGTGCAAACCAGGTCTAGCAGTTAGCGCGTCAGTTCCTTCATCACCATGTCTCCCAAGAAGAAGACGATTATGGTGATCGGTTTGTCTGCGGCCGATCTGCCCGTGCCAACACGGACGGGCGATGGGGTAGACGCTGGTGGCAGTGGAGATCACGAGAACCCACGCCATTCTGGTAACCAGAGCCAGGTGAGAGGCATCGTCCGCAGCTGCGACGACGACCTGCACGCCGCTGCATCCAAGGACGGAGCCGTGCTGCCTACGGGTGGCGCGGGGACCTCCAAGGGTGGAAAGGCGACCTCCAACACGCCCCACTGGCGCATGCACCGCAGTCTTCCCAGGTCGTACACGACGAGCCGCGCTGCGACGTTGGTGACCCCGGGCATCACCGCGGAAAGAGCCCTCAGCATCATTCTTGAGATGCGCGGGGCCGGCATGCACGCCAAGATGCTGGCGAAAATGGCGCATTGCCGCGCAACCGTGCTGGGGCTCCTTCTAACATATTTAGAAGTCCGAGCACCTCCTGTTCCTCGTGCTTGTCGATGCCACCTACGCCAACAGAGGCGTTGGCACGAGCACAACTACTCCTCGACTTTCCTCTTGCTGCAGAGAAGCAAGAAGAGTGGAGGGATGCTATCCATAGGCTTATTGGCCATGCCAATAAGGATAGCCACTAGGAGGCAAGTCCTTCGCGGCGCCGGTCCACTGAGCCGGTGCGCGCTGGTAGTGGAAGGGTCGGAGGCGCTACAACCATGGTGCACTCCCCCTCCACCACGACAATAGCGGTCGCCAGGTCGCCGGGTCGATGCCCGTTATGACGTATCCACAGCATCGTCCGATCCACTAGCTCGTCCCGACCAATGTCAAGTTCTTCAGGAATGGGACAAAGAGGACGCTCGAACCACCATCGAGCGGTGACGGGAAGTGTGCCATATATCTGATAGGCGTGCAGGGCCCACTGTGTACAGGCCTACGCCAGGGGATTCTGGTGACTTGCCTTATGAGGGTAGGCTGTACAGCTTTTTCCCGTCAGTTGCGGCAGTTGCAGTGGCCCACTACCCGCACATTCAAAGCACAGGTCCCAAAGAAGTACGACGGTAAGACTCATCTGTCCGAGTTCCTGAGCATTTACACCATCGTGATGCAAGCTGCCAGGGCTCTGGATGACAAGGTGCTCGCCAACTACTTCTCGTTGGTGCTCAAGCCCAACGTCAAATTGTGGTTGATGCACCTGCCAATAGATTCCATCTCCTCTTGGTCAGATCTGTGCCACGAGTTTGTTGGCGCCTTTACTGGGGGCCACACAGCTCCTGGCCAGGCAAGTGATTTGCATCTCATCCCCCAAAAGGATGGCGAATGCCCGCGCAAATACATACAAAGATTCAGCCGTGTGCAGTACAACATCCCAGATGTTCATCCTGCCGCTGTCATCAGCGCGTCTCATCAGAACGTGCACAATCGCAAGATGCATGAAGAGCTAGCGATGAACAAGATTAGGGATGTTACCGGGCTTTATTTTCTAGCCGACAAATGTGCTCGAGCTGAACAAGGAAGGACGTACCACGGCGAAGATGCCGGCGCGGGAAGCCACTCTGGAGATGAAGATGTTGTCGCCCCGGCAAAGAAGGGTCGACGACACAACAGGAAGTGCAAGGGCAAGGTCGTGCTTGCCGTCGAGGAATCCGGCAACCCCGGCACCGCCAAGAAGGCCAAGGTTGATGATCCCGGCAAGGAGGTTGCCTGGTGCGACGCTTGCCAGGCTTTGGCGGCTGCAGACAAGCTGGAGGGCTCCGACAAACAATATTGCAAGATCCATTGCACCAAGGGCCATGACCTCCAAAAATACCAGCAAGTTGAGAAGCTTGTTGAGAGGCAGAAGGCTGAGTACGAAAGACAAGACAAAGAGAAGGGTCAGGATGGTGCTGAGGGGTCTGGCAAGAAGCGCGGTGGCCGAGGGGTCGCCGCGGAAAGGACAAGCAATAATACAGGCCTACTCGAAGTCGCGACAAGAAAGAGGGAGTTGATGATCATGATGAGGACGGCGAGTCTAGCGAGCACAAGTTTCAGAAAGCCAAGGAAGCCATGTGCATTGATGGAGGTGCCTCGTTGCATTCTTCTCACCGCCAACTTAAACAGTGGGCGTGCGAGATTAATGCGACAGAGCCGACGATCAATGCCCAGAAGCCACTGAAGTGGTCCAACACACCCATCATGTTTGACGCCAAGGATCACCCTGATCACACAACAGTGGTCGGGTGCTTGCCATTGTTGGTTTCACCAACAATTTGCAACCTCAAGGTGACAAAAATGCTAGTGGGCGGTGGGGCTGGTTTGAACTTAATCTCGCCCAAGGTGATCAAGAGGTTGCAAATTTCTGATAGAGATCTCGAAGAGACAGGCACGTTTCAAGGGATCAATCCAGGGAGAAGCCAGCCTAAGGGAAAGATAACACTACCAGTCACATTTGGTGGTGAGCTAAACTACAGGACAGAGAAGATCATTTTTGATGTTGCCAAAATCCATTTATCGTATAACAGGATCCTTGGCCGTCCAGCACCGGCCAAGTTCATGGCAGCGTCACACTGCGCCTACAACACGCTGAAGGTGCCCGACCCGATGAGCATCATCATTGTCGGCTGCGACAAGAAAGATGCGCTCATCTATGCTGACCAACTCTACTGGGAGGCAGTTGTAGCTCCTGCCGCCAAAGCACTTTCTCCTGCCACTAGAGCTACCAGGGGAAGAAGACCGACAAGACCTCAGTCGCCGGCAAGACCTCTGTCACCGGCAAGACTTCTGGCCCAGGAAAGGCCTCTTGCACCCACTCCGCCAAGCACGCCTCCTCGAATGTTGCGTTCCCATTGAGGACGTGCCAGAGAGCTCCACCGGCAAGAGCAAGAAATCTAAGGCAGCACCACTAGAGACCAAGAAAGTGCTCGTCAAGGAGGACGGTACGGGCGGAGCTTTCACTATAAGCTCCACCCTCGACGGCAAATAGGAAAGCACACTCGTCGCCTTCCTGCGGGTGAATGTCGATGTATTTGCATGGCAAGCATCTGACATCCCCGGCGTTCCCAGGGAGATGATTGAGCACCACCTTGTTGTCTGTCCTCATGTGCAGCCCATCAAGCAGAAGGCCAAGTTTTAGCGACAAGAGTTCATCATCAAAGAGATTAGTTAGTTGGAAGCGGCAGGTTTGGTCAGAGGAGTCCTCCACCCAACATGGTTGGCCAATCCAGTGGTGGCCCGCAAGGCAAACGGGAAATGGAGGTTGTGCATCGATTATACAAATATCAATAAAGCCTATTCAAAGGATCCTTTCCCTTTGCCAAGCATTGACCAGATCGTGGACTCCACTGCCGGGTGCGACTGTTGTCGTTCCTTGACGCCTACTCAGGATACCACCAAATCTTAATGACAAAGGAAGATAAAGAGAAGACTGCATTTATCACCCCATGTGGTACGTATTGTTTTATACGAATGCCTTTCGGTTGGAAAAGCATTGGTTTGACGTTTGCCCGAGCAATCCAAATTGGTTTTTGAGCCCCAGCTACATAGAAATATGGAAGATTATATGGATGACATAGTGGTCAAAACCAAGGACAAGGCAACACTCATGCAAGATTTGGAAGAAACATTCACAAATTTGCGCAATATCAACCTGAAGCTCAATCCTGTGAAGTGTGTGTTCGGTGTCCCATCCAAAAAACTTCTTGGGTTCTTTGTGTCTCAGCGTCAGATCGAAGCAAATCCCGACAAGATCAAGGCGATTGAGCAGATTGAAGCGCCAAGATGAGTCAAAGATGTGTGTAGGCTTGCTGCCTGTGTTGCTGATCTAAATAGGTTCATCTCTAAATCTGCTGAGCGCGCCCTCCCCTTTTTCAAAATCTTGAAAAAGGTAGGTCCAATGAAATGGACTCCAGAAGTGGAGGCAGCGCTACAAGATTTGAAGAGGTACCTCTCCTCTACGCAAATACTAGTCGCACCTAAACCGCGAGAGACGTTGCTGCTATATCTAGCGCCGAGAAGTGAAGCGCCTCTGGTAAGCGGAATTTGGTAAGGAAACAGTTATATAGTGTGCTGAAATTTACTGTTAGTTATTTCTATGGAATATAATCCTTTGAGGGGCTTGTTCAGGGTATCTTCACCCCTAGCAAAAGTGCAAAGAGTTGCTCCTCAACCTATTGAACCTACTGAAAATATTTACTTTGAAATTCATTTGGGTATGATAGAGAAACTGCTAGCTAATCCCTATACAGGAGATGGAACATTACATCCCGATATGCACCTAATCTATGTGGATGAAGTTCGTGGATTATTTAAGCTTGCAGGTATGCCCGAGGATGTTGTCAAGAAGAAGGTCTTCCCTTTATCTTTGAAGGGAAAGGCATTGACATGGTATAGGCTATGTGATGATATTGGATCATGGAACTACAACCGGTTGAAATTGGAATTTCATCAGAAGTTTTACCCTATGCATCTGGTTCATCGTCATCGTAATTATATATATAATTTTTGGCCTCGTGAAGGAGAATGTATCGCTCAAGCTTGGGGGAGGCTTAAGTCAATGTTATATTCATGCCCCAATAATGAGGTCTCAAGAGAAATTATTATTCAAAAAATTTATGCTCGACCTTCTCATAATGATCGCTCCATGCTCGATACTTCTTGTATTGGTTCTTTTATGATGAAGACTATTGAATTCAAATGGGATTTACTGGAAAGAATTAAAAGCAAATATGAAGATTGGGAACTCGACGAAGGTAAGGAGTCAGGTATAACCCCCAAGTTTCATTGTGTTAAATCTTTTATGGATACCGATGCTTTTCGTGAATTTAGCACTAAATATGGACTTGACTCTGAGATAGTAGCTTCTTTCTGTGAATCATTTGCTACTCATGTTGATCTCCCTAAGGAGAAGTGGTTTAAATATCATCCTCCCATTGAAGTAAAGGTAGTAGAACCTATTAAAGTTGAAGAAAAAACTATTACTTATAATGTTGATCCTATTGTTCCTACCGCTTATATTGAGAAACTACCTTTCCTGTTAGAATAAAGGATCATGCTAAAGCTTCAACTATGGTTCGTAAGAGTAATACTAGAACATCTACACCCCCTGAGCAAATTAAATTTGAACCTAGTATTGCTATGGTCAAAGATCTCTTCGTCGATAATATTGATGGGGATGTTATTTACTTCTGTGATGAAGTTGCTAGAATTGCTAAACCCGATACAAAGAGTAAACATAGACCTATTGTTGGTATGCCTGTTGTTTCTGTTAAAATAGGAGATCATTGTTATCATGGCTTATGTGATATGGGTGCTAGTGTGAGTGCAATACCTCATTCCTTATACAAAGAAACTATGCATGATACCGCACCTGCTGAGATAGAAGGTATTGATGTTACTATTAAGCTTGACAATAGAGACACTATTTCACCAATTGGGATTGTTAGAGATGTTGAAGTCTTGTGTGGGAAAGTTAAATATCCTACTTATTTTCTTTCTTGGTTCCCCACAAGATGACTTTTGTCCCATTATATTTGGTAGACCCTTCTTGAATACTGTTAATGCTAAGATAGACTACAAAAATGATATTGTTACTGTTGGTTTAGGGGATATGTCTCATGATTTTAACCTTGCTAAATTTCGTAGACAACCCCATGATAAAGAATTGCCTAGTAAAGATGAAATTATTGGTCTTGCTTCTATTGCCGTGCCTATTAATGATCCTTTAGAACAATATTTCCTCTACCATGAAAATGATATGTTTATGAATGAAAGAAGGGAAATAGATGAAGTATTCTTTAAGAAAGGACCTATCTTGAAACACAACTTGCCTATTGAAATCCTTGGGGATCCTCCTCCACCCAACGGCGATCCCGTGTTTGAGCTTAAACAATTACCTGATACTCTTAAATATGCTTATCTCGATGAAAAGAAGATATATCCTATTACTATTAGTGCTAACCTTTCAGAGGATGAAGAAGAGAAATTATTGAAAACTCTGAAGAAGCGCCGTGCTACTATTGGATATACTCGTGATGATCTTAAGGGTATTATTCCCACTCTATGTCAGCACAAAATAAAACTGGAGAAAGATGCTAAACCAGTTGTTAATCATCAACGACAGTTAAATCCTAAGATGAAAGAAGTGGTAAGAAATGAAATACTAAAGCTTCTAGAGGCATGTATAATTTACCCTGTTGCTAATAGTCAGTGGGTAAGTCTCGTTCATTGTGTCCCTAAGAAGGGAGGTATTACTGTTGTTCCTAATAATAAGGATGAATTGATCCCACAAAGAAGTTACATGTTATAGAATGGTAATTGATTTCCGCAAATTAAATAAAGCTACTAGAAAGATCATTACCCTCTACCTTTTATCGATCAAATGCTAGAAAGACTATCCAAACATACACATTTTTGCTTTCTAGATGGTTATTATGGTTTCTCTCAAATACATGTGTCACGAGAGGATTGGGAAAATACCACTTTACTTGCCCTTTCGGTACCTTTGCTTATAGACGTATGCCTTTTGGTTTATGCAATGCACCTGCTACCTTTCAAAGATGTATGACTGCTATATTCTCTGACTTTTGTGAAAAGATTGTTGAGGTTTTCATGGATGATTTCTCTGTTTACGGAACTTCTTTTGATGATTGCTTAAGCAACCTTGCTCGAGTTTTGCAGAGATGTGAAGAAACTAATCTTGTCTTGAATTGGGAGAAGTGCCACTTTATGGTTAATGAAGGTATTGTCTTGGGTCATAAAATTTCTGAAAGAGGTATTGAAGTTGATAAAGCTAAAGTAGATGCTATTGAAAAAATGCTGTGTCCTAAAGATATCAAAGTTATAGGAAATTTCCTTGGTCGTGCTGGTTTCTATAGGAGGTTTATTAAAGACTTCTCTAAAATTTCTAGGCCTCTCACCAATCTCTTGCAAAAATATGTTCCTTTTGTTTTTGATGATGACTGTGTAGAAGCATTTGAAATACTTAAGAAAGCCTTGATTTCTGCACCTATTGTTCAGCCACCTGATTGGAATTTACCCTTTGAAATTATATGTGATGCTAGTGATTATGATGTTGGTGCTGTACTAGGACAAAGAGTTGATAAGAAATTAGATGTTATCCAATAAGCTAGTAAAACTCTAGACAGTGCCCAGAGAAATTATGTTACTACTGAAAAAGAATTTTTAGCAGTTGTATTTGCTTGTGATAAGTTCAGACCTTATATTGTTGATTCCAAAGTAAATGTTCACACTGATCATGCTGCTATTAAATATCTTATGGAAAAGAAAGATGCTAAACCTAGACTTATTAGATGGGTTCTCTTGCTACAAGAATTTGATTTGCATATTATTGATAGAAAGGGAGCTGAGAACCCCGTTGCAGACAACTTGTCTAGGATAGAAAATGTTCTTGATGACCCACTACCTATTGATGCTCTTTGCGGATGATGTGGTGCTAGTTGACGATAGTCGGGCGGGGGTAAATAGGAAGTTAGAGTTATGGAGACAAACCTTGGAATCGAAAGGGTTTAGGCTTAGTAGGACTAAAACCGAGTACATGATGTGCGGTTTCAGTACTACTAGGTGTGAGGAGGAGGAGGTTAGCCTTGATGGTCAGGTGGTACCTCAGAAGGACACCTTTCGGTATTTGGGGTCAATGCTGCAGGAGGATGGGGGTATTGATGAAGATGTGAACCATCGGATCAAAGCCGGATGGATGAAGTGGCGCCAAGCTTCTGGCATTCTCTATGACAAGAGAGTGCCACAAAAGCTAAAAGGCAAGTTCTACAGGACGGCGGTTTGACCCGCAATGTTGTATGGCGCTGAGTGTTGGCCGACTAAAAGGTGACATGTTCAACAGTTAGGTGTGGTGGAGATGCGTATGTTGAGATGGATGTGTGGCCACACGAGGAAGGATCGAGTCTGGAATGAAGATATACGAGATAGAGTTGGGGTAGCACCAATTGAAGAGAAGCTTGTCCAACATCGTCTGAGATGGTTTGGGCATATCCAGTGCAGGACTCCAGAATCTCCAGTGCATAGCGGATGGCTAAAGCATGTGGAGAATGTCAATAGAGGGCGGGGTAGACCGAATTTGACATGGGAGGAGTCCGTCAAGAGAGACCTGAACGATTGGGGTATCACCGAAGAGCTAGCTATGGACAGGGGGTGCATTGAAGCTTGCTATCCATGTGCCAGGGCCATGAGTTGGTTGCGAGATCTTATGGGTTTCACCTCTAGCCTACCCCAACTTGCTTGGGACTAAAGGCTTTGTTGTTGTTGTTGTTGTTGTTGACCCACTACCTATTGATGATAGCTTTCCTGATGAACAATTAACCATCTGATACTTCTCCAACGTATCTACAATTTTTGATTGTTCCATGCTATTATATTACCCGTTTTGGATGTATATGGACTTTACTTTACACTTTTATATCATTTTTGGGACTAACCTACTAACCGGAGGCCCAACCCAAATTGTTATTTTTTGCCTATTTCAGTGTTTCGAAGAAAAGGAATATCAAACGGAGTCCAAACGGAATGAAACCCTCAGGAGCGATCTTTTTGGAACAAACACAATCTAGGAGACTTGGAGTGGACGTCAAGAAGCAGCCGAGGCGGCCACGAGGCAGGAGGGCGCGCCCTAGGGGGGTGGGCGCACCTCCACCCTCGTGGCCCCTCGTGGTTCAACTGACCTACTTCTTCCTCCTATATATATCCATGTACCCCGAGAACATCCAGGAGCACCACGAAAAACTATTTCCACCGCCGCAACCTTCTGTATCCACGAGATCCCATCTTGGAGCCTTCGTCGGTGCTCCGCCGGAGGGGGAATCGACCATGGAGGGCCTCTACATCATCTCCAAGGCCTCTCCGATGAGTTATGAGTAGTTTACCACAGACTTTCTTGATCTTCTTGGAGATCTATTCGATGTAACTCTTTTTGCGGTGTGTTTGTCGAGATCCGATGAATTGTGGGTTTATGATCAACTTTATCTATGAGAAATAACTGAATCTCCTCTGAATTCTTTTATGTGTGATTAGTTATCTTTGCAAGTCTCTTTGAATTATCAATTTGGTTTGTCCTACTAGATTGATCTTTCTTGCAATGGGAGAAGTGCTTAGCTTTGGGTTCAATCTTGCGGTGTCCTTTCCCAGTGACAGCAGGGGCAGCAAGGCACGTATTGTATTGTTGCCATCGAGGATAAAAATATGGGGTTTATATCATATTGCTTGAGTTTATCCCTCTACATCATGTCATGTTGCTTAATGCGTTACTCTGTTCTTATGAACTTAATACTCTAGATGCAGGCAGGAGTCGGTCGATGTGTGGAGTAATAGTAGTAGATGCAGAATCGTTTCAATCTACTTGTTGTGGACGTGACGCCTATATACATGATCATGCCAAGATATTCTCATAACTATGGACTTTTCTATCAATTGCTTGACAGTAATTTGTTCACCCATCGTAATACTTATGCTATCTTGAGAGAAGCCACTAGTGAAACCTATGGCCCCTGGGTCTATCTTTTATCATATAAGTTTCCGATCTACTTTTATTTGCATCTTTACTTTCCAATCTATATCATAAAAATACCAAAAATATTTATCTTATTATCTCTATCACATCTCACTTTTGTAAGTTTCCGTGAAGGGATTGAAAACCCCTTTATCGCGTTGGTTGCGAGGTTCTTGTTTGTTTGTGTAGGTACGAGGGACTTCTATGGAGCCTCCTACTGGATTGATACCTTGGTTATCAAAGACTGAGGGTAATACTTACGCTACTTTGCTGCATCACCCTTTCCTCTTCAAGGGAAAACCAACGCAGTGCTCAAGAGGTAGCACCATCATAAATGCTTCTCGTACTGCTCCATGGGATGCTGATTATGCTAATTACATTGTTGCTCAATTTATATCACCTAGTTTCACATAGCAGCAAAAGAAAAAAGTTTTCTCTGATTTAAGACATTACTTTTGGGATGACCCACACCTTTATAAAGGAGTAGATGGTGTTATTAGGCGTTGTGTGCCTGAGCATGAACAGGAACAGATCCTACGCAAGTGTCACTCCGAGGCTTACGTAGGACACTACGCTAGAGATAGAACTGCACATAAGGTATTGCAATAAGTTTTTATTGGCCTACTCTTTTTAAAGATGCCCGTAAGTTTGTCTTGTCTTGCGATGAATGTCAAAGAATTGGTAATATTAGTAGACGTCAAGAAATTCCTATGAATTATTCACTTGTTATTGAACCATTTGATGTTTGGTGCTTTGATTGTATGGGACCTTTTCCTTCCTCCAATGGGTATACACACATTTTAGTTGTTATTGATTACGTTACTAAGTGGGTAGAAGCTATTCCAACTAGTAGTGCTGATCATAACATTCTATTAAGATGCTTAAAGAAGCTATTTTTCTGAGGTTTGGAGTCCCTAGATATTTGATGACTGATGGTGGTTCACATTTTATTCATGGTGCTTTCCATAAAATGCTTGCTAAGTATGATGTTAATCATAGAATTGCATCTCCATATCATCCTCAGTCTAGTGGTCAAGTAGAATTGAGTAATAGAGATATTAAATTGATTTTGCACAAGACTGTTAATAGATCTAGAAAGAATTGGCCCAAGAAACTTGATGATGCATTATGGGCCTATAGAACTGCGTATAAAAATCCTATGGGTATGTCTCCATATAAAATGGTTTATGGAAAAGCATGTCACTTACCTCTTGAACTAGAACATAAGGCATATTGGCTATTAAAGAGCTCAATTATGATTTAAAACTTGCCAGTGAGAAGAGATTATTTGACATTAGCTCACTTGATGAATGGAGAACCCAGCCTATGAGAATGACAAGTTGTTTAAAGAAAAAGTTAAAAGATGGCATGACAAAAGGATACAAAAGCGTGAGTTTAATGTAGGTGATTATGTTTTGCTACACAACTCTCATTTAAGATTTTTTTGCAAGAAAACTTCTCTCTAAATGGGAAGGTCCTTACATTATTGAGGAGGTCTATCGTTCGGGTGCCATCAAAATCAACAACACCGAAGGCACAAATCCGAAGGTCATAAATGGTCAAAGAATCAAGCATTATATCTCAGGTAATCCCATAAATGTAGAAACAAATGTTATTGACACTGTAACCCCGGAGGATTACATAAGGGACACTTTCCAGCATGTCTCAGACTCTGAAAAGGAATAGGTATGTGGTACGGTAAGTAAACTGACTCCAAAACTGTTCAAATAGCATTTTTTTCTCCATTCTGGAATATTTAAAAAATTAGGAAAACTGAAAGTAGTCCAAAATAGACACGAGGCATCCACGAGGGTGGAGGGCGTGCCCTACCTGCCTGGACGTGCCCCCCCCCCCCCCGCCTCATGTCCACCTCGTGTGCCCACCGGACTCCGTTTTCTTGCACGATACTTCTTTTAGTCGGTAAAAATTCTTTATATAATCTCCCAAAGGTTTTAACCACCGTACCACGGCAAAATCCTGTGTTTTTGTTTCAAGCTGTTTTTTGATAGATCTAGATCACCATGACGTCTCCAAGCGCCCCCAAGGACAAATTTTTCGAGAAGGTCATCAACCCTTACCTTGCAGAGGTGCTGCAACACCCTCAAACCATTGAGATGCGTGAGGGGGTGCTGCAGATCCACGACGGTGACGGACCGAAGAGGACCAGAAGCATGGATACAAGACTCAAAGCAATGGAGCAACAACTTTTCAAGTGCCAAGGGATGGTGGAACGCGGACTCAATG
Organism: Triticum timopheevii; assembly: GCA_963921465.1. Lineage (NCBI taxonomy): Eukaryota > Viridiplantae > Streptophyta > Magnoliopsida > Poales > Poaceae > Triticum > Triticum timopheevii. The sequence goes on from OY997268.1 coordinate 337,369,763, forward strand.
CCAATCACGTGATGATCATGGAGTTCACCAACAACCACAAGCTGGATGCCAAGGAGGCCATCTTCAAGCTTCACTAGAAAATCGAGCACCTCCAGGCCCAGATCTATGACCTACAAAACCAAAACTATGAGTATGAATATAGATTCAAGAGGATGAGTTTGGCTGCAGATTTGAGGATCCCGGGGACTCGTTCATATTTCTATGATGGTGAGCCTATGCCTTGGAAGATGGACGACAAGCCTACATCATCAACAACTCCATCATCACAACCTCCGAGGAAAGAGACATAAATACATGGGTATGGGCACTCCCCTTGGCAACTGCCAAGCTTGGGGGAGTTGCCCCGGTATCGTATCACCATCACACTTCCATCTTTACCGTTTTTCTTAGTTTGATTCTTTTGGTTATATCTTGATCTAGTAGAATAAAGTTTTAGCATGATCTAGCTTTGAGTTTTGTTTTGATCTCTATCTATGTAACCGAGTCCGTGAGCTATATATAATAAAGAGTAGTTTTGAGTTGAGGGCTTTTACTATCTTTCTATGATCTTGAAGGAATAAAAGAAAGAACAAAAAGAAATAAAAATATCATATTGATCTGATGGAGAGTAATGACTTCACATATAAAGGGTATGATGAATAAAAGTTGTTGAGAGTCGACAAACATAGTTTTGGTCATCGTTGCAATTAATAGGAAGTAATAAAGAAAGAGAGGTTTTTACATATAAATATACTATCTTGGACATATTTTATGATTATAAGCACTCATTAAAATATGACATTCTAAAAAGTTGATATTGGACAAGGAAGACAACGTAATGGGTTATGTTTTCTTATATCCGAATAAGTTATATTGTCATGGATCATCCAACATGTTGAGCTTGCCTTTCCCCCTCATGCTAGCCAAATCCTTTGCACTAAGTAGAGATACTACTTGTGCTTCCAAACATCCCTAAACCCAGTTTTGCCATGAGAGTCCATCATACCTACCTATGGATTGACTAAGATCCTTCAAGTAAGTTGTCATCGGTGCAAGCAATAAAAATTGCTCTATAAATATGTATGATCTATTAGTGTGAAGAAAATAAGCTTTATACGAGCTTGTGATATGGAAGAAATAAAATTGACGGACTGCATAATAAAGGTCCCTATCACAAGTGGCAATATAAAGTGACTTTCTTTTGCATTAAGATTTTGTGCATCCAACCATAAAAGCGCATGACAACCTCTGCTTCCCTTTGTGAAGGGCCTATCTTTTATTTTTACCTTCTACCCTTATATAAGAGTCATGGTGATCTTCACCTTTCCTTTTTACACTTTATCCTTTGGCAAGAACTATGTGTTGGAAAGATCCTGATATATATATCCACTTGGATGTAAGTTTTCATAAAGTATTATTGTTGACATTACCCTTGAGGTAAAAGTTTGGGAGGCGAAACTATAAGCCCCAATCTTTCTCTGTGTTCGATTGAAACTTTGTACCCATAAGTATCGCGTGAGTGTTAGCAATTGTGAAAGACTAAATGATAGTTGAGTATGTGGACTTGCTGAAAAGCTCTTATATTGCCTTTTTCCGATGTTGTGATAAATTGCAATTGCTTTAATGACTAAGATCATAGTTTGTTAGTTTTCAATGAAGTTTATGATTTATACTTTACATTGTGAATAGATTGTTACTTTAGCATAAGAAATCATATGACAATATATGTTAATGTCCTAAAGATGATCATGATGCCCTCATGTCCATATTTTATTTCATCGACACCTCTATCTCTAAACATGTGGACATATTTTTTGATATCGGCTTTCGTTTGAGGCAAGCGAGGTCTAAGCTTGGGGGAGTTGATACATCCATTTTGCATCATGCTTTAATATCAATATTTATTGCATTATGGGTTGTTATTACACGTTATGTCACAATACTTATGCCTTTTTCTCTCTTATTTTATAAGGTTTACATGAAGAGGGAGAATGCCGGCAGATGGAATTCTGGGCTGGAAAAGGAGCAAACATTATAGACCTGTTCTGCACAACTCCAAAAGTCCTGAAACTCCACGGAAATCAGTTTTGGAATATATTAAAAATATTGGGTGAAGAACGCACCAGATGGGGGCCACCCACCAGCCACGAGGGTGGAGGGCGCGCCCTACCCCCTGGGAGCGCCCCCTACCTCGTGGGCCACTTGGAAGGCCCCCAATGTCCATCTTCTACTCTATGGTGTCTTTTGCCCTGGAAAAAAATCATAAGGAAGCTTTTGGGACGAAGCGCCGTCGTCTTGAGGTGGAACCTGGGTAGGACCAATCTAGGGCTACGGCGGAGCTGTTCTGCTGGGGAAACATCCCTCCGGGAGGGGGAAATCATCGCCATCGTCATCACCATCGATCCTCTCATCGAGAGGGGGTCAATCTCCATCAACATCTTCACTAGCACCATCTCTTCTCAAACCCTAGTTCATCTCTTGTATCCGATCTTTGTCTCAAAACCTAAGATTGGTACCTGTGGGTTGCTAGTAGTGTTGATTACTCCTTGTAGTTGATGCTGGTTGGTTTATTCAGTGGAAGATCGTATGTTCAGATCCTTAATGCTATTCAACACCCCTCTGATTATGATCGTGAATACGATTTGTGAGTAGTTACTGTTCCTGAGGACATGGGAGAAGTCTTGTTATTAGTAATTGTGTGAATTTGGTATTCGTTCGATATTTTGATGAGATGTATGTTGTCTCTCCTCTAGTGGTGTTATGTGAATGTCGACTACATGGAACTTCACCATGATTTGGGCCTAGGGGAAGGCATTGGAAGTAATAAGTAGATGATGGGTTGCTAGAGTGACAGAAGCTTAAACCCTAGTTTATGCGTTGCTTCGTAAGGGGCTGATTTGGATCCATATGTTTCATGCTATGGTTAGGTTTACCTTAATTCTTCTTTCGTAGTTCTGGATGCTTGCAAGAGGGGTTAATCATAAGTGGGATGCTTGTCCAAGGAAGGGCAGTGCCCAAGCACCGGTCCACCCACATATCAAATTATCAAAGTAACGAACGCGAATCATATGAGCATGATGAAAACTAGCTTGACAGTAATTCCCATGTGTCCTCGGGAGCGCTTAGCTTAATATAAGAGTTCGTCCAGGCTTATCCTTTGCTATAAAAAGGATTGGGCCACCTTGCTGCACCTTGTTTACTCTTGTTACTTGTTACCCGTTACGAATTATCTTATCCCAAAACTATTTGTTACCGATAATTTCAGTGCTTGCATAGAATACCTTACTGAAACTGCTTGTCATTTCCTTCTGCTCCTCATTGGGTTCGGCACTCTTACTTATCGGAAGGACTATGATAGATCCCCTATACTTGTGGGTCATCACTGACGACCTATCAAAACGTGCTGCCCTCAAGTCACCTATGGAACCAGGGACCTTTGTGCTCAAATTAACTCAGCCATCTGTTGAACCATCGACATGACAAAATAAGCGAAGGAAGTCCGGCCCCGGCAAGTACTTTCCCGCTGAGCTCCCAAGAGCCGCCGGCAAGGTAGTTGCCAGGGACCCCAAGCTTGCCGGGGAGCAGCTGGCTCTGGCAGGGCCTCAAGCCTTTGCCATAGAGACAACTGCTCCCACAGCAGAGGACATGCCTTTAGTCCTTGCCGTCGAGCCTCAGGCTCCGGCATGGGCATAGCACATCGTTCGGTTCCTCCAAACAGGGGACCTCCCTGAGGAACAGGAAGAAGCAGAGAAAGTAGCCCGTCGGTCCAGCATGTACCAGTTTGCGGATGATGTCTTGTACAGGAAAAGACCGAACAACGTGAAATTGAAGTGCATTCCTTGGGAGGATGGACTGGAGCTGTTGGCAGAGATACATGGAGACATATATGGCTCTCACATTGGATCAAGAGATCTTGCCGACAAGGCATTCCAGCAAGGTTTCTTTTGGCCCACCGCCCTCCGGGATGCAACTTCGCTAGTGACCAAGGAAAAGCGTGTCAATTTTAGTCAAAGAAATTGCATCAGCCAGCTCAAGCTCTTCAGACGATCCCTCTTTCCTGGCTATTTTCGGTCTGGGGGCTCGACATACTAGGCTCGTTTCCCCGTGTTGTCGGGGGCTTTGAGTACTTGTACATCACAATTGACAAGTTCACAAAGTGGCCAGAAGTGGAAGTAGTGAGAAAGGTGACAGCACAATCAGCCGTCAAGTTCTTTAGAGGACCAGTCTATCATTTTGGTGTACCAAACAGAGTCATCACCGACAACGGCACGCAGTTCACAAGCTGCACCTTCAAAGTATATCTAGGACCTCGGCAACAAAGTCTGTTTTGGTTCTGTTGCTCATCCAAGAAGCAACGGCCAGGTAGAAAGGGCAAATGCTGAAGTGCTCCAGGACCTCGAAACAAGAACTTTTGACAGGATTCACAAATGCGGAAGACGCTGGATTGATGAGTTGCCAGCGGTTCTTTGGTCAATCAGGACGACACCAAGTCGAGCCACCGGCCAGAAGCCCTTCTCCCTGGTGTACGGGGCAGAAGCAGTCCTCCCCATAGAACTCATATACAGGTCACCTTGAGTGCTCGCTTATGATGAGGTTGAGCAAGAGTAGTTGCGCCAAGATGATGCTATGCTCCTTGAGGAAGATCGTCTTTAGGCTGCTGTGCGAGCGACGCACTACCAGCAAGCCTTGCGCTGCTACCACAGCCGCAAGGTTCACGCCCAAAGCCTTGAGGAAGGCGACCTTGTTCTTTGGCGTGTTCAGTCTGCCAAGAATTCCAACAAGTTGATGCCAAAGTGGGAAGGCCCTTATCGGGTAATACGAGTCACCAGGCCTGGTGCAATCCGCCTGGAGACTGAGGATGGCATTCTAGTGAGCAACTCCTGGAATATCGAACATCTTTGCAAGTTTTACCCATAAGGCGCGGTTGCCGGGTCCCCCGGCAACCCCATTTTGTACTAGCCTTGCCGGTGAGGCATATAGCCCTATGTACAGAGACAGGCACAGACCCTGCGCGAGTTGAATAAGTTTGAGTATGTATAGTTCTTGTTGATTTCCATGTTTATGTATATATATATGCATGCCTGTCGAGGATATTGTGCTACTTTTTTTCCAGCAAGTACTGATGAACCGCCAAGGTTCCGTTTTCCTATTTTCTCTTCTTTCTTTTTCTCAAAAGACAGAAGGTTTCCTTCGCATATAATCCAAGTTTGCCGGGGGGATAGAGAGTATGGGCACCAACATGCACCGTTCGAAGTGGCGTCTTGCGGAAAAGAACACATCAGTGAAAAGCTAAGTCGCGTGAAATCTTGAGTTTTTTTCATTTTAATGTAAAGTTATTTTCCTCGAATGGTTTCCATTATTGTATGGAAAACCAGCACGTGAAGGAAACCTGTCACAATTGGTTGCGCCCTTGTTCTGTTTCGACTCCGCTTAGGAGTTCAAGTGGCTGCACTAAGAGCGGCAAGGTGTTTTGCCGACAGCGACACCCTCAGCAGGCTGCTAAGGATCCATTCCTCAGTGCGCTCGCGGCAAGGGTGTGTGCACCGGCAAGCCTTTCCACATAAGCGTAGGATGTATGCCATACAAGGAGGGACCAAACAAGTTGTAAGTGCATCTAGTGCCCCTTAGTGATTTTGGTGTATTGAAGACTTATAGGTTAAGTGACTGATGCGTTTGTGAGTGTACACAGGTCTATAAGTCTATGAGGAGTTTGATATTTACAGAGAAAGTCGACCCCCTAAAAATGAAGTTCTTCGACTGAAGACTTTGATATTCTGAAGACTTTCTGAAGACTTTGAAAGTGAAAAAATTGGTGTGACCTTGAAGACTTGGTATTCATTTGAGGAATATGAAGCGTGAAGACTTTTGTTTTCGTAGTTTCATTTTCTCTTTCTTGAGTCATAGGAAACACCGTACTGTTAAAGGGGGTCGAGGAAATACTAAGGAAAAATTTCCATGTGATGCTCAACTCAAAATCCTACACCTACCAATCCCTTCGAGTGAAGCCATTGGAAATCTCATACAGTTCAGTCAATTTCTTCAGTGACAGAGACGCAGTTCTTCTGGTCACTGAGGACCTTGCTCTGACTGAGGAGTTAGGAATTCGCCAGTGCGAATTGCCTACACAGTGAGGAACATGATAGCCCTGAGGAATTTGAGAGTCAAATTTCCGACCGTTGCTGTGCTGCGCGCCGGCTGTCCAAAATATCCTATCCACCTAACGGTCATATCATTAAAGGGCATTTATGTCTTATCATGTCGGGCTGCTCCCTAGGCTATAAATAGCCGCCCCCTACAACCACTAGTTGGTTGGCTGCTCCGAGAGAACTTGACACTTGTCATTTGAGAGCAACCCATCCTCCGAGGACTTTGAGCGAAAATCATCAAGTGAGGAAAATCCCAAAACCAAACCCCCACAAACCCAAGTGATTGAGCATCACTGAAGAAATTGATCCTGCATGGATCCGACGCTTGTTACCTTTGAAGACTGTGCTTCTTACAGATGGTTAGGTGTCAAGGTCTAGAGCATCCAAGAGGAATTGTGGATCGCCGAGTGACCAAGTCTATGAAGGTTTGGAAGTCACCTGAAGACTTACCACAAGTGATTGGACGAGACCTGCGTGGTCTTAGTTCAAGGAGAATACGGTGAGGACTGGGTGTCCTGAGTTGCGGCTCAGAGACTGGGTGTCCGGGACTGCGTGTCCTTGAGTTTAAATACTCAGCCGCTCCAACCAGACGTACAACTGAGACAGCAGTTGGAACTGGTTTACCAAATCACTGTCTTCACCAACTAACTAGTTCTATTTCCTCAACTCTTTCATTTCCTCATGATTGTGTTGTATGTTGTTCATATCTGTGCTTGAAGACATTGACTGAAGACTTTCACAAATTCCTCAGTTCAATTTCTTCAGTCTGTTTGTCTTCATCTTGTTATCCTGTGTTTACGCTTTCTGTACTCTGTGCTAGTCTTCATTTCATCATGATGACTATGTTTGTATCCTGTTATGTTTACTTCTGAGTACTTATTCCGCTGCAAGTAGTTCTTCGCTAAGGAATTTCCTCATCAGCAAATTCCTCAGTGAAGAATTCATAAAAATCGCCTATTCACCCCCCTCTAGTCGATATAACGCACTTTCAATTGGTATCAGAGCAAGGTACTACCTTGTTCTGTGTGATTTTGGTTTAACCGCCTGGAGTTTTAGTTATGTCGACCGCAGGTATGATCAAGGTCTCGGCTGGGTGTCCTACCTTTGATGGAACGGACTACCCCTACTGGAAGAACAAGATGCGAATGCATCTTGAGGCAATTGATAACGATCTCTGGTATGTTGTGGAAAATGGTGTCCCCTCTGTCACTCCCTCACTGAACGCTACCGATGTGAAGAGATTCAAACAACTCGATTCTCAAGCGAAGAATATCATATGTGGTCATCTGAGCAAAGGACAGTATGGAAGAGTGAGTGCTTTGGAAACTGCTAAGCTTATCTGGGATAGGCTGTCCAAAGTAAATGAAGGAGTTTCAACTCAGCATGACTCTCGAGTCGATGTTCTTCGGAATCTCTTCAACCGCTTCAAAAGACTTGACAATGAGAATGTCCAACAAACCTTTGATCGCCTCACTGACATCTCAAATGAGCTTCAAGCCCTCGGTGCCACTGACATCACTGATCATGAAGTTGTGAAGAAACTGTTGAGATCGCTTGATTCCTCATTTGATACTCTGGGACTGATGATACAAGAACGTGCTGACTACAAGTCGCTTGATCCTGCTGATATCCTCGAAAGGCTAAACACTCACGAGTTCCATCTTGCTGAAAAGAGAGATCTCTATGGTTCAAACTATGGCAAACCACGTGCCCTGAAGGCCAAGGCTGTGTCTGACTCTGAATATGAGGATTCTGGTAGTAGCCTTGGTGACCCTGAAGAACTGAGCCAGGATCTAGCACTGCTTGTGAAGAAATTCCAGAAGTTCACAAGACGTGGTCGCTTTGGAAAATCCTCAAGAGGCAATGATTCCTCATCCAGTGACTATAAGAGAAGGCTTTGCCACAAATGCAAGAAGCCTGGTCACTATATTCAAGATTGTCCTCAGTGGGAAAAGGAAATGAAGAAGAAGAAATACAAGGATTACAGTTCTGATGATGCGAAGAAGAAGAAGAAATCGTCAAAATCTTCGTCATCAAAATCCTCGAAGTCTTCATCTCACAAGAAGAGCAGCTCCAAGAAGGCTCGGGCATTCATTGGCAAGGAGATGGACTCTGAAGCTGAATCTGAGGAAAATGATGAAGAGGAGGCGTCTGAAGAATCTGAGTCTGGTGTGGCGAGTCTGGCCGTTGCTACTGCCTTCGTCAGCAAGTCCATCTTCAACACTGAAGAAACTCACTCCACCGACAAACCTGATGAAGATAATGATGGCTACGCTCCCACCTATTGCTTCATGGCGAAAGGTGCTAAGGTACTCAAATACAACTCCTCTGAATCTAGTGAAAATGAATCCGATGAGGATCTCAAGCCCAACTACTCTAAACTTGCTAAGATTGCTGTGAAACAACAACGGGCTCTTGAAAAGGTTCAAAACATGCTAGATAAAAGTGACGATATGTTGGGTGAAGAAATGGATCGCACTAAAGCCTTGACTGAAAATCTTCAGAGACTTCAGTCTAGGTTTGATAACCTTCAAGGTCATCATAACTCTCTCTTGTCTGATCATGAGAAACTTTCTTATGAATTTCTTCAAGAAAAGCAAGATCACGAGAAGCTTTCTCTTGAATCTCTTCAAAGAAAGGAAGATCTTGAAAAGCTAAGAGTGTGTTATGAAGATCTTCAGAAGGAGCGCGATTCATTACTAGCTCAACAAATCAGCGCCTCTCAGGAAGAATTTGTTCCCCCATGCTTAAAGTGCATTGAACGTGAATCTGCTAATTCTTCACCTGAATGTTCAAATGCTTCAACTGTTATAAATTCTTCATCTGCCCTTGCTATCACTAATTCCTCGTCTGAGGACATTGCTAGTATCACTGACAATGCAGGGCTGAAGGAACTCTACATGATAGGCATGTACAAAAGCCTCAAAGGGCATCAGACACTTTGTGATGTGCTCAAAAAGCAGATCCTCAACAGAAACCCTAGGAAAGAGGGTATTGCCTTTGAGAGGAAACTCAATGCTGATGGAACATATTGGAAGCCTGAGCAGTACCCCAAAACCTCATGGGTGGCTGCAAAGGGACCTCCAGTTGATCCATCTAACTTGTCTGGCTTTACATGTGAATCTCCTCATTCTTCTAATGAGTCTTTTGACTCCAACTATAAACTGTTCAAAAATTAGAATGGTGAAGTATTTGCTAGATATGTTGGCACTAACTGCACGAACGGTTCCCCTATGAAGAAAATCTGGGTTCCCAAAAGTTGTGTTGAAAGTCTTCAGGTGAATGTCCTCATGACACCACCTGTGAAGAACAGAAACCCCAGATCAAATTCTTCATATGGACCAAATTCTTCATATGGATCCAAGTCCTCTTATGGATCAAATTCTTCACATGGATCAAAGTCCTCATATGATTATCATCGTGCTAACAACTCTGTCTCGCAGGGTAGAGCTAAGGGCTATGAATATGTGCATTATTCTTCAAACCATTATGTTCATAAGTCCTCGAAGAATTACTCTGCTTATTCATATGCTTACCCTAACCCCTCTTATGTGAAACGAAATGGTTTGGCATCTTTGCCACCTTTCTCATATGGTGCTCGCAGAATGATGAACTCTTTGCCACCCCTCCAGATGTGGGTGGTGAAGAAAAAGAACTAATCTCTTCTGCAGGGTCAGGTCTCCAGACGTGCTTTAACGTCTGAAGAATTTGCTGGGGACCTGACAAAAATGCCTGAAAGGACACAGGCAAATCATGATGAAATGAACTTTCATTTCACACGTCCTCATACTGCTATATATATGTTTTCTGCTTGATGAAATTCATCTGATGAACTTGATATCATATTCTTCACTGATGAAGCATATGAGATTGTAAGTTACACTAATTCATCTGCAGGATGATCAACCAAAAACCACTGAGTGGGTCCTCGATAGTGGATGTACAAATCACATGACTGGTGACAAGAATCTATTGATGGATGCTCCCTTATCACCGTCACCTCTAAAGCATATCATCTTTGCTGACAAAGGCAAAAGTCAGGTATTTGGTCTTGGTAAGGTTTCTATCTCTAAGGATAAGCACATGGACAAAGTCATGCTTGTTGAGTCCTTAGGATACAATCTCATGTCAGTCTCAATGCTTTGTGATCTTGATATGGTTGTTGTCTTCGGCAAATATCGCTGTGTTGTGATTATGGAAGCTGACAATTCCAAAGTCTTCGAAGGCTTTAGGAGAGGAGATCTGTATATTGTTGATTTCTCTACAGGACCACAACCAGCCGTGTGTCTACTTGCAAAAGCTTCAGAAGGCTGGCTATGGCATCGACGACTTGGTCACGCAGGCATGAGGAATTTGAACACGCTTGCGAAGAAGAAGCATGTCATTGGCATTGAGAATGTCAAATTCCTCAAGGATCACTTATGCGGAGCCTGTGAAGCTGGAAAAATGACCAAGGCCAAGCATCCAGCGAAGACTATCATGACCACTACCCGTCCATTCGTATTGCTTCACATGGACCTCTTCGGACCTAATCATTACTCAGCAGTCACTAATGATGCATCTCTTTATGGTTTTGTCATTGTTGATGATTATTCTCGATATACATGGGTACACATTGTTGCTTACAAACATGAAGTGCAGGAAGTCTTCAAACGATTTTCCTCGAGGGCTTCAACCAACTTTGGTGTGAAGATCAAGCATATCAGAAGTGACAATGGAACTGAGTTCAAGAATTCCGGTCTTGATGCTTATCTTGATGAACTTGGTATTACTCATGAGTTATCTGCTCCCTATACTCCTCAGCAGAATGGCGTCGTGGAGCGCAAGAATAGAACTCTTGTTGAGATGGCTCGCACTATGCTTGATGAATACAAAACGCCTCAGCGTTTTTGGATTGATGCAATTGATACTGCGTGCCACATCATCAACAGAGTATATCTTCACAAATTCTTCAAGAAGACTGCATATGAACTCCTCACTGACAAGAAACCCAATAGAGCACCTACCTTCTGTGTTAGATGAACCAGCACCTGAAGATGCTATCAAGCTCAAGGAAACTGAGGATGTCATTCCGACTGAAGAATCTGCTGAAGAATTCATTCCTGTTCATGAAGAACGTCGAGCTGATGCACTTGAAGAACATGATGAGGAAAATGGTGCTGAAGAAAATGCTGATCAAAATCCTCAGCGACAGCCAACTCATCCACGCGTTGCAAAAGAAGTGCAAGTGGAGAAGATCATCAATGACATTAGCGCACCAGGTCCTCTCACACGCTCAAAAGCTTCACATTTATCTAACTATTGTGGGCACTATGCTTTTGTCTCTATCACAGAGCCCACTAAGGTAGATGAAGCATTTCTGGAGCCGGAGTGGATTCAGGCTATGCAAGAAGAATTACATCAGTTCGAGCTGAACAATGTCTGGGAATTGGTTAATCGCCTAGATCCTCGCAAGCATAATATCATTGGCACAAAGTGGATCTACCGCAACAAGCAAGATGAAAATGGCCTTGTGGTGAGGAATAAGGCACGACTAGTAGCTCAAGGCTACACACAGGTTGAAGGAATTTATTTTGACGAAACTTTTGCACCTGTTGCTAGACTTGAGGCTATTCGCATATTACTTGCTTACGCTAACCATCATGATATCATCTTATATCAAATGGATGTGAAAAGTGCATTCCTCAATGGTAAGCTTGAGGAAGAAGTATATGTTGCTCAACCCCCAGGTTTTGAAGATCCCAAAAATCCTGACAAAGTCTTCAGACTCAATAAGGCTCTCTATGGCCTCAAGCAAGCCCCTCGGGCGTGGTATGGCACATTGAAGGAATTCCTCAAGAAGAATGGCTTCACACCCGGTTCACTCGACCCTACTCTCTTTACTAAATCATATGATGGTGAACTGTTTGTGTGCCAAATATATGTTGATGATATTATCTTTGGCTATACTGACCAACGTTATAGTGATGAATTTGCCTATATGATGAGTGAAGAATATGAAATGTATATGATGGGAGAGTTGAAATTCTTCTTAGGTCTTCAAATTCGTCAGCAGCGCAATGGCATATTCATATCTCAGGAGAAATACCTCAAAGATGTACTGAGGAAATTCGGCATGCAAGATTGCAAAGGCGTCAAAATTCCTATGCCCACAAATGGCCATCTATGCACTGATGAAAATGGTATTGACTTCGATCACAAGGTATACCGCTCCATGATTGGTTCCTTATTGTATTTATGTGCATCTAGGCCAGATATAATGCTTAGTGTTTGCATGTGTGCCCGATTTCAAGATGCACCGAAGGAATCACACCATAAGGCTGTGAAGCATATTCTTTGATATCTAGCTCACACACCAACACTAGGATTATGGTACCCCAAGGGCTCTGCTTTTGATCTCATCGGATATTCTGACTCTGACTATGCTGGTGATCGTGTGGACCGCAAGTCAACATCTGGCACTTGTCATTTCCTCGGACGATCTTTGGTCTGTTGGTCCTCGAAGAAACAGAACTGCATATCACTGTCTACTGCTGAAGCTGAATACATTGCTTCTGGCTCATGCTGTGCTCAACTGCTTTGGATGAAGCAAACCCTCAAAGACTATGGCGTCAATGTGAAGAATGTGCCTCTCCTCTGCGACAATGAGAGTGCCATCAAGATTGCTCACAATCCAGTTCAGCACTCGAAGACAAAGCACATCCAGATTCGTCATCATTTTCTTCGTGATCATGTGTTGAAGGGCGACATCTCCATCGAGCATGTGAAGACTGAAGAACAGCTAGCTGATATCTTCACTAAGCCCTTGGACGAGAAGAAATTTAGCAAGTTGCGGTGTGAGCTAAATATCTTAGAATCTTCGAATGTTCTTTGAAAAGGACACATATCCTAACCCTTATGCAGAATTGATGACGTAGATGTGCAACACATGAAGAAACGTTTTTCTTCAATCAATGAAGAATAACACTCTAAGTGTGAAGAAATTAATGAAGAATTTGATTCTCAGAACCCTACGACAATTGTACGCGGTGTCTGAAATCATGATTCTTATACGGTGGGTCACGCCACCACAAAAAGTTGAAAATCTTCAATTTGAGTTTTTCCTCATTTTTGAAATTCTTCAGTTTTTCAAATTCTTCAACTTTGCAAAATCTTCACTGTTTCCGACGTTTTGTCTTCATTGGATATATATATATGTGTGAGTTTATGTCATCTACAACATTCACTTATTGCTATTTCTTCAAGTTGTGATTTCTGCTAAGTGAATGTGATCGGACCCTTCCCCCTCTATGCTATACTCAACCCAATCTATTCACAAATTCTTCATGTGCGTTCTAATTGAAACTCGTTCAAAGTCTTCACTATGTCTTTGTCAGCTGAAGAAATTGCGAATGAAACTTTAAAACAAATCTTATCCAGATTTTCGGTTTTACCGCTCAAACCGTTCCGCATCCCATGATGCATTATTTTATTCACCCACGATCTTACACGATCTCATCTGCACAGTACGTGAGTGACACATGTCGCGTGAAGAAGAAAGGGCAGGTGCATGTTCTTCCCAAAAATCTTTGAGCGAACAGTTTTTACCGTGGGTATAAATACCCCTCCTCCCTTCCTTACTTCATTTACTCCGCTCGGTCGCTGTCTCTCGCTCGAGCTCTCCTCAAACCCTAGTGCCGCCGCTATTCCATCGCTGCCGGTGAGGAAGAGATTCACTGCCTCAACCTCGTCGCCGTCGTACTCGCGCCGGCTGCGGAAATCTTCACTCCGCCGCCGCCGTAGCTATCTCCCTCTGCCAAGTTAGGGCGTGGGAGATCTAACTTGACGAACTTCACCGTGGTTCATCTCTGTTCGTCGTGTTCTTCAGTTCGGGTAATTAAAAGTCACTTTTATTACTCGCTTTGATTCTCAAACTTTTCTGAAAATCTTCAAAGGTGTTTTATTCTTCAAATCTTCACACATGAACACCTCACACACTGTATGCTCTTGATCCATCTCTCTAAGCACTCATTTCTTCAAGATTCCTCAATTATGCGGATTTTTGATCTGTACAACTCTGGAACCTAAGACAAGAACTCTTAGTGAAATTCCTCAAGGCTCAACTAGTCAAATTCCTCAAAACTTGTCTTTTCGAAAAATCTTCTGAGAACGCATATGACCTCTCCAAATTCCTCGCACCTACACTCTGTTCACAGGTACTCATGTCCGCTGCTGAATCACTAGGTTCTCATCAACTTAACTCATTTGCAGCGTTCCTCAAAGAAAAACTGCATACTTCTTCAGAGTGTTCAATTGTTCAAAATCCTCATCTGAAGAAAATGGCTAAAGGCAAGAGACCGCAGAAAGGAGGAAAGAAACCGGAGGTCATGACTGCTTTCGAGATCCCTGATGAAATATACAAGGATTATTGCACACCTGATGAAGCCAAGTTTGGCAAAGAAAACAAGAATCAGCGCAAAGTGCGCATTCAGAGGATTGAACGAAGATGGGCACGAGAATGGAGGGAATATCGATATGTTACTCCTAAGTACATGAAGAAATTCGCCTTAAATCCTCCATGCCCAAGAGCTCCATTGGCACCTGGCCAAGTGGCTGATCCCACTAGCATCAAAAGTGGTGAAGACTTTCCTGAAGAATGGGCTAGACGCCAAGCAAAATTGGCAAGACAAATCAAGGAGGCAGTGAGGAAATTTAATGAGGATTCTGCTGCTGCTGCCGCCGCTGAGACCTCAGTCAAGCCGAGGAAATCAATGCCGAAGAAGCCTGCTCGCAAGCCAAGTGCTTCACCATCAGCGCCCTCACGGCCAAGTTCCTCAGCCGCGCCCTCACGGCAAATTCCTCAGACTACTGCTGCTCCACCAAAGTCCTCAGCAGCTCCCTCCAAGTCCTCAACTCTTGTGCATCTGGCTACATGTCAAAGGACTCAGGGTTTCTCAATTGCTTCTGGTGTCTCAGCGAGTTCCTCAGCTGCACCAATGTCCTCATCAGGCCCCACTGTGCTGAAGACAAAAGCAACAGCTGGACGCGGTCCTCGGCCAAGTCCAAGAAAGAAACAGGTTGCTTTCCAAGTGCCCTCTGATGACGAGGCTTCTGATGAAGAACTTGCAGAAATCATCAGAGATAGACAAGCAAAGGCCGCCAGAGCCAAAGGAACACCTGTGCCTCTGCTTCTGGATCCAAAGAAGATCCTCGACTACATTGACTTATGGCATCAGGATCCAAACACTCCAGTGCCCGATCTGCCTCTGACTCCTGGTCAAAGTCATATGCTGACCCATTTCATCTCTCAAGAGAAATGGAAGTTTGAAAAGGCCCGTGAGATAAAAAGAGCTCAAGCTAGAAAGGAGAAGCTTCTGAAGAAGAACACTGTCATCCTAACACCTGAAGAACTTCTCAAGGCTCAATCTGAGATCCAAGCCCTCAGCAAGGACTTCGATGCATACAATGCTGATTGGCAAGGAGCCAAAGTGAGATTCGTCAATTTGACAAAGAAAATGACAACTGTTGCAGCCCCATCGCAACAAGAAAATCCTCAGGCTGCAGACTCTGCTCAGCCTGCTGAAGAACATGCCAGCACTGCTGATGACTTTCAGCCTGCTGATGAGAATACAAGTTCCAGGGCTGATGACCCCATTCCAGTCGCTGAAGAAATTCCCAGGGCATCCACTAGTGGTGCGCCTGAAGAAACTGAAGAGATCAGGGCAACTACACCTGTTGCGCCTGAAGAAACTGAACCACAGTCCTCAGATCCTCCTGCGCCAACACCGACTCCAATTCTTCCTTCTGCTTATGAAGTGAAGAAGACCAAGGCTGCAAAGCGAGCTGCAGTGAAGAAAAGGAAGGCATCAGCTGTGTCAAATTCTTCGGCCGCGAAGAAAATGAAGCCAATGACCAGCTCGCTTGAAAATCCCATTGATGCCGTTCCCATTTCCTCCATGTCGTCTAAGGAAATTGTTCCTTATGGAGAAGACTACAAGATCCCAAGTGGATCTGATGAAGAAAATCATTCTGTTGCTACCTCAGAGCAGTTTGATGAAGAAATTGAAGTGGAAACATTCCCTTCAACGCCAGTCGTTTCCTCACCTATGCCTCAGTTCACAGCTGAAGAGGCTGGTGTTGAGGAAATTGAAAAATAAGAAGAAGATGTGGATATTGGATGCACTACACCAGTGATGAACGATGACTTTTGGGAAAGTCAGCATCCCAATACTCCTCTCTTCACTCCTGTTCAACAAATTCCTCAGTCCCCGGCTACAACTGTACAAATGGGCTCTGAAGAAACTCATCCCACATCGTCTGTTCATGAAGAAATTCCAGCCGCTAGTGCTAAAGAACCTGCTGCTGATCCCCAAACTGCACAAGAAGAGGAACCAGAAATTCCTCAGCCTGAAGCACCTGAGATCGCGATTCCTGAGGTTGTGCTGCAAATCACTGACACTCCTCTTCCCAAACCGAAGAATCCGTTCTCTAGCAAGCAAAAATTCAAGGCTGAAGACTTCTTTTCTGAGCATGTGTTCTTCACTGATTACAATCCATATGACTGTGCTCGCATAAGGAAGAGACGTTTCTGGACTGCTACACAAGCCAACTTCTATTCCTCAGTACTCTTTGACAAGGACAAAATCTTCGATCATGGACATATTCCTCATGTGGATATGGAATCTCTGCCGTGCTTCGAGCCAGTTCTCCGAGTTATTCACGATGCAGGACTACTGAATTTCTGCACTGATATCTGTGATTGGAATGAAGAACTCATTCTTCAGTTCTATTGCACTTTGCATATCACCGGAGATGCTGAGGATATCAATTCATGGGTGCTGGATTGGATGACCGAAAGTACTCACTATAAGGCACCAGCAACTGAATTGCTTCGTGTCCTTCCTCTTGATCCTCCCCATGCCAGTGCACGTTGCATCTACAATGACCGCGAACTGACAGATCATTATATGAAAGTGCTTATGAAGCCTTTGAAGCCAGGGCAGGCCCCACGAACCAAATTCCTCGTCAAGGAATTGCTATATGTGCCTCGGACTGTCTATCGCATCCTGACGAAGACAATGAGTCCTATCAAAGGCCACGACTCAAATGATGAAGATGTCGTTGGCATCATGAAGAACATGCTTTTCAACATCATTCATGGCGTTCCCGTCAACTTCCATGATTTCTTTATGAGGACTCTGGCTAATGTTGCTATGTCACCTTTTGAGCTGAAGCCCTATGCGCCTTGGATTATGAGATTCATAAGGGCAAGATCTTCACTGAATTACAAGGCTGACACTCTGAACCATGGTAGCTACTTGCCGCCCATTGAAGTCCTCAAGCGACCAGTTTCATCATCTGATGATAAGGGCAAGGCAGCTGCTGTGATCGATGAAGGCACTCGTCCATTGGATGGTCAATTCCGTCTAGCTACATCTTACTCCACCAATGATGATTCTGCAACACATGACACTGCCGCAAATACATCAGCCAAGCAAAAGCCTCACAGAACAGCACCCAGGGTGATGACTGACCGTGAGTTACTCCTCAGTCTTCATCAGAAGGTCGACCGCAATCACAAATGGGTGAAGCGTCAGTTTGCTACAATTCTTCACAACATGACCTCAACTCATAATGCAGTGAAGAAAAATCAGTATCACCTTCATGAAACCCTCAACCGCACCTGGGCTGTTCTCACTCATGTATATTCCGTGGAAGAACTGAAGACTATGGGTCTCCAGGAAGCATTTGACTGGTCTGCACCACCTCCGAAGAAATTCAAGAGAATCAAAGTTCCTGATCTGGTGGCCAGCTCTTATTCTTCATCGCGTGAAACTGATGAACATGAAGATTTGGACGACACTGCGGCAGGCCCTACTTCAACGAACAACCCCGATAATGCTGGCGTACCTCCATCAACTTGAAATTCTTCAGGGGCGTTAGTCCTCAGTTTCGATCCTTTTGGTCATTTGATGACAAAGGGGGAGAAATCTGAGTTAGTCTTCAAGCGGGTTTATATTATGGGCGTTTTGTTAAGTTACAACTCTCGTTCTTCCGAAACTTTTTATTGGATCGAGTTGTAATCTTAAATCCGATGGTGCCCTGATACTTTTGGATGGTGCATGGTGCTCTGACTTTGATGCACTGTGCTCTGATACTTTTGATGTGTTAATCTGCATGCCTATTCCTCGTTAATATTATTGCACGCATGCTGAATCTCATCAGGCACCATATTTCATCATGCATTTCAAATTCTTCATATTATATATCAAACGCGTGTATGAATTACAAGATATAGGGGGAGATCTCCATGATTCAATTCTTCAAATGTACATTGCCTCAAAAGCAAATTCCTCACTATGCACATATTCAGGGGGAGTTCTTCTATATCTTGCAATCAAATTCCTCAATATCAGTATTTACACTTCATATGTTCATCCCCGTTGAAAAATTAACCTATGTTGTCATCAATCACCAAAAAGGGGGAGATTGTAAGTGCATCTAGTGCCCCTTAGTGATTTTGGTGTATTGAAGACTTATAGGTTAAGTGACTGATGCGTTTGTGAGTGTACACAGGTCTATAAGTCTATGAGGAGTTTGATATTTACAGAGAAAGTCGACCCCTAAAAATGAAGTTCTTCGACTGAAGACTTTGATATTCTGAAGACTTTCTGAAGACTTTGAAAGTGAAGAAATTGGTGTGACCTTGAAGACTTGGTATTCATTCGAGGAATATGAAGCGTGAAGACTTTTGTTTTCGTAGTTTCATTTTCTCTTTCTTGAGTCATAGGAAACACCGTACTGTTAAAGGGGGTCGAGGAAATACTAAGCAAAAAATTTCCATGTGATGCTCAACTCAAAATCCTACACCTACCAATCCCTTCGAGTGAAGCCATTGGAAATCTCATACAGTTCAGTCAATTTCTTCAGTGACAGAGACGCAGTTCTTCTGGTCACTGAGGACCTTGCTCTGACTGAGGAGTTAGGAATTCGCCAGTGCGAATTGCCTACACAGTGAGGAACATGATAGCCCTGAGGAATTTGAGAGTCAAATTTCCGACCGTTGCTGTGCTGCGCGCCGGCTGTCCAAAATATCCTATCCACCTAACGGTCATATCATTGAAGGGCATTTATGTCTTATCATGTCGGGCTGCTCCCTAGGCTATAAATAGCCGCCCCCTACAACCACTAGTTGGTTGGCTGCTCCGAGAGAACTTGACACTTGTCATTTGAGAGCAACCCATCCTCCAAGGACTTTGAGCGAAAATCATCAAGTGAGGAAAATCCCAAAACCAAACCCCCACAAACCCAAGTGATTGAGCATCACTGAAGAAATTGATCCTGTGTGGATCCGACGCTTGTTACCTTTGAAGACTGTGCTTCTTCCAGACGGTTAGACGTCAAGGTCTAGAGCATCCAAAAAGAATTGTGGATCGCCGAGTGACCAAGTCTGTGAAGGTTTGGAAGTCACCTGAAGACTTACCACGAGTGATTGGACGAGACCTGCGTGGTCTTAGTTCAAGGAGAATACGGTGAGGACTGGGTGTCCTGAGTTGCGGCTCAGAGACTGGGTGTCCGGGACTGCGTGTCCTCGAGTTTAAATACTCAGCCGCTCCAACCAGACGTACAAATGAGACAGCAGTTGGAACTGGTTTACCAAATCATTGTCTTCACCATCTAACTGGTTCTATTTCCTCAACTCTTTCATTTCCTAATGACTGTGTTGTATGTTGTTCATATCTGTGCTTGAAGACTTTGACTGAAGACTTTCACAAATTCCTCAGTTCAATTTCTTCAGTCTGTTTGTCTTCATCTTGTTATCCTGTGTTTAAGCTTTCTGTACTCTGTGCTAGTCTTCATTTCATCATTATGACTATGTTTGTATCCTGTTATGTTTACTTCTGATTACTTATTCCGCTGCAAGTAGTTCTTCGCTAAGGAATTTCCTCACCAGCAAATTCCTCAGTGAAGAATTCATAAAAATCGCCTATTCACCCCCCTCTAGTCGATATAACGCGCTTTCACAAGTAACATAGCATGCATTCAATCCAAAACATGACAAGTTATATTACATCAATGGTTGCCACAGTTCTAACTTAAGATAAAATTATCTTGAGCATGAGTTCACAGCGGCAAGGAGAAGTGAAGCAGCTATTCCCGGCTCTGGCCTTCCACTCTTTTGACTCGGTCAACCCTACTGACGATGGGTGCAGCGGGTTCTTCAAGTGCCTTACGGTCCGCATCCTCTGGCAAGCTCTCAAGCACATTAGAGAGGTCGAGGCCGGGGTTCCAGTATGCCAACTTGGTGAGCACTTCGACAAGGACGCCCCGACAAAAGCTTCCCGAACTTGTTGGCCAGATGGGTTGCTCGGTTTGAGTGGAGTAGCTTCAGGGCATCAAGGACGACGTCGAAGAATATAGTCAGCCTGGCGCTCTGAGTCACCCTCTCTTTTTAAGAGAACCTGAAGCTTGGCATGCCCATGATGGACAGTTGCGTGGTGAGCCTCTCCGCAACATCAATGAGGCGCCCAGTCCAGATCTCCACGCCCTGCACATAATCATTATGGATGGCAGTGGCGCTCTCAAGTAGTAGTTTCTCATCCTGGAGGTCCTTGTCAGGGTCTTCTCGCGAGCCCTGCTGCCCTTAAGGTTCTCCTGCAGGGTGGTCAGCTTCAATTTTAGATTGGCAATGGATTCATTGGCTTTGGAGAGTAGCTTGGTATTGTCAGATATGGTGACCTGCAACTCCACCAAGGTGTAGACAGTCTTGTCTCTGTCGCTCTTAAGCATCGAGACCTCCTTATTGTGCTTCTCCAGCTCCACCTCCAGCTTCTCCACCTTGTCAGCCAACTCATTCTTGGTGGCCTCCACGGCCTCGGCACCATTGACGACCTCCTTCAACTTGCCGGCGTGATCTAGGACCAGAGCATCGAGTGTGTCCTTATGCTTCTGCTCCAGCTCTTGGGTCCACTGTGCGACAAGCTTCTCAATTTCTTCATCCTTTCCGCGGAGCTTGGCGGCAAGCGCCTCTTCATGAGCGGCAAGGTCCTCTTCTTGGGCGTCGATCAGAACGCGACGCTCCCTTAGTTGGGCATCGTCCTTGCCGGCCTGTGCATCGGCCTCCTCTTGGGCCTTCTCAATATCAGACTGCTTCATGAGGAGCTTGTTCCAATGCTCGCTGAGCTGCTCCTGGCTGGTCCTCAGCTCCTGCTGGGCCTCGGTAAACCAGGTCTGCATCTGCCCGACGCGCTCCTGGAAGTTTGCCTCTGCCGCGTCGACAACCGCCACCCTAGAGTCCAGTTTCTCCTTGCGGGCATGGTGAAGCTCCTGGAGCTTCTGAAAGTTGCTGCTCATAGCTTAGAGGAGCTGGTCTTCCTTGGAACCGCTGCCACTGGCGCTCGACTCGTCAATGACCTGAAGCCCAGCGGCGGCAATGACTTCTTCGTCAAAAACCTCTCCCTCGGTTGGCGCTCCGGTGCTTGCCGTCCCTGGGATGCTTACGAAGAGATCATGGCCTACCTTCAGGTATCTGCTCGGGGTGGGGGCTTCTGAAGTTGAAGGTTGGTCTTCGACCACCATCTCCCCGGCAGCTGAGGTATCCAGGACCGATGTAGTGCCAAATTTTGGTCCACACATCCGAGCAGCCAAGCAGTAAAATAATAAATCTTCATGGCACGAAGGAACTGGGTATCAGAGCAACTAGGTGCTCCAGAGTCCAGTTCCCTGATTTTTTCCTCTGCATCGGCTCACTAGTGCAGCGCACAGGTACCAAATGTAGCAATAGTTGTCTTGACACCGGTTTTGGCATACATAGTGGACGACCTTAGTGCTATTAGTTCTATGCTACTAAATTTGTGCATGTACACACCTGTTAGTATCAATTTGATGTCATCCAAACATTGTTGCTATGCTGTTGCAGTTATATTTAGCTTCCTCATAAAATGTTCAATTTGTTATTTATAGTACATGACTAAGAACTTCTAGCGTCATTGCTATTATTTATAGCTTCTGATGTTTCAGAATTTGGTTGTTGTCTTAGTAGCAATTAATTCTTTGCACATTGACCTTTTCGAGAAGATATGCCATAATTAATCTGTTCCTTTAGTTTTTCAAAATATGTATTTGGTGATTTTCTATGTTGCTAGAAACCCATTTCCCCTACAACTGTTATTGATTTAGTTTTAAATATTAAGGATGAACAGAAGTGTTATTACCTAGCGTGGGTTGATCAAGAGTGGCCACAGTCTTTGAAGATGTGCCTACCAAAGCTCTGGAGCATGTATGAGGAAGAGAACAGGGATAGGCTTAGAGAAAGTGTTGTCAATGCTGAAGAATATTTCAAGATGAGGGGAAAAATAGGAAGATGGAGAATGAGCTTAGATTTTTTTTAAATTAGACTTTGCTAAGATGGTGTTGGTGAAGGAGGAGGCACTTTCCCAGTTGGTCAGTGCAAAACAGGTTCTTACTGAACTGAAAGTAGAGGTGGAGAAGACGAACCTGGCTGATCATGCATCAGTCGATTAGGAAAATGAATATATTGTTTTAATATTGTTCTTATGAAGGTGAACTAGCTTTATGTTGTACTGTGCTGTTTTACGGTAGCTATCGTACTGTGATGTTAAAATATATTTATGTGCCTGATATGAAATTGGCAAACAGTTGTTCGATGGGAAATTTGAATTTGCGTAATACTGGAATTATTAATTTTAAACTAATAAACCTGCTAAATGGGTCATGGAACTTTGCAAATGGTTCTAGCAGTAAAAGCGGTTGTGATGAATAGCCCAATGTCATATAGTTTTTTTCATCAAATCGTGTGTGATGTAGTTGAATAAAGGCAAACAGTTAATGGAGGCAAAGCGTGTGTGGTCATTACACCCATCACACATGTGGCTATACATAAAACTAAGTGGGATGTATATACGAACAGAAATGGTTTCCCTGGATTGACTGTGTGGGACGTACATACGAACTGAAACATACTTCTTGGATTGACTGTGTGGGATGTACATATGAAAGGAAACGTATTCCTTGGATTGACTGTGTGGAATGTACAAACGAATGGAAATGTTTGTCTGGGACCGACTGAGTGGGATGTAATTACGACCGGAACCGATTGGGCATGTATAATTGTATTTGATCGCTCGCCCATCACACATAATCTCATTTTTCCTAGAGTGTGTGACCAGAGGGCCTATCCCCTACGGTTTCTGGGTCGTGTGGGAAGGACCCCCCCTATTGCCCACACTCACTTGGCGATGGTTCAAAATGCCATCGCGGAAAGTGTTAAAAACCATTTGTATAGCAGCTTGTTGTACCAGTGTATTTTGTGACTGTTATATGATGAATGCCATCCAACATAAATATCGATCACTGATCAAATGCCTACGCTTTTTGCATATTGCTATGTTACTTTTGTTGATGCTGCTGTTACAATCACTCAAAACTGCTACTGTTACTAACGCTATCAACTATCATACTACTATGCTACTAAACACTTTGTTGTAGATATTTATTTCTCCAGGTGTGGTTGAATTGCCAACTCAACTGCTAATACTTGCAAATATTCTTTGGCTGCCCTTGTCTCGAATCAATAAATTTGGGTGAAATACTACCATTGAAAATTGTTGAGATCACTATACACTACTAGGGAAAAGCCTAGCAGTAGCGCTGGTTTTTGGCCTATCAGTAGCGCGGGTAAGCGCGCTACTGATACGGCGCTGCAGCTAAAGCCTCGCAGTAGCGCCTACTGGCACTCGCTACTGCTATATCTACTTAGTAGTAGCGCTTTCCTAGTCAATTGCTACTGCTAATTACTAGTAGCGCTTTCGAGAACAACCGCTACTACTATTATTCTATATTCCATTTCTTCTGAATTTTAGGTCGTATTCATACACATGTATACAATTTTTCACACAGTAGCAATTTAGAGATTGTTTTTACATCATAGTGAGTTATTAAATCACTAGGCGAAAGAACCTTGGATTAGTTTCAAGTGCATGGATCCAAAGTAACCAATGGTCACTTTGGATCCATCCATTTGAAACTAATCCGCGGTTCTTTCAACCAATGACATAATAACTTATCATCATCATCATCATAATATCATTAACAACTTATCATCATAATATATCATTGTCATATAACTCCTCATAATCATCATTTTCGTCCATGAGACATCTTATAACAATGTCGTCACAAGTTATAATAACAACTCATCATCATCATCATCATATTACTCATAATCACTACTCCTACTTAGCATCACCATCAAGTCTAAGACATTGTAGTCATATATAATCAACACTAACTAATTGTTCTTAATACTTACGACCTACTCCTCTCTCCTAGCTAAAATACCATAAAATAGATAAACCGGTCCTTCACCATAATGGAGAATGGACATAAACCTATCTCCAACTTGCGGCTTGCGCACATTCATTTTGTCTCCAATTATTTGCGTGTGCGCATTCATCACTTTGCTCCATTCTTTGATTTTGAGCCTTCCATCATTTGAAGAAATCGAGTATGCAGTATGGTAAGCCTTCGAAGGAGTTGGTCGTAAGCTAACCATATCCATATCGCCTTCGGTAAATAGCATGTCAGGCACAACCTGCTTCGGGAGCCTCTGTTCAAAAACAAAATAGTAACATATATAGTTAGCAATGTATTTTACTTAAGAATAATGTATGCAATGAAGTTACCATCATTAAAAAAATCTTACCAAGTTTTTGGCAATGAAGTTACCATCAAGCAATTTATGGACTAGTGGCATGTATCTAGTATAATTTGGGATGATAGTGACTGGTTTTGAAGGCCTCAACATCTTCTATGAATGAGACAAGATAACCTTTCTCCTCACAATTAAGCTTGGAGTCATAGCTGTAGTATGTGCTGTCTACTACCTTCCGAGTATTTCTTGAAGATAAAAAAATAAGCTGACAATTATAAATAAATAAGTTTAGTACGGATGAACACCAAATATTTTTAAATTAACAACATAAATTATTGAACTTAACAAATTAGTTTGACAAACTCACATCTAGGTAAAACTGGAGGCATATCCACATCCACCCAGATGTCGATATTATCATCATCATCATAATCTTCGGGACGAATATCAAATCTTATTCGCATTCCCTCCTCAAATCTGTATGCCTTGCAGAGAGCTTCCCAATTAGAGCAACCGAAATGGGAGCGATCGACCGCATTGTAGAACTTAACCAGAAACTCATAACCATGTTTAGTTCTTAAGTGAGCCCTCCTCGTCTCCACATTCTCAAAGTCATCTAAACCAAAACCAATCTTCTCCAATACATATGGTCTAGCATGGCACGGGATGTACTAATCGAACTGAAAAAATCCATAAATTACACGTTGAACAAAAGAAGCACAAGTGATGATATTAATTACGATGAAATGCTTGTCATTGCGTACCGTACAAACATCGAAGGTCTCTTCCAGCTTCACGGTGAAAAACCTATCATTTTGCAGGTGAGGAAACCTGTCACACACACCCGGTCATCGTAGCAGTACCCGCACTCCGGGATCCCATCGTCATCAGACATCTCCTGTGTTCAAAATTCAAAGATTATAACTCGAAGGCAAAACCCAAAAAATCCGGCATGACCTTTGCTAAAAAAGAACATATCGAGTGCCTGAAATTTGCAGGAATGGAAATTAATCAACACTCCGGCAAAACATAGACCACTTATCGATGGTCATTGCATTTCAATGGTTGAAAATATGAAAAAAATAAACTAGTTATAACTACTTACTAAATAAACTATTTCTATTAAACACTTGCTAAATAAACTAGTTTTATTAACTACTTACTAAATAAACTAGTTCTATTAAGCACTTACTATAAATAAACTAGTTCTATTAAGCACTTACTAAATAAACTAGTTTTATTAAGCAGTTAATACAGATGAACTAGTTATATTAATCACTTACTAAATAAACTATTTCTATTAAACACTTGCTAAAAATTCTACTACCCTAGTTCTAGCCTAAATTTTCTTACTTCTATTTTAAATTACCTAGAAAACCATAGAAAATAAACCGTAGCTCGGATGAAAATACTTTCTACATGAAAGTTGCTCAGAACGATGAGACGAAACCAGATACGTAGCCCGTTCATTCACCACACACCCCTAACATATCAAACACACAACATTTCACCTCCGGTTCATCTGTCCAAAAACACGAAACACGGGGGATATTTTCCCGGATGTTTCCCCCTTTCGCCGGTATCACCTACTACCGCGTTAGGGCACACCTAGCACCACTCATTGTCATGTCATGTATAGTCATGCTTATGTTTGCATTGTATTTACTGTTTCTCCCCCCTCTTCTCTCCGGTAGACTACGAGACCGATGCTGTTGCTGCCCAGTTCGACTACGGAGTTGACGACCCCTCCTTCTTGCCAGAGCAACCTGGCAAGCCACCCCTTTGATCACCTAATGTCGCCTATTCTTCTCTCTACTGCTTGCATTAGAGTAGTGCAGCATGTTACTGTTCGATTACTCCTATTCTATTGCATAACCTGTCATTGTTGCTACAGTCGTTGATACCTTACCCGCAATCCTAAATGCTTAGTATAGGATGCTAGTTTATCATCATTGGCCCTACATTCTTGTCAGTCTGCCTTGCTATACTATTGGGTCGTGATCACTCGGGAGGTGATCACGGGTATATATTATACATATATACATACTATACAGATGGCGACTAAAGTCGGTTCGGCTCGTTGAGTGCCCGCGAGTGATTCACGGATTGGGGGCTGAAAGGACATTTGTCCCGATGGCCCTCTGTGTGGATCTTTGTGGCAGAGCGACAGGGCAGGTTGAGACCACCTAGGTGAGAGGTGGGCCTGGCCCTGGTCGGCGTTCGCGGTTACTTCATAATAACACCCTTAACAAGATCTTGGTATTTGATCTGAGTCTGGCCACTGGCCTATACGCACTAACCAACTACGCTGGAACAGTTATGAGCACTCGACGTCGTGGTATCGGTCGAAGCCTTCTTGATGTCAGCGACTGAGTGGCGCACGCCGGATTGGACTGTAAGCCTGCACTTGTATTAAGGGGGCTAGGTCTGCTTCCGTCCGCGTTCGCAACGTGCAGGTGTGCAATGGGCGATGGGCCCAGACCCCTGCGCGCATAGGATTTAGACCGGCATGTTGACCTCTCTGTTGTGCCTAGGTGGGGCTGCGACGTGTTGATCTTCTGAGGCCGGGCATGACCCAGGAAAGTGTGTTCGGCCAAATGGGATCGAGCGAGTTGGGTTATGTGGTGCACCCCTGCAGGGAAGTTCATCTATTCGAATAGCCGTGTCCCTTGGTAAAAGGACGACCCGGAGTTGTACCTTGACCTTATGACAACTAGAACCAGATACTTAATAAAACACACCCAGACAAGTTCCAGAGACAACCCAGTGATCGCTTTACCACAAGGCGACGAGGGGAGGATCGCCGGGTAGGATTATGCTATGCGATGCTACTTGGAGGACTTCAATCTACTCTCTTCTACATGTTGCAAGACGGAGGCTGCCAGAAGCGTAGTCTTCGATCGGACTAGCTTTCCCCCTCTTATTCTGGCATTCTGCAGTTCAGTCCACCAATATTTCCTCTTTACACATATACCCATGCATATGTAGTGTAGATCCTTGCATGCGAGTACTTTGGATGAGTACTCACGGTTGCTTTGCTCCCTCTTTCCCCCCTTTTTCCTCTTCTTCTCGGATTCCGCAACCAGACGTTGGAGCCCAGGAGCCAGACGCCACCGTCGACGACGACTCCTACCACACTAGAGGTGCCTACTACTACGTGCAGGCCGCTGACAACGACCAGGAGTAGTTTAGGAGGATTCCAGGCAGGAGGCCTGCGCCTCTTTCGATCTGTATCCCAGTTTGGGCTAGCCATCTTATGGCAACTTGTTTAACTTATGTATGAACTCAGATATTGTTGCTTCCGCTGACTCGTTTATGTACGAGCAATTGTAACCGAGCCCTCGAGGCCCCTGGCTTGTAATATGATGCTTGTATGACTTATTTTACTTTTGGAGTTGTGTTGTGATATCTTCCCGTGAATCCTTGATCTTGATCGTGCACATTTGCGTGCATGATTAGTGTATGATTGAATCGGGGGCATCACAAGTTGGTATCAAAGCCGACTGCCTGTAGGAATCCCCCTTCCACAATCCTTGACCGAAGTTGAGTCTAGTCACTACAAAACTTTTACTAACTTGGCAGTGTGCCTTACGGACCCACGTCGCCATTGGGTGGTATTAGGATCTTTTACTCCTATGGGGCTCTGAACTCTCTTCTACTCAGGTTAAGCGAATTTACTAACTCTAACATTAGGATCCAGTTACCACATTCACCCCAAAGTTGTATAAGCCATAGTTGTTCTGTAGGATAGTATTTTGAATAATACCCACATTCTCATTTGACTCCATTGAAACATCTTTGTTTTCAGATGGAACCCACGAGGCAGGTCGTGTGCCACCCGGTGGCCATTGGTGCCTCAGGATCACCTGCTATGCTAGCTGAGATGATGACCTATCTGGGTTATCTCTAGCACCCTGAGTACACCGTGTACGAGGAGTTCCAGGAGTTTAACCAGGAGCAGTACCATGCCATCGTCCACCTCTACTCTCGGGAGTATGACTCCACTACTGTGTTGCACACCGCTCATGGTGTTGGAGTGACCATCGAGATGGCAGTCCACGATGCTGCTTATGCTGCTCTGACACGTCTTCGTGGAGAGTATCGGACATTGGACACTTCCCCTTTCAGGCACATTGCTATCGCATCTGACGTTGGTGCGGAGGGATACTACACTGTTGCCTACTCCACCGTCACCCGAGAGCCCTTCCACCATCTGAGCCTGGTTCTGCATGCTGATGGCCTGGGCTGAGCTAACCGAGCTCTTCGCCACGAGTTGTACACCACTCGTCAGCACCTTTACAGGGCTCTGACGCTGTTGCACCCCTTTGTTCTATCTAGACAGCTGTCGCGTTCTGCGGTCTACCCAGCTAGGACCGTGATGCCCCATGGTGTCGGCTGGCCAGAGGTGGGAGGCTACTCTCCCGCACTTGGTCCTCTTCCGCCACCTGAGCGTCGGGTTCTACACCAGAGTATCCGCGGCCCCCAGGCCGCTGACGTGGACTATCCGTTGCCTCACTACTAGTTGTCAGGCTACGAACCTCCACAGTACCTCTTGGGACTGATGTAGTCTTGCTTATTAGTATTAGATGCATTTGCCGTGAGCCTCCGTGCCGCCTATGATGACTTAGTCTATGTACCGAACTCTGTGTACTGAACTCTATGTCAGACCCCTTTTGTAAGTTATGCCGACTACTATGTATTACCTGTCGTGCTCCTTTCATTATGCATGTTTCATCATGAATGATTCCTGTCTATGCAAATTTCTCAGTGCTGAACTACCCCTGTTATATATTAGCAGGATGGTTAGACCAGGTGGTCATGGTCGTGGCGGCAACACCCCACCACCGCCTGAGTACATGGCTGGTATGGTCCAACAGCTCGAGATGAATTGCCAGTTCATGGAGAATATGATGGCTCAGTTCCCTCGCCCCAATATGAACCAGCAGCCAGCCCATGTGACTCCGCATGATTTCATGTGCCTCAACCCAACTGTGTACCGCAGCTCAACCCAGCCGCTGGATGCTGATGACTGGCTCCATGACATCACCTATGAGATGGAGTCTGCTGAGGTAGCCCCTGCCCGTTATGTCACCTTTGCTTCCTTATTTCTGAAGGGACCCGTAGCTCAATGGTGGGATAGCCACAGGCGTACTCTGCCACTAGGAACAATCATCACCTGGCTGGACTTTCAAGCTGCCTTCCGTGCCCGCTTCATTCCTCAGGGGATCATGGACAGGAAGAAGCGTGAGTTCCGCAACCTCACCCAGGGCAACAAAACTGTGGAGGCTTATCAACAGGAGTTTCTGGACTTATCCCGCTATGCTGAAGAAGACATTGCAACTAATACACGCAGACAGGAGAAGTTTCGCGATGGACTACAAGCTGACATCAAGCTCGCACTGCTAGTGCATGACTTTGCCGATTTCTCCACCTTGGTGAACAAGGCCATCAATGTTGAGACTGGTCTGCAGGAACACCAGAGCTCTCACAAGCGCAACCGTGACACGGGCTCATCTTCGGGCCTGCCCTCGCAGAAGCGTAAGATATGGATCCCAAACAGCATGTACCATCCAAATGCACCTGCCCCAAGGCAGACCTATGCTGCACCTCGTCTGCCTCCTCCACCATCTAGGCAGCCAAGGCTTCCAGCTCCACCACCCCAAGTTCTTGTTCCCACTCCCAATAATGGTCTGTGCTACAAGTGTGGTCAACCAGGTCATCATGCCAGGGACTGCAATCAGAATCAAAATCAACTGGCCTTTCCAGCAGCTGGTCGTGGTAACAACCAACCCCGCAACAACACTGCCAAGTCTTATGGTCATGTTCATGCCAACCACGTTGATCTGAATGAAGCTCAAGACCAGCCTGCTACTGTGATGGGTACACTCCTCATAAATTCAGTACCAGCATCCGTTTTATTTGATACAAGAGCATTGCATTCATTCATGTCAAAAGATTTTGCATTCATGCATGGCATTAAAGCGAAGACATGAACGCTTCGCTATTAGTACACACCCCTGCGGGCCAATGTCGGACCTTCATGATTTGCAACGACGTCCCCGTTGAAATCGAAGGACTGGAATTCCTTGTCTCTCCCATCGTACTGAAGTCCTGTAGCATTGATCTCATTCTGGGAATGGATTGGTTAAAGGCGCATATTGCTTCTATAGTTTGCGCCACTAAGACCGTCCATCTGCTACACCCTTCTGATAAAATAATTAGCTACAATGTTCGTCTGGTACAGAATGCCGAGGCAAGGCTTTATGCCTTGAATGCATTGAACACTACACCACTCGAGGGCATTGAAAATATTCCCGTCGTGCGCAAATTCCTCGACGTCTTTCCTGAAGAGCTTCCAGGGATCCCCCCTGCTAGAGCTATCAAATTCATCATCGACTTGAAACCAGGCACCACTCCTATAGCCAAACGGCCCTACAAGATGCCGCCGCATGAACTCATTGAGCTCAAGGAGGAAATCGACAAATCTCTTCGAAGTGGTTTCATTCGCCCAAGTTGCTCTCCTTGGGGAGCACCTTCTCTCTTTGTCAATAAGAAGGAAGGGACAAACCGATTGGTCCAAGAATATCGTCCTATTAACCAAGCTACCATTCAGAACAAATATCCTCTTCCTCGGATCAATGACCTATATGATCAACTGGTTGGTTCGTCAGTGTTCTCTAAACTCGACTTGAGGTTGGGTTACCACCAGATCTATGTTCGGGAACAGGATATCTCAAAGACCGCATTTGTGACTCGCTATGGTTCATACGAGTACACCGTCATGTATTTTGGATTAACTAATGCTCCAGCCACCTTCTCTCGTCTGATGAACTATATCTTTATGGAATTCCTTGACAAGTTTGTCATGGTTTATCTGGATGATATCCTAGTATTTTCCAAGAACGAAGAAGAACATGCTGAACATCTTTGTCTTGTGCCGGAAAAGCTACGAGAGCATCAACTCTATGCCAAGTTCTCCAAGTGTGAATTCTGGCTTCCCGAAGTAACCTATCTTGGGCATGTCATCTCCAAGGATGGTATTGCCGTCAACCCTGAGCGAGTTCAGGCTATTCTCGATTGGACTCCTCCGAAGAATGTCAAGCAAGTCAGAAGTTTTCTCGGACTCGCCAGCTATTGCCGTCGATTCGTCGAGAACTTCTCCAAGATCGCTAGACCTCTGACTAACCTGCTTCATAAGGGCGTCAAGTTTGAGTGGACAGGAAAGTGTCAGGAAAGTTTCCAGGCGCTCAAAGACAAGTTGACTTCTGCCCCAGTGCTTGCTCCTCCAGATACTAAGAAGGACTTCGTCATCTATTGTGATGCTTCACCTCACGACCTAGGCGCTGTCCTAATGCAGGAGCGTAAAGTGATTGCTTATGCCTCTCGACAATTGCGTCCTCACGAAGAGAACTATCCAGTTCATGACCTCGAGCTTGCTGCTGTTATACATGCACTGAAACAGTGGCGACATTACCTTCTCGGTAATCCTTGCGAGATCTTCACCGACCACCAAAGTCTGAAGTATCTGTTTACTCAACCAAACCTGAACCTCCGTCAGCAGAGATGGATGGAGACTGTAGCAGATTTTAACTTGGGTATCTCCTATACTCCAGGCAAGGCTAATGTAATGGCTGATGCCTTGAGCCGCAAGTCATATTGC
Source organism: Triticum timopheevii (assembly GCA_963921465.1). Taxonomy (NCBI): domain Eukaryota; kingdom Viridiplantae; phylum Streptophyta; class Magnoliopsida; order Poales; family Poaceae; genus Triticum; species Triticum timopheevii. Next base: position 337,402,200 of record OY997268.1, read on the forward strand.
AACCACCTCCAGGTTCACAAAGTGCAGCCCTCGCTTGTTGAAGAATTCAGAAAGCTGAACCTCCATATTGTTCCTCCTGGTGCTCTCACTCCCCCTCCTCCTGAAAGCCGCAAAATGAACCTCCACGTTGTTTCCCAGGGTTCTCTCAATACCCTGGTTGCTATACCAGATCTCGTGGAAAGCATCAAGACGCTGCAGAAGTATGACTCTCAAGCCCACAAGATTAAGCTCTACCTTGAAGAAGTAAAGCCCTCGTTCTTCACTATTGATGGTACTGGCACTTTGTTCTTTAAAGGTCGCCTAGTGGTCCCTTCAAAAGATAACCTGGATAAGACTCAGGAGGTTATGAAAGAAGCTCATGATACACCTTTGTCTATTCATCCCGGTAGCACCAAGATGTACCAAGACATTCGTCAGAGATTCTGGTGGTCTAATATGAAGCAAGATATTGCTCGTTATGTTGCTGAGTGTGACATTTGTCGTCGTATCAAAGTAGAGCATCAATGGCCTGCTGGAACTCTGCAACCTATCTCTATTCCTGAGTGAAAATGGGACCATGTTGAAATGGACTTCGTCATTGGATTCCCCAAATCGCAGAAAGGTAATGATGCTATTCCTGTCGTCATTGGTCAGCTTTCTAAAGTTGCACATTTTCTGGTTGTCAAAGAAACGATCACTGCTAGTTAGCTAGCAAACTTCTACATATCCAGAATTGTCTCACTTCATGGTATTCCATTGGTAATCAGTTTAGACCGTGGCAGCTTATTCACTTCAAGATTCTGGGCAAGTTTCCAAGAAGCTATGGGGACTCATCTGTCTTTGAGCACTGCTTTTCATCCTCAGTCGCAAGGGCAAGTTGAACGTGTCAACCAAGTTCTCGAAGACATTCTCTGAGCTTGTGTTATTTCCTTCGGCAAGAAATGGGAGGAATCTCTCCCGTATGCTGAGTTCTCTTGTAACAATAGCTATCAAGCTAGTCTGAAGATGGCCCCCATCGAAGTGTTATATGGATGAAAGTGCCAAACCCCTCTGAACTGGTCAGAAACTGGGGAACATCCACTCTTCGGTCCAGATATTATCCAACATGCCGAAGAACAAGTCTGCATTATTCGCAAGAATCTCAAGACTGTGCGGTCGCGTCAGAAGAGTCAGTATGACCGTCATCATAAGGACATGGTCTATCCACCTGGAGAAAAGGCTTATATTTGAGTCACACCAATGAAGGGTGCTCACCGCTTCGGGATCAAGGGCAAGCTAGCTCCTCGCTATATTGGTCCTTTCACTATTCTGGAAAGGCGTGGAAAAGTGGCATACGAACTGGAGCTTCCGCCGAACCTTTCTCGGGTCCACGATGTGTTCCACGTGTCACAGCTCCGCCGTTGCTTCAAGGACCCAATCCGAGGAGTGGATCATGAAGTGCTCGAATTACAATAGGACCTCTCCTCTAAAGAGCATCTGGTTCGCATTCTCGACCAAGCTGAATGCCGCACACGCCAGAAGGCGATCAAGTTCCTCAAAGTTCAGTGGTCGCACCATTCTGAAGATGAAGCCACTTGGGAACGTGAGGATCGTCTGCGCGAAGAATACCCTGCACTCTTTCCTTCTACCTCCTAAATCTCGGGATGAGATTTCTCGTAGTGGAGGAGATTTGTAACGCCCGGATAATTATGCTATAGTGAAAGTCTGCTAATGGTGCCACGTCACCTCCGTTACTGTTGCTAATCTTTCGTTAGTTCAAAACCGGTCCAAAAATCAAATTCAAAATAAGACAAACAACCTAAGTTTTCAAACATTAAAACAAAAATGTTCGGACTGTGCCAATTATTGCATAAGTACTTATGGTGGAGAAAACATTTTTTTTAGAAAGTGCCAAAATATTTTAAAATGAAATAAAACAGAAAAGAAAATAAATAAAAAGAAAAAGTGAAAATAAAACAAAAGGAAAAGAACCCCCCTGGACCAGACGGCCCAGCTCACAGCCAGGCCGGCCCACCTGGCCCATCCAGCCGACCCAGCCCGTTCCCTCGGTCGCTCTCTCCCCTTTCCTGTTCCCCCGACCAGGGTCGAAACAGGGGCGTGTCCCCGTCGCACCACCTCGCCATCCCCGCCGGGAGGGGATAAGGCCGCCACGCCCCCGCCTCCTCGGTTCCTTCTCCCACTCACCCCCGCTACCCTCTTGGCCCCTGCGCCTCCACTCCCCTCAGATCCACCTCACCGCTTCCTCCTTCCCCACCGCATCCGAGTGCCTCGTGGCCTCACCGCCGTAGAACTCGCGGCCACTGCGACCTTCGCACCTCTCCGATGTGTCCACTCGCTCCACCTCCCTCGACTACGCCTCCTCGACGAGCCGCAGGACACCGGGCGCCCACGAACGCTACCCCGGCCTCGTCTTCTTCTTCGGATCCCCGGCGCGTCTCCGATGAGCGCCGTCGACTCTGCAGCTACTAAACCCCCAAGGGCCTTTCATGTGTGCCGCTCGGTGAGATCCACCCCTCTTGCTCTACGTTTCCTCTCTCGCATGCCCTAGCTAGCTACCGCTAAAGCGCCCGAATGCAGTGCCGCGGAGCTCGTCGCCGACGAGTCTCCGGTGACTAAATGGTCACGGGCGTGTTTCCGTTGAACTCGCCGCGTTGAGTAGGGCCCGACTAGCCCTCCCGTTTGCCCAATAGCGCGCGGCATCGCTGTTCCCTTTCACGGCCGAACTCCGGCGTCCGCCTCTCTGCTCGCTGTCGCTGCTTCAATGCACCTCCGGCCACGCCACCGCCACCACTAGATGCGGCTCACCGCACTCGTTCGAACGCCACCTCCCGCGCTCGAAACGGACCACCACAGCGGATTTCCGACCACCCCCTGAACCGCGCCACCGCGATTTGCCTCGTCAGCATCATTCCGGCGCCATCCGCCGACATGGCAAGGCGGGCCCCACCCCTGGGTCACTGCCTGGTGGCCCCAGGGGCCCGGCTGGCCCAGTTGACCATGGTCAACTTGCTGACTGGGCTGGTCCCAACAGCTGACAAGTGGCCCCCGCCCTATAAGCTAATTAAATTAGTTAAATTAATTAATCTTGGCTTATTAGTCACTGACTAATGGGGCCCACCCTTAGTTAATCATTATTAGTTTAAAACAAATCCTATTCCAACTCTGACTCAATGACAGGTGGGTCCCACTAGACCCACAAGTCAGTTTTGACTCTAGTCAACCGCACTGTTGACTGCTGACATCACACATACATCATGCTGATGTCATTCCATACTATTCTGGATAATGTTGATTTAAATTAATTAAATAAATTCCAGAAAATGATTAAAACTTTAGAAAACCATAGAAAATAAACCGTAGCTCGGATGAAAATACTTTCTACATGAAAGTTGCTCAGAACGACGAGACGAAACCGGATACGCAGCCCGTTCGTTCACCACACACCCCTAACATATCGAACACGCAACATTTCACCTCTGGTTCATCTATCCAAAAACACGAAACACCGGGGATATTTTCTCGGATGTTTCCCCCCTTCGTCGGTATCACCTACTACCGCGTTAGGGCACACCTAGCACCACTCATTGTCATGTCATGCATCATCATGCTTATGTTTGCATTGTATTTACTGTTTCTTCCCCCTCTTCTCTCTGGTAGACTACGAGACCGATGCTGCTGCTGCCCAGTTCGACTACGGAGTTGACGACCCCTCCTTCTTGCCAAAGCAACCAGGCAAGCCCCCCTTTGATCACCAGATATCGCCTATTCTTCTCTCTACTGCTTGCATTAGAGTAGTGTAGCATGTTACTATTCGGTTACTCCTATTCTGTTGCATAGCCTGTCATTGTTGCTACAGTTGTTAATACCTTACCCGCAATCCTAAATGCTTAGTATATGATGCTAGTTTATCATCATTGGCCCTACATTCTTGTCAGTCTGCCTTGCTATACTATTGGGCCGTGATCACTCGGGAGGTGATCACGGGTATATATTATACATATATACATACATACAGATGGTGACTAAAGTCGGGCCGGCTCGTTGAGTGCCCGCAAGTGATTCACGGATTGGGGGCTGAAAGGACATTTGTCCCAACGGCCCTCTGTGTGGATCTTTGTGGTGGAGCGACAGGGCAGGTTGAGACCACCTAGGTGAGAGGTGGGCCTGGCCCTGGTCGGCGTTCGCGGTTACTTCATAATAACACGCTTAACGAGATCTTAGTATTTGATCTTAGTCTGGCCACTGGCCTATACGCACTAACCAACTACGCGGGAACAGTTATGGACACTCGACGTCATGGTATCAGCCAAAGCCTTCTTGATGTCAGCGACTGAGCGGCGCGCGCCGGATTGGACCGTAAGCCTGCACTTGTATTAAGGGGGCTAGATCTGCTTCCGGCCGCGTTCGCAACATGCAGGTGTGCAATGGGTGATGGGCCCAGACCCCTGCGCGCATAGGATTTAGACCGGCGTGTTGACCTCTCTGTTGTGCCTAGGTGGGGCTGCAACGTGTTGATCTTCCGAGGCCGGGCATGACCCAAGAAAGTGTGTCCGGCCAAATGGGATCGAGCATGTTGTGTTATGTGGTGCACCCCTGCAGGGAAGTTGATCTATTAGAATAGCAGTGTCCCTCGGTAAAAGGACAACCCGGAGTTGTACCTTGACCTTATGACAACTAGAACCGGATACTTAATAAAACACACACAGACAAGTTCCAGAGACAACCCGATGATCACTTTCCCACAGGGCGATGAGGGGAGGATCGCCAGGTAGGATTATGGTATGCGATGCTAATTGGAGGCTTCAATCTACTCTCTTCTACATGCTACAAGACGGAGGCTGCGAGAAGCGTAGTCTTCGATAGGACTAGCTTTGCACCTCTTATTCTGGCATTCTGCAGTTCAGTCCACCGATATTGCCTATTTACACATATACCCATGCATATGTAGTGTATATCCTTGCTTGCGAGTACTTTGGATGAGTACTCACGGTTGCTTTGCTCCCTCTTTCCCCCCTTTTTCCTCTTCTTCTCGGATGCCGCAACCAGACGTTGGAGCCCAGGAGCCAAACGCCACCGTCGACGACGACTCCTACTACACTGGAGGTGCCTACTACTACGTGCAGGCTGCTGACAACGACTAGGAGTAGTTTAGGAGGATCCCAGGCAGGAGGCATGGGCCTCTTTCGATCTGTATCCCAGTTTGTGCTAGCCATCTTATGGCAACTTGTTTAACTTATGTCTGAACTCAGATATTGTTGCTTCCGCTGACTCATTTATGTTCGAGCAATTGTAATCGAGCCCTCGAGGCCCCTGGCTTGTAATATGATGCTTGTATGACTTATTTTACTTTTAGAGTTGTGTTGTGATATCTTCCCGTGAGTCCCTAATCTTGATCGTACACATTTGCGTGCATGATTAGTGTACAATTGAATCGGGGGCATCACAGAGGGGACGACCGGAGGAGGAGGAGGGAGTGGCGGAGGAAGAAGGAGGACGGAGGGCGATGGGAGGAGAGCTGCCGGCAGAGGAGGGAGGAGGGGGCGGCCGCAGGCAGAGGGAGGAGGGCACGGTGGGAGGAGGAGGGAGGAGGGCGCGGTGGGAGGAGGAGGGATGGAAGGAGGGAGTACCTCGGTGGCGGACGGACGACGGCGACGGACGACGATGGGTATCGGCACGGGCGAGAGTGACTGGGGGAGAGTGAGTGAGAGAGAGGGTCGGCCGCGTGGGGGGATAAGGTAGGGTTAGTCATAGTGCGGGTCTGAAAAAGCGCTAGGGCTAAGGAGAATAGCAGTAGCGCTAGGCGAGGATAAGCGCTACTGCTAAGTTGGCTAGCAGTAGTGCCTCACTATAAAAAGTGCTACTGCTAAGTGTAAGCATGCAAAAATACATTGTCTGCCAATGCAAAAATACTTTGGTCATCAATGATCTTTTTGTGTACAATCTGAATTGTCAGTATGAGTCCTCTCCAGTAGGAACCGGAGAAGACTCATAATGCGGCCACAAATTCTACACATAGAGTTCAATGAAGACCAAGTGGTTGTGATAGTTTGAGAAGTAACATATTTAAGTCGGTAAACACCCTGTTCACAGAGCGAGGTGGGACTAAACTTTTGGACTGAACTTAGCAGTAGCGAGCTTTATAGAAATGCGCTACTGCTAACATCTATAGCAGTAGCGCGGTATAGAATAGGGCGCTACTGCTATAACTAGCTTGACGGCGAGGTCATGGCAATTAGAGCAGTAGCACGGTTTAGAGAGGACGCGCTACTGCTATTTTTCTTTAAGTAACGCGATTTACTGGCACGCGCTTCTGCTAAATAGCAGTAGCGTTGTATTTTGAAGAGCGCTGCTGGTAAGATTCTGTGTATAAGGTTTTCCCTAGTAGTGATACTTGTGGGTTATCAAGACCTTTTTCTAGCACCGTTGCCGAGGAGCATAGCCCTGTTTGTTGAGTAACTTGGGATTTATATCGGTTGATCACTATGAAGAATCTTAAAGACACTAGAATGAAGATCGTACCCTCTAAGGCGAGGGGAGATAGGTGTGTTGGTTGTGTTTTCAGGGAATGAACTATTGAAAAGGCTGAAGAGCTATTGAATAATATGTTGAGAAATGAAAATGATTGGACACTTCCTGAACCACCACCTAAGCCGACTACGAGGAAGAGAGGTATCCTATTCCTCAGTCCTGAAGATATGCAAGAGGCAAAGAAATCGATGAAAGAAAAGGGTATTAAAGGTGAATATGTTAAGAATTTACCACCTTTGAAGAAATACATGGACTCGATACCCCGACACAGGTAGTAGAGGTAAATTATCTTTATAGATTTGATGAAGGTGATATTCCTTATAATAAATCTGCTAGTCAATGCCTGGATGAATTTGATAATTACACTATTAAGTATGAACACTTTAATATGTATGTCAAGCATCAATTGAAACAGAATGCTATTTTGATTGGTCTCTTGAGTGACTTGATGTTTAGGATTGCTAATAATGTTAAATGTTTGGGTAAACAAGCATCCATGGTTCATACTATGTTAAAGCAAGTTGCTAAGTCACAAAATGATTTGCTTAATGAGATTAATAATAAAATGAATGATCATGTTGTGAGAGTAATGACTAGAGGAGGTAGAATGACTCAGGAGCCACTTTGTCCTGAAGGTCATCCTAAAATAATTGAGCAAGATTCAAAAAGAATTAATATTGATGCACCTAGTTCATCTAAAAATAAATATAAAACAAAAAATTAAAGAACTTTGTGTGCTTCTAGTGAACCTGTGGTAGAAAAACCTACTAAGAAAAGTAATGATGTTTCTATTTCTGTTGTTGAGACACAACCTGGTAATGAACATCCACTTAGTGATAATGATCATAATAATAATGTTCATGTTGATGCTCAACCATATAATGATAAAGAACCTAATAATGATCTAGAGATAGAACCTGTTGTTGATCTTGATAACCCACCTCGTAAAAATAAAAGATGTGCTAAAAGATAATTCATTGCTATAAAACATGGTAAACAAATAGAACCATGGGTTCAGAAACCTATGCCTTTCCCTACTAACCCTCCGAAAAATAAAGATGAGGAGGATTTTGAATGTTTTGTTGAAATGCTTAGACATGTCTTTTTGCGCACTCGTTTGACCGATATTTGAAAATGCCTCCATATGCAAAATATATGAAATATATTGTCACTAATAAAAGAAAGATACTTGAAGCTAAAATTTCCACCATGCTTGCAAATGATTCATTTAAAGGTGGAATACCTAAGAAGCTATACCTTGCTCCATTAAAAGAAGTTATGTCAAAACTCTTTACGTGATTTGGGAGCCTGTGTTAGTGATATGTCTTTCTCTTTATATAGAACATTTAATTTGAATAAGTTGACACCTACTGAAATCTCTTTCCAAATGGCTGATAAATCAACTGCCATACCTATCAGTATTGGTGAGGATGTGCGTGCTATAGTTGCAAATGTTACTATCTTAACAGACTTTGTTATTCTTGATATGCCCAAGGATGACAACATGTCAATTATTCTCGCAAAAAAAAGATAACATGTCGATTATCCTTGGTAGAACCTTTTTAAATACTGCAAGGGTTGTTATTGATTGCAACAAAAGCAAAGTCACTATTCATGTCAATGGTAATGAGCATACTTTATATTTTCCGAAGAAACAACTCCAACTGCATAGTATCAACTCTATTGAAAGAATTATCACAATCACTATTGGAGGTTTCAAATCCCCTCTTCCTACTGTCAGAAAGAAATATGAAACTCTTATTGTTGGGGAGATGCATGTCCACATTGAGGTAATGTAGTGTTATACGAAGATTCTTTGGTTTCATGTTACTCGGAAATGGTTTGTTAATAAAATTTGATCAACCTTATTAATGGATTCTTTTATAGGGGTGTGTGGTCGGCGAATTTAGTAAACACAACCTTCTGTAATCATAGTTTGCTCTCTATTATTTCTAGTTTAATAAAGTAAAATGTCATGATTATCTAGTTTTTTGAATTATCCATGCAATAAAACGTAGCCCAAAAATAAAATTGCCCACAATGTCGTAAAATTTTAACATGATGTTTTTGAAATATTTAAGAACTTTTGGCACTGAATACATCCAAGGGGGGTGCCCCTGTTGCTCACAAGGCAACAAGATGCAGCCACCCCCTTGGGCGCGCCCAAATGCCTTGTGGGTCCCACTTGACCCCACTCACTTAGTACTTCACCCCACTTCATATCTTACCTCTAGAAAATATTCCTGGTTGCTCTCTCTCTCTCTCATGTTCTTGCTCCCAAACCTGGGATTTTTGATCTCTTTGCTCGGAGCTCTGTTTCTCAAACTGTTTTGAGGATTGCTCTTTGGTTTTGCTTTTGCTTTTTTGGATTATAATTTGCTGCTCTTGGTGCCATTAAAAATGAGCTTGCATGTTGAATTCTTTGAGTTCAAGTAGTATGAATGCTTGATATAGCTCTAGACATCCATATGAGTAGTGGCTATCAATCTCGTGATGTTTTGTTAACATATTTTTGTGGTCCAAAAATTTCAGAAATTTGTTTATAGGAAAATGAACTTCTTCTGGAGAGGTTCTTCGAGACGGAGTGCCAAGCGGATCCTCGGGGATGCCCCATACCATGACCTTAACATTCTGCATACGACGGAGGTTCGGCCATGCGAATGGCCACACAATGCCTTCATGAACAAAGCTGGGTTTCACTAGGCGTTCATGCAATTCGTTGCAAATGCCGGGTTGGCCGACTTCCTCGCAGATGAGTGTGATCAATACCACATCTTATGAATTCCTTTGTGCAAAATTTCAATTTCTTGCATAGGCTCAATATTCCCATTGTATGCTTTGATTTGTATGTTGAACATCATGACATACCACTCACAGAGTTTTGTGAGATATGTTTGATTCCCACTAATGGGGAATTAAGAGAGCCGCGACTGGAGGAGTTTGAGGACTTTCTCCGTACTTTAACTGTGGGAGAGCGTAGGTGTGCATCGAGAGCCAGGGCTACTAGTTTGCATTTTCTCGTTGTGCACTACTTTGCTTTCTTCATAGGGAAATGCTTGACTGCTATGGAGGAAGGTGGCACGCTCAATGCCCCTGACCTCGCCATTTTATGTTGTGCACTCTTCGGTGACAACACTTATAGCCTTAGAGCTATCATTGCGCGCCGCTTGCACACTAATAGGACTAGGGGTAAAGTTAATGGTGGTATTTATGCTACTCGCTTGACGAGACATTTGCATGTTAATATACGCCACAATGATTAATTTTTTCCTCGAGTTTATCTGGATCACCAGGCTATGATAGATCGCCATTTTATTGATAACCTTGAGCCTCCTCACCACATTCGTTATAACTTGGTATTTGGCAAGAATACTCATGATATTATTACACTGTCTGCACCCACTTTATTTGATTCTCAAGCCAGGCATGGATACGTCATCATGCCATCGGACATCATTACTTATAGGAACGAGGCAGCCGCAGAGGAGAATGAGGCCCAGCCTTGGGATGCTCAAGTGCCTCCGCCCAACCACTTCCCTACCGGACCCAATGTCTACTACGGGTGGTAATTTGCAAGCTAGCCAAAAGCCTAACCTTGGGGGAGTACGTATTTCTCACAGACATTACATTCATGTTCACACTTCACATTCTAGTTGTCGGTGCTCATCCTTTTTCATTGTATACCCATGTTAGATTTATTTTCGCTTTCTTCTTGTGTGTTTGAAAAACTTTGAAAATCCAAAAATATTTCTCGCTTCTTTTCGTCTTTTCTTCCTTGTTTAATTAGTTTGTTGTATTAAAAGAAAACCCAAAAAGATTTCTCGTTTCTTCTTTTGCTTGTTGGGAGCTTCCGTGTAAATAGTTTTCTCACTTTTCGTTTTTCCTTTGTTAATTTGCTTTCTTTAGAAAACTAAAAACTCTAGAAATATTTCAGTGTGTTTCTCTGAAATTCTTTTCTTTTGATTGAGTCGTCGTAAGGAGAAGACCACGATGAAAATTGAGTGGCTCTCATATGCATTATTGTTGATCAAACGAAGAGACAATATTACCTTACCTTCTCCTTTGAATAAAATGTTTGCAGATTCCAGCTTAGTCCACGGCACTCTTGCATTATTATTATTTTCATATCATTCAGTCATAAAGTGAAAGGCAACAATGACGATGATTTGATGAAGTGGCTGTCGCAAAGAAAAGTTGGTATGAACTCTCCTTGTTTTTGTTTTTGTAAATATATGTTTAACTCAGCATCCATGATTCAACATATTTTGAGTAAACATGTTTGTGATGACAATTAGAGATTATAGTTACTCATGCCATGCTTAAGTAGCTAGGAGTGGATAATGATTTATCTTGAATGTTAACATGCATTAAAATGATTATGATATAGTATGTTAGTATGGTATCCTCCTCTAATGTTTCAAGTGGCTTGACTTGGCACATGTTCACACATGTAGTTGATTCAAAGCCAACATAGCCTCCACGATATTTATGTTCATGGTGTTTACATCCTACTCATGCTAGTATTCAATGTTAATTATTCTCAATGCATGATTATGACTATTATCACCCTCTAGTTGGTCACTTCTCAATCTATTTGCTCGCCACTGCATGTACTAAGCGGGAATGCTTCTTGTACATTCAAATCCGTAAATGAAAGTTGCTCGAGATGATTCCACCATATCTACCTATATGTGGTATTACTCTGCCGTCCTAAGTAAATTTGCATGTGCCACCTCTAAGCATTCAAATAAGCACCTATTTTGTGTGCCCGTGATGTTCATGGAGCGACAGGGGCAGTCAGTATCTTCCATGCAAAGGGGGTTATTCTCTTGAAAGGTGTTTACTCACTTTTCATTGCACAAGAGATGCTAGTAATTGTGATGCCCACTCCTATAATCAAAATGAAAAATAATATAATTAAGCAAACTCTCTAGAAAGTTGTTGGTATGGAGGGCACCCGTGAATTCGGCCAGCCATGGCTTGTTTTTGTTGGTTGAGGGGGAGTAAACTTTACCTTTCCGCTTGGGAACCACCGATAATGTGTTTAGCATGGAAGGTATTGAAAATCCTCGGTCGTAACGTTGACAGGAAAAGTACACCTCTCAAAATTATTTTCATCTCTGATGTGAGCTTTGAGCTCTCACACCTCTCCAAATCTCGGCTTCCCTCTGCGACGGGCTTATCTATTTACTTTTATTTTTGAGTCATCGCCTTCTAAATTAAAGCACTTGTCCTGAGAGTGCTATTGTCATTCTTATGCATTATGTATAGTAAATAGGGATTTTTATTTCTGTGCCCCTGGTTCCTTAGCTCTACTCATTCATCCCCACGCTCTTAACTTTTCCTCACTTTTCCCCACTCCCTTGTCTGAAACCCTCATAAATGGTCACAACAGAGGATGTCGTCGGGCCAAATCATTGACTATTAACTCTGATGAGTGGGGCTGCGCTAGACTCTGTTGCCCGTTGGACCTGACGAGTGGGGCCGCATCAGAACGGGTCCTCCTTTCACCGTTGTGACATGTGGGTCCGCATTAAGACACGTCAGATGGGCTTGTCTGAGGGACCCCCTTGTCTAAACCTCAAGCTCGAGCCACTACAGCACCACGCCGCTCTGCCCCCTCCGTCATTGTCGTGCTGCCTTCGCCGCCATCGTGCCCTCAACCTCTAACCACATTTCGCCTTTGCCGCCATCATGCCCTCTGCCAGATCTACCCCCATACCCCACTCGGGATTAAGCAGGGATGTCAGGGGAGCAGGCTTTGAAGCCCATCGACCGTGGAGAGGATTGGGTCGAATCAGCGGCGGATATTTCATGGATTACACCTGGGTAAGCATTGTTTCCCCTCTAACTGATTTGTTGATTCATAAATCCGGCCCTATTTGATAGCTAGTCGCGTGAATCGATCAAATTTTGCTGAATTGTTCCCGACCTAACTGCAACCTTTCCTTATTTGAATCGAATAGGATTGATCTTGCACTTGCTTTCCAGCTGGCGGTTAGGATGGAAGTTAGTGTGTTGCATGGTAGAAAACCGCATATGATTACTAGATTTTTCTATCCAAAGGTGGCAGAAACAAGTATGTCATTCAAAGATTCGCTCGTGGTGCTCTGAAATTCTTCATATGGGTGGAGCCCTGCCGATGTTGTTGAACTGAAATTTTTCAGCATTACCGAGCAAAAATTTCTCCCACTAATTTGTGATGAGCAACTTGGATTGCTCTTCGAATGCTGAAAGCCGCTTCGGTAAAATCTTTATCGAGGTGCTTCAGCCACGCAATGAACATGACAAGGGGAAGGTTGTTCATAAATCTTCTGTCTCTGCTAATAGCGAGCACCCCAACACTCCTTGTAGGTCAAAACCAAGCAGAGCTAGTGGTTCTGAAAGTCACAATATGTCTGCTACCGCTTCTTGTGCCCCTTCTCCTGTTGCTGCTGCAGCCGATGTAGAGCAAGATGCAGAGCCAAACGAATAGGTGCCTCGAAATGATGAGGATGAGAATATGTTCCCTGATCTTTTAGGTACTATCAGTAAACAAGCAACGGAAGATGAATATCAGGAGGAACCTATCAACCATGCTAGATTTGATGACACTGGCGATAAAGAGAGGCAGGAGAATATCAACAGCTTAGTTTTAGATGAATATTATGGTGAGGACATGCCAACAATTGAGTGGAACAGGAAAGATCCTTAGCTAGCTGTCGGCACCATATTCCAGTCAATGGTGGACTGACGTAATGAAGTGACCACATATTGCATTCTCACTGAAAATACATATGTGAGTGATAGGAGTGAGCCAACAGGGTTCACAGTTCATTGCCCATATGATAGGTGTAGATGGAGGTTGCATGCATCACATAGTTTGAGGAGCAAGTTCATTCAGGTTTGTGTATTTCAGTTTATACTGATTCATTTTATTTTCAGATCATTGTGTATTGTTTTCTTAAGTATATTTTGTTTATGTCCCATTTTGTTTCAGATAAAAAAAGTACCCACACCAGCACACTTTTCCACCTGGAGGGGGAGGAGGGGAGGCTAAAACAAAGCTAGCAAAGAGTAGGTGGGTGGCAGATGCAATTTTGGGTTAGTTGAGAGAAAAACCAACACTTGGTTCAACAACAGTCCATGGGAAGCTATTTGAGAAGTACAAGATTCATATACCTTACATGAGGATTTTCTATGCTAAGGAAATGGCTCTTGACAGGATTAATGGTCCTTGGAATGAGAGCTTTCTGTTGCTCTACACATTTAAATCTGAAGTCGAAGCTGCTAGTCCAGGGAGTGTTGTAGAGATTGACAAGCATACATTTACATACAAAATAAAAGGGAAGTCATTTCAGAAGGAGTACTTCAGGAGGGCTTTTGTTTGTTTCAAGGCTTGTTGGGAGGGGTTTCTTCATGGTTCCAGACCCTATTTGGCTCTTGATGCAACTGCTTTGAATGGAAGGTGGAGAGGACAACTAGTGGCAGCTTCTATAGTTGATGGACACAACTAGCTACTCCCAGTTGCATTTAGTGTGCTGGAGGCTGAGTCTGAGGAAAGTTGAGTATATTTTCTGTAGTAGTTGCGCAACCTTATAGGTACACCCCCAGGTTTAGCTATACACACAGATGCTTGCAAGGGTTTGGAGAGTGCAGTGGAAATTATATTCCCTAGAGTGGAGTATAGGGAATGTATGCGACACCTAGCGCAGAATTTCAGAAACAAATTCAAAGGTAATGTTTATGATGAGAACTTATGGCCAGCATCATACACATGCAGTGAGAGGAAGCATGAGCATCATTTGAGAGTGTACAATCCTCTGGTGAAGGAGTACCTAGATGCACATCATGGAAAGTTATGGTCAAGAAGCAAACTCAATGAAATCTGCAAAGTAGACTGTGTGACCAGTAACCTGGCAGAGTGTTTCAATGCAAAGATCAAGTCATTGAAAGGGCTTCTGATATGGCAAATATTTGATAAGATTTGGTAGATGATCATGATAAAGATGTCTCTTCGCAAGGCATTGCATGCCAAGGCAAGAGGACTGAACATGAAATGCATTCAAGCAGCGACACACGAGGCTGAGGTAACATATACTGTCGGTGCAACAAACCCTAGGCGTGTGTTGCCCAGACTGTACACTGGCTTAAGAGCAAGGCTGCAGCATCCAAGACAAGGCCAAGAAGAAGAGATAGCCCTTTGAGGAATCAAAGGGCGGATCAAGAAGACCAAGACCAACCAAATAAGAAAGATATCACTAAGGAAAAACCTCCCTTGTCGGGTAAGTGAGCCTAGCGGGGTCAAGGTTACCCCATAGACAAGTCTCGAGAGACCCCCGGCAGGCTTGCCGGGGACGCCAAGGGTGGATTACCCTGCCAAGGCTCCACCGCTCCACCTCACAGCAACGCAAGTCACCTGTCGATGTGGTGTCAACCCATGAATGATTAAGTGGTTGTTATTTGGTACGCGGCAGGCCATTTTTGAGGAAGAACACCCCCAAATGATAACCGTCCAGGAGACGTGGCATGCAAACAGGCGAGGAGGTGGCTGAATGGCACGGCAAGGCTTGTCGGGCTACGCCGCGATGTGACACTAAGAGGTACATTTAATGCGCCCTCTCCTGTCTGCAGAGTTAGATATGATAGCACTGTGGCTGTCTAATCGCTGGATAATGATGGTTTTTCCATTATGGTAACCCCTTGACCTATAAAAGGAGGGTCATGGCTACCTTAGAAAGGAACCAGACCCTTGTACACTCATACGCGTGTAGCTGCTCTCGTCCCAAGGCGACCTTGCTGGGCTAGAGCGTTGCATCTCTGCCACGGCCCTTTCATCAATCCACTAAAGCATGAGTACGGTTTTATGCCTCGCGGCGGCCTGAACCTGGGTAAAAATTGTCCGTGTCATCGCTGTCGTGCTGCTCTCTGCTCTCCACTCTTTGTGCAATGTGCTCTTCTGCCTTTGTCGGCGTTCTGGGAACGGGGGTCCCCAAACTTGCCTGCATGCGGCCCGCGGCGTGGCTCAAAGGAGGCCCAGCACAGCCCATCTTCATCAACGCAAGATCAAGACCCTCGCGAGGGGTCAAGCCTCGCGGGGCGGACGACAGGGAGCTTCCTCAGGCACGGCCTCGTCAGGCTGGCTCATGAGGAGGCGGAGAGTTCAAGGCAGGGTACCTCGCGAGGTGCCCATGACGCAAGCCATGATGACCAAGGGCGCCAGCCCGCACAGTGTCCTCCTTTCCTCTTTGGTGCAAAGGGAGCAAGCGCAGGCGAGAGCATCAAGCAAAGGCATCCGTTTCGGTGCAACAAGACCAAGACCAGCCCAACGGCCAGAAGGAAGTCATTGTGGAGCCCAAGCCGGTGTCATCACCAGAGCCTTTGACAGGCGAGGACCAACTTTAGTCAGGATAAGTGTACCCGCTGTTCCCTTTCAAAATGGCCAATTGTTGGCGCCCTTCCTGCTCAATATTTGGGAAGAGGCCCAGGGCCTTTGCCTATAAATAGGACTAGCCACCCCCAGGGTAGAGGCATCTGGATCCTTATCAAGAAACCAGTAGATAGACCGACTGAACTCCTCCTAGCAGTTCATCGCACCAGCGAAGAACAGACCCTCGCGAGGCTGTTCTCCCTTTGTATTGTTCATCATCAGCCCAAGAGGCAATCCACCACACCACACACTGGAGTAGGGTATTACACCACAATGGTGGCCTGAACCAGTATAAATCTTGTGTCTCTTGTGTTGTTCAGTTTGGTAGTTTAGGTCCTAGCGATTCGGCGAGGAACAGGGCGGTAGAGGGTAGAATCTCCGCGCGCACCCCAGTGTTCGAACCTTAAGGGTCTGCCGGAACCCAAAATTCAACATTTGGCGCGCCAGGTAGGGGTGTGCCGGGATCTGCCTTCTGCCGCCTCACGCCTCGTCGCATCGTCATCACCATGTCCGGCGACCAGGCGGGCAACCTAGATCCTTGGGCGGCTTGGCCCGCCCGCGCAGAGCCGCTCGCCCCAGGCGACCCCATGCCCCAGGCAGCTCGCGGTCCGCAGGGCGCTGCAGGCCGCGGGCGACGTGGACAGACCTCGACGGCCCTAACACCATGGCAAACGCGGTCGGCAGCGAGGGCCTCAACCACGCCGCGGCAACGGCGCCATACACCCGCCGGGAGCAGGCGAACTCAAGGGCCGCGCTCACGGTGGCCCGAGAGCTGATGCAGTGCAGATTGATGGAAGGCAGCCGCGACGTGCTGCTAGAGCGTGTGGCGGAGCTCCTGGGCTTCGCCGCCTCGGGGGCTCACCCCTTCTGCACCCCGCTCCCGCCTTAGGCCCAGGGCGGCCCGCGCGGGGGCCCCACGTGCAACCACGGGCTCCAAAGCTACTCCAACACTAGCAAAGCCGTCAGCACAGGGCCGGCCGCGGCACCGGCTCCGCCCCCCGTCAGTGAAGAAAGACTCGCCGCGACCCACGGCCCCCTTGGGCCGCCGCGCTACCATCACCAGGTCGGCACGTCAAGCAGAGCTGCATGGCACGCGGGGCCTACGGCGCAGCCTTCGGGGTGACGGCCGTGGAAGAGTACGTCCCCCACATGATGGATCAAGGGCACCCGCGCGAGGGCGAGCAAGGCTCGCTCCTCAGCCCAAGCTGGGGGGACGAGGCGCCAGAGGCTGAGCTCTTCCAGGAACCCCGGGACAGCCCCGCCGGCCACGCTGGGAGCAACGATTATCGGGTACCACTAATCCCTCAGGAGCAGGCATACACTAATCATGGGTCGCAGGAGGTGCAGGTCGCCACAGCGAGCAGCTGCCCCGCTCCAGCAGTCTCTTACCCATCAGGAGGAGGGTGTCGGGGGCTGCAGGAGAGGAGCCGAGATCCGACATCACCACCGCGGCGTTCGGAGCAAGGTGTTCCCAGGAGGTAGGCCCTCTGCTGGGGAGGTGCCTCAGGGCCTGCCCCTAGCGGAGGACCCGTGGTCATCGGGGGAACCGCTGGCGACCGCTCTACCCCATCGGCGGCGTCCTGGTTTCCGGTCGTCGTTGATGGAACTAGAGTGTGGCGCAAGGTGGGGCCCTCGTCTGGCGATATGAAGCAAGGCCGGTACCTGTGAAGAAGGCCCAGTGCCTGTAAAGCTCGCCGCCCGTGACACTCTCACGTAATAATGAGTGGGGCTGTACACGCCCCGGAGTCTCAGGGGTGCCGGCCTCAGGCCCTGGGGCTCCCTCCCACGCCCAGTGGCACCACTTAGATCCGCGCTGGTGAGAAGACGTCCAAGACTAGACTAGGTGCCGGACGCGGCCTTTTGTTTGCTTTCGTTGCTTTTCCCTTGGTTGCTGCTTTCCCCCGCTGGATTTAAGTTGAACTCGAATTTGAAATTTGCCTGTGTTGGGGATGGGGTGCTTAGTCTCGTTCGAGCAATCTCTCGCGTTTCGGTTACGACCTCGCCTCGGCTGCCTCCCCTCGCGAGCCCCTCGCGAGCCGGGTCAGGCCTAGCTCGCGTGGAGCCCAGACTGCCGCTGACGTACCCTCTCAGGAGGTTTTTTTCACTGCAGATCCTACAGATTCAATTAGGAGGCGTTCGAGGTGCCACAGCCTCCCACAAATTATCTCAGGACCCGCGCAGGACGAAGGTAAACTAACCAACCGGCTCGTCACCTAGCAAACCACCTGGCACAGGCCTATGAGCAATGCAACATTGACTAATGCGCTTAAACATTGGCTTTACATGAGGGGCACCCCCTCCCAAAATGCTCTCACAATCATCAGGACAAAAGCCTGAGTTCTATTCGTGCAGGATAAGGAGACAGGAGCGGCGCGCTATCAATCAGATAAATCCCCCAATGCATCCTCAGGAGCGCCGCCCGAGCTGTCGCTGGCGTCGCTGGCCTCGCCATCACCCTCCGCGTTGCCACCAGCGGCGTCAGGGCCGTTCACCATGCCGCCCTCGTCGGCGGCCACAACCACACCATCGTTGTCTGAAGCAAAGGCCCTGACAAGGGCGTCCACGTTGTCTTCCACCCAGTACGCCAGGTCGTCTCGGACGGCCTTGGGGACTGGGGCGATGGCAGCGTCGAATTCGAAGTGAGGGTCCATGTTCCGGAGATGGCTGAAGACGCGGGAGAAGGTGCGCCCGAGCAATGCTCGACTCCTCTCCTCCACCAACATGTTGGCACGAACCGACCGTGCCTCCAGCTGCGTCACGATGTCGGTGAAGAACTGAAGGTTGCCAGCGTAGTTAATAGATGCGGGTCGCCAACGGCCGCCTCGCAGATGATACCCAGGGCCGTGTTGGCCCTCTCTCGAAGCGTGGAGAGCATGGGGGCGTGCTCATGCTCCAAGAGCCGCCGCTGATGCATCTTGTCCGCGTTTTGGCGAGCAACAGCCTCGGCCTCAACCACCTGCCGGTGAAGAAGAAGCACCTCGGCATGAGAAGTAGCTGACTCCCCCTGTGCCGCCTCAAGGGCGACTCGCAAGGCATCGGCCTGCCTCGTCGCTTCCTCCAGTTTGGCCCTGAGGGTGTTGGTCCTACCTTCAGCCTCGGTCCGGACCAACTCCAGCCTCTCCTTGAGCTCACGCTCGAGACTCAGGCGCGCCGTCGCCACCCGACGTCCGACCTCCTCCGCGACACGGGCTTCCCGCGCAGCAACGTCGTCCTCCGCCCGTGTCACCCAGCGCTCCCTCGTCTCTAGGCGCTCGTGCTCGCGCGCGCGTTCGGCGGCTTCCAGTGCCAACGCCTCCTCATGCTTCTGGAGCTCCGTTGGTTCGCCAGAGGCCACCTTCATCGACGCAAGGACCGCCTCGCGCAGCTCCACCTGCTCCTCCAGTGAGCGGCACCGGGCCAAGAGCTCCTGCGCCTGCTCCTCCGTGGCCTCTCGCCGCCGGTCAGCTTCCCGGGCTTCTTCGACGGCCTGGGCACGGGCCTCCCAAGAGGCCGTCAGCGACGCCTTGGCCTCCTCATCATCAAGATCGTGCCGACGGTGCGCAAGGGCGGCAGCCGCCTCCAGCTCACGCCTCTCTGCAACCAGCCGAAGGCGCTCGGCCTCAAGGCACACGTCCTCATCAGCAAGTTCCTCACCAAGCAGGCTCACCGCGTCAGCCACCCTCCGGAGGAACCCTTGGCGAAGAGCGCGACGCTCCCGCGCGCGCTCGAGTACGTCCTCCACACCATCATCCGCCCCAAGCAAGCGCTGTGGGGCGCGGACCAGCACTCCCATCTCGGGCAGGGGGCTGGGGGCTGGCGCCCTCGAGGTGACCGGGCGCGCCCTGCCGAAGGCCCGACCTAAAGCCAGCCCATCTCCAAGTAAAGAGCGCCGGGAGTACCCCAACCAATCGCGGTCCACAGCCAGACGAGAAGCCCACGGCAGGCTGGCTATGCCACGGGAAGGCCCACGAAGGAAGACCGCAAAGAGCGCAGGGCCAAGTTGAGTTCCAGGATGACTCGTCTCGCCAACCGGCCTCACCACGAGGGCCCGGCTGCTCGGGACGGTCGAAGAAGACAGAAGAGGCGGAGGCGAAGGGGATGGCTCCTCATCCACCCCCGTAAGCTCGGAAGGAAGGGCCCTGCAGGGCAAGGATCAGAACAAGCAACAAAAGAGTCAGGAGCAGGAAGGGGAGAAGTCTTACTCGTCGATGGCATAGTACTTCCTACGCTTCAGCAGAAGACAAGGGTAGTCGTCGCCCAAGGCCTCCCTCCTCTTCCGTAGAGCCTCAAAATCCACGCGGAAGCGACCCAAGAGTCGAGCGCAGGGGTCTGCCTGTGACGAGGAGGAGGCATCGAGGCGACTCGCGTCGGGGGCGTCCGCCTGATGCGCACTGCTGGTCGCCTCACCAAGAAGAACGGCTGGGGCCTCAGGAGCCTCAGCCTCAGGCACTCCAAGCGGCCTCTCGCCACCTTCAACTGCGGCAACACGGGCCTAGGGAGCCGCTCCCTCATGAGTGCCGCCCAACGCTGTCACCTCGATGAGGGCACCCTCGGCCTCCGGAGGCTCATGCCTCCCTGCACCACCCCTTGAGGATGAGTCGCCCCGGGCGGCTGCGAGGACAACCACCACCACTGGGTTCTCGCGAGGCCCCTGGAGGCCAGCGGGGCGTGGCCCCCAGTCGAAGATGGGCATCTGGCTCACAAAGTCGCCTCTGTTCGAGCAGAGGTACAGCAAGTCCCCCCCTTGACGAATGTCGCCGGGGAAGGATCCCCAGTTAAGACCAAGAGCACCTTCCTCAGAGCTTCAGGCGTCAGGTCCCCTTCCTGGAGCTGCATACGGTCCCTACGACCGCTGTAGGCCCACATTCGATGAGAATGGCGCTGGAGAGGGGCAACGCGGCGTAGCAAGAACTCCTTCACCACCTTGGGTGCCGTCACGCCAAGCTTTCTCAAGAACTCGAAGTGGTGCCAGACGAAGGCGAGCCGGGGGCTCGCGAGCGTGACTTGGCCCCAGCCTGAGTTGGGGACAGCAGGCGAAGATGGCTCCGTCAGCAGGGGGCTGGGCACCCCTACGTCCACATACAACCACCGCTCGTGAAACCCAGGTGCGGGCGGAGGAAGACTGAAGTCAATTCCGGAAGCCGCTGTCTCAGGTGCAGCAATGAAGCTCATGCACCCCGAGCATTGAGTGGGGTCGACGAGGCGCAGAGAGAAGAAGTGGTGCAGCAAGGCAACCGAAGGAATGATGCCCGTCATTGCCTCGCAAACGAAGGCAAATACTGCGAGAAGGGTGATGGATTCAGGACCTAGATGCATCATATGGATCTGGTAATGGGAAAGCACGGCATTGAAGAAATCTGAGAAGGGGGGAACCAATCCTGCCCACAGGGCATCGGCGAAATACCGGACCTCGGTGGCAATCCTTTCAACGGAGAAGTGGGAGGCAGGCCAGGCCGTCGTCCTCCCGCACTCATTGAAGATGGTGGCCAGGGCCGAGCGGACCTTGCCCAGGCCTTCTTGATTGATTATGACCGGCCAATCGACGGCGGGAGCCGCTGTCAACGACGAGCGAGGCGGCGGCACGGGCTTCTTCCCTTTTCCCTTCCTCGGCGGGGCCATGGCGACAGGAAGGGGATGGGGGAAGGTTCGAGAGTGGATTGGATGCGAGAACTGGAGTTCGAGAGAAGGAAGGACAGGAAGTGCTCAAGCAGTGGAAAGGGGAACGACTGTGTGCAGCAGCGAGTCCGCCTAGCAAGGCACAAAATAAGGAGGCGTGGGGGAACAGTGCTGCCCACGTCCAATCAACTGCCACGCGGCGCCCAACACCGCAGGCTATTAGGGCCCGCGACGCTTCGCACTTGCCCTTTCGCCTCTCTGCTCGGCCAAGTCCAGGTGCGCCGTGGGCCCAGGGGCTACTGTCGGCGTTCTGGGAATGAGGGTCCCCAGACTTGCCTGCCTGCGGCCCGCGGCGTGGCTCAAAGGAGGCCCAGCACAGCCCATCTTCATCAACGCAAGCTCAAGACCCTCGCGAGGGGCCAAGCCTCGCGGGGCGGACGACAGGGAGCTTCCTCAGGCACCGCCTCGTCAGGCTGGCTCATGAGGAGGCGGAGAGTTCAAGGCAGGGTACCTCGCGAGGTGCCCATGATGCAAGCCGTGACGACCAAGGGCGCCAGCCCGCGCAGTGTCCTCCTTTCCTCTTTGGTGCAAAGGGAGCAAGCGCAGGTGAGAGCATCAAGCAAAGGCGTCCGTTTCGGTGCAACAAGACCAAGACCAGCCCAACGGCCGAAAGGAAGTCATTGTGGAGCCCAAGCCGGCGTCATCACCAGAGCCTTTGACAGGCGAGGACAAACTTTAGTCAGGATAAGTGTACCCACTATTCCCTTTCAAAATGGCCAATTGTTGGCGCCCTTCCCGCACAATATTTGGGAAGAGGCCCAGGGCCTTTGCCTATAAATAGGACTAGCCACCCCAGGGTAGAGGCATCTGGATCCTTATCAAGAAACCAGTAGATAGAGCGACTGAACCCCTCCTAGCAGTTCATCGCACCAGCGAAGAACAGACCCTCGCGAGGCTGTTCTCCCTTTGTATTGTTCATCATCAGCCCAAGAGGCAATCCACCACACCACACACTGGAGTAGATTATTACACCACAATGGTGGCCTGAACCAGTATAAATCTTGTGTCTCTTGTGTTGTTCAGTTTGGTAGTTTAGGTCCTAGCGATTCGGCGAGGAACAGGGCGGTAGAGGGTAGAATCTCCGCGCGCACCCCAGTGTTCGAACCTTAAGGGTCTGCCGGAACCCGAAATCCGACAGCCTTGCTGAACCACAAGGGGCCGATGGTCCTA
The DNA here is from genome assembly GCA_963921465.1 of Triticum timopheevii. NCBI lineage: Eukaryota > Viridiplantae > Streptophyta > Magnoliopsida > Poales > Poaceae > Triticum > Triticum timopheevii. The sequence continues at coordinate 337,424,941 of OY997268.1, forward strand.
TAGGTGGCCGTGTTATACCACGACATCTTTGGCGCGCCAGGTAGGGGGGAGTGTTTGCGTGAACCCGAGGGTGTAAGCAGCGCATCACCTTCATTGTTGTTTTTCTTCATCGATGGCTTCATCATCCATGGTTCCCAAGGAAAAGCCCGGTGCTACGGCTCACCCGCCCACCTCGAAGGCCCCTTTGCATGCGACCACTGATGCCATGGGGGATACGGGGCATGGGGACGTGGACGCTGTGGGGGACGTGGCCGGCGCGGGCGGCGTTGTCACCACTCCCCATGCAGCCAAAATGGGAGCGGGAGGCACCGGAGAAGGACAACATCAACAGCATCCCAGCGGCCGCTCTCCACAAGATACGGGTGGAGAGATTATTCCATCTCCACCTCTCCACCCTGCTAAAGGATGTAGCTGTAGCGATGGTGCTCGATCTGGGCGAACCGCAACGCTCTAGCCACCCCTGTTGTGGGTGCCGCTACAGGGCACGCGCCACCCCCAGGACAAGCTAGCCGAGACGATGCACCGAATGGGGTCGCCAATCCCCAAGTGCATCCACCTCGTCACCAGGCCACCCTAGCGAATGGCTGATGGCGACGAGAGCACAGTGCCATCACTATCGGCACCATGAGAAGCCAGGCGACGTCGCAATCCACGTCATCGTCTATGCCGAGCACCGCTTCCAAGGCCATGGCATGGGCCCAACTCCTGTTGAGATTTCCGTCCGTGCCGATCAGATGGACGAGTGGAGAGCCACCATTTAGAGCTTGATTGGTTTCATTGAGGCGGTTGGACCACAGCAGATAGGCCTGCCCCAGCCTCCGCAGGCAGCAACAACGGCCCAGGCTGCTGGCCGTACCGAAGGGGCCACCCCCACGATGCAATCCCTACCGTGGCAACCAGCACAGGGGCCACAACTAGAGCCACGTGGCCAAGAACCCAACGATGTATCGATGCCTTCATCTGACGCTCAGGCACATCGAGACCAGTGACGAGTCCTGGAAGACATGCAGAGGGAAGACGTGTGCGTCACCGTTGAACGACATCGTGAAACCCGCCACCAGTCTGATAGGCACCATGGCCCCGACGTCGATTTGCCCATGCCCGCTGGAGACGGATACCTGCACGTTCAAGCCAGAGATACCAGAGAAGTATGATGGAAGATTGACCCTACAGAGTTCTAGAGCATCTACACCATCGTTGTTCAAGCTGCTGGAGCAAGAGATGAGAAGGTATTCGCCAACTACTTCCCTTTGGCACTCAAGCAAACGTGAGGTCATGGCTGATGCACTTGTCGGAGAACTCCATCTCGACCTGGGCTGACATGTGCCGTGAGTTTGTTGGCACCTTCACGGGTGGCCATCAAGAACCAGGGCGGCCCAGCGACTTGGAGCTCCTCCCGCAAAAGGAAGGAGAGAATTTGCGGAAGTACATGCAGAGATTTAGCCATGTACTCACGAACATTCCAGACATCCACCAGGCAGCTGTGATAGCTACATTCGAGTCCAATGTATGCAACCACAGGATACGTTCCAAGATGAATGTACGATTGCCCAAGACTATGAATGAGTTGTACACTTTGACAGGTAAGTGTGCCCGAGGGGAGGAAGGGAGGCGACTCCCCGGCGAAGAAGATGGCATCGATGTTGACTCAGAGGATGACGACGACGCCACCAATCAGATGAAGAGGAACAAGAAATGCAACAAGAAGCGCAAGGATAAAGCAGTGCTAGCTGTTGAAGGATCCAGCACTCCTAGTACCGGCAAGAAGGCCAAGACCGAGGCTCCCGTAAAGGAAGTTGCCGCGTGCGATGATTTCTGGGAAGCCGCGGCTGCCGAGAAGGCTGGGAAGGCTGGCAGGCCATACTACAAGATCCATCAGACCAAGGGCCATGATTTTCACAATCTTCCAAAACTTGACCCTAAAATATAAGGGCCAAAATACAAATATTACACAACATGAATATAACAAGCCGAATGGGCTACCTCCAACCATTTTTACAAGGCTAACCCCAAAACTTGGAGGGAGTGACATTTTTCCATTTTTTACAAAAAATTTTCATTGAGGGATACCCTTTCATTGATTTAGCAGAAGGAGAGGTTACAAAAAGGGGTATATTGGAAGAGTGCTTACAAGTAGCCGTCTAGGGCTCGGCTATGGCACCATATCCATCTAGTGATATCTCATGTCAAATAAGGGTACAACCAACGACATATAAAAGTAGCAAGCGAAACACAGATAACCTATGACCTATCAAATAAAAGTAAGAAAAATAACATAGTTCTTACATAAAACATGATGGGATAGGGTTCCCAATATGATATAACACAACAGAGATAAAAAGTACATGGTACAACCAACAACATAATTAAGATGAAAATATATAAAAATCCCTTACACCCTAGGGCAAGACAAGCTTTGTGAGACCGGGCCTCCACCACCATCTTCACTGCGCCTCCCCTTCACTGCTCCTCTTCACTGCTCCTCCTCCATGTCGTCATTGCCGAGGTAGTAGGGGAGGATGTACATACCGTTGTGGGTGGGGAAGATGCTATTGAAGTCCGTGAAGGTGTTGTGGGTGGTGAATACGATGAACTCGCACCCACACCAAAACACCTTGCCGAGGAGGTAGTATGCATCAAATCTATTGGTGAAGTTGCCGATGAGCCCTATCGACGGAGTGCTGGAGTTTGGACGCGCTTCCTCCAGTCGAAACATCACCGACGAGCCCGCCGAGAGGTGGGTGAAGCCTGCACGAGGAACCACTGGGCAAACTCCTTTGCACCCCTCCAGCATGAGAACGCCCACATATGAAGTGTTGTCTCCATGACGACGTCGACGCGGTACCGCCTCTCCGGCATGATCGGTGATAGCTGGAAGGTGGGGCCGTTATACTGCATCCTCGCCTCGCTTCGAGAGTGCTCTGGATTTGGGTGAAGAAGATAATGGGCGGTGCAAATGGATGTGTGGAGAATAGATGGAGGGGTGGGTTTTTTAAATAAGGGAGGGGAGTAGCTCCGGCCGCGCTCTGGATTTGCTACGTTCAAGTGAGCCGCGTCAATCGATGTGCGACTTTAATTGCCAACCAGTTTTAATTGCCACACTGAATCGATGCGACTGGATCAAAAAGGCTGAAACGATGCTCTAATCGAGGAGACACATGTGCGAGAAGAAACGAACCAGTGGCAGCGACCGTCGCTACATCCATGGCGGCTCGCGTGCAGGAAAGAGGCTCGGTCAGCAGATTGTGGCGGCGGGCATCGGCACATGTAGGCAGGCTAGCAGGATATGTCGTGCATGCATAGCAGGTTTTTGTCGTGGCGGTGCGCGCGGGCCTTTCATGCAACGGCCCAATAGTCTAATGAAACCTCGGCCCTACAATCGAACAGGAACACCGTCCTACGCGGCCCCAATTGTCAGGTCCAACGGGCGACACAGTCCAGTGCGGCCCCACTCGTCAGAGTTAATGGTCAAAGCATTGACCCGACGGCATCCACCGTTTGTGACCATTTCTGAGGGTTTTGGACAAGAGAGTGGGAAAAAGTGATCAAAAGTTAAGAGCGTGGGGATGAATGAGTACGACTAAGGAACCAGGGGCACAAATGTAAAAATCCCTAGTTAATATTGTGTGCATCATGACTGGATCTCTTCTACCATGAATTACTATGTTTAGTCGATGCTTGAACTTTGGAGGTGCTCTGCATTTATGATTTGCAGTCTCAGGAAGTTCTAGCGAGATACCATGTTATCATATTATATCATGATTGTTTTGACAAATTGTTGGCATTTGAGATATGTTATTATTGCTCGCTAGTTGATTATGCCATTTATATGAGTAAATGTGATTTCTAAGTGTATCATTTGCATGGTTAGTTCATGATCTTTCCTGAAAACTTGGGTGCTATTTAAGCTTATATATGGATACAGGAACAAAAGAGTTCGTAAAAGTTTTTCTTTATCACTTTCAATTTGTCAACTGAATTGCTTGAGGGCAAGCAATGAGTTAAGCTCGGGGGAGTTGATACGTCTCCATCATATCTACTTTTCCAAATACTTCTGCTCTTGTTTTGGACTCTAATTTGCATGATTTGAATGAAACTAACAAGGACTAACAATATTTTCAGTGAAACTACCATGGTGTTGTTTTTGTGCATAAATAGAAGTTATCAGAATTGGATGAAACTATTAAGATATTTTCTATGGAATATATAAAAAATACTAGGGCGTAGTTCCACCGGCAGGGGGGCCACCAGCTGCCCACAAGGCAACAAGGCGCGGGCATGCCCTGATGCCTTGTGGGGCCCACGTGGCTCCGCTGACTAAACTCTTAAGCCTATAAATTCCTTTTCCCCGAGAAAATAATAAGAGAAGAAGTTTCATCGCATTTTACAATACGAAGCCACCGCCACCTCCTATTCTTCATCGGGAGGGTTGATCTAGAGTCCGTTCGGGGCTCCAGAGAGGGGGATTCGTCGCCATCATCATCACCAACCCTTCATCACCAATTTCATGATGATCACCGTCGGGAGTCAGTAATTCCTTCGTAGGCTTACTGTACGGTGATGGATTAGGATGAGATTTGTCATGTAATCGAGCCAATTTGTTAGGGCTTGATCCCTAGTATCCACTATATTCCAAGATTGATGTTGATATGGCTTTGCTACGCTTACTCCTTGTCACTAGGGCTCGAGTGCCATGATTTCAGATCTGAACCCTTTATGTTTTCATGAATATATTTGAGTTCTTGATCCTATATATCTTGCAAGTAATATGCACCTATTACATGTTATGATCTGCATACCCGAAAGTGACAGTAGTTGGGATTCATTCCGGTGATGACCGTAGTTTGAGGAGTTCATGTATTCACTGTGTGTTAATGCTTTATTCCGATTCTCTATTAAAAGGAGGCCTTAATATCCCTTAGTTTCCTTATGGACCCCACTGCCACGGGAGGGTAGGAAAAAAGATGTCATGGAAGTTCTAATTATAAGCATGTATGACTATATATGGAACACCTGCCTACATTACATCGACGAATTGGAGCTACTGTGTATCACTCTAGGTTGTGACTGTTATGTGATGAATGTCATCCAACACAAATATCCATCACCGATCAAATGCCTACACTATTTCCATATTGATCTTTGTTAAGTTACTTTTGATGCTGCTCCTCTTACAATCACTACAAAACTGCTACGATTGTTGTTACCATTACTACTGCTGCTGTTACTACCGCTATCAAACTATCATACTATTGTGCTACTAAACACTTTGCTGTAGATATTTATTTCTCTAGATGTGGTTGAATTGACAACTCGAGTGCTAGTACTTGCAAATATTCTTTGGCTCCCCTTGTGTCAAATCAATAAATTTGGGTGAAATACTACACTAGAAAACTATTGTGATCCCCTATACTTTTGGGTTATCATTGACCGGACGGCAAGCAGCTGGCATAGTCCGAGTAGCGAAGGTTCCGGTGTGAATAGTAGTACCGTGATGACTGGTCAATTGGTTTTGACTCTGTAGAGTTTGCAAAACAGCTGGGCTTGGAGAGTTGTGGGGTGGGATGGAACCAATGTTTTGGAGTATGACGTGGCATACATCATGACCTCCCCACCGTTTAATCTGTGGTTTTTAGATACTGCATGTGGGATTTGTATCGATGGACCATTCGATGCAGCAAACCCAAGTGTTACGTACACAATAGAAGTACTCCAAGAATGCAAGTTAAAAAGGAACTGATTGTGTACATCACTCTTGTTGTTGTCGCATTGCACGCCGACACGGTCGGTCCGGCACGCCGCTCACCAAAATGGAACATGCTTCGCTTTGCATTTTTGCTCCCTTGTGGCACCGTAGTTGAGAGCAAACCAACGATATGAAAACTTCCCCCTCCCTCTCCGCCTCCCCTCCCGCGTCAGGTAAATTTAGAAGAGAGGGAGGACTGATGTAAAAAAAACACTAGAAGAGAGAGATGAGGTGGGAGAGATTGTAGCATGGATTCCAAGAAATTTGTTGAGAGTGTGAGGTGAGCCATGTGTTAATAATTAGGAGCACTCCAAACTCTAGTGCAGATGTTGTCAGTACTCGACAACAGTACTATACTACTAGTACTCGTACTACTATTGGACTGGCTAGACATGGCGAAATCCTAGTAGCAAGCGTATGCGTGAGAACAAGCATTCACATGTTGAACACAAATTGGAAACCTTTTTCTATTCGAATACAAATCTATGTACGTGCTTGTACATACATATATTGTACATTGAAAAGATTTGCAAATCCTATGATCACCAATTCAAATATTTGAATCCACTTTAGGTTGAATACTATATTTGAAACTTTTTTAGGTTGGATTCAAATACCATGTGTCTTCTTATGCATAATGTGTCTCACACACCCAACATAGAGTGTTGTTTTTTCATTGACGCTCCCTTTCTCTATATTACACACCCACTCGATCTCTCTTGGTTTCATCTCGGGGTCTTTCTCTCGCACATACACACACATACAACCTCTCTTCCTCCTTTTGCATCTACATGATTGATCTCTTGAGGTATCGGGATTGTATCCCGCTCATAAGGTTGCTCTTTGACACATGTCTACGTCACTCTAGAATGCATTAATTGTAACCAAGCCTTTCATTTATCTTTTTTAAGCATACATTCATCTTTCTCTCCACCCCTCTCTATATCAGTTGATCGATCAATCTCCAGACTCACCCTAGTCCCCTTTCAATCAATCTATTGCTAGAGGGTACATGATCGAGTCGCGCACACACAACCCCCATCCATCTCTCTCTCTCCACCCCACACGATCATTTCAACCATAGACACACACACACACACACACCAAACATTTATTCCCTTGCATGACACACTCAATCTCTCAATATCTATCGATCTCGTCAAGATGTGTTGGTTCATGAACTGAAGGGGTTGTCACTACTAAGATTGGAAGCGACATGTAGTGAGGCAATGCGAAACTTTAAACGAACCATTTGTATGTATGCATGCCGAACAAATTACAACTTGGACAAACTGGCAGGATATGGAATTATAACGTAAATACAGGTTCTAGGCCTACATGTGAATGACACTTGGCAGAATGTTGAGATGTGGCATGCGGGAGGATGGATTCGATCGGAGGGTGGTATGATCAATGGATAAGAGGGTTGGAGAGGAATGATAAAGAAGCAAAGCTACATGATTATATTTGAACGGCTCGCAAAACTGACCTAGGTAACTATTTTTCCAAGCAACTTACATAATAACTTAGAACATCTATAGTTGGAACATGGTAAGTTGGACCCCTAAAAGCGGACATAGACCAGGCACACCTCAATGTTTACTTCCAACAGCCGGACACCTCAATTAGCACACATCAAATCCATACAAAGACCGGCAACACACATCGTCCAACTACTTAATCAAGTGTTATGCTTCATGAGTTGAAAAGGAAACGGTGGTAATGCTACTTGTGAGATGCATTGTGATTTCCCCAAAGAGGAGAGGATGCAGTAGTACATTAGGGATAAGTATTTCCCTCAGTTAAGAACCAAGGTTATCAATCCAGTAGGAGAACCACACAGAACCTCATTAGCAGCACCTTCACACGCAAAAGCAAATACTTGCACCCAACGCAAACGAGGGGGTTGTTAATCCCTTCGGCGGTTATTTACAAGGATCATTTCTCATAGGTGTAGGTTGATAGACAAATTGCAAACTAAAATAAAATAAAGAAAAGAGAAGCAACGTATTTTTGTGCTATTATATGTGATAAAAGTAGACCGGGGCAATAGTTTTCACTAGAGGCTTCTCTCTCGAGCACATAACATACGGTGGGTGACCAAATTACTGTGGAGCAATTGATAGAAAAGCGCACTTATGATGATATTCAAGGCAATGATCATGTATATAGGCATCACGTCCGAGACAAGTAGACCGACTCCTGCCTGCATCTACTACTATTACTCCACCCATCGCAGCTATCCAGCATGCATCTAGGGTATTAAGTCAATAAAAACAGAGTAATTCCTTAAACAAGATGACATGATGTAGACAAAGTAAACCCAAACAATATGAATAAACTCCATCTTTTTATCCTTAATGGCAACAATACAAATACGCGTCATGTCTCTTTCTGTCACTGGGATTGAGCAGCGCAAGATTCAACCCATCAAAAAGCACCTCTCCCATGGAAGAAATATCAATCTAGTTGGCCAAACTAAATGGATAGATCAGAGAGAAATACAATGCTATAATAATCATGCATAAAAGAATTCAGAAAATACTCAATTAATATTCATGAATAATCTGATTATAAACCCGCAATTCATCAGATCCCAACAAACACACCGCAAAAGAAGATTACATAGGATAGAACTCCAAGAACATCGAGGAGGAAATTGTATTGAAGATCAAAGAGAGAGAAGAAATCATCTAGCTACTATCTATGGACTCGTAGGTCTATGGTAAACTACTCACGAATCATCGGAATGCAGCAAGGATGATGTAGAAGCCCTCCATGATCGATTCCCCCTCCGGCAGAGTACCGAAAAAGGCCTCCAGATAGGATCACGAAAGAACAGAAACTTGCGGCGGCGGAAAAAGTGTTTGGGGTGACTATCTATTGGTTTCATGATTTTAGAGAGTCTATAAAGGTTAGCAGCCCACTAGCTGATTTCATTTTGTGTGTCGTTATAATTTGGTGTATCCATGATTTTCCAGCTTTGGCACTATGTCAAGGCAAATGACACATGGTTAGAATGTATGTGTTCGCTATGACAAGAATTCACTGTCATACCCAATACTTAGCAAGGTTCGTTAAATTGGACACCGCCCTTTCCTTGGAAAGTACAAGTTGCGTCTTAGAAAATACCAAAGACTTGTGTTCGAAGTAGCTCATCAAAACTGTGATGCGCCAAAGAGGATCACCAGCGATGAGTTGCAGGAGGAATTACAGAAGGTCGGGCATATTACACCAGGAAACCATCCTGATAATGGTAATGGGAAAAGGAAGCATTACAGGGAAGAACAAAGATTATTGTTTACCAGTAGGTCCACTATGTGGGACTTGGAGTATTGGAAATATTTGGATCTGCGGCATAATCTTGATGTGATGCACATCGAGAAAAATATATGTGGCAGCATTATCTACACCATTCTTAATATTGAAGGCAACACAAACAATACCTTAATATCTAGGATTGACTTGACACACCTAGGTATCAGATCCGATTTGCAGGTGAAAGCCGATGGTCCATCACGGGATATGGCACCAGTTGTATACTTCCTGGACAAGAAAAAAGAAAATAATTCTGCAAGGTCCTGTCACATATGAGATTCCCACATGGATTTGCTTCCAACCCTGAAAGGAGAATCAGTGTAGAAGGAACCATGATACAAGGGTTGAAAACTCCTGACTGCCATGTCCTACTTCAAAGTGTTTTACCTGTTCTCCTTAGAGGATTGGGCTGCCATGACTTATACGAAGCAGTTGTAGAGTTGAGACAATTCTTCAGGGAAATCAATAGTAGAAATATCAGGATAGATGTTGTGCAGCATCTTAAAGATAAGATACCAACTATCCTATGCGACCTTCAGAAGATATATCCTCCAGCCTCCTTTGATGTGATGGTGCATTTGGTTGTTCATCTACCTAGTGAGGCACTACTTAGAGGTCCATTATAGTATGTATGGATGTACCCAATTGAAAGGCGACTAGGCACTTTCAAGGGCTATGTTAGGAACAGAGCTAGACCTGAGGGTTCCATTGCAGAGGCTAACATTACTACAGAAGCGTTGACATTCTACTCAAAATACATTGAAAAAACTCATCAGCTTAGCAAAAAGGTGGGCGAAAACAATCCTAAGGCCAATGCTTTCGACCATTTTGTTTGAGTGACAGGGAAGTGTCGACAAGATGACAAACCTAAAGATTTGGACAAAATGGTCTGGTATGTGTTTAATAACTGTCCTGAGATTCTACATTATATCATGTAAGTGCTAAGTACTCAGCTTATACATCATAATCTGCTAAACTTGCAGCATATTCTTATATATTTTAGATGTTTGATGTGATCACTCTATTCTACAGCATGCACAAAGCGGAGTTATTGGTCCAAAATCCAAGAAACATTGAAAAACGGGTTAGGGAAGGATTTGCGAGATTGTTGAAGATCCGTGTAATATTTCGAATTGCACTATCAATTTTTTTAATATATTGAGTACATAAGATAATCAGCTTGTCTATTTGCTAACCATAGGTTAATAAGATGCAGGAGGAGGGGCAGGCAGTTAGTTATACCCTTTACGCACTAGCAATGGGTCCTGATACTCGGGTAAGACATTATGCATCTTACGTTCTTGGAGATGTGCGCTACAACACCCTTGCATGCGACGAAGGCAAAAAACAAAAAACAGTGCCATCGTGAGCATGGATACGCACAAGAAAGTGACAACCGAAATGTATGCTAACATAAAAGACATTGTTAGTTGAAGTATATCTCCAGTTTGGAGGTTCATCGGTGTGTGGTTCTATTTTGCTTTTGTTGGTATAACTAGTTTACCAAGATCTCAAAACCCAAAGTTAATGATTATTGCAAATCCATCAATGCCAAGGCAACATACCACACCAACAAGCCTTATATTTTGGCAAATCAAGCAACCTGGATATTTTTCTTGGAACACACATTTGCACATAACCAAGAGTAGAGAGCATTGCAAAAGTTTGAGCAGAGGAATTTTGTCGGTGTACAAAAGTATGGGCTCTTTTGTAACCCTTACTTGTGCACGGGCAGTCGTACCACACCTGCAGCAAGGCTTGGCGGGGTAGCAGAAGCAAAAATACAGGACTAACAAGACAAGCATTCGAGCTAGTGAACAGAGAGTAGAAGACAAGCTGGACCTCCCCTGGCAACACCCTTGCCGGGGTGGCTTGCGTAGCCCCGACAAGGCCCTTGCTGGGGCAGCATGCGAAGCACCAGCAAGGCCATGACCCTCAAGACTGAGAGCTCTAACATCATTGACAACGTCGAGGCCAAGGCTTGGGGGAGTGTGCATAGTAGCATGCAGATCTTTGTGAAGACTGATGGCCTGCAGGTCCACGTGGAGACCAGAAGGCAAAGATCCCCGGTAAGGCCCTTGCTGGGGACGACTGTGAGGCCCCCGGCAAGACTCTTGCCGGGGACAATTGCGGGGCCACAACCAGGCCCACACCCGACAAGGTTTTCGCCACCTCACGGCCGTTCCAGCATGACAACCAGCTTGCCAACTATGCAGACGCCTGCGTGGTGGCTTGCAGGTTCTAGGCCAACTAAGCAAGCGTCTGTGTGGCGGCATGCAGATCTTCATGGAGGCTCTAACACCGCGCTAGCATAGCAGCTAGCCGGCCAGCCTGGTGTTGCATGCCTCGTCAATCTGTCCACGTGTCGAAGCATGGCAAGGCATGCAACGCAAAGGCTGGCCGGCTAGCTGCTATGCTGGTGCAGTGGTGGAGCCTCCACAAAGATCTGCATGCCGCCACACAGGTTCTTGCTTAGTTGGCCTAGAATCTGCATGCCGCCACGCATGCATATGCCTAGTTGGCAAGCTGTAGGATCGAAAGTATGTCTAGAGGGGGGTGATTAGACTACTTGACCAAACAAAAACTTAACCTTTTCCCAATTTTAGTTCTTGGAAAATTTTAACAACTTCGCACAAGTCAAGCAATCTTAACACAATTCAAGCAAGCATGCAAAGATTATATGAGCAGCGGAAAGTAAAGCATGCAACTTGCAAGAATGTAAAGGGATGGGTTTGGAGAGTGCAAACACAATAGGAGACACGGATGTTTTTGTCGTGGTTCCGATAGTTGGTGCTATCGTACATCCACGTTGATGGAGACTTCAACCCACGAAGGGTAACGGCTGTGTGAGTCCACGGAGGGCTCCACCCATGAAGGGTCCACGAAGAAGCAACCTTGTCTATCCCACCATGGCCATCGCCCATGAAGGACTTGCCTCACTAGGGTAGATCTTCACGAAGTAGGCGATCTCCTTGCCCTTACAAACTCCTTGGTTCACTCCACAATCTTGTCGGAGGCTCCCAAGTGACACCTAAACAATTTAGGAGACACCACTCTCCAAAAGGTAATAGATGGTGTGTTGATGATGGACTCCTTGCTCTTGTGCTTCAAATGATAGTCTACCCAACACTCAACTCACTCTCATAGGATTGGATTAGGTGGAAAGATGATTTGAGTGGAAAGCAACTTGGGGAAGGCTAGAGATCAAGATTCATATGGTTGGATTGGAATATCTTGGTCTCAACACATGAGTAGGTGGCTCTCTCTCAGAAAATGGGTAGTGGAAGTGTAGGCACGATCTGATGGCTTCCCTCACGAATTAGGAGAGGGTGGAGGGGTATATATAGCCTCCACACAAAACCTAACCGTTACACACATTATACCAAACTCAGTGGGACCGAATCAGAAAACTCGGTCAGACCGATTTAGTACATATGTGACCGTTAGGCAATTTCGATGGGATCAACATGTCATCTTGGTGGGACCGATATCATTAGGGTTAGGGCATAACGTAATCTCGGTTGGACCGATTACTCAAACTCGGTTGGACCGACTTTGGTAATAAGCTGACAAAAAGTTGGTCAGGCAAACTCGGTGGGACCGATTCGCTCGTCTCGATGGGACCGAAGCGTTACGAAAATGAAACAGGGAGTTTGCATTGCAGACTCGATGGGACCGATCGCTCATCTCAGTTAGACCAAAACGTTAGGAAGGGAAACAGAGAGTTTGCAACCCCATCTCTGTGAGACCGAGATCCCTATAGGTGAGACCGAAAAGACTAGGGTTTCTGGCAGTGGCTATGTCAAATGAACTCGGTGGCGCCGGATGGATCAAATCGGTGGGGACGAGTTTGACTTTTGGTTTTGGACATATGTGGATATGAGAAAGTGGTTGAGGGATTTTGGAGCATATCACTAAGCATTTTGAGCAAGCAAGCCATTAAGCAACACCTCATCCCCTTTTCATAGTATTGGGTTTCCTATAGACTCAATGTGATCTTGGATCACTAAAATAGAAAATGTAGAGTCTTGGACTTTAAAGCTTCAGCCAATCTTTTGTCCTTAGCATTTTGAGGGGTCCACATTCCTTACCATGCCAATCATCTCCCCCTTTTTGGTAATTGATGACAACATATAGATCAAAGCTTCGACAAATGATAATAAGATTGAAATACATTGTCGCTTTGAGAAGTATGTGGCTAACAAGAGCTCCCCCTAAATTTGTCCATTATTTAAAAATTTCTTTGGAATGCAAATGCACAATGTGTTAGGATCATGGGTCACTCTTCCATGTCACATATATCTTGGTGGAGTGCTCAAAATGATAATAATTGAAATCATGCACTCATCACCAAGCAAAGTGAATGATCATAATTGGAGATGAAGGATAATATCATTCAAGCACACATTAAAGTAGCATATGATCAAACACATGATCATCCAAGTATCTCACAAAAGACATAGTGTATCAAGCAAACACACAATAAAGTTCAAGCAAATAAATGCAAAGAGAGACAAAACAACACTCTCTCTCTCTCGAAGACTATGCTCTATACATATTTCTCCCCCTTTAGCAACAAGTTACCAAAAAGTTAAAAATATGCATAGTGATATGCGTCTCTCAGGCTTGGTCTTCAGTAGGTGGTGTAGAGATGACTTCAAGAACGAAAGCTTCTGTAGATGTAGCTGGAGCTGGTTGAGTGACTGCTGGAGCTGGTGGCACTGGAGTTGTGGCTGCTGGTGCAGATGTAGTAGCTGTTGTATCTGGTACAGGCACTGCAGCAGACCTCTGGCTTTTGGGCTCTCTAGTGAAAGCATCTGTAGTAGACTTGCCCTTCTTCTCCTCCACTTCCTCCTGAAGTTGCTCAACCACTGACTGAATCTCAGTTACCTTCACATCAAGATCATAGAATTTCTACTCGGTGATCCTCTCCAAGCTCTCCTGGTTTAGAGTCAGGGTGGCCAAGCCCTTCTCAATCCTCAAGGTGGATTGAATCAGATATCCAAGCTGATCTTACTTCCTCTTCAGGTACACCTGAGATGCCTCTTCAGCTGTTGGCATCTTTGCAGCTTTCTCATCCCTTGCCTTCTCTCTCTTTTCATGGATCTTCCTCATCCATGACAACAATGTTGTCCTCAAAGTCTGGCCTGAGGGGTAAATGCTCCTTGTCCAACAGATATGTGCCTGTGCCCATCTTGGAGTTGATGAGCACCTGAATTTGTGGAGCATACCCACAAGACCTCTTCTGATCTGCAGCAGTTCTCTTGATTGTTTCCACAATCAGACTCATCACTTTGAACTTTTGAGGGACATCAAATATATGCAGCAAGTTGATGGAGTGTCCTCTTATCATTCTGTGATCTCCAGATTTTGGCAACAGAGTGTGCCTCAGAATGGTATTGATAGTTGGCAGTCCTGACAGCAAGTGCTTCACTGAGCCAAACTTGTGAGTCTCCAGGTTTGCATCAGGAATCTCCTTGTACATGCTAACCATTGAGTTATGATCCTTCTTCTTGGCAAAGACATCCAAGTCATCTTCATGAGCTTGTGGGGCATTGATCAGTCTAGCCCACTCATCAACTGTAGATTGGTACCTTGTACCCTCTGACATCCATACAACTCTGCCATATGGATAGAAATGAGCAGTAGAGTAGAATTGCGTGATCCGCTCATCATTCCATTTTGTGAGCTTCTGGCCAACAAATTTGTCAACTTCACATGCCTTGAAGCTGTCATAAACACCTGGGAAGTGATCTTCATTCTCTCTAATGTAGGTCCAGTCAACCCATCTCATGTCACACACTATGGGCTTCTTGTGAAGAAGGATTGTCTCATAGAAGTCTTGTTGTTCCTTTGTGTGGAACCTGTAATCCACAGTATTTTTCCTCCTGACAGCATATGGGTCAGCCTTCCTCCACTGTCTCAGTCCTGCATCCTTCTTGGTCCTCATGTCCTCTGCAACGGGATGTGCATCATTATGGTCTGGGATCTTTGGCTTTAGCTTCCTCAGCACTTGGGCTTCAGCTTCCTCTTCTTCAGCTTTAGGAACTGGGGCCTTGTTTTTCTCCTCAGCAAGTATGTTCCTGGTACTCCTCTTGGGTGTAGTCTTGGGAACTGGAGCAGCAGCTCTGGGAGCAGATTTGGACTTAGCAGGAGCCCATGACTTCATAGCATCTCCCATGAGCTTCTGTGCCTTAGGTGCTGGAGCAGCATCCTCTTCCTCTTCCTCATCAGATCTCACCATTGAAGACTTTCCAAGAACTTTGGCTGTTGTTGTTCTTGCCCTCTTCTTCTTCTTGTCCTCATCAGCCTCCTCTTCTTCAGATTCAATTGTGAACTTCATAGTTTCACCTGTGGCAACTTTCCTTGGCTTGGATGTAGGCACTCTCCTAGCTGGTGCCTTTCTGTTCATGCCTGGCCTAGTTGATGCAACAGTACCAAACTCTTTCTTCACCACCTTCTTCTTAGAAGTGGCCTCATCCTCAGCTGCAACACAGTCTTCATCCTCTGAATCAGAAGATCTCTTCTTCCTTGTTCTAGTAGCTGCCCTGGGCAAGTTACTAGGTGTGCTCCTGCTGCCCTCATCATAGCTGTTGGAGGGACCAGTGCCCTCACTCAACTGCTCTTGCTGTTCAGACCTGTTCTGGCTGTCACTCTAGTCAGACATCTTGCAGGCAATCTATCAGCAGACCCTGTGAATAGGTTGTAGATGAGGTAGAGTAGATGAGCATCACAAAGTACAGAGGTTTTGCAAAACAAATTGAGCCAAAAAGCTTAGTTTTAGTTCTCTATAGAAGTGATCTCGGAGCTAACGAATTGACAAACTCGGTGATACCGAAGCAATACTTGGAACCTAAACTAGTGAGCTCGATTGGACCGAGTCACAGTTCGGTGGCACCGAGAGTTCTAGGGTTTCACAGAATCCTGAACTCGGTCACACCGATTTGCAATTTTCGGCTGGACCGAAAAGTGCATGTGCAATGGCGTAAGCCGAATCGATGAGACCGATTTCTATGACTCGGTCGGTCCGAGATGAGTTCTACGGAGAGCTAACCCTAAAATTTTCGAATAAATCTAGACCTAAAGAAGTTTTAGCAGGATAAATTAATCTTATTCGTGGAAAGAAACATGGCATTGTCCTTGTGCTAGGAATCAGAGTGAAAATGGCAGCACAAGGGGTCGAACACGTACCCTAGAACGGTGAGTGTTCGCTACAGTGGCGACGTCGGAGCAGAATCCGTCGACGGTGGCAGAATCCAACGGCGGGAGGTCATTGGCAGAGAGGAGACGATCCAGAGACCTGAGGGGGCAGAGCAGGACACGTGCGGGCTGAGGGGATTTGAAGTAATTTCCAAAATCTCACCCGTGGGTATTTATATCCTGACCCTGTCGGTGTGACCGAGTGGAACAACTCGGTGGCACCGAGATTGCAGAATCACAAGCGGTTGCTGCAACTCGGTGTGATCAAAGTGTTCAAATCGATTGCACCAAGATGAAAACCTAGATCAACTTAGTGAACTCGGTTTGACCAAAATGGATTTCTCGGTCAGACCGAAATGCACAAAGAGGTTTTGGAAGTTTAAGTCTATGACAAATCGGGGACTCCGAGTGCTCCTCACACAGAGTGGTTTGAATCTGACTTGATCAAACTTTGTGATGTAGCATGAATAGAGTTTGAGACAAGAAAAGCATAGATAGCTAGAGAAGGTTCTTAGGCATTCTTGTCCATCCACTTGGCAAAAGAAAAGGAGCCAAACAAACAAAGCAACAAGTGTATGTCCTCAAATGAGTAAAATATGCAACCAACATGCTCACGCAATAAGATGGCAAGTGAAATATGTGGCAAAGCATGCACAACCAATTCTAGCATCTATCAAACAATTGGCGATGACTAGGGCATCTATATATGAGTATATTGACATAGGAGTCAAATGAGAACATTTGATCATAGGTCATACTCATTGTTTAAGCACAAGTGGGGTTACAACTTTTACATAAAGCATTGTTGTGTTCACACCATTTGAGTTGCTTTAGCTCAGTTCTTTAGAGTAAAGCTCCCCCTAGATGTGAGATCCCCCCTAAGAGGGATGAACTAACCTTGGGTTTTGTCGATGATGACTTCATGTAGGTGTTTAAGATGTGGATGCTCAATGTTGTTGTAGAACATTTGGAGCAATCCATTCGAGTGAGTTGCACTTTCAATACCTACACGGGTTAGTCCCACAAGGAACAAGCAAGGATATCCATAGACATAGAGTGATGCACACACAAGATGATGTCCATGAAAGCTTTAGGTTACCTTGTCCCTTGTCTTACCAATAAGAGGGTTTGTGACTCCTTGAACTAGTGCAAGATGTGGAAGTTGATTGCACTTGCCTTTGCCAAAATGATGTGAGTGAAGAATATTGCCGGAGTCACCCTCAAGAACTCTATAGTCCTTCTTCTTTGGGATCCACATCATCTTGATGGGAATCCTTGGGGTTGTAGTGGAACTTGATGAAGTAGACTTGATGTAGTCTTGGGATATTGATCTTCTTCCCACTCAACTCCATTGGCATTGAACTTTCATTCAAAACCAACAACTTGATTCTTCTAGCGCCTTCCTTGCTTGCGTACAATTTCCTCAAATTGCTTACTTCCGGCAAGGCTCTTGTAGACACCCTTCTCTATAATTACCTTCAATAAGATATTTTCTTGCTCAAGTGTAACTTTGCTAAGAGAATCATTAGTGGAATCAAGAGAACTACTAGAAGCAACAACATTTGATTTAGAATGATTATTGTTACTACTAGAAGAAGAATCTTTCTTACTCTTTTTACTAGACTTGACTTGTGGCATGTAAGTAGATAAGAGTAAACGCTTGGCAATGTAAGAAGAACTTTTCTTGCGAAGATCATCATTGATTGCCTTTAAAAACTTATGCTCTTGCTCAAGGTTGAGCTTTTCAAAGCGTAACCTCTAATGAGTCTTTAAAAGTTCTTGGTGATCTTCCAAGGTAGTTTCATGAGCTAACTTAAGAGTGTTTAGTTCTTTAGTTAGGCGCTCAATCATCTCCTTATCATTATCATTCGTTTTATCTTGATTAGCATGATTAATTGACTTTTTGTCATAGTATTCATCACTACAGTTGTCAACAAGTAAATCATCATCACCTAACAAGTCATCTTCATCACTATTGAAATCAACATACTCGGGGTGTGATACCTTTGGGCCTTTAGCCATGAAGCATCTTCCAAATCCTTCATTTGGTGAGTCAAATGTGTCGTAGGAGTTGGTTGACACAAGTGCTAGACCGGCAACACCTTCATCTTGAGTATATTTGGAGTCGGAGTGATAGCTTCTCTTGGACTGATGATCGGAGTCGGAGCTAGATACCCATTCACCAACATGAGCTTGATGTCTTCGTTTTGTGTAGCTCTTTGATGATTTGTCCTTCCTTTCCGAATCCTTGCTTCTTCGGGAGGTTCTTCGTTCATAATGATCATCTCTACTCCTCCTTTCTCTTGGTGGTGATTCTTCTCTTCTACTTCTTCTTTTGGGTGAATCTTCTCTCCTTTTGTAAGGAGCCGTACACTAATTGGAATAGTGTCCGGGTCTTCCACAATTGTAGCAATTACGTTCACGACTCGAAGACCTTTTGTCATTGTAGGACCTTGACTTGGAACTTCTTTCCTTGCTTCCACTCTTGTAGAACTTGTTGAAGTTTTTCACCATTAAGCTCAATTCCTCATTAAAGGTTTGTTTCTCACTTGATGATGTAGGAGCATCACATGAGGCTTTGTAAGCACCACTTGACTTGTTGTGAAGCTCTTCCTTATCCTTGAGTGACATCTCATGAGCAACAATTCTTCCAATGACTTCCATCGGCTTGAGATCTTTGTAATTGGGCATCATTTGGATCAATGTGCACACGGTGTCATATTTTCCATCCAAGGCTCTTAGAATCTTCTTGATGATGAATTTATCGGTCATCTCTTCACTTCCTAAGACGGCAATCTCATTTGTGATGAGAGCAAGGCTAGAGTACATTTCAGCGACAACTTCACCATCCTTCATTTTGAACTTGTCAAGTTGACTTTGAAGCACATCCAATTTCGATTCCTTGATAGAGTCAGTACCTTCGTGCATGTCAATCAAAGTTACCCAAATTTCCTTTGCATTCTCAAGGCAGCAGATTTTCTTGAATTCTTCGGGGCACAATCCGTTGAAGAGGATATCACAAGCTTGAGCGTTGTATTGCAGCATCTTCAACTCTTCCGCGGTAGCTTCACGGTTCGGTTCTCTCCCATCAAAGAATTCACCTTGCAAGCCAGTACACACAATAGCCCAAATGGCGGGGTTATGTCCAAGAATATGCATTTTCATCTTATGCTTCCAACTAGAAAAATTAGTACCATCAAAGTAAGGACCTCTACAGTGGTAATTTCCCTCGCTAGACGCCCTACTCTCCTAGGTTGTGAAACCAAGGCTATGATCACCAAAAGCTATGGAAATCAAGGCAAGTGAAGAATAAAGCTCTGATACCAATTGTAGAATCGAAAGTATGTCTAGAGGGGGGGTGATTAGACTACTTGACCAAATAAAAACTTAACCTTTTCCCAATTTTAGTTCTTGGCAGATTTTAACAACTTAGGACAAGTCAAGCAGTCTTAACACAATTCAAGCAAGCATCCAAAGAGTATATGAGCAGAGAAAAGTAAAGCATGCAACTTGCAAGAATGTAAAGGGATGGGTTTGGAGAGTGCAAACGCAATAGGAGACACGGATGTTTTTGTCGTGGTTCCGATAGGTGGTGCTATCGTACATCCACGTTGATGGAGACTTCAACCCACGAAGGGTAACGGCTGTGCGAGTCCACGGAGGGCTCCACCCACGAAGGGTCCACGAAGAAGCAACCTTGTCTATCCCACTATGGCCATCGCCCACGAAGGACTTGCCTCACTAGGGTAGATCTTCACGAAGTAGGCGATCTCCATGCCCTTAGAAACTCCTCGGTTCACTCCACTATCTTGTCGGAGGCTCCCAAGTGAGACCTAACCAATCTAGGAGACACCACTCTCCAAAAAGTAATAGATGGTGTGTTGATGATGAACTCCTTGCTCTTGTGCTTCAAATGATAGTCTCCCCAACACTCAACTCACTCTCATAGGATTGGATTTGGTGGAAAGATGATTTGAGTGGAAAGCAACTTGGGGAAAGCTAGAGATCAAGATTCATATGGTTGGATTGGAATATCTTGGTCTCAACACATGAGTAGGTGGCTCTCTCTCACAAAATGGGTAGTGGAAGTGTAGGCATGATCTGATGGCTTCCCTCACGAATTAGGAGAGGGTGGAGGGGTATATATAGCCTCACACAAAACCTAACCGGTACACACATTATACCAAACTCAGTTGGACCGAATCAGAAAACTCGGTCGGACCGATTTAGTACATATGTGACTGTTAGGCAATTTCGGTGGGACCGACATGTCATCTCAGTGGGACCGATATCATTAGGGTTATGGCATAACGTAATCTCGATTGGACCGATTACTCACACTCGGTTGGACCGACTTTGGTAATAAGCTGACAGAGAGTTGGTCAAGCAAACTCGGTGGGACCGATTCGCTCGTCTCGGTGGGACCGAAGCATTACGAAAAGGAAACATGGAGTTTGCATTGCAGACTCGGTGGGACCGATCGCTCATATCGGTTAGACCGAAACATTATGAAGGGAAACAGAGAGTTTGCAACCCCATCTCGGTGAGACCGAGATCCCTATCAGTGAGACCGAAAAGATTAGGGTTTTTGGCAGTGGCTATGTCAAATAAACTCGGTGGCGCCGGATGGATCAAATCGGTGGGGCTGAGTTTGACTTTTGGTTTTGGACATATGTGGATATGCGAAAGTGGTTGAGGGCTCTTGGAGCATATCACTAAGCATTTTGAGCAAGCAAGCCATTAAGCAACACCTCATCCCCTTTTAATAGTATTGGCTTTCCATGGCCGCACGCAAGCAAGTGCGTCCTTATTACGAAAAAAAAATTGATTCCTCCCCCTAACAGGTTGGACCCACCAACTACATCTTCGCACACAAGGAATTGCCTCCTTATTATGAGAAAACAAGTTTCCTTCCCCTGACAACTGGGATCCACCAGCTACATCTTCGCACGCAAGGAAGTGCCTCCTTATTACGCATGAGGAAAATGATTCCTCCCCCTGCTTGCTGGGACCCACCAGATTTAGAGGTTGTCTTGTGGGCCTACAAAGTTGATGCGTACGTAGGGTTTTGTCAACTTAGTCAACAAATGATTCTAGCAGCAGTGACTGTTGGATGTTAATCCAACAGTCGTGTTGCTTCTTCAATGTCTGGTCTTCTTGCTCCAGCCGCCCAAACCAGTGCCGGACGTACCACCTACTCCTACCTCCCATGGTAGGTTGTGCTACCGCGCATGCCTCACCACCCCACCCTACTCCCACCACTGGCCAGGCCTTCCCTCTACTCACCCACCCCCCTGTTATTCTCTGGCGACGGCAGCCTCACACTGCAGCTGAACCAGTCAACCCTCATACTGCCCTCCACGTGGGCATCCAATGCCACGTCTTCCCCGGTTCCGCATTGTTTCGTTCCTAGGCTTCGCCGTCGTCCACCGCCTTGGTGCTCTCGGCGCGGTGTGGTCAATGAACGATAGCCATCGGAAAAGGACTGTACGCGGTGAGGCTGATATCTAGACCCACCAGCTACATCTTTGCGCGCAAGGAAGTGCCTCCTTAGTACGCGCAAAAAAATGATTCCTGCCCCTGATAGCTGGGACCCACTAGCTATATCTTCGCATGCAAGGAAGTGCCTTCTTATCCTCCTTGACAGTTGGGACCCACCCGGTCAAAGCGTAGTAGCAATGTGTGTCTCATCGCAAACGTGTATGTACATTCTGGTCAATCAGTCTCTCTGCAAGGATGAACCATGGTCGAGTAAGTAGCGGCACGTGTCATACTAGAGCCCCCGACATAGCAGTTCAGGCAGTCTCGCTTAAATCGTGTACACGGACATATAGCCACACGACAAAAACTATGGCCACGTACCTACATATGGGTGGGGTCTCGAACGCGTACTCGCGCATACGTACACACATGGCTCGTGTACATGGAGAGGAAACGGACGACACCAATGGCATCTTGTTCATTGGTAGCCAACCGGCTGGGTCGGAACGAAGAAACAGCATCGTGTTCATCGGGAGCCAAACTACAAGGTCGAAATGCGTCATGTTCATCAGGAGCTGCTACCTCTTGAGCATGCGTTGGTTTTCCCTTGACGAGGAAAGGGTGATGCAGCAAAGTAGCGTAAGTATTTCCCTCTGTTTTTGAGAACCAAGGTATCAATCCAGTAGGAGGCTACCCTCAAATCCCTCGTACCTGCACAAACAAATAAGAACCTTGCAACCAACACGATAAAGGGGTTGTCAATCCCTTCACGGCCACTTGCAAAAGTGAGATCTGATAGAGATAATAAGATAAATATTTTTGGTATTTTTATGATATATATTGGAAAGTAAACATTGCAAAATAAAATAGATCGGAAACTTATATGATGGAAAATAGACCCGGGGGCCATAGGTTTCACTAGTGGCTTCTCTCGAGATAGCATAAGTATTACGGTGAGTGAACAAATTACTGTCGAGCAATTGATAGAAAAGTGCATAGTTATGAGAATATCTAGGCATGATCATGTATATAGGCATCACGTCCGCGACAAGTAGATCGAAACGATTCTGCTTCTACTACTATTACTCCACACATCGACCGCTATCCAGCATGCATCTAGAGTATTAAGTTCATAAGAACAGAGTAACGCATTAGGCAAGATGACATGATGTAGTGACATAAACTCAAGCAATATGATATTAAACCCATCTTTTTATCCTCGATGGCAAAAATACAATATATGCCTTGCTGCCCCTGCTGTCATTGGGAAAGGACGCCGCAAGATTGAACCCAAACTAAGCACTTCTCCCATTGCAAGAAAGGTCAATCTAGTAGGCCATACCAAACTGACAATTCGAAGAGACTTGCAAAGATAACAAATCATAGACAAAAGAATTCAGAGGAGATTCAAATATTGTTCATAGATAATCTTGATCATAAACCCACAATTCATCGGATCTCGACAAACACACCGCAAAAAGAATTACATCGAATAGATCTCCAAGAAGATCGAGGAGAACTTTGTATTGAGATCCAAAGAGAGAGAAGAAGCCATCTAGCTAATAACTATGGACCCAAAGGTCTAAGGTAAACTACTCACACATCATCGGAGAGGCTATGGTGTTGATGTAGAAGCCCTCCGTGATCGATTCCCCCTCCGGCGGAGCGCCGAAAAAGGCCCAAAGATGGGATCTCACGGGTACAGAAGGTTGCGGCGGTGGAAATAGGGTTTCATGGTGCTCTTGGATGTTTTCAGGGTATATGAGTATATATAGGCGAAAGAAGTCGGTCAGGGGAGCCACGAGGGTGGGGGCGCGCCTACCCCCCCTGGGCGCGCCTCCTTGCCTCGTGGCCGCCTCGTCGCTCCCTTGACGTCCACTCCAAGTCTCCTGGATTGCGTTTGTTCCAAAAACGACTCTCCCGAAGGTTTCATTCCGTTTGGACTCTATTTGATATTCCTTTTCTGCAAAACACTGAAATAGACAAAAAAATAGCAATTTGGACTGGGCCTCTAGTTAATAGGTTAGTCCCAATAGTATAAAAGTGTATAATAAAGCCCATTAAACATCCAAAATAGATAATATAATAGCATGGAACAATCAAAAATTATAGATATGTTGGAGACATATCAAGCATCCCCAAGCTTAATTCCTGCTCGTCCTCGAGTAGGTAAATGATAAAAACAGAATTTTTTATGTGGAATGCTACCTAGCGTAATTCTCAATGTAATTTTCTTTATTGTGGCATGAATGTTTAGATCCGAAAGATTCAAGACAAAAGTTTAATATTGACATAAGAGTAATAATACTTCAAGCATACTAACAAAGTAGTCATGTCTTCTCAAAATAACATGGCCAAAGAAAGTTATCCCTACAAAATCATATAGTCTGGCTATGCTCTATCTTCATCACACAAAATATATAAATCATGCACAACCCCGGTTTTAGCCAAGCAATTGTTTCATACTTTAGTATTCTCAAACTATTTCAATCTTCACGCGATACATGAGCGTGAGCCATGGTGGAATAGGATGGCGGTTGTGGAGAAGACAAAAAAGGAGAAGATAGTCTCACATCAACTAGGCGTATCAACGGGCTATGGAGATGCCCATTAATAGATATCAATGTGAGTGAGTAGGTATTGCCATGCAATGGATGCACTAGAGCTATAAGTGTATGAAAGCTCATCAAAAGAAACTAAGTGGGTGTGCATCCAACTTGCTTACTCACGAAGACCTAGGGCAATTTGAGGAAGCCCATCATTGGAATATACAAGCCAAGTTCTATAATGAAAAGTACCCACTAGTATATGAAAGTGACAACATAGGAGACTCTCTATCATGAAGATCATGGTGCTACTTTGAAGCACAAGTGTGGTAAAAGGATAGTAACATTGTCCGTTCTCTCTTTTTCTCTCATTTTTTTATTTTTTTTGGTGGGCTTCTTTGGCCTCTTTTTTTATTTGGGCTTCTTTGGCCTCTTTTACTTTTCATAAAGTCCGGAGACTCATCCCAACTTGTGAGGGAATCATTGCTTCCATCATCCTTTCCTCACATGGGACAACGCTCTAATAATGAAGATCATCACACTTTTATCTACTTACAACTCAAGAATCTTAGAACAAAATATGACTCTATGTGGATGCCTCCAGCGGTGTACCGGGATAATGAATCAAGAGTGACATGTATGAAAGAATTATGAATGGTGGCTTTGCCACAAATACGATGTCAACTACATGATCATGCAAAGCAATATGACAATGGTGGAGCATGTCATAATAAACGTAACGGTGGAAAGTTGCATGGCAATATATCTCGGAATGGCTATGGAAATGCCATAATAGGTAGGTATGGTGGCAGTTTTGAGGAAGGTATATGGTAGGTGTATGATACCGGTGAAAGTTGCGCGGCACAAGAGAGGCTAGCAATGGTGGAAGGGTGAGAGTGCGTATAATCCATGGACTCAACATTAGTCATGAAGAACTCACATACTTATTGCAAAAATCTACAAGTTATCAAAACAAAGTACTACACGCATGCTCCTAGGGGAAGGGTTGGTAGGAGTTAACCATCGTGTGATCCTGACCTCCACACATAAGGAAGACAATCAGTAAATAAATCATGCTCCAACTTCATCACATAACGGTTCACCATACGTGCACGCTACGGGAATCACAAACTTTTAACACAAGTATTTCTCAAATTCACAACTACTCAACTAGCATGACCCTAATATTACCATCCTCATATCTCAAAACAATCATCAAGTATTAAACTTCTCATAGTATTCAATGCACTTTATATGATAGTTTTTATTATACCTATCTTGGATGCTCATCATATTAGGACTAAAATTTTAACCAAAGCAATTACCATGCTGTTCTAAAGGACTCTCAAAATAATATAAGTGAATCATGAGAGATCAATAATTTATATAAAATAAAACCACTGCCGTGCTCTAAAAAGATGTAAGTGAACTACTAGAGCAAAATTATCTAGCTCAAAAGATATAAGTGAAGCACATAGAGTATTCTAATAAATTACGACTCATGTGTGTCTCTCCCAAAAGGTGTGTATAGCAAGGATGAATGTGGTAAACTAAAAAGCAAAGACTCAAAACATACAAGACACTCCAAGCAAAACACATATCATGTGGTGAATAAAAATATAGCATCAAGTAAAGTTGTCGATGGACGAAGACGAAAGAGGGGATGCCTTCCGGGGCATCCCCTAGCTTAGGCTTTGGGTTGTCCATGAATTTTACCTTGGGGTGCCTTGGGCATCCCCAATCTTAGGCTCTTGCCACTCCTTATTCCATAATCCATCAAATCTTTACCCCAAAACTTGAAAACTTCACAACACAAAACTCAACAGAAAATCTCATGAGCTCCGTTAGCAAAATAAAACAAACCACCACTTTAAGGTACTGTAATGAACTCATTATTTATTTATATTGGTGTTAAACCTACTGTATTCCAACTTCTCTATGGTTCATACCCCCCCCCCCCCGATACTAGCTATAGATTCATCTAAATAATCAAACAACACACGAAAAGAGAATCTGTCAAAAACAGAACAGTCTGTAGCAATCTGTAACTTTCGAATACTTCTGGAACCCCAAAAATTCTACCAAAATAGGAAGTCCTAGATAATTTGTTTATTAATCCTCTGAAAAAATAATCAACTCAAAAAAGCACGTTTCTGTGATTTATGAAAATTATTCTCGTGCGCGCAAAATTTTCTGTTTTTCAGCAAGATCAAATTAACTAGCACCCAAGAAGATCCTATATGTTTTACTTGGCACAAACACTAATTAAAACATGAAACCACATCTAACCAGAGGCTAGATGAATTATTTATTACTAAACAGGAACAAAAATCAAAGAAAAATAAAATTGGGTTGCCTCCCAACAAGCGCTATCGTTTAACGCCCCTAGCTAGGCATAAAAGCGAGAATAGATCTAAGTATTGCCATCTTTGGTATTCAATTCATAGGTGGCTCTCATAATAGATTCATAAGGTAATTTTATTTTCTTCCTAGGAAAGTGTTCCATGCCTTTCCTTAATGGAAATTGGAAGCTAATATTTCCGTCTTCCATATCAATAATTGCACCAATCGTTCTAAGGAAAGGTCTACCAAGAATAATAGGACATGAAGGATTGCAATCTATATCAAGAACAATAAAATCTATCGGCACATAATTCCTATTTGCAACAACAAGAACATCATTAATCCTTCCCGTAGGTTTCTTAATGGTGGAATCCGCAAGGTGCAAGTTTAAAGAGCAATCATCAAATTCACGGAAACCTAACACATCACACAAAGTTTCTGGAATCGTGGAAACACTAGCACCCAAATCACACAAAGCATAGCATTCATGATCTTTAATTTTAATTTTAATAGTAGGCTCCTACTCATCATAAAGTTTTCTAGGGATAGAAACTTCTAATTCAACTTTTTCTTCATAAGATTACATTAAAGCATCAACGATATGTTTAGTAAAAGCTTTATTTTGACTATGAGCATGAGGAGAATTTAACACGGATTGCAACAAGGAAATACAATCTATTAAAGATCAATTATCATAATTAAATTCCTTGAAATCCAAAATAGTGGGTTCATTGCTATGTAAAGTTTTGACCTCTTCAATCCCACTTTTACCAATTTTTGCATCAAGATCTAAAAAATCTGAATCATTGGGACGCCTCTTAACTAAAGTTGACTCATCTCTAGTCCTATCATTATCAAGATTCATATTGCAAAACAAAGATTTAATAGGAGACACATCAATCACTTTTAGATCTTCATCCCTATTATCATGAAAACTAGAAGAACTCACTTTTACAAAGCAATCTTTTTTGCACGCATTCTAGCAGTTCTTTCTTTGCACTCATCAAGGAAATTCTCATGGCTTTGAGGGACTCATTGATATCATGCTTAGGTGGAATAGATCTAAGTTTCAAAGAATCAACATCAAGAGAAATTCTATCCATGTTCCTAGCAAACTCATCAATCTTAGGCAATTTTTCTTCAAGCAAAGCATTGAAATTCTTTAGAGAAATCATAAACTCTTCAACACCAATCTCAAAATCAGAGGGAAACTTATTAAAATTTCCATAAGAGTTGTTGTAGGAATTACCATAATTATTAGAGGAATTTCTAGGGAACGGCCTAGGATTAAAGTTTCCTCTATAAGCATTGTTACCAAAATTGTTCCTACCAACAAAATTCACATCTATAGATTCATTATGATTCTCAATCAAAGTGGATAAAGGCATATCATTAGGATCAGAGGAAACACTCTTATTAGCAAACAATTTCATAAGTTCATCCATCTTTCCACTCAAAAATTATCCTCTTCTATCGCATGAACCTTTTTACTAGTAGATCTTTCGGTGTGCCATCGAGAATAATTAATCATAATATTATCTAGGAGTTTAGTAGCTTCTCCTAAAGTGATTTCCATAAAAGTGCCTCCCGCGGCCGAATCTAAAAGATTTCTAGAAGAAAAATTCAATCCGGCATAAAAAATTTGTATAATCATCCATAAATTCAAACCATGTGTAGGGCAATTACTTATCATTAATTTCATTCTCTCCCAAGCTTGTGCAACACGTGCCTGATCAAGTTGCTTAAAATTCATAATATCATTTCTAAGAGAGATGATCTTAGCGGGAGGGAAATACTTAGAGATAAAAGCATCTTTGCACTTATTCCACGAATCAATAATATTTTTAGGCAAAGACGAAAACCAAGTTTTAGCACAATCTCTAAGTGAAAACGGAAATATATTCAATTTAACAATATCATTATACACATCTCTCTTATTTTGCATATCGCATAAATCAACAAAGTTATTTAGATGTGTAGCGGCATCTTCACTAGGAAGGCCAGAGAATTGATCTTTCATGACAAGATCCAACAAAGCAGCATTAATTTTGCAAGATTCAGCATCGGTAATAGGAGTCATTGTTGTTGGTATTGGAAAAATCACACAATTTAGTATTATCTTGAGCCATCGTGACAAACAATCCAACACACAAGCACACAAGAGGCAAGCGAAAAAGACGCAAACGGGAAAAGGAGAGCGAATAAAACGGCAAGGGTGAAGTGGGGGGAAAGGAAAACAAGAGGCAAATGGCAAATAATGTAATGTGAGGGATAAGAGTTTGTGATGGGTACTTGGTATGTCTTGACTTGTGCGTAGACTCCCCGGCAATGCGCCAAAAATCCTTCTTGCTATCTCTTGAGCATACATTGGTTTTCCCTTGAAGAGGAAAGGGTGATGCAGCAAAGTTACGTAGGTATTCCCTTAGTTTTTAGAAACAAGGTATCAATCCAGTAGGAGGCTACACTCAAATCCCTCATACCTGCACAAACAAATAAGGACCTTGCAACCAACACGTTAAAGGGGTTGTCAATCCCTTCACTGCCACTTGCAAAAGTGAGATCTGATAGAGATAATAAGATAAATATTTTTGGTATTTTTATGATATAGGTTGGAAAGTAAAGATTGCAAAATAAAATAGATCGAAACCTTATATGATGGAAAATAGACCCGGGGGCCATAGGTTTCACTAATGGCTTCTCTCAAGATAGCATAGGTATTACGGTGGGTGAACAAATTACTGTCGAGCAATTGATAGAAAAGTGCATAGTTGTGAGAATATCTAGGCATGATCATGTATATAGGCATCACGTCCGCGACAAGTAGATCGAAACGATTCTGCATCTACTACTATTACTCCACACATCGACCGCTATCCAGCATGCATCTAGAGTATTAAGTTCATAAGAACAGAGTAACGCATTAGGCAAGATGACATGATGTAGAGGGATAAACTCAAGCAATATGATATAAACCCCATCTTTTTATCCTCGATGGCAACAATACATTACGTGCCTTGCTGCCCCTGCTGTCACTGGGAAAGGACACCACAAGATTGCACCCAAAGCTAAGCACTTCTCCCATTGCAAGAAAGATCAATCTAGTAGGCCAAACCAAACAGATAATTCGAAGAGACTTGCAAAGATAACAAATCATACATAAAAGAATTCAGAGGAGATTCAAATATTGTTCATAGATAATCTTGATCATAAACCCACAATTCATCGAATCTCGACAAACACATCGCAAAAAGAATTATATTGAATAGATCTCCAAGAAGATCAAGGAGAACTTTGTATTGAGATCCAAAGAGAGAGAAGAAGCCATCTAGCTAATAACTATGGACCAGAAGGTCTAAGGTAAACTACTCACACATCATCGGAGAGGCTATGGTGTTGATGTAGAAGCCCTCCGTGATCGATTCCCCCTCCGGCGGAGCGCCAGAAAAGGCCCCAAGATGGGATCTCACGGGTACAGAAGGTTGTGGCGGTGGAAGTAGGGTTTCATGGTGCTCTCGGATGTTTCCTGGGTATATGAGTATATATAGGCAAAAGAAGTCGGTCAGGGGAGCCACGAGGGTGGGGGCGCGCCTACCCCCCTGGGTGCGCCTCCCTGCCTCGTGGCCGCCTCGTTGCTTCATTGATGTCAAGTCCAAGTCTCCTGGATTGCATTTGTTCCAGAAACGACTCTCCCAAAGGTTTCACTCCATTTGGACTCCGTTTGATATTCCTTTTCTGCGGAACACTAAAATAGGCAAAAAAAACTGCAATTTGGATTGGGCCTCCTGTTAATAGGTTAGTCCCAAAAATAGTATAAAAGTGTATAATAAAGCCCATTAAACATCCAAAACAGATAATATAATAGCATGGAACAATCAAAAATTATAGAATGTTGGAGACGTATCAGGAGCCAACCGACTTGGATGGAACAGCCGAAACAGGGTCTGGCATACCGCAAAACAGAGGAAACGTACTTCTTTTCGACCACCTATGGTCGAAACGGGGTCCTATTGATTGGGAGGGGTGTGGCATTCCGCAAAACGGAGGAAATGAACTTCTCGCCGACTGCCTACGGTAGAAACGGGGTCCTGTTCATTGGGAGGGGTGTGGCATACCGCAAAACGGAGGAAATAGACTTCTTGCCAACCGCCTATGATACAAACGGGATCCTGTTAATCAGGAGGGGTGTGGCATACCACAAAATGGGAATCCACCAGCTACTGTTCATCACTATCGACCCCTCCAGCCTCCACCGACTATTCATCTAGGCTCCACAAGGTCCTATTCATCCACCCCCAATCGGCTGGGGTGTGGCAGCCTCCTTAGGGTCCTATCCATCCAGCGGCAACCACCTAAATGGTCAGGGTCCTATTCATCCCGCCCCCACCGGCTAGGCTGGGCCGTACGAGCAGACGGCAGCAACAGGAATTGTTCATCCAAAACCAACCAACCGGCTCAACCGATGCGTCTCGACTCGTGTCTACGTGTATCGCGCGCACGACAGCAACAAGCACTGTTCATTAGGAGGCAACCCAACACCGAACGGTTATGTCTCGCACGGGGGCTCGATCGGCTTCAATAAGCAGCGAGAAGGACTGATCGATCAGGTTCAGTTAGCAGTTCAAAGGAATCGCTCGGGTTTAGCTAGAAGTGAAGGGATCAATCACTCAGGTTCAGTACGTAGTGTGGGGGCGAGATCGATTGCTCAGGTTCAGTAAGCGAATGACTCGCTCAGGTTCAGTTAGCCAACACGGCTTGCACACACGCGTTCCTACGAGAGAAACACGCAAATGACTGCATCGCTCGGGCCCGACCACACCACCGTATCCCGGGAACTGACCAAAAATTTCCTCGCCCTCACTTCTACCATGATTTTTATGTCACGGACTCCCAAATAATGTCATGCAGGTTCATCTCCGGCCCGCCTAGGATGAAAAGCCCATTTTCTATCATAGAAGTAGGAGTCCACCACATCTATGATGATACATGTTTTTGTCACAATTACCATTGTAGAAGTGTCTTATCCATGACAAAAAAAGATTTCGTTCGGGCCATAATGTCACGGATGTGTCTTTGTTTTTGTAGTGTTGGTTTTGCTCCTTGGTGTGATATATACAAATCTCGATTATATTGATGTAAAAAAGATATTCAGATTAGTAAAAAGAAGGTGCTTTTGTCGCACGGTAGGTGGGGGAGGTTGGCCTGTCGGTCTGCTAACATGCGGTCCCATGTGTCGCTGTTATAGCAAGCCAATGTGTGTCCCACATGAGGCAGAAGAACGGTAGAAGCAACACGTGATTTTCTTGAAGAAGATGAGGGAGAAGCGGCTTCAGCGATGAGCAAAATGATGGTTGCTTCGTCCATCAAACTTATACTGCGGGAAAGGTGTGGCTTTGTGATTTGATGCCTCATTGCTCATTACTACTATGGCGCTACGACCTGGGTGCGTCCCCCTGTTGTTCTACACTATTATTTGGTGCATGGCACGTGGACCCGGATGCTAGATGTCCCACGTGTCAGCCAAAGGGAGTAGAACATTTATGAAAGTGAGTGTCTCCACTCTTATGATGGAGGAGTACAAGACACGGTAGCCTAGTGAACTATATAACTTGTATTGTAGTATGTGATAGTCTTGTACCACTTGGTTTTGCTTCGTCGTGTGATCTATCGATACAAATCTTGATTAAAAAGGGGAGGGCGGGTCTTTTCCCGCGCGCAAGCGGGGGGGTTTGGCATAGTCAGTTTAATAGAGAGAGAGAGGGAGAGAGAGAGAGAGAGAAAGATGTGAAATGCTTGACTGTGTAGTGGGCCATTTTTTGTATGCGTAGTCAGCCCTTTCAGATCACTAAATGATACTAGCCATACATTTCAGTGTATGCAACATGACTAACTGAGGTAAGAATATGAGATATAAAACTAAAAATGCATATGATCTATTGTATTATAGTATAGTAGTATTGTATTGCATAGTTGTTGGATGTAACATGCGAGAATGTGTAGGGACGTACTTTTGGAGGGCCTATAGAGAGAAATTGGGCATAAAGTGGATTCAAACATTTGAATTCTTCATCATAGCATTTGTAAATCATATCTAGAGTATGTACCATAGACGTGAATGCTTGTTCGCTCTTACAAAACTAGTGGAACTATATTGGGGTGGCATGCACCAATTTAGGTGTGGGAGTTTGGCCTAGTCGGCTCCATACAGAGAGAGAGAGAGAGAGAGAGAGAGCAAGAGAGAGAGAGAGAGAGATAAATACAATGGCAGTGACTGTATTGAAGCAAAGTCATAATACAATCACCAGACTTCAGAATACACTCATTGCAATCACTATATACATTTTGCGATGATTATACGGTCAATAGCTTACCATTGAGCATCGTACTGCAGTTTGTTGACCAGCCAAATATTATATGTGGCATTATGTCGACTAGTTAAATTGGCCACATGCTTTGTGGGTCCTACCTATCAGTTGGAAGAGGAAACAAATAAGATAAATAAAACTTTACGCAGGCACGAGAAGACTCCAAGCTATGTGTGCAAACCACTCTAGATGTGTGTGTGTGTGTGTGTGCATGCACGTGTAGGTTGAGCACTTGAGTGTGAGCATGCGTGTTGCATCGTGTGGTGTGTGCATGTGAGTGTTGCGTGCATGCATGTGTACGTGTGAGTGTTGTATGCATGCGCATGTGCTATGTGTATAATCACCACACTAGCTCATGTGTATTAAAAGAACGGACTCAACATACCAACACAAGGGCACCTTGTCTGCTGTGGTTAGTCCACGTGGGTGCGAACACGAGGTCATGACTTTGAATCCCTTCTAATACCCATCGAGCAATAATTTGTTTTACTTTATTTCTTTATTATACCCGCTGATAGGTGGTCCCTATGGTAGTGTGATAATGTGCGCTGATGATGCAACACTAGGTGCGCCACGTGGACTGTTTAACTGGTCCACTGATTGTTTCTTTAGAAAATACAGAGCTCTAGTGTGAGCCAGTGACCCTAACTTCTGTTCTTGTGTATCCTGCATCAATCACTTATGATGAGAAACATTTAACTTGGTAGCATTATGTTGGTTGCATCTTGCATATGATTTATAGCATGTACTGCTTCTAATTTGTTGAAACGCCAGTTATAATGAAACGCTTTTAACTTGGCAAAGTCATATTAGTGAAGGAAATATGCCCTAGAGGCAATAATAAAGTTGTTATTTGTATTTCCTTATACCATGGTAAATGTTTATTATTCATGCTAGAATTGTATTAACAGAAAACTTAGTACATGTGTGAATACATAGATAAAACAAAGTGTCCCCAGTATGCCACTAGTCGACTAGCTCATTAATCAAAGATGGTTATGTTTCCTGATCATAGACATGTGTTGTCATTTGATGAACGGGATCACATGATTAGAGAATGATGTGATGGACAAGACCCATACGTTAGCTTAGCATAATGATCGTTAAGTTTTATTGCTATTGCTTTCTTCATGACTTGTACATGTTCCTCTGACTATGAGATTATGCAACTCCCAAATACTAGAGGAACACCTTGTGTGTGCTATCAAATGTCACAACATAACTGGGTGGTTATAAAGATGCTCTACAGGTGTCTCCGAAGGTGTTTGTTGGGTTGGCATAGATCGAGATTAGGATTTGTCACAACGTATATCGGAGAGGTGTCTCTGGGGCCTCTCGGTAATGCTCATCACTATAAGCCTTGCAAGAAATGTGACTAATAAGTTAGTTGCCGGCTGAAACATTATGGAACGAGTAAAGAGACTTGCCGGTAATGAGATTGAACTAGGTACGATGATACCGACGATCGAATCTCGGGCAAGTAACATACCGATGACAAAGGGAACAACGTATGTTGTTGTGCGGTTTGACCGCTAAAGATCTTCGTAGAATATGTAGGAGCCAATATGAGCATCCAGGTTCCGCTATTGGTTAGTGATTGGAGATGTGTCTCGATCATGTCTACATAGTTCTTGAACCCGTAGGGTCCGCACGCTTAACGTTCGATGACGATTTGTATTATGAGTTATATGTTTTTGATGACCAAACTTTGTTTGGGGTCCCGGATGAGATCATGGACATGATGAGGTGTCTCGAAATGGTCGAGAGGTAAAGATTGATATATTGGAAGGTTATATACGGACAGCAGAATGGTTCCGAACAAGATTGGGGATTTTTCGGAGTACCGGGAGGTTACCGGAACCCCCCGGCAAAGTTAATGGGCCTCATGGGCCATTGTGAAGAGAGGGAAGGCTGCCACAGGAGGTGGCGCATACCTCCCCCCTGTCCAAACCGAATTGGACAAGGGGTGGGGGCGCCCCCCTTTCCTTCTCCCTCTTCCCCATTTCCCCTTTCCCCTCTCCGTTCGTTGGAAAGAGGGGCCCAATCCTACTTGGACTAGGAGTCCAAGTAGGACTCCCCCCTTTGGCGCGCCCCTCCTAGGCCGCCGGCCTCCTCCTCCCCTCCTTTATATACGGGGGCGGGGGCATACCAAAGGCACACCAAGAATTCTCTTAGTTGTGTGCGGTGCCCCCCTCCACAGTTTACTCCTCCGGTCATAGCGTCGTAGTGCTTAGGCGAAGCTCTGCGTGGATCACATCATCAACACCGTCGCCACGCTATCGTGCTAACGAAACTCTCCCTCGACCCTCTACTGGATCAAGATTTCGAGCGACATCATCGAGCTGAACGTGTGCAGAACACTGAGGTGTCGTACGTTCGGTATTTGGAACGGTTGGATCGTGAAGACATTCGACTACATCAACCGCGTTAACTAATGCTTCCGCTTTCGGTCTATCAGGGTACATGGACACACTCTCCCCCTCTCGTTGATATGCATCTCCTAGATAGATCTTGCGTGATTGTAGGAAAAAAAATTAATTGCATGCTACGTTCCCAACAATGGCATCCGAGCCATGTCTATGCGTAGATGATATGCACGAGTAGAACACAAAGAGTTGTGGGCGATAACAGCCATACTGCTTACCACCAATGTCTTACTTTGATTCGGCGGTATTGTTGGATGAAGCGGCCCGAACCGACATTACATGACCCGTTCATGAGACTGGTTCTACCGACGTGCTTTGCACACAGGTGGTTGGCCGATGTCTGTTTCTCCAACTTTAGTTGAATAGATTTTGACTACAACCCGTCCTTGTTGAAGGTTAAAATAGCACACTTGACGAAAAATTGTTGTGGTTTTGATGCGTAGGTAAGAACGGTTCTTGCTAGAAGCCCGTAGCAGCCATGTAAAACTTGCAACAACAAAGTAGAGGACGTCTAACTTGTTTTTGCAGGGCTTGTTGTGATGTGATATGGTCAAGACATGATGTGATCTAAATTGTTGTATGAGATGATCATGTTTTGTAACAAAGTTATTGGCAACTGGCAGGAGCCATATGGTTATCGCTTTATTGTATGAAATGCAATCGCCATGTAATTGCTTTACTTTATCACTAAGCGGTAGCGATAGTCGTAGAACCAATAGTTGGTGAGACGACAAGGATGCTATGATGGAGATCAAGGTGTCAAGTTGGTGACGATGGAGATCATGACGGTGCTTTGGAGATGAAGATCAAAGGCACAAGATGATGATGGCCATATCATGTCACATATTTTGATTACATGTGATGTTTACCTTTTATGCATCTTATTTTGCTTAGTACGGCGGTAGCATTATAAGATGATCCCTCACTAAATTTCAAGGTATAAGATTTCTCCCTGAGTATGCACCGTTGCTACAGTTCGTCGTGCCGAGACACCATGTTATGATTGGGTGTGATAAGCTCTACGTTCACATACAACGGGTGCAAGCCAGTTTTGCACGCGCAGAATACTCGGGTTAAACTTGACGAGCCTAGCATATGCAGATATGGCCTCGGAGCACTGGAGACCGAAAGGTCGAGCGTCAATCATATAGTAGATATGATCAACATAGAGATGTTCACCATTGAAAACTACTCCATCTCACGTGATGATCGGACATGGTTTAGTTGATATGGATCACGTGATCATTTAGATTACTAGAGGGATGTCTATCTAAGTGGGAGTTCTTAAGTAATATGATTAATTGAACTTTAATTTATCATGAACTTAGTCCTGATAGTATTTTGTAAATTATCTTGTAGATCAATGGCTCGCGTTGTAGCTTCCCTATGTTTTTTATATGTTCCTAGAGAGAACTAAGTTGAAAGATGATAATAGCAATGATGCGGACTGGGTCCTGATCTGAGGTTTATCCTCATTGCTGCATAGAAGAATTATGTCCTTGATGCACCGCTAGGTGACAGACCTATTGCAGGAGCAGATGCAGTCGTTATGAACGATTGGCTAGCTCAATATGATGACTACTTGATAGTTTAGTGCACCATGCTTTACGGCTTAGAACCGGGACTTAAAAAGTTTTGAACGCCACGGAGCATATGAGATGTTCCAAGAGCTGAAATTGGTATTTCAGACTCATGCCCATGTCGAGAGGTATGAGACCTCTGACAAGTACTTCGCCTACACGATGGAGGAGAATAGCTCAACCAGTGAGCATGTGCTCAGAATGTCTGAGTACTACAATTGCTTGAATCAAGTGGGAGTTAATCTTCTAGATAAGATAGTAATTGACTGAGTTCTCTAGTCACTATCAACAAGTTACTGGAACTTCGTGATAAACTTTAATATGCAAGGGATGACGAAAAGGATTCCTGAGCTCTTCGTGATGCAGAAATCGACGAAGGTAGAAACCAAAAAGAGCATCAAGAGTTGATGATTGACAAGACCACTAGTTTCAAGAAAGGGCAAAGGGAAAGAAAGGGAACTTCAAGAAGAATGGCAAGCAACTTTTCACTCCCGTGAAGAAGCCCAAAGCTGGACCTAAGCCTGAAATTGGGTGCTTCTACTGCAAAGGAAATGGTCATTGGAAGCGGAACTACCCCAAATATTTGGCGGATAAGAAGGATGGCAAAGTGAACAAAGGTATATTTGATATACATGATATTTATGTGTACCTTACTAGTGCTCGTAGTAGCCCCTAGGTATTTGATACCTGTTCGGTTGCTAAGATTAATAACTCGAAACAAGAGTTGCAGAATAAATAGAGACTAGTTGAGGGTGAAGTGACGATGTATGTTGGAAGTGGTTCCAAAATTGATATGATCATCATCACACACTCCCTATAATTTCTGGATTAGCGTTGAACATAAATAAATGTTATTTGTTGTTTGCGTTAAGCATGAATACGATTAGATCATGTTTATTGTAATACAGTTATTCATTTAAGACAGAGAATAATTGTTATTCTGTTTACATGAATAAAACCTTCTATGGTCATACACCCAATGTTGATGTTTTATTGAATCTCGATCGTAGTGATACACATATTCATAATATTGATGCCAAAAGATGCAAAGTTGATAATGATAGTGCAACATACTTATGGCACTGCCGTTTAGGTCATATTGGTGTAAAGCGCATGAAGAAACTCCATGCTGATGGGCTTTTGGAATCACTTGATTATGAATCATTTGATATTTGCGAACCATCCCTCGTGGGCAAGATGACTAAAACTCCGTTCTCCGGAACAATGGAATGAGCTAATGACTTATTGGAAATAATACATACCAATGTATGATGTCCGATGAGTATTGAGGCTCGTGGCGGGTATTGTTATTTTTTGACCTTCACAGATGATTTGAGCAGATATGAGTATATCTACTTAACAAAACACAAGTTTGGAACATTTGAAAAGTTCAAAGAATTTCAGAGTGAAGTGAAGAATCATCGTAACAAGAAAATAAAGTTTCTACTATCTGATCGTGGAGGTGAATATTTGAAATATGAGTTTGGCCTTTATTTAGAACAATGTGGAATTGTTTCACAACTCACGCCACCTGGAACACCACAGCGTGATGGTGTGTCCGAATGTCGTAACCGCACTTTATTAGATATGGTGCGATCTATGATGTCTCTTACCAATTTTCCACTATCGTTTTGGGGTTATGCATTAGAGATAGTTGCATTCATGTTAAACAGGGCACCGTCAAAGTACGTTAAGATGACACCGTATGAACTATGGTTTGGCAACAAACCTAAGCTGTCGTTTCTTAAAGTTTGGGGATGCGATGCTTAAGTCAAAAGGCTTCAGCCTAATAAGCTCGAACCCAAATCAGAGAAGTGCGTCTTCATAGGATACCCTAAGGAAACAATTGGGTACACCTTCTACCACAGATCCGAAGGCAAGATCTTTGTTGTTAAGAACGGAACTTTTCTAAGAAGGAGTTTCTCTCGAAAGAAGTGAGTGGGAGGAAAGTAGAACTTGATGAGGTAATTGTACCTTCTCTCAATTTGGAAAATATCTCATCCGAGAAATCCGTTCATGTGATGCCTACACCAACTGGAGAGGAAGCTAATGATAATGATCATGAAACTTCAGATCAAGTTGCTAGAGAACCTCGTAGGTCAACCAGAGTACGATCCGCACCAGAGTGGTATGGTAATCCTGTTCTTGAAGTCATGTTACTGGACCATGATGAACCTACGAACTATGAGGAAGCGATGATGAGCCCAGATTCCGCGAAATGGCTTGAGGCCATGAAATCTGAGATGGGATCCATGTATGAGAACAAAGTGTGGACTTCGATTGACTTGCCCGATGATCGGCAAGCCATAGAAAATAAATGGATCTTCAAGAGGAAGACAGATGTTGATGGTAGTGTTACTATCTACAAAGCTCAACTAGTCACAAAAGGGTTTTGACAAGTTCAAGGTGTTGACTACAATGAGATTTTCTCAACTGTTGCGATGCTTAAGTATGTCCGAATCATGTTAGCAATTGCCATATTTTATGAAATCTGGTAAATGGATGTCAAAATTGTATTCCTTAAATGGATATATCTAAGGAGAGTTGTATATGATGCAACAAGAAGGTTCTGTCAATCCTAAAGGTGCTAACAAAGTGTGCAAGCTCCAGTGATCCATCTGTGGACTGGTGCAAGCATCTCAGAGTTGGAATATACGCTTTGATAATGTGATCAAAGCATATGGTTTTATATAGACTTTTGGAGAAGCTTGTATTTACAAGAAAATGAGTGGGAACACTATAGCCTTTCTGATAAGTATATGTGAATAACATATTGTTGATCAGAAATGATGTAGAATTTTCTGGAAAGCATAAAGGAGTTTGAAAGGAGATTTTCAAAGAAAGACCTCGGTGAAGCTGCTTACATATTGGGCATCAAGATCTATAGGGATAGATCAAGACACTTGATACGATTTTTCAATGAGTACATACCTTGACAAGTTTTTGAAAGAGTTCAAAATGGATCAGTCAAAGAAGGAGTTCTTGTCTGTATTACAAGGTGTAAAGTTGAGTAAGACTCAAAACCCGACCATGACATAAGATAGAAAGAGAATGAAAGTCATTCCCTATGCCTCAGTCATAGGTTCTATAAAGTATGTTATGCTCTGTACCAGACCTGTTGTGTACCATATCATGAGTTTAGTAAGGGGGTACGATAGTGATCCAGGAGTGAATCACTGGACAGCGGTCAAAGTTATCCTTAGTTACCTAAGAGGAATAAGGAAATATTTCTCGGTTATGTAAGTGATAAAAAGTTCATCGTGAAGAGTTACATTGATGCAAGCTTTTACACCGATACAGATGACTCTGAGTCTCAATGTGGATACATATTGAAAGTGGGAGAAATTAGCTAGAGTATCTCCATGCAGAGCATTGTAGACATAGAATATTTGCAAAATACATACGGCTGTGACTGTGAAGACCCGTTGACTAAAATTCCCTCACGAGCAAAACATGATCATACCTTAGTACTCTTTGGGTGTTAATCACATAGCGATGTGAACTAGATTATTGACTCTAGTAAACCCTTTGGGTGTTGGTCACATGGCGATGTGAACTATGGGTGTTAATCACGTACAGATGTGAACTATTGGTGTTAAAGCACATGCCGATGCGAACTAGATTATTGACTCTAGTGCAAGTGGGAGACTAAAGGAAATATGGCCTAGAGGCAATAATAAAGTTGTTATTTATATTTCCTTATATCATGATAAATGTTTATTATTCATGCTAGAATTGTATTAACCGGAAACTTAGTGCATGTGTGAATACATATACAAAACAAAGTGTCCCTAGTGTGTCTCTACTTGACTAGCTCGTTAATCAAAGATGGTTATGTTTCCTGACCATAGACATGTGTTGTCATTTGATGAACGGGATCTCATCATTAGAGAGTTATGTGATGGACAAGACCCATACATTATCTTAGCATAATGATCATTAAGTTTTATTGCTATTGCTTTCTTCATGACTTATACATGTTCCTCTAACTATGAGATTATGCAACTCCCGAATACCAGAGGAACACCTTGTGTGCTATCAAATGTTGCAATGTAATTGGGTGATTATAAAGATGCTCCACATGTGTCTCCGAAGGTGTTTGTTGGGTTGGCACAGATCGAGATTAGGATTTGTCACTCCGTATATCGGAGTGGTATCTCTGGGCCCTCTTGGTACTGCTCATCACTATAAGCCTTGCAAGCAATGTGACTAATAAGTTAGTTGTGGGCTGAAGAATTACGGGATGAGTAAAGAGACTTGCCGGTAACGAGATTGAACTAGGTATGATGATACTGACGATCGAATCTCGGGGAAGTAACATATCGATGACAATGGGAACAACGTATGTTGTTGTGCAGTTTGACCGATAAAGATCTTCGTAGAATATGTAGGAGCCAATATGAGCATCCAGGTTCCACTATTGGTTATGGATCGGAGATGTGTCTCTATCATGTCTACATAGTTCTCGAACCCGTAGGGTCCGCACGCTTAACGTTCGATGACGATTTGTATTATGAATTATATGTTTTCGATGACCGAAGTTTGATCGGAGTCCCGGATGAGATCATGGACATGACGACGAGTCTCTAAATGGTCGAGAGGTAAGGATTGATATATTCGAAGGTTATATACGGACACCAGAATTGTTCCGAAGAAGATCGGGGATTTTTCGGAGTACCGGGAGGTTACTGGAATCCCCCGGGAAAGTTAATGGGCCTCATGGGCCATAGTGGAGAGAGGGAAGGCTGCCACAGGAGGTGGCGCGTGCCTCCCCCCTCCCCAAACCAAATTGGACAAGGGGTGGGGGTGCCCCCCCCCCCCGCCTTCCTTATCTTTATTCCCCTTTCCCCTTTCCCCTCTCTGGTTGTTGGAAAGGGGGACCAAATCCTACTTGGACTAGGAGTCCAAGTAGGACTCCTGTCGGTGTCAAAATCAGCGGATCTCGGGTAGGGGGTCCCGATGTGTGCGTCAAG
This sequence comes from Triticum timopheevii, assembly GCA_963921465.1. NCBI lineage: Eukaryota > Viridiplantae > Streptophyta > Magnoliopsida > Poales > Poaceae > Triticum > Triticum timopheevii. The sequence continues at coordinate 337,466,916 of OY997268.1, forward strand.
GCTGATGGTAATAGGAAGCAAGGGACACAGATGTTTACCCAAGTTTGGGCCCTCTCGATGGAGGTAAAACCCTACTTCCTTCTTGATTAATATTGAAGATATGGGTAGTACAAGAGTAGATCTACCACGAGATCGTAGAGGCTAAACCCAAAGAGCTAGCCTATGATGGTATGATTGTAATTGTGGTCGGCCTTCTAAGGACCAACCTCTCCGGTTTATATAGACAACAGAGAGGGCTAGGGTTTACATGGAGTCGGTTACAAGGAAGGAAATACAATATCCGGATCGCCAAGCTTGCCTTCCAGGCCAAGGAGAGTCCTATCCGGACACGGGCCGAAGTCTCGAGTCTTGTATCTTCACGCTTCAATAGTCCGGACGTTGTACACAGTCCGGCTGTCCGTATACCCCCTTATCCAGGACTCCCTCAGTATCCCCTGAAATAGGCTTTAATGACGATGAGTCTGGCGCGCAGTATTGTCTTTGGCATTGCAAGGCGGGTTCCTTCTCCGAATACTCCAAAGTGGTTATCGAACACGCAGACCGTGTCCGGATCTGCAGGATGATGTTCACATAGCATAAATCCGATCTGCTGGCAATCTTCGGGCATCGTGCCCTTGCATCATGGCCTGGTCCAACGCGAACCGGCGTTTCCTACCCCACCTCGACTCGTGTTACGAGGCGGTTTTATTGGCACGTCCCGTCGAGGCAGAGATCGTGTTCCTCTTATTACGGGATTTTCCATTAATATGGGCGTGCGTGACCCTACGACGGCCGTTGGTATAACTCCGTGTGTTTTTAGATAAGCCTCAAACGGTCACACCAAGGACTCTTGATATTTACCCCCTTTATAAAGGGGTCGAGGCCTATGCCTCTTTTCCACCTTCCTCGCACCCTCTCGCACCTCGAGTTCTAACACCAGAAACCCAAGCTTCAACACCCCAGATCCTCCAACATGTCCGGATCCATCCCTCATGGCCGGTGGGTGGCCTCCTCGATCCAAGAGGACGACATTGCGAAGCTTAGGAAGGTCGGATACCTGACCACCGACATCCAACACAGGCTTCCTGCTCCAGGGCAGGTCATCCCCACACCGGAGCCTAATGAGTGCGTCGTTTTTGTCCCGCACTTCCTCCGCGGCTTGGGCATCACCCTTGATCCCTTTGTGAGGGGGCTCATGTTCTATTATGGGTTGGATTTTCATGATCTGGCTCCAGACGCTATCCTCCATATCTCATCGTTCATTATCGTGTGCGAGGCTTTTCTCCACGTCACCCCACACTTCGGCTTATGGCTTAAGACCTTCAATGTGAAGCAAAAGATGATTGAGGGGCAACATGTGGAGTGCGGAGGTGTCGTAATAAGCAGGAACGCCGATGCCCCATGGCCAGAGGGTTCTTTCCCAGAAGTATCCGATGTATGGCAACGGAGGTGGTTTTATGTCATGGCTCCCATAGGCACAAAGTGGGTGGCTGCCCCCGAGTTCCGCTCGGGCCCTCCGTCATAGTTGGCATCTTGGACAGACATAGGATGGAATTTGGGGCCCGCTGGTGATGTACGAGTACTGCAGAATCGCATCCGGGAGCTTCTTGAGAGGGACATTAACCTCGTTAGCATAATGCAAGTGATGTTAATCCAACGGATGTTGTCGTGCCAACGCCGGCCTCTCCGGATGTGGGAGTTCAATCCGGAGGGTCCGCGGACTGTCAAGCAGTTCTTCGGCTTGAAGCTCGAAAGATGTGCAAATTATTCTTCAGACAGAAAGTAGAGTGTCCAGACACCACCGAGGATGCGGGCCTAAGCTGCAATCGCCTAGATACCCAAGTAAGTAGCCTTGATACCGGACACCTTGGTTTGTATTTGTCATAATTGTTTATTCTGAAAATCATCCGCGGCCAGGAATGGCTCAGCAAGGCGGAGAGAATCAGGTGTTCGGCGCCACTTCCCGAAGGCTCGCCTGGCCCCACCATGGCCAAGATGCTCGACCGGGTACTCAGCAGAATGCCCTCGGGGAAAGACAAGGGGAAGAACAAATAAACCGAACCCCACACGCTACGCATCTGAACCGGGAGAATTGTTACCTCCCCAAGGAGGATAGTCGGGAAGGGGAGGCAAAGGCCTCCTGCCCGCGCGGGAAGAAGAGGGCCGCCTCCGAAGACTTGGAAGCGGAGATGCCCACACTAGGAAAAAGGCATCCCCAGGGGGCCTTGCCCCGATGGGCACCCTCACCGCGTCATGCCCACCAACGGGCCAGCCCTCCACCGAGCTGTAAGTCAATCTACAATTCAAAGGTACTGTGTTTCTCCTAGATCAATAACCAGGATTCAACTTTTTGCAGTCCGGCTAGCAGCTCTTCTCAACAGAGTTCGTCTTCGGGGGATCTTCCTCCGGAGATGATGGAGAGCGAGACCCCACCTACCTCTCCGGCCCATGAAGCGGGCGACACCGAGGTGTCGTCACGGAGGAGTCCGGATCTGCTGAAGCCGGAAGTCAATGCATCAACCGCCCTGAGCCCGAGGCGTTTGGCTCCCACGGGGGGGGGCAATGGGAAGGGTCCGGCGCAGTTCGATGTCCGGCTGGACGTACTGACGGGCTTACTAGAGCGAGCTGCGATCTCGGAGGAGCACCGCTCATTAATGAGCGTGGTGCTCAAGCAGATTTCATCCGCTACAAGCGGCTTGAATGAAGCATTTACAAGCCTGCTTAAAGGCTTTGAGGTATGTAGTGAAGAATACACTATTTTTTGGCTGTGAGGCACACGCTAGGTGTGCTCCCTATAGATAGTAGCCCCTGAGACTCTGGTTGCCCGCCCTAGGCGGGAAACGGGGGATCATAAACCAATGATTGTTTTAAATATGTTCAGGTACCTGTGGGTCCGGCCGCTAGCCAGTCCGTTGAAGTTGCCGAACTAACGAGGCAGATTGGATCGATCGATGCCGATATCACGTTGGTGAATGAGCGGCTGGACAAATCACAAGGTATGTGTCCTGCCTTCCTTTGTATAGGAAAATTTGAAGGTGGCATGATATTAATGTAATATGTTGGAACTGCAAATGGTGCTGCTGCCGTCGAGGCCCTGAGGGCGGAACTTGCTCAAGCCAAGGAACAAGCTCGGGTGAGCAATGCGGCTGCTGTCGTGGTTCTAAGTCTGACAGTAGAGTGGGGGGTAGGTATGGAGAGGCAAGGTCCTAGATATGGAGAGGTTGTAAACACAAAAGATGTACGAGTTCAGGCCCTTGTCGGAGGAAGTAAAAGCCCTACGTCTCGGAGCCCGGAGGCGGTCGAGTGGATTATGTGTATACGAAGTACAGGGGTGCCAACCCTTCTGCCTATGGAGGGGGGTGGCTTATATAGAGTGCGCCAGGACCCCTGCCAGCCCACGTAATGAAGGGTTTAAAGTACATTAAGTCTGGGGCGTTACTGGTAACGCCCCACATAAAGCGTCTTAACTACCATAAAGTCTATTTAATTACAGACCGTTGCAGTACAGAGTGCTTCTTGACCTTCTGGTGGTCGAGTGAGTCTTCATGGTCGAGTCCTTCAAGTCAGTCGAGTGGATTCCTCGTAGGTCGACTGGAAGGTGATCTCTTCTAAGGGTGTCCTTGGGTAGGGTATCTAGATCAGGTCTATGACCCTACCCTAGGTATATAACTCCATCATTAGCCCCCGAACGGATTGAGGCTTGAGTGAGGAAGGAGTTGACGTTGTTTCCGACTGGCTTTTGTGTGCTGGTCCTGCGCTGTCTTGGACCAATAACCTCTTTGTCGATAGCTTAGCAACTTTTCTTTAGTCGACTCGATCCATTCTTTTCTTTCGTCGAGTGATCTTTTGGACTTTGACAATTTCCGAGTGACGGATCGCAGGAAATCCCGCGTCTAACAGACCGATCTGCCGTTCGCGGATTCTGCGGGATATGAAATTTGGGGAAGCGCGCGAAGCGGGGCGGACCGCGGCGCTCGGATGGGATAGGGCATAGATGCCTCGATTCTCGCGCCGCCTTTTTCGCCATGTATCGCGTCCACGCGACTGTTTCGGGATGTGATTAGATCGACCGGGCCCACCTGTCATCCACTCGGAAGGGATCTTATAAATGCGTCCGGCGAGGGTTTTTGAACAGTGCCTCCGCATTCCCTCTCTGCTCTCCTCGTCTCTGCCCAACACGCCCGCTCTCGCCTCCGCACAACCTCTCCTCGCGCGTCTCGCCGACAGCCATGGTGAAGGAGAAGATGGCGGCGCTGGAACGCGCGAAGAAGGCGTCGGCGACGGAGAAGGCGAAGGGGAGAACCACCAGCCGCGGCGGGTCTTCGTCTAGATCTCGTCTGCCGAACGGCTGGGTCCAGGGAGATTGGATCCGGTCGACCATCACGGAGAAGGATCTCCTCGACATGTCCAACGACGGTCTGATCCCCCACGGAGCCGCAAGGCTTCCGGGGAAAGAGTGGCAGCCCCAGCCAGAAGAGGGTGAGTGCGTGCTTCTGGCTACCCACGTCGACCGCGGATTTTCTTTGCCACCGAGTGTTTTCTTCCGTGGTTTCTTGAACTTCTTTGGAGCGCAACTCCACCACTTCACCCCAAATTCTATCGCCTATCTTGCCGCGTTTGTGTCCATGTGTGAGAATTTTCTGGGTTGCCGACCGCACTGGGGCTTGTTCAAGCACATATTCACGTGTCGCTCTCAGACCATGAAGAAGGCGAGCCCAGGCGACGATAAAACCAAAGTTGTCCAGATGTGTGGAGGTCTGGGGATCCAGATGAGGAACAAGAGCACCTTCCCAGCCATGACGTTCCCCGAGTCAGTCAGAGGCTGGCAGTCGACCTGGTTCTATTGCCAGAACGAGCCGACGCCGGGGCAGTCGAGTGGACTCCCTCAGTTTACCATGGACCGAGTGAACAAACCCTCCTCTCTGAAGGTGATTCCAGAGGAGAAAGCCGACGTGAAGATGCTGATGGAGCGCGTAGTTCAGTTGGTTCAAGATGGAGTAACTGGTATGGACCTCTTGGAGGTTTTTCTTAGGCGGCGTATCTAGCCTCTTCAGTTCCGGAGCCATTGCATGTGGTTGTACTGCGAAACTGAAGATGAGACTCGGATCCACCCAGAAGCAGTCGACGATGCCACAGTGGAAAGGTGGATGGCCGCGGTCGCTGGGAACAAGGATAACCCCCGTGGAGCCAGAAGGATTCCTCCACTCGACCATCACAGCGTTCCAAACAAGGTATGTCCGCTCTACCTTCCATTGTATCCTTGTCATATTTATTTCTGTTTTCTCCGCAAATTGGTCGATTGATCTTTGTCTTGATGTCTATCAGGCCCTCACCGAGCTGTACTCAATGCCCAATGGAGCACAGGCTCCGACTGAAGAGGGAGAAGCGAGCGGGGGCGAGAGCCAGAAGGAGTGGGACTCGGATGCTGCTGAGGATGATGATGATGATGATGACGATGAGGAGGACGAAGAAGAGGAGGAGGAGGAGGTCGCACCACCGCGCTCGGAAAGGCGGTCGAAGCTTGCCCATGACCCTGTGACTGAACGTGGCAAGGGGGTTGCGGCTGTCGCGCAGTCGACCAAGCGCCCTCGGACCACTTCTCCGGTGCCGACTGAAAAGGCGCCGAAGCAGTCCAAGGTAGCCCCGTCAAAGCTGGCCAAGCTCCCGCCGAAGATGAAGGTGTCCATCCCCACCATATCAGGGTAAACATGCTGCTTAAGTCTTCTTGTTTCGTGCGAGCTTTATCTCTGATTGACACTTGAGTTAGCCGACTGATTCTTTGGAATTGCAGTGCTGCTACTTCTGAGACCTCAGCCAGGGCTGACGACCATGAGATGGAGGGCGCAGCAACCTCAAACCCTGGTACTATACTCCTAATTCTGTTTTTAGTCGATTGACTCTTCGTCCCTAATTCTGATTCTTTTCTGTAGTCTCATCCAATGTCGTTATCACTCTTCCTGATGATGATGACGATGAAGAACCACTGAAGCACAGGAGGAGCAGGAAAGCGTCTGCTGGCAGGGTGGCACAGGATGTGACGGCGCCCGAGACTCTGGTCGCGGAGGAGGAGAACACCACTCGACACACCGTGTCTTTCGCGGTGCCGTTGACGAGTGCTCATCCTGCTTCATCGAGTGCCGCACAACCTTCTCTCTTCACGACGCACCACGTCCCAGAGGACCAAGCTAGTGCTGCGAAGGAAGCGATACGCCAAGCAGGGGTCATGATGGAGCAGGTGAAGGCCATCCGAGAAGCAAGTCAAGCAGCTTATGACGCTAGCTCCGCCCTTCAAAGCAATGTCCAGGTCAGTCGACCATCGCTTGTTCTGTTAGGATATGCTATCAAAAAACTTTTCTTTCCGGAATCCATAGCAGTCACCCACTGGGTGCGTCGATTGAAACTCCGTGTTAGCGGGGGCACGCTGAGTGCACCCGCTGGGTGTAGTCCCCAAGGCTAAGGTTGACTGCTGGCAGTCGGTCTTAGGCTTTATAAGTAAAGTCTTTCCGTCGTTCGACTGAGGCGAAACGGATTTCCCAAACCGGTGGGGGCACGCTGAGTGCACCCACTGGGTGTAGTCCCCGAGACTGTGGTCGACTGCTTGCAGTCGATTACAGTCTAAAGAATACGTCTTGTTTTTTTTTGGGGTCGACTAGTCGACTCTATCTTTAATAGAACTAGTGGGGGCATGCTGAGTGCACCCACTGGGTGTAGTCCTCGAGACTACGGTCGAATGTTTGTATTCGGCTGTAGTCTTAGAAATGCATGATTTTCTCTTATCCACTCGGAAGTGAATTATCCTTGACATTTTGTCGATTGGTTCTTCGCAGAAATCCTATGACCTTGCGGCTCGTTACACCGAGCTGGAGAACAAGCACATTCAGCTCGAGCTGGATCTGAAGCTGGTTCAGGAGAATCTGACGAAGGCAAAAGAGGAGACCAAAGGTATGTTTGGTGAGACCTCGACAACCGCTTTTTCCCTTCATTTGTTTCAAAATCTGATCTTGCTGTAACTTGCAGGTAAGGTGAAGGAGGCCCAGAAGGAAAAAGACCTTGAGCTAGCTGAGAAGATCAAGCTTGCTGACGAGAAGTTAGCTTCAGTCACCAAGCTCGAAGAAGAAAACACTAATCTGAAAGCTGCTCTTGGGATTATCAACAAGGAAGTCAGTCGACTGAAAACTGACAAAGCTGCCTTGACCGACAAGGTCAGTCAGTTGACTGGGAAGAAATATGATCTGGAGGCCTTCCTGAGTGAACTTGCCAAGAAGCTGTTCCTTATGCTCGAAGGTAATCCTTTACGCTCGACAATCATTTTCAACAGTGATCTTTCCATTCGACCATTGCCTTGACTCGGTGATTGTCCTTGCAGAATTTTGCCAAAACTTTGAAGAGGAAACTAGTCGGCTGGAACCAAACCTTGATCTCGTCAACTCTCCGGTGAATGATGAAGTTGCCATGAATGTGTTCTGACTCGAGTCTCGTGTTGCAGCTGTCGTTGACTATCTTGCAAGGCTGAAGGTCGCCACTTCTCGCATCGACACCACGCTCTGGCCTAGGGAGACACTCCAGAATGACCTCGAGTCGCTGATGGCTCGACTAAACATAGTTCCTGGTCGAGTGCAGGAGTGGAAAAAGTCCTCTGCAAGGTGTGGCGCAGATGTTGCTCTGTTCTGGCTCGAGTCCACTGCAAAGATGCGCAAGAAGATAAGTTGGCGGCTCTTCGGGTGGCCAACACCAAGAAGTACGACTTCAGGTCCTTCATGGAGACCTTCATCGCTGCCGCCACTCAGATTGCGGACGGAATTGATCTTGATGAGTTTGTTGCGCCTTCCAGCCCTCCACAGGAGGGGTAAAAAACTTCTTTGAGCTCGACACTTTAAATTCGCCTCGGTATGCCGAGTGATTTTGTAACTGATAAACCTTAACAGGCTTAGTGCCTGAGCACTTTTGGTTCCTTTAGGTATCGATCTGAACTTGGATTCGTTGTTTGAATACGCTTGTTTTTATCCTGAAATGTCTTTTGCAGGTTTAAAGCAAGACGCTTATTGCAGTCGACTTATTCCTTAATTCACTTAGGCGAGCACTGGGCTGCAGGTAAGCCCCCCGAGTGAGAGGTTTGCTCTTCACTCGGTAAGATTTTTATACCTTAGGCAAGCACGGGGCTGCAGCTAAGCCCCCGAGTGAGAGGTTTGCTCTTCACTCGGTAGGATTTTTATACCTTAGGCGAGCACGGGGCTGCAGCTAAGCCCCCGAGTGAGAAGTTTGCTCTTCACTCGGTAGGGTTTTTATACCTTAGGCGAGCACTGGGCTGCAGCTAAGCCCCCGAGTGAGAGGTTTGCTCTTCACTCGGTAGGATTTTTTATATCTTAGGCGGGCACGGGGCTGAAGCTAAGCCCCCGAGTGAGAGGTTTGCTCTTCACTCGGTAGGATTTTCATACCTTAGGCGAGCGCTGGACTGCAGCTAAGCCCCCGAGAGAGAGGTTCGCTCTTCACTCGGTAGGTTTTTCACATTGTACTTGTGGCGGAGCTCAGAGGAGGGGGTAGCAGTCGACCTGCACCTCGTCCTCCTTACGACCGCACGTTGTACTTGTGGCGTAGCTCAGAGGAGAGGGTCGCAGTCGACCTGTACCTCGTCCTCCTTGCGACTGCACGTTGTACTTGTGGCGTAGCTCAGAGGAGAGGGTCGCAGTCGACCTGTACCTCGTCCTCCTTGCGAGCGCATGTTGTATTTGTGGCGTAGCTCAGAGGAGAGGGTCGCAGTCGACCTGCACCTCGTCCTCCTTACGAGCGCATGTTGTATTTGTTCTTAGGCGAGTGTTTAGACTGCAGCTAAGCCTCCGAGTGGGAGTCTGGTTCACCACTCGGTAGGATTTTATTTGAACTTAGGCGAGTACTTGGACTGCAGCTAAGCCTCCGAGTGGGAGTCTGGTTCACCACTCGGTAGGATTTTATTTGAACTTAGGCGAGTACTTGGACTGCAGCTAAGCCTCCGAGTGGGAGTCTGGCTCACCACTCGGTAGGATTTTGTTGAAACTTAGGCGAAACGGATTCGCAGCTAAGCCCCCGAGTGGGAGGCTGGCTCACCACTCGGTAAGGATTTTTTACAAACTTAGGCGAAACGGATTCGCAGCTAAGTCACCCACTGAGGGGAAAATTTTATTGGACAAATAAAAAGTGACAAAAATTATGGAGAAATTATGACACTATTTTTTGTAATCTATCAACTACAGAAGTATTTTATTACAACTCATCCGAGTGAAAACTTTAAGTGTAAAATGGGCAGAGTAGTTCCGTGTTCCAAGCTCGGGGCTCGTCGATATTGTGCTTGACATTGTAGAGACGGTATGCCCCGTTGTGGAGAACCTTGGTGACGATGAAGGGTCCTTCCCAAGAAGGAGCAAGCTTGTGTTGTTTCTGCTGATCCACTTGGAGAACCAGATCTCCTTCCTGGAAGGCTCGACCTCTCACATTTCTGGCGTGGAAGCGACGCAAATCTTGTTGGTAGATAGTCGATCGGATCAGAGCCATCTCCCTTTCTTCCTCTAAAAGGTCGACTACGTCCTGCCGCGCTTGCTCAGCTTCTGCTTCGTTGTAGAGTTCAACTCGAGGAGCATTGTGAAGAAGATCACTCGGCAAGACTACTTCAGCTCCATAGACCAAGAAGAATGGAGTTCTTCCGGTCGACCGAATAGGCGTGGTCCGCAGTCCCCAAAGCACCGAGGCAAGTTCGTCGACCCATGCTCCAGCCGCATGCTTGAGATCACGCATCAGTTGAGGTTTCAACCCTTTGAGGATCAGGCCATTGGCTCGCTCTGCTTGTCCATTCGACTGCGGATGGGCGACTGAAGCGTAGTCGACTCGTGTGCCTTGAGAGTTGCAGAAATCCCTGAATTCCTCCGAGTCAAAGTTCGACCCATTATCTGTAATGATGTTGTGCGGGACTCCATATCTGAATATCAGTTCCCTGATGAAGCTAACAGCAGTATCGGCGTCAAGGTTCTTGATAGGCTTAGCTTCAATCCACTTGGTGAACTTGTCGACTGCCACCAGTACATGCGTGAAACCACTTCGACCTGTTCTCAAGGGACCGACCATGTCCAACCCCCATACTGCGAAAGGCCAGACGAGTGGAATGGTCTTCAGAGCTGACGCAGGCTTGTGTGACATATTTGAGTAGAACTGACATCCTTCACACTTGTCCACTATTTCCTTTGCCATCTCATTCGCCTTTGGCCAGTAAAATCCGGCTCGGTATGCTTTGGCCACGATGGTCCGAGAGGACGCATGATGACCACAGGTCCCCGAGTGGATATCATCAAGGATGATTCGACCTTCTTCTGGCGTTATGCATTTCTGACCAACTCTAGTCGTGCTCTCCCTGTATAACTGTCCTTTGATTACGGTAAAGGCTTTGGATCGACGGACGATCTGTTGAGCCTCTTCCTCATCCTCTGGGAGCTCTTTTCTCAGGATATATGCGATATATGGAACTGTCCAGTCGGGAATGACCACTAAGACCTCCATGACCAAGTCGACCACTGCTGGGACCTCAACCTTAGTCGGATCTGTGGCACTCTTGGGCTGTGGAGCTTCTTCGGTGAAAGGATCTTCTTTGACTGACGGAGTGTGTATATGCTCCAAGAACACACCACTCGGAATGGCTTCCCTCTTGGAACCTATCTTTGCCAGATCATCAGCTGCTTGATTTTTTAGTCGGGGTATGTGATGGAGCTCTAACCCCTCAAACTTCTTTTCCAGCTTCCTCACTGCATTGCAGTATCCACTCATGGCTGGGCTTCTTACGTCCCAGTCCTTCATCACTTGGTTGACCACTAGATCTGAGTCGCCATAAACCATAAGGCGACGGACGCCGAGTGAAATGGCCATGCGCAACCCATACAGAAGGGCCTCATACTCTGCCTCGTTGTTGGAGGAATCAAAGTGAACCTGGAGCACATATCTGAGCTTATCTCCTCTGGGGGAAACCAAGACCACCCCAGCACCAGAACCATTCAGCATCTTAGAGCCATCAAAAAATATGGTCCAATGCTCCGAGTGAACTTCAGTCGGCTGCTGTTGTTCAATCCACTCGGCGAGGAAATCCCCTATTACCTAGGACTTAATGGCTTTCTTTGCCTCAAACTTGATATCAAGGGGAAGAAGTTCAATCGCCCATTTCGCCACTCGACCAGTTGCATCTCTATTGTGCAGAATCTCTGAAAGTGGAGCGTCACTGATGACTGTGATGGACTGATCAGAGAAATAATGAGCAACCTTCTTCGTGGTCATGTATATCCCATACACAAGCTTCTGATAATGAGGGTATCTCTGCTTGGACGGGTTCAAAACTTCAGACAAATAATACACTGGGCGCTGAACTTTGAAGGCTTTCCCTTCTTCTTCCCGCTCGACCGTAAGTACTATACTGACGACTTGTCCTGTGGCTGCGATATAAAGCAACAGAGGCTCTTTGCTGATTGGAGCGGCAAGCACCGGCTGGGTGGAGAGCAGAGCTTTTAGCTCGGCAAACGCTGCATCAGCTTCTGGAGTCCACTCGAACTTGTCTGCCTTCTTCATCAGTCGGTAAAGAGGCAATGCCTTTTCACCGAGTCGTGAGATGAATCGACTTAATGCGGCCAAGCATCCAGTAAGCTTCTGGACATCGTGCACTCGCACAGGGCGTTTCATTCGGAGAATGGTGCCGATCTTCTCTGGATTAGCGTCGATCCCTCGCTCGGAAACGAGAAAACCGAGTAACTTGCCACCAGGGACTCCGAATGTGCACTTTGATGGATTGAGCTTGATATCATACCTTCTGAGGTTGGCAAATGTTTCGGCGAGGTCATCGAGCAGGTCAAAACCTTTTCGTGACTTGACCACGATATCATCCATATACGCTTCCACATTCTGACTGATTTGAGTGAGTAAACACTTCTGAATCATTCGCATAAATGTGGCTCCGGCATTCTTGAGACCGAATGGCATGGTGATATAGCAGAAGCACCCGAATGGAGTGATGAAAGCTGTTTTTATCTCATCGGGTCCGTACAGACAGATCTGATGGTACCCGGAATAGGCATCTAGAAAAGATAATCTCTCGCATCCCGCGGTCGAGTCAACAATTTGATCAATGCGAGGGAGAGGAAAATGATCTTTCGGGCAGGCCCGATTTATGTGCTTGAAATCAATGCACATTCGGAGTGATTTGTCCTTCTTAGGAACCATGACGACATTAGCGAGCCACTCGGAGTGGTATATCTCTCGGATAAATCCTGCCGCCAACAGTCGAGCCACTTCCTCGCCAATAGCCTTTCTCTTCTGGATGGCGGACCGCCGAAGATGCTCTTTAACCAGTTTTGCTGATGAGTCGACCCTAAGGCGATGCTCAGCCAGTCCCCTGGGAACACCTGGCATGTCAGCTGGCTTCCATGCAAAAATGTCCCAGTTCTCACGGAGGAACTAGATGAGCGCTTCTTCCTATTTCGGGTCGAGTGTTGTGGATATGTGGGTCGGGGCTGCATTGGGGTCGGTCGGGTGAATGTGGACAGGCTTCGTCTCACCGGACGACTGAAATGCAGATTCCGTGGCGGGCTTCTTGGATCGCAGCAAATCACTCGGATCTGCATTTTGCTTGTATTCTTCAAACTCGACCGCTATCACCAGGGAATCGGCAATCTTTGAGCCCTTCTGAAAACACTCTTCTGCCTTCTTCCGATCACCGGTGACAGTGATCACTCCTTTGGGGCCGGGCATCTTCAGTTTGAGGTACACGTAACATGGTCGAGCCATGAACCGTGCGTAAGCTGGTCTCCCCAAAATGGCGTGATACGCGCTCTAAAAATCCACGACCTCAAACGTCAACTTTTCCTTGCGAAAATGTTTTGAATCACCAAACACCACGTCCAGAGCTATTTGGCCGAGTGACTCGGCCTTCTTTCCTGGTATAACTCCATGAAAGCTCATGTTACTGGTGCTCAGTCGGGACATCGGAATGCCCATTCCTTTCAGTGTGTCTGCATACAACAAGTTCAGTCCGCTACCACCGTCCATCAGCACTTTCGTCAGTCGAGTGCCTTCGACAATTGGGTCGACCACCAACGCTTGCCTCCCGGGGGTGGCGATATGAGTCGGGTGATCAAACTGGTCGAATGTGATGGGTGTTTGGGACCATCTCAGATAACTTGGTTTTGCTGGGGCAACCATGTTCACCTCACGGTTAATGACCTTCAGTCGACTCTTGCTCTCCACATCTGCGAAGATCATCAGAGTAGAGTTGACATGTGGATATCCTCCCTCACTGTCCTCCTTGTCTTCGGCCTTGTCCGACTCCTTTTCCTTGTCCTTAGACTATTTTCCTTGAAACTGCTGGATCAGGAGTCGACATTGGCGAGTGGTATGCTTTGGGTAAATGATATTGCCCTCTTCATCTTTCTTCGTGTGGATGTGACACGGCATATCCATCACGTCGTTCCCTTCTTTATCCTTCACCTTCTTAGGGTTCCAGGATCCTTTTGGTTTCCCTTTAAACTTTCCCTGAGTCACGGCCAGAGCCTCTCCAGGAGCTGCTAGTTCAGCCTTCCGCTTCTGTTTCCGACTGGTGTTCCCCTTCTCCGACTGACTCAGCTTGTACTTGGCGCTTCGGAGTCGGTCTTCTTCTTCGCCGTTGGCATACTTGGTACCAATCTCCATCATCCGACTCAGGGTCATGCCTCCGGTTTGACCAAATTTCAAACTCAATTCTCTGTTCTTGACACCATCCTTGAAGGCGCAAACTGCCTGATGGTCAGACACGTTCTCCACGGTATGGTGCAAAGTGATCCATCTCTGAATATATTCTCTGAGAGTCTCATTCGTCTTCTGTACACAGACTTGCAACTCTGTCAATCCATCTGGTCGCTTGAAAGTTCCTTCAAATGTTCTGACGAACACTCAGGACAGATCTTCCCAAGTGTAAATGCTGCTAGGAGGTAACTGATTCAACCACGCTCTGGCAGAACCTTCCAACATGAGGGGCAAATGCTTCATGGCCACCTCGTCATTCCCACCACCAATCTGAACCGCCACTCGGTAGTCCTCGAGCCAAGTTTCAGGCTTAGACTCACCAGTGAACTTGCTGACTCCTGTTGCCAACCTGAAATTGGGGGGAATCACTGCGGCTCTGATAGCCCTGCTGAAACATTCTGGACCAGAAACATGCACTCGACTGCTTGTGGGCGCATCTCTGTCAGGCCCGCCCCGATGGGCTCTGTTTCGGTCGACCAAGCCTTGCACGATAATGGATCGCGCGTCGAAGCCTGGTTCTCGGGGGTCGACTGGAGCTCTTCGCCCCACACTGAGTTGACGCATGTCATCTTGCTGCCGAGGAGCGTAAGACCCACCCCTCGGGGGGGAAGTGGGCACTCGACGCCTATCATCACAATCGTGTCGGTCTACGTACTGGTCTCGCCGATTCTCGCGTCCTTCACGCCGCGGAGGCGATCTGGGACTATGAGCCGACTGAACCGTATTCGCAGCGACGGATCGACTGTGAATTCTGTTACGCGACTACGACACGGCTGAATTCTGGTCTCCTGCTGCCCGGAGCAAATCCCTGATCTGCATCAAGCCTCTGCCAGCTTCCGACTGAGAGGGCTGGATGGACTCTGCTATACGGGTTGCAGCTGCTAAATTCTGAATTGGGGTTCGATATACCTGAGTCGGCGGGAAGAGCTGACGTCGATTGGCGTCGGGTGCTTGTTGTCGCGCGCGCTTGTCGAGTGCTTGCTAAAGATTTTCCAGGCGAGCGCATTCAGCCAAGTTGGCCAAACGCGCCTCCTCCAAAGCACGAGCCTCGGGGGTTTCTCCTGCGATGGGAGTATGCAGGGCATCCATGTTCCTGCGGCGGAGCTCTTCCCTCTGCAGAGAGTCGAGTGGCTCGAGCCGCCGCCGGATCACTGCTATCGCACTCGGATGCAGTCTCTACGGAGCCAGTCGACAGATCGAACAGGCCGTAGAGGGATTCGTCGGGCTCGATTGCCGCAACTTGAGCGGTGGCCGTCTGACGAGCCACCGCGTGCTTCACCCACCGCCGAAGCCTCGACCGACCAGAGCGCTTGCGCTGGTGGGAGACCAGGAGGGTAGCCGATAGGGGAGTCGACCGATACGGGGTCGACGGTTGTCACAGCAGAACGCCGCGGACACATACGCGAAAATGCATCGCACCGCGGACGGTGAGCGCATCAACGTCGAGTGGAGCCTCCTGGAGCCATGCGGAGTCGTCGGCGATGAAGGTGAGAGCGCCAAGACGGATCTCGCGACCCTCGACCAAAACTCCAGTAGCAACCATGATGAAAGTACTCGGAAGAATCGCAACTTCTCCAGAAAATCACTAAAACACCGGCCCCACGGTGGGCGCCAACTGTCGTGGTTCTAAGTCTGACAGTAGAGTGGGGGTAGGTATGGAGAGGCAAGGTCCTAGCTATGGAGAGGTTGTAAACACAAGAGATGTACGAGTTCAGGCCCTTCTCGGAGGAAGTAAAATCCCTACGTCTCGGAGCCCGGAGGCGGTCGAGTGGATTATGTGTATACGAAGTACAGGGGTGCGAACCCTTCTGCCTGTGGAGGGGGGTGGCTTATAAAGAGTGCGCCAGGACCCCTGCCAGCCCACGTAATGAAGGGTTTAAAGTACATTAAGTCTGGGGCGTTACTGGTAACGCCCCACATAAAGCGTCTTAACTACCATAAAGTCTATTTAATTACAGATCGTTGCAGTACAGAGTGCTTCTTGACCTTCTGGTGGTCGAGTGAGTCTTCATGGTCGAGTCCTTCAAATCAGTCGAGTGGATTCCTCGTAGGTCGACTGGAAGGTGATCTCTTCTAAGGGTGTCCTTGGGTAGGGTCTCTAGATTAGGTCTATGACCCTACCCTAGGTATATGACTCCATCAGCTGCCCTAAAGGCGGCCGAGGAATTGAAAGCCGAACAGGCTGCTCATCGCCGAAGCGAGGAAAAGATAGCCGAAATGGCTGTTGAGTTAAAAAATGCCGCTGACCGGTATGAGCTCCTAGAAAAGGAGCATAAGGATAAGTTGGCCGATCTGAACAAGGCACTTAATGCCACCAAGGAAATACAGACCGAGCTCAGGGGTGCGCGGGAGGAACTTCAACAGGCCGGTAAAATCGCGGTTGGGGTCTCCTATTTGCTATGGACGAAGTTTTTCAATCCGAAGTACGCTCCCCTGGATGGACGCTGGAGTCCGGCGGACTCATATGTGGATCTGGCGAAGAGTACAGCTGACGCTGCCGAGTTCTTCAAAGATCAAGGTGATAAGGAAGTGGAGAAGCTTTTCTGGTCGCAGTTGAATGCTCCCACTCGCCAGCTGCCGTTAATTGACAAGATGGCTGCTGTAGCGGAGCTTCACATGCTGTTCGGGCTTCCAATGCGGTCTGTAATAGACCATCTTTGGCCAAAGGGGCCTAAGCCGGACAGTTACTTTGGCTTGGTGCAACAATTCCTTGGGGTCGTGCCTCGGACCGATGCCATGAGGAGGTCGGCGTGTATAGAGGGTGCACGGATGGCTCTTGCCCGCGTTAAAGACTATTGGACGGATATTGTCGTGGAATTAACACATCAGATGTCCTTAGTGTGAGGACTTAGTCGCGAGGCCAACGCATCTATGCAGTAGCTTGAGAGGGGTTGGGCGGAATCGAGAGACGCAACACAAGACAAGGATTTAGACAGCTTCGGGCCCCGGGAAACATCATCCGGTAACAACCCTACATGATGTTTGAGGCTAGATCTCATTATCATCACAAGGGAGTCACCGTAAACCGGCTCTCCTCTAGTTGTGTCTAGCCCTAGAGATTGTTTCTTGCTTTCTTGTCCCTCTTGGGGTGCCCTGCCCCTCCTTATATATGTTGAAGGGGCGGTTTACATGACTAGTCCTAGTAGGATTAGGATTACTCTATTACAAGTGGAGTCCTAGTCTTACTTCCTTTGTAGGAAAATATTCCTTGTGCTTTCCTCATAAACCGGCCCACCATAGCGTGATCCGGTCTTCCATAAACCGCCTGTTGGTCCACCGGGTCTTGTCGCTCGTCTGACCCGCTTGCCGGATTACCAATGAATTGTAAACCGCCAGGTCCAAGTGGGTCGCAAATGAATCGCCAAACTCTAGCTGGGTCATACATCCGGCAGTTTATACCGCGGGGTATATCCCCGACATTAGCCCCCAGTTTAATTTGGATTCATCCATGTTAAACTGATCTGCAACATAAACACAAGAACAAATTTTGTTGGGTTGTGCTCCGGTTTAAATATTCTTGTAAACCGGCACTTGATCATCCTTAAATCCTTGTCATTTCTTCCTTCTAAAAAATCTGAGTCAATAGACCAGTATCATAATCGATTTGCTTGCAGAAGATATTTTGTAAATAAAGAATCCATTTGAATTGGCCTTCAATGCTCTGACTTGACACAAATATTAGTCTCTGAAATATTCAACTGATATTCAGCCGGCTTGAAGATGTAAAACTTGCCGGTTTATGATTACCACCATTGTCGGGTTATAAAAACTGATAACTCCGAGTCATGATTGTTGCCAATGCCGGTTCATGATTGTTGCCAACGCCGGTTCATGATTATTGATGACGCCGGGTTGCAGACACAGGATCATAATGATTGGTGATGCCGGGTCAATCCGGTTTGCTCAAAACAGAGAATTTAAAAATAGTTCTTCAATAATAATATAATACCTGTAGCCCCAAAGTCTTGAGCAGAACAAAATGATGGCCTAAGACTTGCTTCAATATAAATACTACCACTTAAGAAGAAATCCATGTTGTGCATCCCAGTCACTTAGTAAAAACTGAATACTCCATATTATGTAGCCCCCAAGTGCCGGGTTGTCATGCTTACAGCAACCTGGGACTTGTAATTGTCTTATACTCATAAAAACTTCAACCAGTGTAGCCCCCAAGGGTCAGGTCATTATGCAATAATGAGCAGGGACTAAACATAATCTTGTAAACTTTGAACAGCAACGTGTAGCCCCCAGGGGCCGGCTCAGTAAGATAATATTGATCTTGGACTTTGATATATACTTCAATGAAAATAACATCATATGATGTAACCCCCATCATGGGGCGTGAATTCATGTCCACAAGGTTAAGAGCCTTGTGCTTTACCAACTGAGCAATGGACCCTTCAATGTAATGGATAAAAAGCTTTGTACCTTAAATTGTTGACAGAGGAAATTGGTAGCCCCCAAGGGCCGGCTCATTATAATGTGATGAGTCGGGTCTTCAATAAGATGAGCAAAAAATGACTTTGCATTAGCCCCCAAGTGTCATGGTGCATGCTTGCAGCGACATGAGACTTGCATATGTGATGTAATCTCAATTTGAATAATGTAGCCCCCAAGTGCCGGGTTGTAAGCCTGCAGGGACTCGGGACTATTCCTTGAATTGTAGAATAAATCATATTCATTGATAA
Source organism: Triticum timopheevii (assembly GCA_963921465.1). Lineage (NCBI taxonomy): Eukaryota > Viridiplantae > Streptophyta > Magnoliopsida > Poales > Poaceae > Triticum > Triticum timopheevii. Next base: position 337,485,362 of record OY997268.1, read on the forward strand.
TATGATAGCCATTGCGCTAAAGCGACTTTGAAAACCTTGATCATAATATTGGTTATTGATAACCATAATAAAATCCAGCCATGTTGGCTATTTGAATAATATACCCAATGATTTATAAGCGCATGATTCCAATGGCGCAATCCAAATATATACTGGCGACTTATAGTCCAAAGCCAGGCCGGGTCAATAAACACCGGATTAATTTGATGACTGAAAAGCCATACCGGGTCAATAGACACCGGTTCAACATAAAATATATCAAAGGAGAAAAATCTTGACAAAGGCAAATAAAACCATGTAGTTGAGGCTTTTCAAGGGCTGCCAGGCCCAAATTTGAGGCTTTTCATGGGCTGTCAGGCTGCTGCGTTAAACCATTTTGCAAAGCCTTTTAAGATGGGCCTCCAACTAACCAATCGTCGTTTTAACTTTGACAAGTTCAGGGTCTGTATAAGATTGACTTGCAAACGTTCGGCGGGTCGTGCCAGGATTACCTAGATAGGAGTGGCTTACTTGATGAAGGAAGGTTAACCTGGGGTTTTAGGTGAATACACCAGGCTTCCAAGCCATGGGTCGATACCCAATTACAAGGGTCCTTTCAAACTCTTTGTTACTTTACACAAAGAGCCCCCAAGTAACTTTGTGAGTTGTGCTCAATGGGTGCCTATGTTTGAGTCATGCTTTCAGCAACAATACTCTCTTTGGCCCCTTGGGTGTAAAGCTCCCAAGCTTTGTTGTGGCGTGATAGCCGGATTAATGGATAGAACTCCGCTTTGTCAGCTAAAGCCCCCATGTAACCAATAATATGATAAGCCAATAAGGCGGGACACCCATGTTTGAACCGTGCTTCATGGCAACGGGTCCTCTTCGGCAGCCTTTAACTTTTTGCAAGAGATAAATTCTTCTTGAACCGGGATTTTGAACCGGATATTGAGAGATTCGAAGCTTTATGGGAGACATCTTTCCCTTGAACTAGATTTTAAACCGGAATCTTCATTTTCAGCCGGAAATTTTCTGATGGCCTTTAAACTCGAACTTGCGAGAAGTTAATTCCTGAACCGGAAATTCTTAAACCGGTTTTGAGAGCTTCAGAGCTTTGCGGGAGAACAGATTCCCTTGAACCGGATTTTAAACCGGCATTCATTATTTTGAACCGGAAATTTCGTGACGGTCTTCAACTTGTCATCAATATGGTAGTAGCCTCCGGGACCGGGTTATCTTTCCCTCCAACGTCCTGGGGTTCTTGACTTCACTGAAAACCGGTAACATTTGCTAAGTCATATTACTATAGGCCCCGAGTCTGAAGGTGACTCAAGGAGTTGGCTTGAGATTCTCCATTTTTGACCGTGATATAAACCGGCATAACTTGTATATCATTGGTGTTGATAGCACGGTGTATATCCACAGAAGGTTGAGGTGACTACGGCGGGTTATAAATGATCCCATATGATCCGTGTCAGCAACTCGGCCAATGGTTCCTTCCAACTGGTTGTTTGAAGTTTAACCAAACTGTAGTGATGGCGACTTGTGCGCATGTCCATTGAGCCATGCAGTGCAGACGGCGGTTGATAGTATATGATAATTTGCCTCCATTTTGTTGAAAGAAAACCGGGCTACCCAAGCTGTGACTTGCTCATACTCAATAGATAGCTCGTCCAGACAGGTGCGGCCCGGTGTGTTGATGTAAACCAGGCCGTGAGAGGCGGACGGGAAAGATGATCTTAGCATCAAAGGTGGCTCAAATAGATGAACCGGCCACGGTGTTGTAAACCGGCGCGAATAGGCAAGTTAACCACGTCGTTTTGATGTAGTGAACAATTGTCCTGCATCAACAATATTGCAGACCAAGACAAAGATAAACTGCTCTTTGACAAAAAATAATATGTACCAATAAAATATATTTTAGATGGATATCACCTAATGTGCCAGGCCGGAAATAATCCACCATGAAATTGATGATCGCTAGGTGAAGTTGAAGTCGCTCACAGGTGAACCGGCCACGCCGTGGTAAACCAGTGCGGACGGGTGAGTCGGTCGCGACATTTTAAGCCAGCACGGACAGCGAGTCGGCCACGGCATTGTAAGCTGGCGCAGACACGTGAATCGACCGTGAGGGAGGACAGGCGAGTCGTCCGTGGCGTTGTAAGGCGGTGCGTACGGGCGAGTCAGCTGGCGCGTTTGATGTAAACTGGTCCACGACACGCGTTCCCGTGAAGCCATGCAGCACCGCCGAACGTGGATCCGCGGTATAACACCACCCCTTTTTCTTTTAATAGCTGTCCTGCATAAAAATATTACAGGCCAAAGTAACTGTTGTCGGATGAATTAACATGATAAAATACATTGGAAAAATAACACCTAGTAATTGTTGGATAATCTCATATGAAAAAGATGATCAGATAGATGCACGTCTGATGTGGCACCAGCACCCACGTGGGTCTTCATTTGTCTTTTCTGCCTCCCAACGCATATCTCCTCGTATGTTTGCTCCGAACCATCAAGTAGTACTCCTTTGGATGTTTGTACGTGGATCAGATAGGCCTTTGTGATAATTGTGTCCTTTTCATTTTTGGTGATAAGCCTTCTTGGAAACTGCAGCAACGCTGCTGTTCCTTGGCCCCTCCTCTCCTCCTTTTTACTTTAGGTTTTGAAGAGTCTAGCGGACCTCTCTGTTCTCTCCTTCAGCTCGGCCTGCTGGGATGGCGTTTGGAGAACGGACGGCCACTACAATTCTTCCAATGAAATGATGCGGACGCTGGCGAAGATGTCTTTGTGCAAATCGGCTGGATGGTTCTGAGTGCATGTGTGCGGAAGGTGACGAATTTGAATCAGTTACAGGAAACCTGTCCGTCTTGGCAACTTACAGCGGTTCATCATCAGCGGCGTAAAGCGGTTGGGCGGTTTAGAAGCAAGACGGCCGCATGGAAGCATGTGATCGCACGGGCGGTTCATTACAAGTGCACGGCCGCACAGGTTCACGTGGAAAAACCGGATGCCGGGGGCGCACCAGGGCGGCCGAGCCTAATGCTGCTACAAAGGGGAGGCGCAGGCTGAGCCGGCGCAAAGTGGAGAGGCTTGGCGTGTCAGGTGTGCAGGCGCCTGAGGCGGCGCATCTTCAGCGGCAGGCGATTCGAGGTGTCGGAGCCCAGTGACTTAGTGTGGGGTGGTTCAGCAAACAACTCGATGTGCAGCCACAGCCATATTCATTTTTGAGTCGTAGCCGGCTCCCTGATGCCTTGATCGGACAGTTCCGTTCCTCTCATTTCCATCAGGTGATGAGTACTAGCAGAAATAACTTGCCCAATCTCCGGGTAACTTGCCGCAACACCTGATCATCTCGGAATTTGAACAGACAATTTGACTCACCTCTGTTCCTAATGAAAGCTCAACACACATTGACTCGGATTCGACGGATTACCTTGCGTCGGCGGCGCAGAGCAGAGCTCCAAACCCTCGGCGGCAGCTTACTCGCTACGGGCGACTCGGCAACAGAGTAGACTCCTTTGAAAAACATGCCGTACAGATTACTCCTTCCCAAAAAACCAGAGTTTTCCTGTAGACCGTATTTAAGTATCCGAATAACAGTAGTAGCAGCAGCAGTCTTTAACATGTCACTTCATGAAACCACCTTGGGATTTGGTCCTTGTTTCCTCACGCGCGTGCCGATATGGATTATTCTGACCCGCCGTACAGCAGCTATAGAAAAATTCCTGTCAGCCTTGACGATACGCAGCAAAAATTGATCTCCATATCGGATTCGACGGGTCGCGTCGTACCGGCAACGCGCAGAACATCAAACTCTAACTTCCTTTGAACTCCTGTCGAACTCAGCGACTTGCGGCGATGCCATAGCAAAAAACTGATCCTTGGTTAGATTTGATGGATCGCCAAAGACGGGCGCGGTGTACTGATTCCGCGAGACCCAAAATTTCTTTCTTTTCAGAAACTCATATAGGTCGTCCCAGCTGATTGCCATGGAGATTATGTAGATCCTTCCAAACCGGTTTTTCCTCATTCAAAACATTGCGAACTTCTCGATCCCTGAGATAGCGCCCTCCAAGAACTCAACACCACCGTGCGCAAGCCCCACGGTGGGCGCCAACTGTCGTGGAATTAACACGTCAGATGTCCTTAGTGTGAGGACTTAGTCGCGAGGCCAACGCATCTATGCGGTAGCTTGAGAGGGGTTGGGCGGAATCGAGATACGCAACACAAGAAAAGGATTTAAACAGCTTCGGGCCCCGGGAAACATCATCCGGTAACAACCCTACATGCTGTTTGAGGCTAGATCTCATTATCATCACGAGGGAGTCGCCGTAAACCGGCTCTCCTCTAGTTGTGTCTAGCCCTAGAGATTGTTTCTTGATTTCTTGTCCCTCTTGGGGTGCCCTGCCCCTCCTTATATATGTTGAAGGGGCGGTTTACATGACTAGTCCTAGTAGGATTAGGATTACTCTATTACAAGTGGAGTCCTAGTCTTACTTCCTTTGTAGGAAACTATTCCTTGTGCTTTCCTCATAAACCGGCCCACCATAGCGTGATCCGGCCTTCCATAAACCGCCCGTTGGGCCACCGGGTCTTGTCGCTCCTCTGACCCGCCTGCCGGATTACCAATGAATCATAAACCGCCTGGTCCAAGTGGGTTGCCAGTGAATCACCAAACTCTAGTCGGGTCATACATCCGGCGGTTTATACCGTGGGGTATATCCCCGACAGATATGGATGGCACCATTATAGCGTCCCAGGATCCGGTGGGGGCCAATATTCGGCCGAGCACTACTTCACAGAGGGTGCCCGCCTAATAGAGGCGCAGTGCTCGAAGAATGTCTTGTTCGAGTGATGAGTCGAATCATTGTAAAAACAATGTTTATTTTGATTATAAGGCTATATTTATACTGTTTGCCTGAAAATATGATTGTGTTCCCTGTGCGGTCGTTTATATATTAGCAGAATAACTATTCTGCACACCACTTCGGCACTGCACGCTCAACAGAAGCGCACTGCATCATTTTAACGACGAGCACTGCAATAGACACTAGTGAACTTCGTGCCGAAAAAAACTGCACGCGGTGTTTTTTCGGTACTGTTTTTGCTCTAATTTTTTAACCGTTTATCAGAATGAGGCGTGTAATATACCACTGAAAAGCTATGGATTAGGCGCAACTTCGACATGTTGAACACTTTTTGAGATTCCACACGGTTTAAGAACAGTTTTGAAAATAGTGCGGCGGATAACGAGTGGCAGCGAGCGTTTTTTGCGTTTTTTTCGAAACCGCTTGTCGGAATGAAGCACATGATACGCCATTGGATAGATATCATCGAGGCCCATCTTTTTCATATATAAATCTTTCTCTAATTCATTACGGTTTAAGAGCAGTTTCAAATTTACTAAATCGCGGAATTCTGTTTTTCAAATTTTTTCAAATTTTTGGTACTGTTTTCGCTCTAGTTTTTGAACCGTTTGTCGAAACGAGGCGTGTGATACGCCGTTGGAAAGCTATGAACGAGGCGCAACTTTCATATGTAGGAATGGTTTTGAGATTCCTTACGGTTTTAAGTTAATTTTAAAAGTGCGGCGGATGACGAGTGGCAGCGGCTGTTTTTCCGTGAAATTTTTGCAAACAGCTGGTCAGAATGATTCAAACGATACGCCGTTGGAAAGATATCAACGAGACGCAACTCTTTCATGTAGAACACTCTCTCTAATTCCTTACGGTTTAAGAGCAGTTTCGATTTTACCGAAAAGCGGACACTGTTTTTCGCGACACCCAAATTGACGTGGGTACTTCATCCGACTGAAAACCGCACTGCAACGGACGAATACCGCAGTGCATCACACGGGTAAGAGAACTGCATGGTTTCTTTTATTCAAACATAATTTTTTCAAGGACGAGAAAGTAGAGTGCACTTCACATCGGGTGTAAATGAACCACAACACTATCAAGAAGTGAACCGCATTACTTTTTTTGCTCCTGTAACAATTTTTTTTCACTTACAGGATGAACAACATCAGACACCCGACCGAACTGCTTCAGTTAGAAAACCGCACTGCATCAAATGGTCAAGTGAACGGCATTACTTTTTTGTTGTTTCTCTACCATTTCTTCACTTCATTTCCTTCTTTCTTTTTTCTGTTTGGAGTTTTGGGTTTCCACATTGGCGAGTTGTACACGTGCGAAGAAGCGAACCGCATGGTTGAGGGAAATGAGCCGCAACACAATTCGAAATGAATTTCTTTGGTAAAAAAAATTCAAACGATTCCAGATAACTTCTATACATAAAATCATCAAACACGGAAAATACCATTTTTGCACTACATGTCCACATGGTCGAAACTGCATGCTCATGTCTGAACATCACCAAATGAGTCCCTATAATCTTTATAAAAAATCCACAAACACAAAAGCAGCATCTGCATATGGAGATACTCCAAACTGCAATTTCTGAACACATTCAAATAAAGTTCCTGTAATTTTTATGCATAAACTCCTAAAAACAAAATGCACCATTTTTTTACTACATGTTCACATGCTCCAAACTGCATGGTACATGCTCAAAAACAAAAGCATTCTTTCTAGATACAAACACATTAACTAAACTACATGGGGTGACCAACTACTAAAATGCACATGCGGTGGCACCAGCTGCAAAACAACACATGATGTTGAACCACTGCCGAACTACACCATGCGAAATGCCGCACCGCGTGCCTGCAGAAACTGAGCTGGATGGGACAAGCTGAGGAATAGTTGTCAAAACTGCACGTCGACGGACTCCAAGAACCTTCTGTGCACAGTCGAGTAAAATGCACGACGCGCGCATCCATACAGGAGCGACGCACGGCCGAAACCAAACTACACGCCCGTCGTCCTCTCACGTGCCTGCATACTGCACCGGCGACCCAGCCGAGCTACAATGAGAAGCAACCTGCATCGCTCGACATCATGTGGGGAACAACATTGAGCGGCAAATAGATCGACAGAGAAAGAAGTAGATCGAAGCAGGGTTGTGGGCAAATTAAAATTACAAAATAGGTATAGCGAGCTGCACATCTGGCTTGTACCAAACTGAATCCTTCCTCGTACCGAGCTACACATCCCGCTCGTAACAAAACACGGAAGCAGAGGTATGTGACCTCGCGCGGCGCCTAGATCTGAACGGTGGAAAGGAGAGGGAGGCATCGCGTGATGCTGGAGGTAGTGAAACGGGGGTGGCCCTTCGCCGTGGTGTACTAGAGGCGGCCCTCCGCCGCACAGGCCCTCCACAGCGGGAACTGACGGAGGCCGCCGTCGCTACTGTCCAGGAGCCGCTGCCCGCCGGTGGACTGGACATCCAGCTGCACCGCACTGACGCCCCAAGAGAACTGCAGCGCTGGCCCAACTGAAATCAGAAAAGGCAAAAAATTGAAGGGGGGAGAGGACACTCGAGGCCGATGGTTGCGGCGGGCAGACGGCCCTCAGCGGACGAGCGGCCATGGCCAAAGGCGGCGGGGCGGGGTGGATCCGGTGGTGGTCGGGTTGTGGCCGAAGTTGTTGCGGTGTGGAGGGCGCGGCGACGCACGGCAGTAGCCAGGGATGGGAGGGAGGAGGTGGAGGAACGAGGAGGGGTGCTCGCTGGCGACCCCCCGAGCTCACCGGCCCCTCCATAACGCCCCCGCGCCCCCATGACAGCTACAAGCGGATCTGGCATCGGGCAGCCGTGGGAGGATGACGACGGGGCAGATCCGGCAGCTGGCCGATGCGGGGGTAGGTGGGCCGAGGAGGGATGTGGTTGGAGAGGGTGTGGCGGCATGGGGAGGGAGCTGGTTCCGCGACGTAGGGAGGGGAGTGGTGTCGCAGTGTGGTGGGGTGAGGTGGTGCAGTGGCGCCGGGGAGGAGATGGTGTAGCGTCGGGGTGGTTGGGGTAGGGGGTGGCAGGGGTGGGAGGAAGGAGGTGCGGGGGAGGTGGTGCTCGGGGTCGGGAGCGCCGGCGGGGCATGGCGCCTTGATGGAAGAAGGTGGAAGGGGGATCGCGGGTGTGATGCAGGGAAGAAGGTGGAGGGGGATCGGGGGAGTGACGCAGGAAAGGTGGGAAGGATTTGGGTGTGGTGAAGTGGGTTGAGGGACGAGGGATTGCTAGTGTTAGCAGAATAAGCATTTTTGAGGTGCAGAATAAGGTCTTAAGGGTGTTATCATAATAGACCCACCCTATATATATATATATATATATATATATATATATATATATATATATATATATATATATATATAAGTTAGCACTCGTTGGCTTCAGCCCCCACGCATACAATGCGGGGGTGTTCGCAAAAAATATGCTTAGTCACACTTGATCCAACGTCTTGGTTCATAAAGGAGGTGATCGCACGTCAAACTAGGCAACCGGACTATATAGCTGTAACACTTTTACTTAGCCACGGGGTCTAACATTGGGGCTACTATGTAACCCCTTGTACCTTCGCGTGCATCCGAATATGGGTGCATACGTACATGGCCGGAAAATGGCCCTTCGTTAATGCAGAGGAATCCTAAAGATTCCGATGAGTCTTCGAGTGGTTGAACAGTCTCTCGCTGCATCATGATAGTCAGTTTTCGGCTTTCTCTACTGAGGTGCTCATCCGAAATAACCAGGGAACAATCGCAGTAGTTCTCCTTTGGCCACCTTAGCCGATAATAAGGGAACGTAAGGCGGCAAACCCAGGAGCTGGGCAAACCCAACATTTAACCAAAGACATGATTCGGAGCTGATGCATATAAGGCCAAACTCGTGACACCGAACACTCCCGAAGGTATTCGGACTTTATAACAGATGATGGGCTCAAGAATGCCCATTCATTATAAACCCTGTGTTTCCAGGTACGTGCGTTGATCTGTCGTGGCGAAATGCCAAAAACGGCAGTATCCTCTGTGGGTATGGAACCCATGGGATGGTTAAGCAACAAGAGGCAATAGAAAAGGTTTACATAGGGGCTTAATCTAAAAAGAAACATGTTGAACGGGGCCCTGCTGCACGTCTGCGCCTTTGTCTCTGTTGTGCCACATCTTGGAAGGGTATCGCGCGAACGTTGTCTGCGTAAAAAGAAAACTCATAGGAGAGTGCAACGTAAGTATGTGATTGATAGTAAAAGTGTAAGATGTTGGCCTGCCAATAAGGTTGAGCCAAGTGTGGGGATTTATAAAGTGTTTATAGCCCCTGGTATCCGCTATAGGATTACATATATGGTGGCCTGGTTCAATATGGGCTACCGGACTCGTCCGTCGCGTGTCCCTCTACGTGTGAAGAGCGCTCTGTTATTCCGCTAACGGTGATGACGCCCCGTGGACCGGGCATCTTGAGTGTAAGGTAGCCATAGTGTGGCAATGCGTTGAAGCGGGCAAAGGCCGTTCTTCCGAGCACTGCGTGATAGTCGCCTTGGAAGGGTGCAATGATGAAGAGTAGTTCTTCGCTTCTGGAGTTGCCTGGAGAGCCGAATGTTACCTCCAGTATGACGGAGCCCCTGCTGTAGGCTTCAACGCCTGGTATCAACCCTTCAAAGGTGGTGTTGCTTTGGCTGATTCTGTATGGGTTTATCCCCATCCTGCGGACAGTGTCCTCGTATATTAAATTGAGACTACTGCCGCCGTCCATGAGGACGTGGGTGAGATGGTATCCGTCGATTATTGGGTCAAGCACCAAGGCATCTAATCCTTCGCGCCGAATAATAGTTCGGCCGTCCAGGTGATCGAAGGTGATCGGATAAGACATCCAGTAGTTAGGTGTGGGTACGATGGGCTCTATATCGCGCGCGTCTTTATGCGCGTGTTCGTGCGTCCCCAAGGATGTGCGAGTCACGTGGATCATGTTGACTGTTTTAACCTCTGGCAGGAATTTTTTCTGTCCCCCAGTGTTCGGCTGGCGAGGTTCATCCTCGTCTTCACTTGGAGTTTCCCTTCCCTTGTGTTCGGCATTTAGTTTGCCGGCCTGCTTGAAGACCCGGCACTCTCTGTGCGTGTGGTTCGCGGGTTTGTCAGGGGTGCCATGAATTTGGCATAGTCTGTCTAGGACTCTGCTCAGACCGGACGGTCCCTCCTTACAGCCTTTAGATGGCTTATTTTGCTGATTAGGTCGAGAGCCCCTGAATCCGGCATTAACCATTGGGTTATCCGGACTCTCTTCCTTGTTTTGGCGCTTGTTTTTATTACGTCGTGGCTTCCCGTTGCCATCCCTTATTTCGGATGTGCTAGGGTCGCTGGTGCCTTTACGGGCTAGCCAGCTGTCTTCTCCCGTGCAAAAGCGGGTCATAAGGCTTGTCAAGGCTACCATTGTCCTTGGCTTTTCTTGGCCGAGGTGTCTGGCGAGCCACTCGTCGCGGATGCTATGTTTGAATGCCACTAAGGCTTCGGTGTCCGGACAATCGACAATTTGATTCTTCTTAGTGAGGAATCTGTTCCAAAGCTTGCGGGTGGACTCTCCGGGCTGTTGGATTATGTGACTTAAATCGTCAGCATCTGGGGGCCGGACATAAGTCCCTTGAAAATTGGCCCTGAAAGCGTCTTCGAGTTCCTCCCAACTCCCGATTGAATTTTCGGGGAGGCTTTTCAACCAGTGACGAGCTGGTCCCTTTAGTTTGAGGGGAAGGTATTTGATGGCGTGGAGGTCATCCCCATGAGCCATATGTATGTGTAGGATAAAGTCCTCGATCCAGACCCCTGGGTCTATCGTTCTGTCGTATGCCTCTATGTTCACAGGTTTAAAGCCCTGTGGGAATTCATGGTCCAGTACTTCATCAGTAAAGCACAGGGGGTGAGCAGCCCCTCTGTATTTGGACGTATTGTGGCATGTCGTCGGCTGTTGTTGTGTTCAGTGTTTATTCCGAACTGGTATTTGATTGGTGAAATCATTTTGGTGACCATAGTCCCTCGCTAGGGTGTGTCCTTTAGATCCGTAGATGGATCTAGCTGCTCCAGCCTTCTCATCCAGGTGATCACGTAGATCACGCGCGGCGTCGGTGGCCGTTCTGTTGCGGTTGTGGAGCGGTACGTTGGGCCTCCTGGTTGTATTAGTCTTTGGTGGAACGGCCTCGTCACCGAATTCAGGCAGTAGCTTGCGTTTTGGATAGCTCTTTGTATGGCGATCGTCGCCATATCTTTCTTCAGTGTCTAGCACTTTGTTCCATCTGCGGCTGAGCGTTTCCTGTGCGTCCTTGAGCCGTTGCTTCTGCTTCTTTAGACTTCTCGCTGTCGCCATAAGCTTTCTGTGGAGGTTCTCTCGTTCCACGCGTTCTTCCGGAATGATGAATGCATCACCGTCCAGACTATCTTCTTGTCCTAGGCCGGTTTGATGAGCTCATCCCTCTGGATCATTGTCCTCGGGTGTCTGCTCCGAACTGTGTTCGGCGTGACCTGGTTCGTCCTGCTCCATCGCTGGTTCCGTATGGTCGTTGTTGCCTTTGGGGTTGACCGGATTATCGATCCTTCCGGCGCTCTTGCTGATGTTTTTACTGTTGCTGGACATGGAACGGCGTCTGCGCCGTCGCTTTGGCTTTTGCCCGGGGGTTTTATCTTCTGGATTGTCACCGTCATCCTCCTTGGGCGTATCCACCATGTATATGTCGTGTGACGAGGCGGAAGTCCGATACCCCATAAATTCTGAATCTTCTCCTGCATCATCGTCCATACCGTCGATGCCTTCGGAGTCGAAGTCAAGCACGTCGGTTAAATCATCAACCGTGGCTATGAAGTGGGTGGTGGGTGGGTAACGAATTTCTTTGTCGCCTGCTTCCCATTCGATCCGGACATAGTTCGGCCCGGAATTCTCTGTCAAAGAGAGAGTTTTTAATGAGTTTAGCATGTCACCGAAGGGCGAGTGCTGGAAGATGTCCGCAGCGATGAACTCCATTACCAGGGCCCAACCGGGTTTGGTGGGCTCGGGAACGCGCGGACTGGGACCTACAACCGGATACGAATCCGGGGCCCCGGAGTCACAGGATTCCTCAGAAGTGAGGCTTGTGTTCGGCTCCGACGCCGATGAGTGTACGGCCTGCGGGGCGGGTCCATCCCTCCGTCCCTAGGCAACGCAGCCTACTCCGGATTTGAGTCTGGGGCTACTGCAGGGGTGAAATCCCGAGTGTTGTCCGATAGCAGGTCCAGGCCATGCTCATCGTGACTGTCCAGTGTTCCTGGCGCGGGCCCGAATACGTTGAAGATCAAGTCTCCGCGGATATCCAACGTGTAGTTCAAGTTTCCGAACCTGATTTGATGGCCAGGGGCGTAGCTGTCGATCTGCTCCAGATGGCCAAGCGAATTGGCCCGCAGTGCGAAGCCGCCGAACACGAAGATCTGTCCAGGGAGAAAAGTCTCGCCCTGGATCGTGTTGTTGATGATTGGAGGCGCCATCAAGCCCCGCAGCGACGACACAGAGGAACTCTCAATGAAAGCACCAATGTCGGTGTCAAAACCGGCGGATCTCGGGTAGGGGGTCCCGATCTGTGCATCAAGGCTGATGGTAACAGGAAGCAAGGGACAGAGATGTTTACCCAGGTTCGGGCCCTCTCGATGGAGGTAAAACCCTACTTCCTGCTTGATTAATATTGAAGATATGGGTAGTACAAGAGTAGATCTACCACGAGATCGTAGAGGCTAAACCCAAAGAGCTAGCCTATAATGGTATGATTGTAATTGTGGTCGGCCTTCTAAGGACCAACCTCTCCGGTTTATATAGACACCGGAGAGGGCTAGGGTTTACATGGAGCCGGTTACAAGGAAGGAAATACAATATCTGGATCGCCAAGCTTGCCTTCCATGCCAAGGAGAGTCCTATCCAAACACGGGCCGAAGTCTCGAGTCTTGTATCTTCACGCTTCAATAGTCCGGACATTGTACACAGTCTGGCTGTCCGGATACCCCCTTATCCAGGACTCCCTCAACTCCCCCCTTTGGCGCACCCCTCCTAGGACGCCGGCCTCCTCCTCCCCTCCTTTATATATGGGGGCGGGGGCACCCCAAAGGCACACCAAGAATTCTCTAAGCTGTGTGCGGTGCACCCCTCCACAGTTTACTCCTCCGGTCATTGCGTCGTAGTGCTTAGGCGAAGCCCTACGTGGATCATATCATTAACACCGTTGCTACACCGTCGTGCTAAAGGAACTCTCCCTTGACCCTCTACTTGATCAAGAGTTCGAGGGACATCATCGAGTTGAACGTGTGCAGAATACGGAGGTGTTGTACGTTCGGTATTTGGGTCGGTTGGATCGTGAAGATGTTCGACTACATCAACCGTGTTAACTAATGCTTCCGCTTTCGATCTACAACGGTACATGGACACACTCTCCCCCTCTCGTTGCTATGCATCTCCTAGATAGATCTTGCATGATTGTAGGAAACTTTTTGAAATTGCATGCTACATTCCCAACAATTAGTTGCATCTTTCATGTGGTGTCTAGATTGCATTTCTTCTAATTTGTTGAAATGGCTTCTTCTTAGTTTACACAATGTAGGTGTGAATATGTCATGCCGTCCTATTTTTGTACATATTCCATCCTCGTATCATATGTTTGCCTTTTATCAAAGTAGTGTTCATTAGTATCATGCATGAGTGAGTTCTAAAGAGTGAACTTTATTCCTTTTTGTTGTCTGTTTGACTTGAAAATGCAAAATCAATAAAGTGAAAGGAAATTAGTAAGGCAGTGGATGATGGTGGTCCTTCTAAGCAACTGAAATGGTGCAAATTCTACTCCGCCATCCTCCCAACAAGATATGGAAGACAACGCAAGGCTAGACAGACAACGTAGTTGTGTAAATGATGGGCACATCTCCCCCACTCCACCATCACACTTGCTTTCTCTATCTTGGCACTGTTATATGTCATTGCATGTTGCGTATGATGCCTAGCTTCCATTGCTTCTAGTTTTTTTGTTCAATTGCATCTGCTTAGTGTACACATTATACTTGTGAATATGACACGTGTTCCTGTTTCTAGAATATACTATATTTGTCTATCGCAGCATGTTCTCACATCAAAGTACTGCCATTGTGTATCATGCAGCAATCACTTACCATAAGACACATTTAACTTAGGATTGTGATATAGGTTGCATCTTGCATTGTTTTCTAACTTGTACTGCTTCTAATTCGTTGAAATGGCACTTATGACGAGACACTTTTTACTTGGTGGAGTGATATTGGTTGCATCTTTCATTGCTTCTAATTTGTTGAAATGCATTCTGCTTAATTTACACATAATAAGTGTGAATAATATACAATGATGTCCTTTTTTCTTACATGTTAAATCCTCCTATGGTTGCCTTACATGAAAGTAGTGTTTGTCAGTATCACACACAAATGAGTTTTGAAGAGAGAATTTTATTCATTTTTTTGTAGGTTTGGCTTGACAAGGCAAAAAAAGAAGAGGACGGGAAAAAGTTAGGTAGGGGCTGATGGCAGTTGTCCGGTGCAACCGAAAAAGAGGCCCTCTAGATATCCTACTACTTCTACTGCTGCTAGTGCAATAGATGTTCGAAGTAAATATGATGGAACCAACAATCCTACTCCACCATCTGAGGTGTTTCCTCTAGCTTGGCAATGTTATATTTGCTTGCATGTTGCATACACTGTCTAGCTTGTATTACTTCTAATTTCGTTAAATTGCATCTGCTTAGTTTACACATTATACATGTGAATATGGCATGTCTTCCTGTTTGCACACACTACATCTGTCTATTAACCATGTTCTAGCATCAAACTATTTTTTGTGTCTATCCTGCATCAATCACTTATAATGAGACATCTTTAACTTAGTAGTGTGATATTGGTTGCATCTACCATATGATTTATTGCTTGTACTCCTTCAAATTTGTTTAAATGTAACTTATGACGAGACACTGTTAACTTGGCAGATATTGGTTGCATCTTTCATATGGTGTTTATCTTGCATTGCTTCTAATTTATTGAGATGCCTTTTGCATAGTTTACACATCGTAGGTCTGAATATCACATGTCGTCCTATTTTTTGTACATATTCCATCCTCCTCTCATGCGGTTGTCTAACATCAAAGTACTATAGATCTATATCACACATCAAGTAGTTCTGAAGAGCGATTTTTTATTCCTTTTTCTTGCGGGTTTGACTTGACATGGCAAAAACAAAAAGAGGAAGGAAAAGAGTATGGTAGGGGACGGTGTTAGTCGTAGGAACCAACGGAAACGAAACATCTCTAGAGATTCTACAGGTACTGAATAGTGCAATAAAAGGATGAAGTCCACCGGATAAATCTACAAACACAATATCCCCTGCTCCACCAGCAACATCATGTATCAAAAACAAACAAAGATTTGCCACCGAACAAGCAATGACAGCCCTAGTGGTTACATCACCTTCTTCCCCAGTACCTACATCTGAACGAGTAACTCGTTCGAAGCACTGCTAGCGGCATGTTCCCAACATCCCTTCCCAGCTGACACTACTTCCGAAGCACTCTTGACACCAGAGGACTTGGAAAGATCATATGAACCTTGTGAGCTTCAACAGCAAGAAGATACCTCATCGAGACAAGTTACAGTTGCATGCTTCTTTATATGTAGTCTCGTAGTTTAGTGTACACTAACACTTCCCATGTTCGTTGTTGAACTAGTACTTGGGCCCAAGAGGAAACAGACATCAGGGATAATGCTCGACAGGTTAACTAAATCTAAAGTAGGAAGGATAAAGGCCATTTTGAGGTAGGTTTAAAAATGCCACGTGATGCTACAGAGTCAGCCAAGTTTGTATCAGAGGTAGCCGTTGTCGTTAGGTGTCATGTATGTATCCTCCCAACATGGATTCAGTACAGGAATGACAAAATCAAAACCCGTTTTAACACCTCCTCGACCATTTATCTGTAACTATTGTTATTTATGGCAATTAGTACTATCATCTTGCTCTGTCTCATACTTTCTAGCTTCTTGGTAATGAGACTCCCATAATTTCAAACATATGAGGTTCAAGTTGGATCGACAAGATGATGCAACCAGACAAGCATGCGCTCATGTTTTCAAGTCTGCTCTACGAGAGTATCGGTATAACCAGATAAAAACTTACTTTGAAGGCAAGGCTAACAATGAAATTGCTCAAACATCTCTAGTGCAAAATATAACGGATGAAGACTGGACAACCCTTGTTAAACACTGGTTTGATCCAAAGTACATTATATATATGTGATCACATCGCATGTCGAACTACTATTTATGCATGTGCCTTACAAATCTATATTCTTTTAGGTGAATCGTTCAAAGTACAAGGCCAACCATACAGAACTAAAATTCCAACAGACGACGGGATCTCGTAGCTATATTGCACACTGTGAGGCTCTTGTAACTAGTTGTTTCACTCTTTTAGTTGTGCCATATTATCATATCTATATTGACTCGCTCCAAATGCAGAGGAAAGCACATAGGGGCCAAAAAGAACCTGAACCAAATGCGGTGGAAATCTTCAAGGACTATCGGGCATGACTACACCAGTCAAAGCTGCTATTGTAAGTCCTTAATCCTCATGCCTTTGAACTACTGGTTACTCTGACTTGTGCATTAAACTACATAGTTTGCAACCAATGTTTGTTAATCTTTTCAATTTTATAGACAGTTTTCTTAACGTATGATTACACCTTACAAGGTTTAAAAGAGAGGAATGATGTTCTTTTGCTCTTGGTCTGTAATCTAGTTGCGTGTTGGACTTGCCCACACAATGTTACAATTGACTGTTTGTCTGATCTCAGTTGTTTTGTGATATGAATGATGTCATACTATGCTCACCATTATAAACTCTATGTCTTTATCCTTAGTTGTCAATACAATGCGAAGAAATAGGCAATACATTAGTCATGCTACATGGAAATATGTTTGGAACCTGGTTTTATTATGTACTTTGCAGTAAAATACAACTAATATTCTACATGCGAAGAATTTGTCATGTAGAAAATCGCCATTGGTCGGGGCTGTTGACAGGTATCGGATCCAAAACCAGCACCCAATAACTTAATGGCAACCTGTTATGGTGGCTGCCACGTGTCGGTTACCCTTGACGAAATCACTTCTATGATGCGCCATGTATCGTCATGGAGGTGGACACTTCCGTGATGGTAATTTCAGTATTGTAATGGAACACTTCTACGACAACACGAGTATGACTATCTTCATTCTGTCATAAAATCGTCAAGGATGTACATGCGTGACATAAAACGTGACCTACTGATAACCCACGAGTATAGGGGATCGCAACAGTTTTCGAGGGTAGAGTATTCAACCCAAATTTATTGATTCAACATAAGGCGAGTCAAAGAATATTCATGAGTATTAGCAGTTGAGTTGTCAATTCAACCACACCTAAAAGACTTAATATCTACAGCAAAGTATTTAGTAGCAAAGTAGTATGGAAGTAACGGTAACGGTGGCAAAAGTGATAGAAGCAGTTTGTAGTGATTGTAACAGCAATGAAAGGATCGATATGGTTGACTAGAGGGCGGGTGAATAGGCAACTAACAATTTTTAAGCTTTTCTTTACCAATTTAAACTTTGCAACAAAATAGGTTGTCTAGATATGCAACTATGTGAGCAACCTATATGATACAGAATCAACTAGCACAAAAGCAAGCAAGGGATACAACACAAGTAGGCTTGCAGAAGTAAAGGCACAAAATAACCAAGAGTGGAACCGGTGGAGACGAGGATGTGTTACCGAAGTTCCTTCCTTTTAAGGGGAAGTACGTCTCCGTTAGAGTGGTGTGGAGGCACAATGCTCCCCAAGAAGCCACTAGGGCCACCGTATTCTCCTCACGCCCTCACACAATGCGAGATGCCGTGATTCCACTATTGGTGCCCTTGAAGGCGGCGACCGAACCTTTACAAACAAGGTTGTGGCTATCTCCCCAACAATTGGAGGCTCCCAACAACACCACGAAGCTTCACCACAATGGAGTATGGCTTCGAGGTGACCTCAACCCTCTAGGGTGCTCAAACACCCAAGAGTAACAAGATCTGCTAGGGATAAGAGAGGGAATCAAATTTCTCTTGGTGGAAGTGTAGATCGGGGCCTTCTCAACCAATCCCGAGCAAATCAACAAGTTTGATTGGCTAGGGAGAGAGATCGGGCGAAAATGGAGCTTGGAGCAACAATGGAGCTTTGGGGAAAGAGGTAGGTCAACTTTGGGGAAGAAGACACCTTTATATAGTGGGGCAACGATTACCCCACTGAACAGCCACGCACAGAGCGGTACTACCGCTTGGGCAGGGCGATACTACCGCTGCACAGCGGTACTACCGCTCCCACCCAGCGGTACTGCCGCGCTGACGAGGAAAGCAGGGTCCTGGCCCCAGAGCGGTACTACCGCGGGAGCAAGAGCGGTACTACCGCTTGGAGCGGTACTACCGCCACTACTGCCGCTCCTAGTACCGTAAAACCCGACACAAAAAACATCGGTCTCGAGTCGAGGCGGTAGTAGCCCAGAACCACTGCGGTACTACAGCCGAAGACCACAAGCGGTACTACCGCTCAGGGAGCGGTACTACCGCTTGGGGAGCGGTACTACTGCTTGAGTGCTTCGGTGGTACTACCGCTGAGGACCGCGGTACTACCGCTTGGACAGGACAGGGCAGGCACAGAGGGAAAGGCAGCTCCAATGAAGCGGAAGGAAAACATCAGGTGTGATATGGATGTGTACGTGTTGATTCCACCCTAGCCTTACCAAAGCGGATCCCCTCTTGATAGTATGGTGACTCCTACGAAACTAGTCCACCAACAAAGAAATGAAGGCGCTACACCGTCTTGAATAAAACACCGAGGGGAGGTAATCGTCTCGTGCCAATGGATGAATCTCTGAAAGAACTTAACGCACATGATTAGTCCGCAAAAGCATTGTCATCAATCACCAAAACATCTTGGGGATAAATATGCCCTTACAATCTCCCCCTTTTTGGTGGATTGATGACAATACGGGATTTGCACAAAACATGAGAGATATAGGACAAGCGCAAAAAACCCACCGTCCTAAAATGTAGATGGGCTCCCCCTAGATGTGTGCTATCTTGATAAGTGCTTTGGACTGCACGGAACACATACTAGGATCAACGCTCCCCCTACATTTTAGAGACCAACCACCTAAGCAGGGTATAAGAGAGTAGCATAGATAGCAGGATAAGCATGCAACTCATAAGCTAGATAGTGACATAGATAATGATACTTGAAAGATAAGGTAGCATATGTCTCACACCATATGACTGGAACTTAGGTCTCACTGACACAAACCAAACAAAGCAAACTGCGAGGAAAACACAAACACAGAAGACGGAAGACACAAAGCACAAATCCCTAAACTCTCTCCCCCTTTGGCATCGAGACACCAAAAAGGAGAGGGAGTGTTGCTACGGCTCCAGGTGATAGCAATAGAGGGACACAAACATCAGATCTCAGCGGGATCATCTGCGCCACCGTCATCGGTCGGGAAGTGCTCGGCATCAGAATCGGTCCACGGGCAGTGCTGCTGAATCCACTCCTCCTCCTCGGTAAGCTGGTCCTCAGATCCACTGTTCACTGTGGCACCCAACTGACGCATGAGCTCCTTGTGGCGACCTCGGGCCTTCTTCTCAGCCACATGAGTCATGTACTGACCATGAGACTCCATGTAGAACAGCTTCTTCATCTTGAGCTTGAGCTTCTTTGCCCAAGAGGGCTCTGCCTCAGAAGGCACGTAGTCATCATCATCATCCTCAGCCTCAGCCCCAGTCTCCTCCTCGGTCTCCATTGGCAGTAGCAGACGAAGGAACTCCAGATTTAGGGACCTGAGTGCCCCAGTTGTCCTTCTTCCTCAGACGCTTGATGTCGTGAGAAACCAGCTCTCCAGTCTCCAGCATCACCTTGGGATAGACACGAGCCCAGGCCTTCTCAATAAGCAGCATGATGAACGGACCATAGATCGGGCACTTGCGCTCGGAGATAGCAGATAACAGCTCAGACCACATAACATGAGAGATATCCAGGGACTCTCCGGTGTTCTGTTCCTTCTGACGCTGGCAGAAGAGAAGCATGTCCACGAGATAAGAATGAACCATATCCAGACTCTCGATACGAGGGAAAAGAGTCTCTCGGAAGACATAGTGAAGAATATCCTGAAAGGCAGGCAGCTCATAAGTTTCCTTCTTCGTCTCAGGGTTGATCTTCAAAGTGCAGTAGGGCCATAGAGCTTGCTTGTGAGTGGAGGTGGTGTTGCGGTGTGGGCGAAAGCCGACAGGAGACTCAAGTCCTTGATCTTCCACCCCAATCAACTCCATGAATGCTTTCCACTTGACTGAAAGCAACTTGCCATTGGTCATCCAAGTCAGTGTCCTGTCCTCATCAGTCCCAAGATGAACCGTGGCATAGAATTGGGCCACAATATCGGCATCATAATCTTTGTTGAATTGCATGACCCCAAGAATGTTCAGTTGAGTGCACATCTGAAGAGCTTCACCAAAGTATTCAGGATCCTTCTCCATATGGTCGGTGTCGATGGAGTGCACGTTGACAAAGAGGTCCTTCTTGGCTTTGAGAACATCAAAGAAGATGGCAAACTGAAACCTGTTCCAGAACGGACGGTTGACCAAAGTGGGATCTTGATCTGCCTCATAGGGGTTGCGGCGACGCCTTGCCCAGAACTCCTTGGGTTGCATTTCTGGCATGGTTTTGCCAGAGGGCTTCGGCTTGACACCAGACTTCTTCTAGATTTGACGTGGAGGTGGAGCACTTGAGGAACCTCCTGCAGACTCAGTTGTGCGGTAATGCTTGGACGTGGCACGACCGGGGTTGATACGCTAAGCCTGATGCTCAGGAAGCTCATCACCTGGAACCACACACAGGAACACGCAAACAACCAGAAAGAACGAGCATAAGCCACAAAACACAAGCAAAAAGATCACTGAGAGGTAAGAGTATGGTGGAATCTAGTAGAGGGCAGTAGTACCGTGACCTGTGAGCGGCAGTACCGCTCCAAGCGGTAGTACCGCTCCAAAGAGGGTGGTAGTACCGCTCCAAGCGGTAGTACCGCTCCGGAGAGAGTGGTAGTACCGCTCGAGACAGGGAAACAGCAGTTTCCTACTGCCGTGGTCAGATCCGGCACTACCGTCCCACCAAATTCAAAAATACTTCTACCAAACACCAATCCAAACTACCTAGATGCCTTCTCCATCCTACTCAAGCCTAGATTTGGCCAAAAATCTAGAGATGCAACCACTATTGCCCTTAAGATGCTAGATTGGAAATCTAAACAAGAAGAGAGAGGGAACGGGGGCAACACCGGCATCCATAGCAAGAGGACAAGGTGGGGATCGTCTCCACCGAAGGAAATGGAGGGGAACGCCCCGGTGAGGGAGATCCGCCGGAGCCCTCCCGTGGCGCCGGTTGCTGGAGAGACGAAAGAGCGAGGGGGCGAGCGAATGGGTATGGGGGAGAAGAAAACTCCCCCTGCCCCCGATATAACCCCTTCCCCCGCCTCGTAATGGTAGTACAGCGCTGGAGGGCGGTAGTACCGCTTAGAGTGGTAGTACCACTCACCACCAGCGGTAGTACCGCTCAGCAACCGAAAGGCCTCTAGACACACGGCAAAAGCTCAAAAAGAAACGACAAACACGGCCAAGAAAGAGGAAAGACCAACACGGCCACAAACACACTGACAACAGTCCAGAACCCACTTCTTCAAAACAACCACAAGAAAGCACAACGAACTTTGGGCTCTCTCAAGAGAGGGCGGTGGCCGGAGCCACCTATGTTCGAGTCAATTGGTATGGCACCGCGAAGAATTATCCTTGGGCCCATGACCAAAACTCGTCTTTGAAGCACAAGTACCAAAAAATGGCTAAAGTGAAAGAGTTGATCGTTTTATGCATAATGGGGGGAGGGAGAGTTCAATGAGAGAACAACACTCCCCCTATGTCTATGCCTACATCTAAACTAGACAACAAGTTGAGTGAGGTGGGGTGTGCAAGGGTTCAAGTCACATTGCTCGAATCAATGATATTTAGCTCATGCCTTAACTCGCGAAATCTTGCTTCATCCAAGGGCTTCGTGAAAATATCTACAAGGTTATCATGAGTGTTGACATACTTGAGCTCGATCTCCCCTCGCCTAATGTGATCCCGGATGAAATGATACCGAATCTCAATATGCTTCGTCTTGAAGTGTTGCACCGGGTTGAGAGAAATCTTGATGGCACTTTCGTTGTCACACCAAAGAGGCACTTTGTCACAAATGACACCGTATTCCTTTAAAGTTTTCCTCATCCATAAGAGTTGTGCACAACAACTACCGGCCGCCACATATTCCGCTTCGGTGGATGAGAGAGACACACAACTTTGCTTCTTGGAAGACCAACTCACCAAAGAGCACCCAAGAAACTGGCACCCTCCGGAAGTGGACTTCCTATCCACTTTGTCTCCCGCCCAATCGGAATCCGTAAATCCTTCAAGCTTGAAGTTTGCCCCTCTTGGGTACCATAAGCCAAAGTTTGGGGTATGAGCCAAATATCGAAAGATTCGCTTGACCGCCACATAGTGACTTTCCTTCTGTGCGGCTTGAAACCGTGCACACATCCCCACACTCAACATGATATCCGGTCTAGATGCACAAAGGTAAATCAAGGATCCAATCATGGAGCGATATACCTTTTGATCCACCGCTTTACCATTGGGATCAATGTCAAGTTGGCACTTGGTGGGCATTGGTGTAGTAGCCGGCTTGACATCACTTAGCTTGAATCTTTTTAGCATGTCTTGAGTGTATTTGGCTTGGTTGATGAAGGTTCCTTCTCTTCTTTGTTTGATGTCAAAACCAAGGAAGAACTTCAACTCTCCCATCGAAGACATCTTGAACTTGGAGGTCATGAGAGCGGCAAATTCCTCATTGAAAGCTTTGTTAGGGGAACCAAAGATAATATCATCAACATATAGTTGGCATAAAAACAACTCCCCTTTGACCTTCTTAGTAAAAAGAGTGGGATCGATTAGCCCCACCTCAAATCCACGATCTTGTAACAACTCGGTAAGGTGGTCATACCACGCACGTGGGGCTTGTTTAAGGCCATAGAGTGCCTAATCGAGCTGATACACATGATCCGGGAAGTAGGGATCCTCGAACCCGGGGGGTTGCTTGACATATACCAACTCATTAATAGAACCATTAAGAAAAGCACTTTTCACATCCATTTGTTGCAACTTAAAGTTGTGATGGGAAGCATAAGCAATCAACAAACGTATGGATTCAAGACGAGCAACGGGAGCAAAGGTTTCACCGTAGTCGATACCCTCGACTTGGGAGTAGCCTTGTGCTACCAATCTTGCCTTGTTGCGAACGATGTTCCCATGAGCATCTTCCTTGTTCTTGAAAATCCACTTGGTTCCAATGATGTTGTGGTCCCCCGAAGGCCTTGTCACCAATCTCCACACCTTGTTGTACTCGAAGTTGTTGAGTTCTTCATGCATGGCATTGAGCCAATCCGAGTCTTCGAGTGCCTCATAGACCTTTTGGGGTTCAACACAAGAGACAAACGCATGATGTTCACAATAGTTTGCTAATTTTCTACAAGTGCTTACCCCCTTTCTTAGACTTCCAACCAAATTTTCCATGAGATGGTCTTGGGTGGTGAGCTTGGAAGCAATCTTCGCGGCACGACACTCTAATTCCTCCTCGGGTGTGGAAGGAGGAGGGTTAACTTGATTATCTTGAGCGTCATCTTGAGCTTGTTCTTGATCTTGAGCTTGCTCATGATCTTGAACTTGCTCGAGGGGGAGAACTTGACCTTGGGCATCATTAAGAGGTTCACCACCATCTTGAGGTTGATCTTGCCCTTGGTCTTGTTCACGAGGTTGAGGGCCTTCACTTTGTTCTTCGGAAGCGTGTGGGTCTTGGGGAGGTGATGGCTCCACTTGAGTGGAGCATTGTCCTTCTCCTTCGGCCACAAGGGGTTCCTCAATGGGTAGAATATGACCAATACCCATTCTTCTTATGGCTTGGGGAGGAATTTCATAACCTACATCACAAGTACCACTTTGCTCCACTTGGGAGCCGTTATTTTTGTCAAACTCCACGTTACACGTCTCCTCAATGAGTCCGGTGGACTTGTTGAGAACACGGTAAGCATGAGAGTTTGTAGCATAACCAACAAATATGCCCTCATGAGCTCTAGCCTCAAATTTAGACAAACGAACACCTTTCTTGAGAATGAAACACTTACAAACGAATACCTGGAAGTACTTGAGGTTGGGCTTGTTGCCGGTGAGTATCTCATAAGGAGTCTTGTTCAAGCCTTTGCAGAGATAGAGCCGATTGGATGCATGACATGCAGTGTTGATGGCTTCGGCCCAAAAGTTGTATGGAGACTTGAACTCCGCCATCATGGTCCTTGCCGCATCCATCAACGTCCGGTTCTTCCTCTCCGCAACACCATTTTGTTGAGGGGTATAAGGAGCAGCATATTTGTGCTTGATCCCCTCATCACTAAGAAACTCATCCAAGGTGTAGTTCTTGAACTCGGTGCCGTTGTCACTTCTGATTGTCAAGATCTTTGCATTATGTTGACGTTGAGCTTCATTTGCAAAGTCGATGACAGTTCGTTGAGTCTCACTCTTCCTCTTGAAGAAGTATACCCAAGTGTATCTTGAATAATCATCCACAATCACCAAGAAATACTTTCTACCTCCAAGACTATCAAAAGATGGAGGCCCAAAGAGATCCATGTGAAGGAGCTCCAAGGGTCTCTTCAAGTAGATGATGGTCGTGGGAGGGTGAGCCTTCTCATGAAGCTTTCCTTCAATACAAGCACTGCAAGCACGATCTTTGGCAAAACTAACATTTGTTAGTCCACGGACATGGTCCCCCTTAAGAAGACTTTGCAAAGATCTCATATTGACGTGGGCCAAACGGCGATGCCAAAGCCATCCCACGTCAACTTTAGCCATTAGGCATGTCGCGGTCTTAGTGGGTCGCTCCAAAAAGTTAATCACATAGAGACCGTTCTCGACATGCCCAACAAAGGCTACTTTAAGAGTCTTGCTCCACAAGAGGGCCACGGTATCAATGTCAAAGAAAGTGGCAAAACCCATGAGTGCAAGTTGACGAACGGAAAGCAAATTGTATGCAAGGGACTCAACAAGCATGACTTTCTCGATCATTAGATCATGAGAAATGACAACCTTGCCAAGACCAAATACCTTAGAATGTGAGGCATCACCCCACTCAACATTGGTGGGCATAGATGGAATCTTTTGCACGTCCACGACCAGTCCTTGCTTCCGGTCATATGATTTGTTGCTCCACTATCGAGCAACCATGATCCCCCACCGGAAGCGAACACCTACAAGAGATCAATGCTTGGTTTTAGGTACCCATTTAGTAATGGGTCCTTTCATGTTAGTAACAAGGGTCTTAGGAACCCAAATAGACCATTCAATGTACTCATAAGGAGAACCAACGAATTTAGCATAAACATGTCCATCACTAGCACGGCACAACACATATGACGGGTTAAAGTCGCCGGCTTTGTTGGAGGAAATGCTTTTTCCCTTTTGGACGTCAACTCCCTTCACTTTTTCTTTCTTCTCCTTAGGAGCACCCTCTCCCTCTTTCACAAAAGTTCGCTTGAGAGGAGGAGGACGTTTGGTCTTGTCGTTCTTCTTCTTCTTGCTCTTGGACTTGGGTGCAAACCCAATTCCTTCCTTGGCCACAACTTCCTTTTGATTGCTCAAAAGGTCGTTGAGGTTCTTCTCACCTTGAATGCATGTCACAAGGCCTTTCTCAAGTTGATCCTTCAATTTGGCATTCTCCTCCACAAGATGCACATGCTCACAACACAGGTTAGTAGCACATGCATTATCAATTAATATCATGTGAGGTAAGGTGGCCTTTTCCTTGGTTAACTTAACTTGGAGTTGAGCATGAGACTCCTTGAGGCTAGCGTGAGCACCCTTCAAGACCTTGTGGGCCTTGTCAAGTATCTCAAACTCCTCTTTGAGTCTAGCATGATCAACCCCAAGCTTAGCCTTCTCGGAGGTTAGCACACAAGACACGACAAGAGCATGATCAAGATCTTTCTTTAACTTAGCATGGTCATCGTTGTATGACTCCTCAAAAGTCAAACGATGCACACGCTCTTCCTCAAGAGCATTAGAGAGATCCGATATCTCATCGGCATAGTCACGACTATGACCTTCCATCTTAGAGATGGTTTCTTCGTGAGCCTCGATCATGTCATTAGCCTCACCAAGTTGTTCCAAGAGAGCAACAAAATGCTTCTTGGAGTTGCCCTTGAGCTTACTCATAAAAGACTCAAATTCATTCACTTCCTCATTAGACCCATCATGTTCATCAATGCAATCCTCCGAGGAGGGATTAGTAATGATGGTGGTTTCGATGTTGGGGGTTACCTTGTTTGAAGCTTTAGCCATGAGGCACTTGGCGGTGATGTTCTCGTTGGGTGAATCAAAGAGAGACACCCGGGGAGTAGTAGCAATGGCAACGGACGCCATGGCCATCGCTTCTCCATTTTCATCATCATCGTCATCCTCTTGGTATTCTTCTTGAACCACCAACCCATGAGTGGGAGTCTTCTTGGCGAAGTTGTTCTTGTTGGGGAAGGACTTGGCTTTGTCTTTTCGGATGAACTTGCCACCATTGTCTTCCCGCTTCTCGTAAGGACAATCCGCAACGAAATGGCTCACATTGCCACAGTTGAAGCCAGTTCTAACTCGTTGCTTGCCCTTGACGCCACTTGAGTTGTTCTTGTTGAAGTTGGGTCTTGTATTCTTCTTGCTCCAAAATTGTCTTGAAGCAAGGGCCATGTGCTCATGATAATCATACTTGGTGTCTTCGGGGTTGCTCTCCTCATCTTCCACTTCTTCCTCTTCTTCCATAATAACCTTGGCCTTCAAAGAAAGGTTGGGCTTCTTTGCCCTTTGAGAACGGAGCACCGCATTGTCGGCGGTCTTGTCCAAGATGCTCATTGCAACGAACTCATCCAACACTTCACTTGAGGTCATGGAGTGGAAGTCCGGTCTTTGACGGATGACGGAGGACATGGCCTTGTTGTAGGGCATCATGGCCTTGAGGAATTTGCACTTGATCCAATTGTCATCCGTGTCCTTGCTTCCATCATCTCGGAGTGAGACCGCGAGTTTGGTCACTCTTCAAAAGAGCTCACGAGGTTCTTCATCTTCTTTCATTGCAAACTCATCAGCTTCATCTTGCACCACTTCATAGTTGGAGCATTGAATGCTAGCACTTCCTCGATAGATAGACACAACACATTTCCATGCGTCTTTAGCCACGGCATGAGGTCGAAGATGAGGGAGATCTTCGGGAAGGATTGCATCTTGGATGATGAAGAGAGCACTCTCATTGAATTGATTATCCACGACTTCTCGAGGGGTGAAGTTGCTTGGGTCATGAGGATAGAAACCTTCTTCAATGATTCTCCAAAGGTTAGTATTCACATGTTTTAAATGACGCTTGAAGCGATAAACCCAAGAATCAAAATCTTCATTTTTCTCATACTTCGGAGGAGGACCGGCATGATTGAAATGAGTAGAGGGAATCGGCCCTCCATAAATTGGAGGTTCCACATGGGCAAAGATGCCGGTGCCATTTCTACCACTAGTAGAAGGACTCTTTTCACTGTTGGCTTCCCCCTTGTCGAAGGAAGCATCCGTCACCTTGTTAGTGGGATCACCCACTTTCATAGGCGAGGTGAATGGTATGAGTCCTTCAAGAAATTTAGTAAGCATGCTTTCAACCTTGGTCGTCATGGAGTCTCTCAATGTGTCTAGAGCCACATTGAGATCCTCACAAGAGACCGAGGTTCCCCCATCGGCCGTAGACGAGATAGGATTCACACGGGAGTGCTCCTCCGCACCGTCTGTGGTGTCAACCATACTCTTCGGATGGCAAAGTTCTTAATAAAGAGACGAGGCTCTGATACCAATTGAAAGGATCGATATGGTTGACTAGAGGGGGGTGAATAGGCAACTAACAATTTTTAAGCTTTTCTTTACCAATTTAAACTTTGCAACAAAATAGGTTGTCTAGATATGCAACTATGTGAGCAACCTATATGATGCAAAATCAACTAGCACAAAAGCAAGCAAGGGATACAACACAAGTAGGCTTGCAAAAGTAAAGGCACGAAATAACCAAGAGTGGAACCGGTGGAGACGAGGATGTGTTACCGAAGTTCCTTCCTTCTAAGGGGAAGTACGTCTCTGTTAGAGCGGTGTGGAGGCACAATGCTCCCCAAGAAGCCACTAGGGCCACCGTATTCTCCTCACGCCCTCACACAATGCGAGATGCCGTGATTCCACTATTGGTGCCCTTGAAGGCGGCGACCGAACCTTTACAAACAAGGTTGGGGCTATCTCCACAACAATTGGAGGCTCCCAACAACACCACGAAGCTTCACCACAATGGAGTATGGCTTCGAGGTGACCTCAACCGTCTAGGGTGCTCAAACACCCAAGAGTAACAAGATCCGCTAGGGATAAGAGAGGAAATCAAATTTCTCTTGGTGGAAGTGTAGATCGGGGCCTTCTCAACCAATCCCGAGCAAATCAACGAGTTTGATTGGCTAGGGAGAGAGATCGGGCGAAAATGGAGCTTGGAGCAACAATGGAGCTTTGGGGAAAGAGGTAGGTCAACTTTGGGGAAGAAGACACCTTTATATAGTGGGGGAAAAATCCAACTGTTACCCCACTGAACAGCCATGCACAGAGCGGTACTACCGCTTGGGCAGGGCGGTACTACCGCTGCAGAGCGGTACTACCGCTCCCACCCAGCGGTACTGCCACGCTGACGAGGAAAGCAGGGTCCTGGCCTCAGAGCGGTACTACCGCAGGAGCAAGAGCGGTACTACCGCTTGGAGCGGTACTACCGCCACTACTGCCGCTCCTAGTACCGTAAAACCCGACACGAAAAACATCGGTCTCGA
The DNA here is from genome assembly GCA_963921465.1 of Triticum timopheevii. Classification (NCBI taxonomy): domain Eukaryota; kingdom Viridiplantae; phylum Streptophyta; class Magnoliopsida; order Poales; family Poaceae; genus Triticum; species Triticum timopheevii. The sequence continues at coordinate 337,514,301 of OY997268.1, forward strand.
GTCGAGGCGGTAGTAGCCCGGAACCACTGTGGTACTACGGCCGAAGACCACAAGCGGTACTACCGCTCGGGGAGTGGTACTACCGCTTGGGGAGCGGTACTGCCGCTCTGGGAGCGGTACTACCGCTTGAGTGCTTCGGCGGTACTACCGCTAAGGACCGCGGTACTACCGCTGGGACAGGACAGGGCAGGCACAGAGGGAAAGGCAGCTCCAATGAAGCGGAAGGAAAACATCGGGTGTGATATGGATGTGTACGTGTTGATTCCACCCTAGCCTTACCAAAGCGGATCCCCTCTTGATAGTACGGTGACTCCTACGAAACTAGTCCACCAACAAAGAAATGAAGGAGCTACACCATCTTGAATAAAACACCGAGGGGAGGTAATCGTCTCGTGCCAATGGATGAATCTCTGAAAGAACTTAACGCACACAATTAGTCCGCAAAATCATTGTCATCAATCACCAAAACATCTTGGGGATAAATATGCCCTTACAAGAAGTAGAGACGAAGGTAACTTAGGAAAGATCAATATGTGAAAAGCTCGTAGGCAATGGATCGGCAATGATAATTGTGTCGGATGATATACATCATGTAGCAGTTATAACCTAGAGTGACAGAACTAGCTCCAATTAATCAATATAATGTAGGCATGTATTCCGTATATAGTCATACATGCTTATGGAAAAGAACTTGCATGACATCTTTTGTCCTACCCTCCCGTGGCAGCGGAGTCCTAATGGAAATTAAGGGATATTAAGGCCTCCTTCTAATAGAGAAACGGACCAAAGCATTAGCACGTACTGAACACATGAACTCCTCAAACTGCGGTAATCACCGGAAAGAATCCCAATTATTGTCACCTTCGGGTATGCAGATCATAACTCGTAATAGGTGTCTACAACTTGCAAGATAGGATCAAGAACACAAATATATTCATGAAAAAATAATATGTCCAGATCTGAAATCATGACACTCGGGCCCTAGTGACAAGCGTTAAGCATAGCAAAGTCATAGCAACATCAATCTCAGAACCTAGTGGATACTAGGGACCAAACCCTAACAAAACTAACTCGATTACATGATAAATCTCATCCAACCCATCACTGTCTAGCAAGCCTACGATTGAATTACTCACGCACGGCGATGAGCATCATGAAATTGGTGATGGAGGAAGGTTGATGATGATGATGATGGCGACGGATCCCCCTCTCTGGAACCCCGAACGGACTCCAGATCAGCCCTCCGATGAAGAACAGGAGGCGGCGGCAGCTCCATATCGTAAAATGCGATAAATCCTTCTCTCTGATTTTTTTTCTCCATGGTAGGTACTTATAGAGTTGGAGTTAGGGTCGGAGGAGGTCCAGGGGCCCACGAGCCTATAGTGCGTACCCCTAGGGCTTGTGGCCTCTGGGTGGCCCCCCTCTGGTAACTTCTTGCGCCAGTATTTTTTATGCATTCCACAAAAATTCTCTATAAATTTTCAGGTCAATCTGAGAACTTTGATTTCTGCACAAAAATAACACCATGGCAATTCTGTTAAAAACAGCGTCAATCTGGGTTAGTTCCATTCAAATCATGAAAATTAGAGTCCAAAACAAGGGCAAAATAGTTTGGAAAAGTAGATACGATGGAGATGTATCACCTACCATGGCAAACATGTATCATCACGGAAGTGTTTTTTTGTAGTGATGGCCTTGCGAACAGTGGCATTGACCTCATTGTGGCCATCCGCGCGTTATCGCCCTTCTGCACCAGGCCCCCTCGTCGGGCTAATGACGTTTCGACTACTCCGGCTCCGCCTCCGTATCCGTACCTGGTGGTCCTGGCTTTGATTGCACCACCAGAAGGGACATGAGGTGTGGTGTTGTTCAGAACCCTAGTGACCGGAGGGGGTATTTTACCCCCATTCAGGGGTTTTCTCCAGGCAGCGCAGTAGGGCCATGGACGATGGCGCCATCTTTGTCTACCTCCCGCCTCACTAGGAGCACCTGCGGATCGGCGATGGCCCTAGTCATTGTCGGCTCGTCCTCTTCAGGTGGCCCTTTGTTCCCGCCAGGGTTTTCTCCTCGGCCGGTGTACTCTCCAACGGCAAACGCTCCGTTAAGTTGCATTATTTCACTACTAGGGAAAACCCTAGTAGTAGCGTGGATTTTGAGGCTAGTAGCAGCGCGGGCAGCCACGCTACTACTACGGCGCTACAGCTAACTGTTAGTAGTAGCGCGGTCCGCACCCGCGCTACTACTGTTGACTATATCAGTTGCGCTTTTTTGGAACGCGCTACTATTAGTTAGCTGTAGCGGTTTCCTAGCCCCTCGCTACTGCTATATCTTTCATCATCCCCCCCCCCCCTTCCTACCCCGTTTCGGTTTCAATAAACTGCAATTTCCAGATACTAGGTACTACTAGATATCAATTTCATAAAGCATTATAGGTACTAGGTAGTACTCCCTCCGTTCCAAATTACTCGTCGTGGTTTTAGTTCAAACCACGACGAGTAATTTGGAACGGAGGGAGTACCAGATAACAAATTCATATATAGTCAACATGCATCCTCAAGGAGTACTAGGTGATATCGATGACGATCATCATATGTAGTTCTAGATGATATCGACGATGATCATCATATGTAGTTCTAGATGATATCGATGACGATAATCATATGTAGTTCTAGATGATATAGCCACACACACACACACATATGTAGTTCTAGATGATATCCTAGACGATCATCATCCTCAAGCCTGGGCGGTGGGTGTTCCTGATAGTAATTAGGATGGCCTGTCTGTAACGCCCGGATAATTATGCTACAGTAAAACTCTGCTAATGATGCCACGTCACCTTCGTTATTGTTGCTAATCTTTCATTAGTTCAAAACCGGTCCAAAAATCGAAATTCAAAATATGACAAACAACAAAACTTTTCAAACATCAAAACAAAAAGGTTCGGGCAGTGCCAAATATGGCATATGTAATTATGATGTAGAAGAAACGATTTTATAAAATACTTAATTGCCCTAAAATAAATAGAACAGAAAACAAAACAAAAAAAGAGAAAAAGGAAAGGAAAAGAAGAAACCCCCCTCCCCCCCTGGGCCAAAGGGCCAATCTAGCCAGCAACCAACCCGACCGGCCCAGCCGGCCTGGCCCGCCTCCCTCGGTCGCTCCCTCCCCTTCCCTGTTCCCCCGACCAAGGTCAGAACAGGGGCGCGTCCCCGCCGCACCCCCTCGCCGGTGACGGGAGAGGATAAGGCCGCCATGCCCCCCCCCCCCCCCGGCCGCCTCCTCGATCCTGCCTCCCACTCGCCCCCACTCTCGCCTCAGTTCTTGCGCCTCTCCTCCCCGAGATCAACCCCTCCCCTCTCCCTCTGCTTCGTTTTGGAGAGGAGACCGACGCACTCGCCGCTGTTCCCTGTCACCACCGCGGCCACCGCCATCGTCTCGACTCGCCGTGATGCCGTAGCAATCCTCCTTCGTCCTCCTCATCCACTGGAGGCCTCAGCTGGAGCTGGGGAGCCCCAAATCACCGGATCCCCTTTGCCCACATCTCCAACTACCGCGTTCTTCTTCATCTCCGGCGCCAGCCTCTGCTGCTACTAATCCGTCACAGGCCTACGTGTGAGCCGCACGGTGAGCCCTCCCGCCTCCTGCTCCTCCCCGTTATCTCCCGCACGCGTTGTAGCTAGCTTGGTGTCGCGCCCGAGAGCTCACCGCCGCAGGTCGCTTCGCCGCCGTGGCCATGGCCTCTGTCGTGCTCGCCTGAGCGCGACATCGAACTCCTGGTGCTCGTAGGAGCCCAATGAGCCCGCGCCCGAGCCTCCCCGTGCCTCCTAGCTTAGTTTCCATCAACGTCCCGAGCACGCTGCCGCCAAAGCTCGTCGTCGGCCGTGTTTCCGGCAACCATTTGGTCTAGCGCTACCGCCAAACGACGCGGAATGCCTCTGCGGTTCGAACGCAAGTTGTAGCGCGCGGTTTGGTGCTTCCTAGTGCGATCCCGATGATGTCCCGAACGCCACCACCGCCTCCACTCGCCGCCGGCGAAGATTCCGGCCGTTACGGCCCGCGCCACCACCACGCATGGACGCGGCCCAGCCTCACCGTTCGAACGCGCCCGACCGCGGCTCAAATGATGCGCCATAGGCGAATCCCGACGCTCGCCGGTGTTCGGCCGCTGCGCGCGAGCTCGCCGGAGCTACTCCGCTGAGCTGGCACACCTGGGGCCACCCCCTAGGTCACTACTTGGTGGCCCCGCGGGCCCGGCTGGCCCAGTTGACCAGGGTCAACGTGCTGACTGGGCTGGTCCCAGTAGCTGACCAGTGGCCCCCACCCCTTTAAACTAATGAAATTAGTTAATCTAATTAATCTAGGCTAATTAGTCACTGACTAATGGGGCCCACAATTAGTTAATCATAATTAGTTTAAAACAAAGCCTGTTTCAACTCTGGCTCAATGACAGGTGGGTCCCACTGGACCCACAAGTTAGCTTTGACTCTGGTCAACCGACCAGTTGACCTGCTGACATTACTCTGATGGCATGCTTGCGTCATCATGCACTGTTCTGGATAATGTTGGATTTAAATAAATAATTAAAATCAGAAAATGATTAAAAGTTTAGAAAATCATATAAAATAATCCGTAACTCGGATGAAAATACTTTCTACATGAAAGTTGCTCAGAACGACGAGACGAATCCTGATACGCAGCCCGTTCGTCCGCCACACATCCCTAGTATAGCAAACACGCAACTTTCCCCCTCCGGTTCATCTGTCCAAAAACGCGAAACACCGGGAATACTTTCCCGAATGTTTTCCCCCTTCGTCGGTGTCACCTACTACCGCGATTGGGCACACCTAGCATCGTTACTTGTCATGTCATGCATTGATATGCATCTGTTTGCATGGTATTCATTGTTTCTTCCCCCTCTTCTCTCCGGTAGACTACGAGACCGACGCTGCTGCTGCCCAGTTCGACTACGGAGTTGACGACCCCTCCTTCTTGCCAGAGCAACCAGGCAAGCCCCCCCCCCCCCCCTTGATCACCAGATATCGCCTATTCCTCTCTATACTGCTTGCATTAGAATAGTGTAGCATGTTACTGTTCGGTTACTCCTATTCTGTTGCATAGCCTGTCATTGTTGCTACAGTCATTGATACCTTACCTGCAATCCTAAATACTTAGTATAGGATGCTAGTTTATCATCATTGGCCCTACATTCTTGTCAGTCTGCCTTGCTATACTATTGGGTCGTGATCACTCGGGAGGTGATCACGGGTATATACTATACATATATACATACTATATAGATGGTGACTAAAGTCGGGTTGACTCATTGAGTACCCGCGAGTGATTCACGGATTGGGGGCTGAAAGGACCTTTGTCCCAACGGCCCTCTATGTGGATCTTTGTGGTGGAGCGACAGGGCAGGTTGAGACCACCTAGGCGAGAGGTGGGCCTGGCCCTAGATGGCGTTCGTGGTTAATTCATAATAACACGCTTAACGAGATCTTGGTATTTGATCTGAGTCTGGCCACTGGCCTATAAGCACTAACCAACTACGCGGGAAAGATATGGGCACTCGACATCGTGGTATCAGCTGAAGCCTTCTTGACGTCAGTGACGGAGCGGCGCGCGCCGGATTGGACCGTGTAACGTGACTTCCTTTGTAATGGAGGTTGCTAGGTCTGCTTACGGCCGCCCTCGCAACGTGTAGGTGTGCAATGGGCGATGGGCCCAGACCCCTGCGCGCATAGGATTTAGACCGGCGTGCTGACCTCTCTGTTGTGCCTAGGTGGGGCTGCGACGTGTTGATCTTCCGAGGCCGGGCATCACCCAGGAAAGTGTGTCCAGCCAAATGGGATCGAGCGTGTTGGGTTATGTGGTGCACCCCTGCAGGGAAGTTTATCTATTCGAATAGCCGTGTCCCTCGGTAAAAGGACGACCCGGAGTTGTACCTTGACCTTATGACAACTAGAACTGGATACTTAATAAAATACACCCAGACAAGTTCCACAGACAACCCGGTGATCGCTTTTCCACAGGGCGACGAGGGGAGGATCGCTGGGTAGGATTATGCTATGTGATGCTACTTGGAGGACTTCAATCTACTCTCTTATTCATGCTACAAGACGGAGGTTGCCAGAAGCATAGTCTTCCATAGGATTAGCTATCCCCCTCTTATTCTGGCATTCTGCAGTTCAGTCCACCGATATGGTCCTTCACATATATACCCATGCATATGAAGTGTAGCGCCTTGCTTGTGAGTACTTTGGATGAGTACTCACGGTTGCTTTTCTCCCTCTTTTCCCCCTTTCCCTTCTACCTGGTTGTCGCAACCATATGCTGGAGCCCGGGAGGCAGACGCCACTGTTGACGACGACTCTTACTACACTGGAGGTGCCTACTACTACGTGCAGGCCGCTGACGACGACCAGGAGTAGTTTAGGAAGATCCCAGGCAAGAGGCATGCGCCTCATTCGATCTGTATCCCAGTTTGTGCTAGCCTTCTTAAGGCAAACTTGTTTAACTTATGTCTGTACTCAGATATTGTTGCTTCCGCTGACTCGTCTATGATCGAGCACTTGCATTCGAGCCCTCAAGGCCCCTGGCTTGTAATATGCTGCTTGCATGACTTATTTATGTTTTTAGAGTTGTGTTGTGATATCTTCCCGTGAGTCCCTGGTCTTGATCATACACGTTTGTGTGCATGATTAGTGTATGATTGAATTGGGGGCGTCACAAGTTGGTATCAGAGCCGACTACCTGTAGGAATCCCCCTTCCACACTCCTTGGCCGAAGTCGAGTCTAGTCACTACAAACCTTTTACTAACTTGGCTGTGTGCCTTACAGGCCCACGTCGCCATTGGGTGGTATTAGGATCTTTTACTCCTCGACCTTTACTCTGGGGCTCTGAACGCTCTCCTACTCGGGTTAAAGGAATTTACTAACTCTAACATTAGGATCCCGTTACCAGGTTCACCCCAAAGTTGGATAAGCCATAGTTATTCTGTAGGATAGTATTTTGAATAGTACCCACATTGTCATTTGACTCCATTGAAACATCTTTGTTTTTAGATGGAACCCACGAGGCAGGTCGTGCGCCACACGGCGGCCATTGGTGCCTCAGGATCACCTGTTGTGCTAGCTGAGATGATGACCTATCTGGGTTATCGCTGGCACCCTGAGTACACCGTCTACGAGGAGTACCAGGACTTTAACCAGGAGCAGTACCGTGCCATCGTCCACCTCTACTCTCGGGAGTATGACTCCACTACTGTGCTGCACACCGCTCATGGTGTTGGAGTGACCATCAAGATGGCAGTTCACGATGCTGCCTATGCTGCTCTGACACGTCTTCATGGAGAGTATCGGGCGTTGGACACTTCCCCTTTCAGGCACATTGCTATCGCATCTGACATTGGTGCAGAGGGATACTACAATGTTGCCTACTCCACAGTCACCCGAGAGCCCTTCCACCATCATAGCCTGGTTCTGCATGCTGATGGGTTGGACCGAGCTAACCGAGCTCTTCGCCACAAGTTGTACACCACTCGTCAGCACCATTACAGGGCTCTGACGCTGTTGCACCACTTTGTTCTATCTAGACAGCTGCCCCATTCTGCGATCTAAGGTATCATGCTCATCGTCATGAAATCCTTTAGCCTTTCCTTTGCTCATCCTTTCCTTTATCTCGACAATCTCCTTGTCCGTCTTCTGAGCTTCTCTGACCTTATCCATCAAAGTAGACTGAATCTCCAATGCTGCTATATAGCCTCTCGGAACTATCTCCAAGCATAGTTCACAAAGATCCTTTGCTAACTCCTTGGGTAACTCTCCGGTCATGAGTGTATTGACATGACTCTTGCGGCTCAACACATCGGCTACTACGTTAGCCTTTCCGGGATGATAATGCAATCTCGTATCATAATCCTTGATGAGCTCCAACCATCTCCTCTGCTTGAGATTCAACTCCTTCTGCGTGAAGATATACTTCAAACTCTTGTGATCCGTGTACACCTCATAATGGTTTCCGATGAGAAAGTGTCTCCATGTCTTCAACGCATGCACTACGGCTGCTAATTCCAAATAGTGTGTAGCATAATTCAACTCATGGGGTTTAAGCTGTCGTGAGGCATATGAAACAACTCTTCCCTCCTGCATAAGCACAGCTCCAAGTCCTCGACGAGAAGCGTCGGAATACACTTGATAATCCTTGCGTTGATCTGGAAGAATGAACACTGGAGTGGTAACCAAACGTTTCTTCAACTCCTGAAAACTGGCCTCACATTCCTCAGTCCATTTGAACTTGGTGTCCTTCTTTAACAACTCTGTCATGGGCTTTGCAATCTTCGAGAAATTCTCAATGAACCTCCGGTAGTATCCTGTGAGCCAAGAAAACTCCGGATCTCTCCAACTGACGTGGGTGCTTCCCAATTTGTCACGGTGACAACCTTGATGGGGTCTACTTCTATTCCTTCTCCGGATATAACATGTCCGAGGAATCCCACTTTTTTCAAGCAAAACTCACACTTGCTGAAGTTGGCATATAACTGATGTTCTTTGAGCTTCCCAAGTACCAAACGCAAATGCTCCTTATGCTCCTCTTCATTTTTCGAGTAAACCAGAATATCATCAATGAACACCACAACGAACTTATCCAAAACTCCATAAACACATTGTTCATGATGTTCATGAAATAGGAAGGTGTGTTAGTCAGACCGAATGACATAACGGTATACTCATATAGCCCGTACCTTGTGCTAAAAGTTGTCTTAGGTATATCCTGCTCTCGAATCTTCAATTGGTGGTATCCTGATCGCAGATCGATCTTGGAAAATACCTTAGCTCCTTGCAACTGTTCGAATAGATCATTGATCATCGGTAGTGGGTACTTGTTCTTGATCGTTACTTCATTCAATCCACGGTAATCAACAACCATCCTTAACGATCCATCCTTCTTCTCCACTAGAAGCACTGGTGATCCCCAAGGTGACGAACTTGGGCAAATATAGCCTTTATCCAGTAACTCCTTAATCTGCTTCTTAATTTCCTCCAAATCCTTTGCGGGCATCCTGTACGGTCTCTTAGATATTGGCCATGTGCCTGCAAAAGCTCAATCAAAAACTCAATGTCCCTATCCGGTGGCATGCCTGGCAACTCCTCTGGAAATACGTCAGGGAAATCCTTCACCATTGCTACTTCCTCCTGTACAACTCCTGATAAGGAATTCACTTGAGTCCTCTTTGGCACATGCCGGGATACATACTTAAACCTCCTTCCTTCTGGGGTGGTGAGCATAATCGAATTACTGGTGCAATCGATGTTTCCTCCATACATCAATAGCTAATCCATACCCAAAATCACATCCAAACCTTACGACTCTAGAATGATCAAGTCTGAGGGGAAAACATGCCTACCTATGGTCAATGGCATCTGAAAACATCCTTGGCTTGCCATATGTTCCGCTCCTGGCGAGCTTACTAACGTAGGTGTTCTAAGAACTTTGGTGGGCAACTTATACTTATCCACAAATCCCCTTGATATGTATGAATGCGATGCACCACTATCAAAAAGAACGATTGCAGTAAATGACTTAACCAAAAACTTACCTATTACTGCATTTGGTTGCGCTTCAACCTCCTCCACATTAACGTGGTTCACTTGTCCCCTGTTGAAAGGGTTGGACTTCTTCCCAGAGCTTCCATTGCCATTGCCATTCTTTGCTTCAGAACACTCTGTGGCCTAATGTCCATTCTTCCCGCACTAGAAACAAGTAATGTGACTTAGATCCTTCTTGGCGGGCATTGCTGGGTTGGAACGGTTCTGGCCGTTGCTTCCTCCATTACCATTCCCATTCTTGGGGCCACTGTGGTTGTGAGAAGTCCCTCCATTATGATTGTGACCTCCATGGTTATGGTGAAGGGGTCCTCCCCAGTTTGGGGTAAAACAGGGCCTCCGTTGAGCTCCAGAATTGTACTTCCCTTGTCCATACTTCCTCTTGCGGTTGTCAATCTGTTGCTGCTTCCCTTCAATCATGAGAGCTCTATCTACCAACTCCTGGTAGTTGTTGAAGGTTGCCACCATCAACTACATGCTCAGCTCATCATTCGGCCCTTCCAGAAACTTCTCCGGCTTAGCTGCATCCATAGCGACGTCATCTAGGGCATAACGTGCTAACTTACTAAAATCATCCACATACTGGCCCACAGTGCGTCCTCCTTGGCGCAAGTTGCGAAACTTGCGCTTCTTCATGGCCATTGCTCCTGCTGAAACATGGGCAGTATGGAAGGCCTGCTGAAACTGGTCCCATGTGACAGTGTCGATGGGGTAAGTGGCTGTGAAATTCTCCCACCATGATGCTGCGGGTCCATCAAGCTGATGTGCGGCAAAATGCACTCTCTCTGCATCTGTGCATCCTACAGTGGTCAACTCCCTTCCAATCTTGCGGAGCCAATGATCTGAAAGTATCGGCTCAGTGCTACTGGAGAACACCGGTGGATTCAGCCTTAAGAAACGGGCTAAGTGATCAACAGGTGGTGGTGGTGGTGGTGGGTTGTTGTTGTTGTTCCCCTGGTTCTGGTTCTGGACTAGTAGCTGCATCAGGGTATTCTGCTGCTAGATCAACTGAGTGAGCTCCGGCGGGAAAGCAAATCCATTGTCGCGTCTCGGAGGCATCTGATGGGTTTAGAAAAGATGAGAAAACAGAATAGAATGAGATCTATAGGGAAAACACTACCCATATGCACATGATACAAACACAAACATATCACTTCAATCAATTCAAACAAGGGCATACATCGGTCTAACTATCGTTACAAAAGTGCTCGGACTATACTATATACATGGGGGAATACTACTACTGATATGGTGGTCGACTAGAAAAATTGATCGGTGGAAGACTCCATGGTATCTGCTCCAGCTTCATCAACATAGTCATCATCGCTATCGTCGGGGTCTGAGTCGGTGTCGTCGATGATGACGTAGTTCTCCGGACAAGTGGAATCATCGTCTTCTCCTCCTGGCGCGGGGTCTCCCATGAATACTCCTAGCTTCCTCGTCAGATCGTCATTCTTCTCCACGAGTATCATCATTTCCTCCTCATATCCATCGCATGTATACTTGAGTTCTTCCTCCAGCTCTATGATCCTGGTCATTGCCTTCTTCAGATCTATCATGCCTACGCACATCTGGTTCTCCTGGCAACGAATGTGCTGGTTTAACTCCTGGATGAAAGCTGCAATGGATCTATCCTTTCTGGTGCTGATCATCTCCCAGTGCTCATCTCGACGCCCACAAATCTGGTAGATAGTATCCTTGAGATCCTTGTGGTAAACTTCTCCAATGCGTCCCATGGTGATGTGGGCTGCCATGCTCTTTCCTACACTCTAGGTTGGTGCATCAAAGGAAAACCCTATTGGCTCAGTGACTGGCATGAACGTGCTTCTTGGAACTTGAACTCGAATCATCCAACGCTCCTCTTCTGGTAAAGTGGCGATGTAGATCTCGGTGAAGCTTGGTATTCCGATGTTCAGGTATCTAGTAACTTACTTCAAGTGTCGTCCAAAAGGTGTATCTTCATCCGGTTGGGTGAACTTGTTCCTTGCATCCCCCATCCTATAGAGTAGAAAAGGAGAGGAGTCAGAAATGAGAAGAGAGTAGTGATCTAGGGCTTTAGCTTAGTGATTGTGTCCTACGATCAGCGTGTGCTCTGATACCATCTTGTAGCGACCAGACCACAACCAGTCTGATCTTTGTGCATCAGTGTCATCCCTGGATCAGTAATGCTGACACGCACAGTACTTGAGGATTTATAACAGAGTAGCAATCACACACTTATTACAATAATATGGCTTAAGGCCATCTAAAACGTTAACAACGGAAGGCTTGGAAGATAAAGTGAGTCCATCAACTCCAACGGCATCACTGAGTGAAAGACAACGACCTATGGCACCTTACTCGTCGTCTGAAAAGTCCGCAACATGAACGTTGCAGCCCGAAACGGGTCAGCACATGGAATATGCTGGCAATGTAACACATAGAGTAATGAACAGAATAATGCTATCACTACATGCATATATGGCTGGTGGAAAGCTCTATGGTTAACAGTTTTGCATAAAGCCAATTTTTCCCTACAACAGAGGAATAAATTTTATTTAACTATCATGGTGGTTGTTAAACATTGAGCAGGTTCCTCCAACTCAATCCCAATTAAGCATCATCACTAACCCAATCAAATTAAATTTAGAGTGACGAGATCAACACGATAATCCAAGAACTAGACACTCAAAATGTCCATAACCGGGGACACGGCTAACCATGATTAGTTTGTACACTCTACGGAGGTTTGCGCACTTTTCCCCACAAGACTCGAATACATCCATGGTCGGAGAATCAAGACACAGTCTTTCTGAAACAATAACTCTTTACTCTGGGTGGACAGTTACACCTACTTTCCCCTATATCTATTAGCCCACCACTGAAAGAGGTCCTGCAACGTACTCAACTATGCTAGAGACCATAATAGCTTGTGGCTGCACACAGAAGTTTCTAGCATGAATAATCTTATGATCCCTTTGAGCTTGGGTGGCGGACCGTAGGATGATCACACGGGTACTCCAGGATATCCTAGGACAACACTGGATTCTCCAGGTGCCTTGACAACCACTGGGTACTCCAGGGTGCCTCAAGCAATCCACCCAGATATGTATTGAAGTTGCCACCTTAAGTTAACCATTAATAATAACTCTCACATTTGTCATGAATCACTCGAACCAAACCACGTCTACAAGCATAGCATAGCAATATAAGCATAACGTAGAAGTAACTCCCAAAGGTTTGATAATAAACAGGGCAATAGGTTCTACCTCATCATCTACTTCCCAAAACCCACATATTAGTCAGATCCTAACCATGCAATGTTTGAGGATTGATCTAATGCAATAAAACTGGGTAGTAAAGAGGTATGATCAAAGTGTTACTTGCCTTGCTAATGATCTGTGAAACCTAGAGACTCGTAGTAGCATGCTTCGCACTCCGGGTACTCTATCGCAAACAAACAAGCATACAATAAGCACTCAACTAGAAGCATGGGTAAAACTCAAATAAGAGATCTAACCAAAAAGTTCAACTTAAGAACTCCGGTTTGCAAAAAGAATCAAATCAAACGAAGCAACGAAACTCAAACTGCAAAACAAACAAGATCCGTTTACTAATCTGGACTTAAGTCAAATTTCACAGTAGCAAAAATCTTGTTCAAGTTGATTAAACAGAAAGAGGGCTTCGAGACGAAGATCTAGGCGCTTGAATCACCTGATTCCGATAAATGAGCGAAAAGATAAACTAAAACGAAAATCAGGGCAGAAATTGCGATCAAAAATAATCGTGGAAAAACCCTGGAAAAAGAAAACTGACGAACAGGCTAACGAATGAACGTTCGCTGTCTATGGCTAGAGAGTGAAAACCGTTCATTAAAATGAACGTACGAACGGGCGTTCGCTAATTAATTAAACTGAAAAAAACCGATCTAAAATAAAATAACCGAGGGTTTCTAAAAAAACCTACGGTTTTCTAATGAAAACCCGTGGCGGCGGGTGGCAGACTCCGGCGGGGCGGCGGGCGGCGGCGAGGCGGCGTCAGGCGGCGGCGGTGTGCGGCGGCGAGGCGGCGTTCGGCGGCGGTGGCAGCGGGCGGCGGCGGCTGGCGGCGGCGGGGGGGGGTGCGAGGCTGGGGCAGGGCTAGGGTTCGGCGGCTCGGGCCTCGCCTCTTAAAGGGCCGGTCGGGCTGGAGTCCTAGTCGGGCACGGCCCGGCTAGGTCGGTGGGATTTTTTTTAATAAATCCGCGCAGAAAAATGAAGAAAAGAAATACTAAACGGACTCCAAAAATCCTGAAATAAAATTTCCCCGCCCTCTAAAAATATAGCGGACAAAGTGGACATTTATTTGGTCCTCTAATGCAATTTTGTAAAACACATTTTTTTCCTAATTCAAATAAAATAGCGATAAAACTCCGAATAAAATCTTATTTGATTTTAATATTTAACCTCCAATATTTCTTTATTTTGGGGAAGTCATTTTATCCCCTTTCTTTTATTTTCATAAAGAAATATTTGAAGAGAAAATAATTAAAATCAAATGATCCTCTTTTCAAAATTTGAGAAAACTCAAATATGAAAATAACAAAATCACCAACTCTCTCCGTGGGTCCTTGAGTTGCATAGAATTTCTAGGATCAAGCCAAAATGCAATAAAATATGATATGCAATGATGATCTAATGTATAACATTCCAAATTGAAAATTTGGGATGTTACAGGTTGCACACCTCCTCCTTGCTCAGCCTCATTCTTTCAACTACGATGGCTTCATGAAGTGGGTCCTCATCATCTTCATCGAGTGGGTCCTCATTATCTTCATCATCTTCGTCATATTCATCATCTTCCACCAGGTTGATATAAATGACAGCCAACTTGGGTCTTTCTGTTCTGAAGGAGAAGCTGATCAACTCACCACCAGTAAGACGCATGCGGGCGAGGAAACAGGCCCATCCATCTCCTCCAATCTGCGACATATTGCGTCCTTTCTCGACCTCCATAGTGTAAGGTGATACATCTTTAACGTATCTACTTTTCCAAACACTTTTGCCCTTGTTTTGGACTCTAACTTGCATGATTTGAATGAAACTAACCCGGACTGACGTTGTTTTCAGCAGAACTGCCATGATGTTGTTTTATGTGTAAAAAAGAAAAGTTCTCAGAATGTCCTGGAAATCCACGGAGGCACTTTTCAGAATTAATAAGAATTTTTGGCGAAAGAATCAAGGCCAGGGGGCTCACGGGCTGTCCACGAGACAGGGGGCGCCCCCCCTAGGGCGCGCCCTCCTATCTCGTGGGCCCCCTGGACCTCCTCCGACCTCAACTCCAACTCCATATATACCGTCTCGGGGAGAAAAAAATCAAGGAGAAAGTTTCATCGCCTTTTACGACACGGATCCGCCGCCAAGCCCTAATCTCTCTCGGGAGGGCTGATCTGGTGTCCGTTCGGGGCTCCGGAGAGGGGGATTTGTCGCCGTCGTCATCACCAACCATCCTCCATCACCAATTTCATGATGCTCACCGCCATGCGTGAGTAATTCCATCGTAGGCTTGCTGGACGGTGATGGGTTGGATGAGATTTACCATGTAATCAAGTTAGTTTTGTTAGGGTTTGATCCCTAGTATCCACTATGTTCTGAGATTGATGTTGTTATGACTTTGCTATGCTTAATGCTTGTCACTAGGGCCCGAGTGCCATGATTTCATATCTGAACCTATTATGTTTTCATGAATATATGTGTGTTCTTGATCCTATCTTGCAAGTCTATAGTCACCTATTATGTGTTATGATCCGACAACCCCGAAGTGACAATAATCGGGATACTTCTTGGTGATGACCGTAGTTTGAGGAGTTCATGTATTCACTATGTGTTAATGCTTTGTTCCATTTATCTATTAAAAGGAGGCCTTAATATCCCTTAGTTTCCGCTAGGACCCCGCTGCCACGGGAGGGTAGGACAAAAGATGTCATACAAGTTCTTTTCCATAAGCACGTATGACTATTTACGGAATACATGCCTACATTATATTGATGAATTGGAGCTAGTTCTATATCCTATGTTATAACTATTGCATGAGGAATCACATCCGGCATAATTATCCATCATTGATCCATTGCCTACGAGCTTTTCACATATTGTACTTCGCTTATTTACCTTTCCGTTGCTACTGTTACAACTACTACAAGAACCCAAAAACATTTATCTTTACTTTTGCTACTGTTACTATTATTATCATACCACTTTTGCTACTAAACACTTTGCTGCAGATACTAAGTTATCCAGGTGTGGTTGAATTGAGAACTCAACTGCTAATACTCAAGAATATTCTTTGGCTCCCCTTGTGTCGAATCAATAAATTTGGGTTGAATACTCTACCCTCGAAAGCTGTTGCGATCCCCTATACTTGTGGGTTATCAAGACTAATTGCTGGCGCCGTTGCCGGGGAGCATAGCTCTATTCTGTGAGTCACTTGGGATTTATATCTGTTGATCACTATGAAGAACTTGAAAGACGATCGAACTACTATTTTGCCCTCAACTATGAGGGGAGGTAAGGAACTGCCATCTAGCTCTGCACTAGATTCTCCTTCCGTTATTAGTAGGCTTGCGACACCTAAACCTGCTACTGCTATGAATTCTGATATGTCGCATGTTATTGATGATGCCACTTCTGCTATGCATGATGAAACTACTTCTGTGCGTGATACTACTTTGCCATTAGGTGAATTTCTAGATGAACAACTTGCTAGATTTAGGGGGAATGAAATTACTGAAGATCCTATTACTGATGATAGTGATGATGAAGGTCCCCCCAATGATTATGTATTACATGTTGTTCCTAAAGGTTATGTTATGCATGAAACAGCTGCTATGGAAATTCTTGCTTGCAATGATAGAAATGATCTTAAGAAATTATTAGCTAAATGGAAGCAGCAGTCCCTTAATGCTAGAATGAAACCCGATCCTGTTTTTGCTACTTCACCTATCTGTGTTACTGTAAGGATTATGAATTCTCTGTTGATCCTGATATTATTACTTTAGTTGAATCTAATCCTTTTTATGGCCTTGAATCTGAAACTGTTGTGGCACATCTTACCAAGCTGAATGATATAGCTACCCTGTTTACTAATGATGAGAAGTCTCGCTATTTATATATCCTTAAGATATTTCCATTCTCATTAAAGGGTGATGCTAAGACTTGGTATAATTCTCTTGCTCCTGGTTGTGTGCGTAGTCCCCAGGATATGATTTATTACTTCTTTGCTAAATATTTCCTTGCTCATAAGAACAAGCTGCCTTGCGGGAAATATATAATTTTGTGCAAATCAAAGAAGAGAGTCTCCCACAAGCTTGGGGGAGGCTTCTCCGGTTACTTAATGCTTTGCCTGATCATCCTCTTAAGAAAAATGGAATACTTGATATCTTTTATAATGGACTAACTGATGCTTCCAAGGACTACTTGGATAGTTGTGCTGGTTGTGTTTTCAGGGAAAGAACAGTCGATGAAGCTGAAATACTATTGAATAATATGTTGACTAATGAAAATAATTGGACTCTTCCTGAGCCAGTTCCTGAAGTAATTCATGAACCAATTGAGCCAACTCCTGAGCCTATTCCTAAACCCACTCCAAAGAAGAGAGGTGTTTTATTTCTCAGTCCTGAAGATATGCAAGAGGCAAAGAAATCAACGAAAGAAAAAGGTATTAAAGCTGAAGATGTTAAGAATTTACCTCCTATTGAAGAAATACATGGTCTTAATTTATCGCCTGAAGAACTACATTGTCTTGATAACCGGACACAGGTAGTAAAGGTAAATTCTCTCTATAGATATGATAAAGTTGAAATACCGTCTACTAAATTTCATAGCCCATTCTTAGATGAATTTGATGACTTTATGGCTAGACAAGAAATTTTTAATGCTTATGTTGGGAGAGAGTTAAAGAATAATGCTTTCGAGATAGGACGCGCAGGTGATAATCTAGCTAGAGTTAAAGATGAACTTCACCGCGTTAGCAAATATGCTTCTATGGTTGCTACTCAAGCTGAGCAAGTACTTAAAGCTCAAAACGAATTGCTTGATGAATTAAATAATAAAAATGACTTTGCTGTTAGAGTGGCTACTAGAACTGGTAGAATGACTCAGGAACCTTTGTATCCTGAAGGCCACAGAATCGAGCAAGATTCTCAGAGAAATAATTTAGAGGCACCTAGTTCTTCTAAAAAGAAGAAAAAGAAAAACAATAGAACCTTGCATGCTTCTAGTGAACCTATTGTAGACACACCTGAGAATCCCAATGATATTTCTATTTCTGATGCTGAAACACAATCAGGTGATGAACATGAACCTAGTGATAATGTTAATGATAATGTTCATGTTGATGCTCAACCTAGCAAAGACAATGATGTAGAGATTGAACCTGCTGTTGATCTTGATAACCCACAATCAAAGAATCAACGTTATGATAAGACAGATTTTGTTGCTAGGAAGCACGGTAAAGAAAGAGAACCTTGGGTTCAGAAACCCATGCCCTTTCCTCCTAAACCATCCAAGTCAAAGGATGATGAGGATTTTGAGCGCTTTGCTAAAATGATTAGACCTATTTTCTTACGTATGCGCTTAACTGATATGCTTAAAGTAAATCCTTATGCTAAATATATGAAGGATATCATTACAAACAAAATAAAGATATCGGAAGCTGAAATTTCCACCATGCTTGCTAATTACACTTTTAAGGGTGGAATACCAAAGAAACTTGGAGATTCGGGTGTTCCAACTATACCTTGCTCCATTAATAGAAATTATGTTAGAACTGCTTTATGTGATCTTGGAGCCGGTGTTAGTGTTATGCCTCTCTCTTTATATCGTAGACTTGAATTGAATAAGTTGTCACCTACTGAAATATCTTTGCAAATGGCTGATAAATCAACTGCTATACCTATCGGTATTTGTGAGGATGTGCCTGTTGTGGTTGCAAATGTCACTATCTTAACGGACTTTGTTATTCTTGATATTCTAGAGGATGATAGTATGTCTATTATCCTTGGTAGACCTTTTCTTAATAATGCAGGGGCTGTTATTGATTGCAACAAAGGCAATGTCACTTTTCATCTTAATGGTAATGAGCATACGATACACTTTCCGAGGAAACAACCTCAAGTTCATAGCATCAATTCTATTGAAAAAGTTCCAACTATTATTTTTGGAGGTTTTGAATTTCCTCTCCCTACTGTCAAGAAAAAGTATGATATTCTTATTGTTGGAGATTTTCATATCCCCGTTGAGGTAACTTAGTGTTATTCAAAATTTCTCCGGTTCCGTGTTATTCGGAATGAGTTTGTTAACAAGACTTGATCAACCTTGTTAGTGGGTTCATTTTGATGATCACGGGATGGATGAAACTAGAAGGCACAACCTTCTGTACCCTCTTTTTACTTTCTGTTATTTAGAATAAATAAAGCAAAATTAGTATTATCTGTCTGTTTTCTGAATTATCCGTGTATTAAAAAATAGTCCAAAAATAAAAGTGCTCCAAATGCCCTGCAAATTTAGTATGATTTTTTTTGGAATATTTGAGGATTTTAGGCACTGAAAACACTACAGGAGGGCCAAGCACCAGGACACGAGAGAGGAGGGCGCCCCCCCCCCCCTGTAGGGCGCGCCCCCTGTCTCGTGGGCCCCTGGTGGCCCCCCTCCACTTATGCCAGCACCCACACACTTCATCTTCTACCCAAAAAAATCCCCATCCAGCTCAAGCCCGAGTTCTAGCTCGTTTTGCTGCGATTTTCGATCTCTTAGCTCAAAGCTCCATTCGCAAAACTTCTTTGGGAGATTGTTGCTTGGTATGTGACTCCTCCATTGGTCCAATTAGTTTTTGTTCTAGTGCTTTATTCATTACAAATTTTTGCTGCATAGGTGACCATGTTCTTGAGCTTGCATGTTAAAGTTTTGAGGTCCCAAGCAATTCCAATGCATGATATAGGCTCTAGGCACTTGTAGGAGTAGTTGCTATCAATCTTGTTTAGTTTTATCCACTTTTATTTTGAAGTCACTAAAATTTCAGAAATTTTCAGAAAATGTTAAGGAGGCTCTTTAAAGGCTCTTCTACCCAAAGCTCTAAGGAAAAACAAGACAAAGAGAAGGAAAAACCCAAGTATAATCTTCCTCGCTTAGCGGAAGTACGGTCATGTGAATGGCCGTTCGAGGATTTCTTGAAAGAAGCCGGAATTCATGAAGACTTTTATGCTTTAATCGGGACTGGGGGCCTCACCGGTTTCATGAACGACCGAATCGATCAGTATATCTTACTTACCAATACTTTCGTGCAAAACTTTTATTATTACCCTAAGAAGTCGCCGCCTGCAGATCATTTCATTTATATGATGAATTCAGAGAAATGTCTTTACGTGATTTTTGCGCGGTATGTAGGATACCTTATGAGGGGGAATTAGAGGAGCCCCATCATGAAGATGTGGATGGCTTCGTTAAAACTATTGTTGTAGAAGAGCCAAAGAAGGGCTCTGAGGCAAAAGTCTCTAGCATACACTTCCCTGTTTTACGCTACTTTGCTATATTTGCTAGTAGATGCTTGATTGGTCGTGGAAATAGTGGAAATTTGAGCGTTCCAGATATTATTATTCTTCAACATGCTTTGCTGGGAGACAATACTTTTAGTATGGGTGCCGTCGTTGCTAAACGGCTAGCCCTGAATCATACAAAAGGCCCCATATTTGGAGGTATCTAGGCCGCACGCCTCGTTGAACATTTTTAGATACCCATTAGGCACCATGAGGAGGAGGAGACAAAATTACCTCCTCACATTTTAGATTACAAGAGCATGGCAGCACACAAGTTTATTGTTGACAACGAAGAGAAGATGCTCTTGTATAGACTTAGATTCAATAAAAAACACTTTGAGTTTATTATTTTGCCTGCACCTCTATTATTTGACTTGCTTGCAGAAAATCGCCTTGTTATGCCGGAAGCGGTGAACAACCATCTAGCCCAAGCTTTTACTCCAGAACCTGAACCTGAGCCGGAACCTGAGCTGGACCCTTATCGTGCATCATCTGTCGAGTGGGATCCGGAGATGACCAGCCAGTGGTATCCTGATTACACCTCCCACTACACCGGGGAGAGTAGCGGCGGTCCTTGCTATTAAACCAACTTAGGCCAAAATCCTAAGCTTGGGGGAGTACGTATTTCTCACCGACTTTACATTCATGTTCACACACTAGTCGTCGGTGCTCATACTCTTTCATTGTATTATCCATGTTAGTTTAAATTTCTTTTTCTAGTTTCTTCTTTGTGTTTGATAAACCTTAAAAAAACAAAAAAAATTAGTTAGTTTAATTTCCTTGCTTGTAGTAGAAATTAAAATGAAAACCCAAAAAGATTTCTAGTTATTTTTCTTACTTGTTGGGAGCTTTCCCGTGTAAATGGTTTTATTTTCTTTTCTTTCTTTTGGGGGTCGAGAAGACTATATTGAAAATTCTTAGTGGCTCTTATATGCATGATTGTTTATTTAATTTAGAGCCCATATTACTTGTCTTCTCTGTTGAGTTGAATGCTTGCAGATTCCAGCTTAGTCCAATGCACGTGCACTCTTATTGTTATACACATCGTTCGGTCGTGCAAGTGAAAGGCAATAATGACGATATATGATGGACTTATTGGGATGAGAAAAGCTGGTATGAACTCGACCTCTCTTGTTTTTATAAATATGATGATTCATCGTTCCTGAGTCAGCTATTATGAAGTAAACATATTTGCAATGACATTTAGAGATTATAGTTGCTTGTGCCATGCTTGATTAGCTATGAGTTAAAATGGTTTACCTTGCATGCCAACATGTTATTAGAATGATTATGATGTGGTATGATGGGATGGTATCCTCCTTTGAATGAATTGAGTGACTCGACTTGGCACATGTTCACGCATGTAGTTGAATCAAATCAACATAGCCTTCATGATATTTATGTTCATGGTAGATTATATCCTACTCATGCTTGTACTCGGTGTGAATTAATTTTAATGCATGTTTACGACTGTTGTCGCTCTCTCAGTTGGTCGCTTCCCAGTCTTTTGCTAGCCTTCACCTGTACTAAGCGGGAATACTGCTTGTGCATCCAAACTCCTTAAACCCCAAAATTGTTCCATATGAGTCCACTATATCTACCAATATGCGGTATTTACCTGCCGTTCCAAGTAAATTTGCAAGTGCCAAACTCCAAACCTTCAAATGAAATTCTGTTTTGTATGCTCGAGAAGCTCATGTTTCAACTAGGGCTGCCTATATCTTCCATGCTAGGTGGGTTATTCTCAAGAGGAGTGGACTCCGCTCCTCATTCACGAGAAAGGGCCGGTAACCGGGATGCCCAGTCCCATGATCCAAAAAGATCAAAGCAAATCAAAATAATTAAACAAAACTCCCCCAGGGCTGTAGTATGTTGGAGGCACTCATTGTTTCGAGCAAGCCATGGATTGATTCTTTTTGGTGGTTGGGGGAGTATAAACATTTACCATTCTGTTTGGGAACTGCCTATAATGCATGTAGTATGGAAGATACAGCCATCTCATAGTTGTTGCGTTGATAGCAAAAGTATGCCGCTCAAAATGTTATTTAATCTCTATTTTAAAATTGAGCTCTGGCACCTCTACAAACCCATGCTTCCCTCTGCGAAGGGCCTATATATTTACTTTTATGTTGAGTCATCATCCCTTCTTATCAAAAAGCACCCGCTTGAGAGCACACTGTCATTTGCATTCATTATTATTGGTTTATATTGGGTATGACTTGACTGGATCTCTTTTACCATGAATTACAATGTTTAGTCAGTCCTTGATCTTTAAAGGTGCTCTGCATTTATGTTTTGCGGTCTCAGAAAGGGCTAGCGAGATACCATTTTGTTATATCATGTTATGATTATTTTGAGAAAGTGTTGTAATCCGAGTTTTATTATTATGGCTCGCTAGCTGATTTTGCTATTGACATGAGTAATTGTGAGACCTATGTGTTATTGTTAGTATGGTTAGTTCATAATATTCGCTGAAACTTGAATGCTGGCTTTTCATGTTGCAACAACAAGAGCAAACAGAGTTTGTAAAAGTTTTTCTTTATCACTTTCAGTTTATCAACTGAATTGCTTGAGGACAAGCAAAGGTTTAAGCTTGGGGGAGTTGATACGTCTCCAACGTATCTACTTTTCCAAACACTTTTGCCCTTGTTTTGGACTCTAACTTGCATGATTTAAATGAAACTAACCCGGACTGACGTTGTTTTCAGCAGAACTGCCATGATGTTGTTTTATGTGTAGAAAAGAAAAGTTCTCGGAATGTCCTGGAAATCCACGGAGGCACTTTTCAGAATTAATAAGAATTTTTGGCGAAAGAATCAAGGCCAGGGGGCCCACGAGCTGTCCACGAGACAGGGGGGCGCCCCCCCCCCCTAGGGCGCGCCCTCCTATCTCGTGGGCTCCCTGGACCTCCTCCGACCTCAACTCCAAATCCATATATACCATCTCAGGGAGAAAAAAATCAAGGAGAAAGTTTCATCGCGTTTTACGACACGGAGCCGCCGCCAAGCCCTAATCTCTCTCGAGAGGGCTAATCTGGAGTCCGTTCAGGGCTCCGGAGAGGGGGATTCGTCGTCGTCATCATCACCAACCATCCTCCATCACCAATTTCATGATGCTCACCACCGTGCGCGAGTAATTCCATCGTAGGCTTGCTGGACGGTTGATGGGCTGGATGAGATTTACCATGTAATCAAGTTAGTTTTGTTAGGGTTTGATCCCTAGTATCCACTATGTTCTGAGATTGATGTTGCTATGACTTTGCTATGCTTAATGCTTGTCACTAGGGCCCGAGTGCCATGATTTCAGATCTGGACCTATTATGTTTTCATGAATATATGTGTGTTCTTGATCCTATCTTGCAAGTCTATAGTCACCTATTATGTGTTATGATCCGACAACCCCGAAGTGACAATAATCGGGATACTTCTCGGTGATGACCATAGTTTGAGGAGTTCATGTATTCACTATGTGTTAATGCTTTGTTCCGGTTCTCTATTAAAAGGAGGCCTTAATATCCCTTAGTTTCCGCTAGGACCCCGCTGCCACGGGAGGGTAGGACAAAAGATGTCATACAAGTTCTTTTCCATAAGCACGTATGACTATTTACGGAATACATGCATATATTACATTGATGAATTGGAGCTAGTTCTATATCACCCTATGTTATAACTATTGCATGAGGAATCGCATCCGGCATAATTATCCATCATTGATCCATTGCCTACGAGCTTTTCACATATTGTACTTCGCTTATTTACTTTTCCGTTGCTACTGTTACAACTACTACAAAAACCCCAAAACATTTATCTTTACTTTTGCTACTGTTACTATTATTATCATACCACTTTTGCTACTAAACACTTTGCTGCAGATACTAAGTTATCCAGGTGTGGTTGAATTGACAACTCAACTGCTAATACTCAAGAATATTCTTTGGCTCCCCTTGTGTCGAATCAATAAATTTGGGTTGAATACTGTACCCTCGAAAGCTATTGCGATCCCCTATACTTGTGGGTTATCATACGGCCCCCCAGGAGCCTCAAATGTCACAGTGTCTTCTATCAGCTTGTTGAATTTCAACCTCACATTGCATGGGACAATCTGTGTAAAAAAAAGCAAAATGACACAATGCAGTAATGCCAACACTAAAAATAAAATAGTTGTTACATTTCATATAATTTGTTACCGCCGCATGACGAAAACTCGGCTGGAAGTAGATGCCGAACAGCTTGCCAGTTGCAAGGCTGCTGGCGCACCTTGACTTGCATAGTCGACATGGTGGTGGTGGTGGTGGCGCCATTTTCCTAAAGCAATATGAGCAAAGGATTAACGATCCACTTCACAGGAAAGAAAAATAGTAGCATGTGATTTTTTTGGTTCTTCCTCAGTTATATTTTCATAGCTTACTAACACCTTCTGGAATAGAACCAACAGCTAGCAGGCAAATGCCAAATCTTCCGTGAGAAGCAATTTGATTCTTCTTCCGCGAGAAGCAATTTGATGGACAGTTATAATCCTAAGATCTAGCTAGGTGGTGCCAAATCTTCAGAGCTATAAACTAGCGTACTAAATCAACTAAATCAAAATGTTCTATAAATCAACTAAATCAACTAGCCTATTAAATCAACTTCCCTACTAAATCAACTAAATCAAAATGTTCTATAAATCAACTAAATCAACTAGCCTACTAAATCAACTTGCCTTCTAAATCAACTAAATCAAAATGTCCTATAAATCAACTAAATCAACTAGCCTATTAAATCAACTTGCCTACTAAATCAACTAAATCAAAATGTTCTATAAATCAACTAAATCAACTAGCCTACTAAATCAACTTGCCTACTAAATCAAAATGTTCTAAATCAACTAAATCAACTAGCCTACTTAATCAACTAAATCATATGAACTAAATTAAAATGTTGCATATGAACTACCCTACTAAATCAAAATGTAGCAGGGAGGAGGGTTGTGGATGGAGGAGGGAGGAGGGAGAAGGAGGGGCGACTAGAGGAGGGAGGAGAGAGTAGGACGGAGGAGGAAGCGCGGAGCGAGGAGGGGCCGGCCGGCGGCGAGTCGAGGGAGGACGGAGGAGGAGGGCGGTACCGAGTCCAGCGAGGAGGAGGAGGTGACGGCGGCGCAGAGGGAGGAGGGGTAGGCGATGGCGGCTGGCGGGGACGATGGCGGCCGATGGGGGAGGACCGGCGCGGGGGGGTGGGTTGAGGGGGAGATTGAGTGAGTGTGAGTGTGAGTGGATCAGTTAGAGGAGAGCGTGGGTGGTGGGAGATAGCTCGTTTTAGCAGTAGCGCCCTATAGGTAAAGGCGTTACTACTAACCTACCTAGCAGCAGCACACTTCAAATTAACGCGTTGCTGCCATAACTAGTTTCACGGTGGGGTCATGGGAATTATAGCAGTAGCGTGGCTTAGAGGAGGCGCGCTACTGCTACTTTTATTTCAGCAGTGAGTTCTGCTGTAGCGCGTACTGCTACATTGCAGCAGCGTCTTATTTTAAAATGCGCTGCTCGTAAGATCCTGTGTATAGGCTTTTACCTAGTAGTGTTTCCCCTTTGCTCGTAGATGTAGATTAGGGTTTGCACTATACTAGGCATGGATTGGATTGGATTTGAATCGATTTGATTTGATTCGATCCGATTCCAATCGAATCAATTCAAATCCATTCGGTTGTTGTTGACTGTTAGTGTAGATTCATGCACTGCCTCAGGTGTTGATGCAAAATAGGTGTTGTTGTTCTTGCTAGATTGGTAGATTTGTTCTTGCAAGATTGGTAGTGACATTGGCTTGATGTTCATGCTAGATTGGTACTGACATTTGCTTGATATTCATGATATTTGCTTTGACGTTCATGCTGCACAAGTGCTACTAATCAATATTTTGTGTTGTTTGTACTTAGGGTTTGTGCATGATTTCAGTACATGCATGCTGATTAGTGTATGTAGGACAAATGTGCATGTTCATATATGTTGTACGACCAATGTGTTTGCTCATTTAGGTACTAGTACCTATATGAATGCTGCCAAATGTGGAAGTGCAACTAATGATAGGCAACTTGTCAAACGTATAGTGCTATGTTTAGATCATAGCACTGTTGATTTGGCAAGCGCCACTGATCCAATGCTATGATCTAAGCATAGCATTGCATGTTTGGCAACTGGCACTGATCATTGGCAGTTTCCAAAGTGCAAGTGCCACTAATTAGTGCCACTTGAGCTTGGGCAACTGCCACTGATCAGTGAAAGTTGCCAATGATCATCGCCCTGATCATTTTGCAACTGCCAATCATTAGAGACAGTTGCCAATGCAATGTTACTAACACAAGTCGTCTTACCCGACAAGATCATGAATACGGAGTGGGATGTAGTCGGTGGAGGAGCGCATGTCGTGGCTAGCGTCAAGGGCACTGAGGACCTGATCTCGATGAATTGTCACTTAAAAGGGTGAACCTACTTGGCAGGGTCACTGCCATGAGCCAGCCAGGATCATGGGGATGGTCTCTAAGGATTGGCCACAAAGAAGGTGCACGAGAGCTGCTTCGCTTCTACGTTCATATAAGGGACATGAAGGATCTCGCCATGCTCATCATCCTGCCCAAGTTCATGGATATGATGAAGTAGTGGCTAGTGATCAAGCCCCTGCGTGTTTTTAGGATATCGGCGAACAAATGGTACGAGTTCTAGGTTCTGGTCCAGAACTTCCAGGGTTAGATGGTCCTTGGTAGGGGTTGCCAGTACTTCTGTCGCCGCCACAGGATCATCCCCAGCGACCTCCACGTCCTGATATCTCTGGGCTTGGCCTCAAGGTGCAGATCTACAACCATGACAGCTCCATCATGCGCAGGGTCCGCTGCAACAGGCATAGCTGCATCGGCGACATCAGTCTTGCGCTCTAGATCATCAGTTAGTACGAAGTCTTAAGTATGAACTTGGTGGTAGTTTATGGTGATGGTCTGAACTAGTGTTGTGAACTTGTTAATGTTATGGTCGGGATCAGCACCCTGGTGTTAAGCAGGGGGCATGGAATGCCCCTGTTGTCTTAAAACTTAACCCCTACTAGTAGTATGCATGTTTATCTACTCTCTAACATGTTTATTTGTTGTTGTGATGTTAATTACATAGTCTACTCTTATATGTTGTGTCTGTTGTTCTGCTACAAATGTGGTGGCAAGGCCACCACATTTGAAAGGGCTGAGCAGAACACAAACGTACACGCAACCAAACAGTTATCGTGTGCATTTGTTGACCCCTGAAGCACATACACGTGCAACCAAACAGCTGACCCTATAATGGCCACAGATGCAATAGGATGACCAAACAACATGTAGATGTTGGTTTTTGGCCTGTTTTTACTCAGGAGGCTGAACTGAGACAAGTATGCAATGCAGGCAAATATGGAGATGACGACTAAACACGCCCGAAGAGATATCGGTCGGGAGCAAGGAACGCGACCAGGCTAATACCATGTTTGAGTCATGTCTACTTCGCGTGGGAAGCAGGTTGCGACTCGTAAGGCAGCGAGGCGGTGGATCGCTGTGTGGCCCTTGAGATCCAGTGGCGGGTGCCGATGCAGCAGTTTCTCTCACAACGATCGATTTGGTTGAGATTATTTCATTTGCTTGTTTGGGAAAGTATTGATTCGGACGGGATATGTTGGTTGCCTCTATGGATAAAGTTGGCAACTTTGGGATGATAAGAAAAACCAGAGGGGAGCGGGCGAGGTGCATAGATCCTTTCGTTACCGAAAAAGGCTTTCGCCCCGCTTTATAAATAAAGCAAACCACCACAGAGCATCCTTTCGTTCGATGGGAACTACGAAATGAATGACAATGTACCGATGTACCATCACCAACCACAGACCCCCAAAGTAGAGATTTAGAAAATGATACTCCCTCCATTTATTTATACAAGGCCACTATGGAATATACATTTTCCATCTATACAAGGCCACCAACAATAGTTGAGGCAAAATTAATGATATTTTCTTGTACTAGCAACCTATTTAATACTTGCATGCATGTAGTCATAATGATAGTCAACTACTTCCTCCACTCAGTTTCCATGCACGTATTAATGATCCCAGTAAACGGAAAGAAAATCTGACTAGTAAAGCAGGCATTAAATTTTACATTGGTACCACATTGTTGTTAATGATCATCGCCCTGATCGTTTTGCAACTGCCAATCATTAGAGATAGTTGCCAATGCAATGTTACTAACACAAGTCATCTTACCCGACAAGATCATGAATACGGAGTGGGATGTAGCCGGTGGAGGAGCGCAGGTCGTGGCTAGCGCCGAGGGCACTAAGGACCTGATCTCGACGAATTGTGACTTAAAAGGGTGAACCTGCTTGGCATGGTCACTGCCATGAGCCAGCCAGGATCACGGGGATGGTCTCCGAAAGAAGGTGCACGAGAGCTTCTTCGCTTCTACGTTCATACAAGGGACATGGAGGATCTCGCCATGCTCATCATCCTGCCCAAGTTCATGGATATGATGAAGTAGTGGCTGGTGATCAAGCCCCTGCATGTTTTTAGGATATCGGCGAACAAATGGTACGAGTTCTATGTTCTGGTCCAGAACTTCCAGGGTTAGATGGTCCTTGGTAGGGGTTGCCAGTACTTTATGGAAGACAATGTTGACATATCGGAATGTGAGCGAAAAAACTTTAAGGTAATATGTATAAATTATTCAATATATTGTTGCCTTTTGATCAAAAGTGCTTTTATGAGCTCGAGCTCATGTGAGCTTGAATGAACAATAAAATTGAAAAAAAATTAAAAAATATCGAAATTAAAAATATAAAAAAAACTAAATTTCATATTTTGAAGCATTGATTTTGTTTTTCATGTCTTCCAGGAATGAATGTCATTTGGCAACAAAACTTCGCAAACAGTAAAAATATTTGTCAATGTTTACAAAAAAACAAAATTGCTGATTTTTTCCTTTTTGTAATTTTACTGTTCACCCGAGCTCACATGAGCTCGAGCTGAATTTAACCGTGTCCCTTTTGGATGCACTTGTAATGCTTTCGGTAACATTAACATACATAAAAATTGACATATTTATTCTTTCGACATTTATAATTGGCCCCAGGGTTCTAGATTCGCCTCGGGCCCGTAAAATCTTAGGACCAGACTAGATGGTCACATCCCTGCGGGATAAATTGTACTGTATATGAGAAGATTATAATTAACTCAGACTGCATGGAAGAAGTTCAGACTATGCATGATGGTGGCTTTTCAATGACAGAAGCTTCGGCAATCTAAAAAAGTGTGTGTTATTAGTAAGGAGTTTTTTTTCTTCTCATGTGATAACGTTGCCTTAGGCGAAGGACTAGTGTAGCTCGTATATTAGTTGCCGAAGGGTAAGAGCATGTCCACTAGGCCCCCTAAGACGCCCCCTCAAGTCACCTTTTGGGCGTCGGCGGGCAAAAAACAACCCACTCATGCCTCAAGTGCTTATTTTTTGCCGGATTTCGGCAAAAATAGCCCCGGCGACCTCAGGCCACACCCAGCTCATCGAGGGGCACTTGGGGCCGCCGGCATTACTTTTTGCATGGCTAAACCCCACGGGTCAACCTCTCACCTCTCTCTCTCCTCCTTTCTCTGCTAGGCCCACCGTGCATGTAAAAAGATCTGCCTCGCCCCGCCCCGCCTCCTCCTTTCTCTCCCTCCCGCCGCATGCTTCTCCTCGCTCTGGCCAGAGCTCGCCACCCCGCCCCGCCTCCTCGTCGCCCCACTCTCTCCACCGCCCTTCTCGCCCCCGCCGACGCAGCCATGCTCCTCGTCTCCTCAGGTGGTCCAGCCTGGTCCCGCCGAGGATGACGCAACTCTGGAGCGTGGTGCCGAAGACGGCCTTCCACCTGAGGAGGACGCCTCATTGCCGACGTCGGAGATGGGGAGCTCCATGCGGAGGTTGCGGATGCTGCTGAAGTTCTTGAGCACCTGCACGGGCGAGTGGTGCGGCGCGTGCTTGGCGGCCGCGTGGCCGGCGGGCCTGGCGCCGGCGTCGCGGTGTCCGCCGAAGGGCTTGAGCACGGCGAGGAGCACGGTCTTGAGGAGGCAGGAGAGGACGCCACGCTGGCGCGGGACGGCGAGCGCGTCGTCGGCGTCGCC
This sequence comes from Triticum timopheevii, assembly GCA_963921465.1. Lineage (NCBI taxonomy): Eukaryota > Viridiplantae > Streptophyta > Magnoliopsida > Poales > Poaceae > Triticum > Triticum timopheevii. The sequence continues at coordinate 337,544,589 of OY997268.1, forward strand.
GGCGGCGATGAGGCGGTCGATGCGGAGTGGGGAGCAGCGGCGAGCGAGCGCCGGCGTGGGGAGCGCGGAGAGGCGAGGCGGGCGCAGCGCGGTAGCACGCAGCAGCAGGAGCGGCGCGAGAGCAGCAGGTAGGGCCGCGGGATGCGGTGAGCCAGGGCGGTCGGAGAGGGGGTCGAGCGTGCGAGCGGGGCGGCCAGGGCGAGGCAGGCCTCGGAGGGATGCGGCAGCGGCGTACGGGGCTGCGGGCGCGACGATGGAGGGGGAAAACGTCGGCGACAGCAGTTGTTTGCAGCAGCACAACAGAAGCAGGGGAGGGGGCACGGCGAGGACGCGCGTCGTCGGCGTCGCCGGCGAGCTTGTTGAAGATGAGGAACGCGAGCGAGTCCGACACACTGTCGAAGTGGTCGAGCTTAGCCTGGGCCTGTCCCTGGGCGCGGACAGGGCGGATGGGGAGAAGCTAGCGTGGGCATCCCCGGCCATGGCAGAGAGATCAACTGCTTCGTCGAGGCCGTGCAGGAGCGGCGTGTGCGAGCATTTGGGTGGGGGACGGCTGGAAAATTTCTCCTCCCCAGTGCAAAATTTCCGCCGGGGCAACCCCAAGAGGCCGAAAAACGGCTCCTCGGAGGGCACAACGGCTGGAAATGCTCTAAGGAAAGGAATGGTGTAGCCCGTCTATAAGCCACCCACGCGGAAGGGTCCCAGATATGTATCTGGATTAGAGATCCTCTAACTTTTAAGGATCTCCGACTTTCACTATATCTAGCTTGATGGACGACGTAATCATGTCCGAAAATGAATAAAGTCATCACGATGGCTTTTCGTGCTCAAGTCCCGAAGTGGCTACTTAGATAAAAATTATGGACGCGGCTAACTGCCACACGTGTGGCGTATTAGCCATCCGCCCACACATCATGTGTGACGTGAGCAGAAGGCAGCCCACACGGGTTGTGTGTGGGCGAACATTAGAATTGCCCACACGTGTGGGCGCAGCTACTTAGTGTCACTCGCCCAACAAAGTACTACTCATCTTCATCCCACGCGTGTGGCACGAAGCAAAGATGCCCACACATCCTGGCGCAGCTACGTTAGGTACTCCCGCGGGATGACGATTTAGTTGCCATCCGGGATGGCAGATGTAGTTATCCGGGGATGGTAAATGTAGTTGTAAAAGCATGACAACTCTATCTGTTTTGGTTAACTATAGTTGCCATGTCTAATTTATGAATTTACCGCGTGTAATCAAACCATAGTTGTCGTGTGTGATTAACTACTTATCATATATGGTCAAACAATAGTTGCAATGTGTGTTTACCTAGTTGCGACCTGTGGTCCAACCATAGTTGCCATGTATGGTTAATCACAGTTGCCATGTGTGTTTATCTGGTTGCCTCGTACGCGCAACTGCAGTTGCCGTCTTGCAATGAATCATAGTTGCCATGTGTGTTTACCTAGTTGCCACGTACGCGTATTGCATGTGCCATCCAACAACGTACGGGTGTCGTGTGGGCGAAATCAGTTCGCCCACACGCGCGTGGACTAGGTGTTGGTTGTGTGGGCAGAAACTAGTTCGCCCACACAGCGCAGCTGCCAAACCGCGTGCTGCGGGCGTGTGGGCGAACTCTTCAACGCCCACACATCAGCCCCGTCCTACGTGACACGTGAATTCTGCCTCATTGTGTCAAGATTCATGCAAACTCGACTGGACGGTCATCCGCGCATGTGGGCCAGTTGCAAAACTGCCACACGTGTGGGCTTTAGTCCTTCCGTTAGGCTCAGGATCTCGTTTTTTTTTTATGATGGCTTTTCCTTAAAAAAAAAGTCATCGCACCTTTCCTAGTTTTTTCTTGTTTCCAGTACCAACAAGGCCCACAAGCCGAGCGCATCATTCAACCACCCAAACTGAATCAAATTTGGAAGGAGAGATAAAAATAGGGCAGCACTTGGCGCCGGTGCGCCGGCCGAAAGTTTCGGCCGTTCTGCCCCCATCCGCCCGATCTGACTGCACGAGACCGTCAAATCGCAGCTCATATTTTATTTTTTCCTTACCTTATCCTCTCCAGCACGCACACAGATAGAGGAGCGAGCCAGTCAAGGCCGCCATGGATGCGCGACGCGAAGCCCGCGCTTGCCACCTGGGCACCGCCCGTGGTCGTCGTCCTCGCTGCATGTGGCGCTCGTCGCCCTGGCCATGGCGCCGCATCGCTCATCGCCCTGGCAAGGTCGTCCTGGCAAGGGCGCCGCCCGTGCTTCGTCGCCCCAGCTGTCCGTGCTCGCCGTTCTGGCTGCCTGCACTCGCCGGAGATCCCCGAGCTGACCCGTGATAGGAAATCTACTAGTGTTTTCTGGCTGACCGACGCTGACACTAGTTCCAGCAAGAAAAACATGTGAGTTGTAGCTTTTTTTGTCATGGATGCAGCTCCGCCTCACCAATGATTGACTGGTTCCAGCAAAAAACAAAGATGCTCGTTGTAGCATTTTTTCCATGTCGGTTGTAGCAAATGAAACAACGGTTGCGGAAAAAAAATCCTCGTCGCCGTTGTCGAGCTTGCAGCTCCACAAGGAAAAAAGGGGATGTAGCAAAATTCCTCGACGGGTGTAGCAAAAACTACAATGGTTGCAACAAGAAAAGTCGCTGCCGTTCCGGGACTCAGCTCGGCCATGAATGAATGTAGAAAAAAATGAAACGGGTGTAACAAAACAAATCACCGGTTGCAGCAAAAACATATATCGGTTGCAACAAAAAAAGAAAAAAAAAACATCGTGGTCACCCTGGTCACCATGGTCGACGTCGAAGAAGAAGCCCGTTCTGGCAATTCTACGCCGGTTCCAGTAATCTCTAGGATTGAAGCTTTTTTAGTCAACGGTTGTAGCTTTTCCCTTTTTCACAGTGCCTGGTTGGTGCATTTTTCATCTACTGTTGAAACTTTTCTATCACGGTTTCAGCATTGGCCGGCCTACACCTTCTGCCATCTCCGGTTTAAACACTTATTCATGGTCAGTTGTACCTTTCTCAGGTGTCAGTTGCAGCTTTGCACGTTGCACAGAACTGGTTGTATCACCATGCAGCAAAAGGTGAACACTGTTTCCAGCAAAATTTACCATGGGTTCCAGCAAAAAATCTGCCCGGTTGTAGCATAGGTAGGAGAGCAGTTTGAGATGCATGGGGAAGGTGGTGAGAGGAAAAAGTGACAACACGAGAGAAGAATAAGCTGAGAAAAAAGAAAAAAAAATGTGACCGGAAGAGATGAGGTTCGGGCCCACCAAACAAACACATGTGCCAGTCTGTTTTCGTGTAAAAGCGCGAGCGAGCGAGGGGCGTCCGGTCGAGCGTTCGGCCGGCGCCCCGGCACCAAACGTTTCGACCGAAGTACTCGTGCACAACACCAGTGACATGCGCACACCACTCAAACATAAGTCTCTGATACCCGCAAAAAATAATTAGTCTCTGGTGAAGGAAACAAGAAACCGTTCCAATAAAAAATTACAAAGAAAATCAAACTGGTTGATGTCGTACAGTAGACTAACTCATGTACAACCGTGTACTTTTTCTTAATTGTCAAAGAAAAACTGCGTACTTGTTTTTGTCGCAAAAACGAACTGTGTACAATGGTCAAACGGGAAACAAGATAATCTCTCCTACTAAACTTTGTACATCGCCCGCCAACAAAAACTATATGACGGCCGATGATGGAGTCGAGCTGGAAAAGGGATGATCATAGAGGAGCAGCCACATGCTGCCGCAACGGCGTGAGAAGCCTTGCAAGAGGTAGAGGCACATGTGCTTTTATCAACGTGCCATTTTCCATGTACTCCTGCAGGTAAGATTGATTGCGCCAGGTCATAAAAATCTCAAAGTTTGCGTCATCTTTTTTTGTAGTTTATGAAATTTACATGTTGGGTTTGGATTGACTTCATAGTGGGGTACTCCGTATTTAAAAAAATGAGTTGCTGTTTTGCTTCCAATGAGCAAACAGGACACTCACCGTTTTCTCAACCATTCCAAGCTTATGTATGTCATTTAGCAGATCTCCTTTGTCATACGGAACAAAAGCTTCTATGGGCACTAGTGAGTCCTGCACAAGACGCATATTCACCTCAGATAAATTAAAGACGCACCACATGCCTCAAAAGTCCAGAACCGAAACAGCTCATACTTTCAACTTTGCTTGGATTGCATTGCAGAACTCTTCCAAACCATCACCATTCATGGCGGATATGCAGATTATCCCTTGTTTCTCGGCTTCCTCCTTCACTCTCAATGGGTTATCGGCATTGTCAATCTGCATGCCATACAACTTACTTCGGTCAATTCAGAAACATATTAATTAAGAGCAATTCAAAATACTACTTATCCAGATCTTAGGTATTTACTAATTTAATTAACAATGTCTTGGTGCACCAAAATAAAATTTTATAGAGAAGTTAAAATTAGAGCAAACACAAGCTGGAAGCTTAAAATTTGACATTTACTAACACTTGAAATTAGCTTAAAGTGATTAAATTGCTGTCAGTACTAGGTCACTTCTAACAACGAACCTTATTCCACACAACCAACTTCGGAACCGAGTCTATATCCAGCTCTTTCAGTACTTTGTCAACAGCACCTATCTGTTGTTGAGCTAATGGATGGCTGGAACACACATGACACAAACACTATGATACCTAAATAGATGCATTAAATTGAATCATAATGACGAGAATATCTTTTGTATTTCAGTTGCACACCTGATATCTACAAGATGAACAATAATTGATGATTCTGATATCTCCTCCAGTGTTGCTCTAAATGCTGCCACCTGGACAAGCACCAATAGTTAATGCTCAGAAGATCATAAAGGGGAGGAGGGTCACAATAAAGCTTGTCCACGAAGATGATGTCTAAAAAGCATACCAGCATAGTGGGTAGCTTCTGAATGAACCCGACAGTATCTGTTAGGAGGAACTCAGTGCCGCTCTTCATCTGCAAAGTGGTGCATGCACTGATTAAACGTCGTACCTTGCACAGACACTTAAAAGTGCCATATATCTAAGTTTCCTTAAGATGTCAGTTTCTTAGCAACATACCAACACCCTCCGTGTTGTTGGGTCTAGTGTGGCAAATAATTTATCCTCAGCGAGCACATCAGCTCCAGTTAAGCGGTTCAAGAGTGTACTTTTTCCAGCATTTGTATATCCCACCTGATTTTTTTGGAAACTTTATCTATTAATAACTAATAATTAAAAGGAACTTCCTATTAGACTCAACAAAAACTCCATGGTTATACCAGAGAAACAACAGGAATAGGCACCGACCGTCGACGGTTGCGATAAAGCTTTCGATGTTTTCGGACAGACTCCAATTCCTTCCTCAAAGTGCTTACCTACAGAAGATACTTAGGTTCGAGAATAATCAAATTCCAGAAAAAGAACAGGAAGTGCAACTAGAGTAAGTAACATAATTATATACAAGCTTCTCAGACATTAACACGAGGAACTCGTGCGTAACAGTAAATGGCTACAAATCATCATTTCTTCTACACAACAATGGTGAAAGTGACATGTATTTGGCGAATAGGCAATAGGTGGTTACAAAATGATGAAGTCACAGATATTACATTGCTCGAACTACTTAATAAACAAGAAATGGAGCATCTCTGGCTATGTTCTGGTTACATATATTGAACTGTATACACACGCTGATATAATTTACATGATAGAGAAGATCTTAAGTATTAAAAAATGCGATCAGATTCCATGGCACAAAACAAAGGTACAGAACATTATTCCTCTATTGAACAATTAATGTCCTTAAAGCATTGGAGTATTTTGAACCTTGGTGGTTTCGTATTTGGAAATTCACGTATAAATTATCTAACTGTAAGAACAAGAATATTACTTGTGTTCTCAAGATGCGCTTGTCAACTTCAATTTGTTTCTCACCCATACCCTTGACTTGGCCTCCTGACTGCCGCTCAAGGTGAGTCCATAGCTTTGTCAACCTAGGAAGTTGATATTCCATTTGTGCCAAGGTGACCTAAAAAGGAAACGTCAGACTTGTGCATCAATTCCAAAGCAAATGAAGTTACTTTCCACTGTAAAGATATCTCAATTAAGTCCGCACATTAAATGTTTATGTAGAAATTTAGTCTGATGATGGTACAGAGTTGTGCACATAACTTCAGATGTTCACAAATAGCAATATAGTTCCAAATAATATGTCATCAAAACGGTGATGAGCTGGTACAACTTCGTCTCCAAGATAGTAAGCCAGAGAAATGTTTTACCTTATGGCAACCTAACAGCCCAGCATACCAAGGGGCATACACTACTACGCCAGTAGTGTATTGAGAAGATCATTTTCCATGTTATCCAAATATTGCTGAGAAGTCATAACCTCAGAAAATATCTTATAGGATCACTTAATGCAGCAGTCACAGAATACCTTAAAGGACCGCTTAACACCTATCTGTTATGTTTACCTGCAGAGCAGCTTCATGTGTCGCTGCCCTTTGATTAAAAATGTCCAGAATAAGAGCAGTCCGGTCACAGACTCGAACACCTCCACCAAAGGACTTCTCCAAGTTACGCAGCTGTCTGCTTAAAATTGAGCAAATAATCAAGGAATAAACTCTCAAACAAGATTGTTGGAGTGTATATGTGGATTGCATAGCCCTTTCCATCAGTTCGTACTTTTGATTACGTTGTCTAGTGCATGAAGCTTTAACATGGTATCAGAGCCTAAGGTGTTGAATTCAAGTCTTAGATTTCATTTCGCAATATGTCCAAAAATTGTTGTTGCCCCCTCTGTCTCCATGTATAGGCCTCTTGAGTCGTACCACTTAGTCTATTCACGAGTTGACTTCCCGCGTCACACGTGAGAGGGGGTGTTGAAGTGTATATGCGGATTGCCTGGCCCTTTCCATCAGTTCGGACGTTTGGTTGCGTTGGCTAGTGGATGAAGCTTAACAAAGATAACTAGATTTCTCTTTTTTTCTTTGTGTTTAACCTTGGAGCGCAGAAGTGAAGATAAACAGAGGCACTAAGGGTATGTTTGGTTCATGCCATAACAATGCCCTACCAAAATTGGCCAACAATTTGCTAATTCCTTGACCATTTATTGGCCCAAAAGTTGGCAAGATTTGTGAAAAGAGTGTGAGAAAAGTTGGCGAGATTCCATAGGCAACCAAGATCTTGGCAACCAACCAAGCAAGAGTCAAAGTAACATACCCTACCATAATTTTGGTGGGATAAAATTGGACAGCAACCAAACATACCATAAATTGCAAACCGAATAAAACATAGAGTGGTATTCCCTTCATTTGGAAAAAAGCAGGGCAGAGTTTGACCGTGCAAAGTTTGACCTTATAATTCTTGTACAGCATTTTTAAATTGTTACAACATTCAGTCATAAAAGGTACTTTTGAATACAAGTCCAATGATATCAATTGTGTGTAACAAACCCACATATTACTGGATCATAATTGTTAGTCAAAGTACACATCACATTTCCAAACGGAGAGAGTAATAGTTTTCTCATTTCAACACAAAACAGTTTCTTTGATTGCAATAGCTTCAGTAGATAAAATAAACATGTTGAGTCTGATGTGAGCTTACCCAGCAGACAACTCATCATCGAAAATTATAGTCTCAATATCAAGGGCCTGAACTGCACTCCTAATTTCAGTAACCTTCCCTGAACCAATATAAGTCCTTGGATTTGGATTTGAGAGCCTGATGAAAAGCAGAAAACATGAAACCTACCTGAGAAAAAAAGATATGTACAACGTGACAAGCATCTCCAGCAATAGTCCCTGTTAGACAACGTTTATACCTAGCTTCTGTATATACCCTGTATCTTGTATTTGTACACTTCGTGTACCCTTATATATATATATGAGATAGCCACACCCGTATTGGGTGTCGTGCAGTTTCCCAAACCCTAAATCTAATATGGTCAGCCTAAACCTACGATCCCGCCGCCGTCGCCGCTGCTTCCGTTCACCTCTGCCCGCTCACGCAGCTAGTGCCGCCGGTGGCTTGCTAGCTAGCTTTGAAGCGATTGCTGCCCATGGCTTGCTAGCTAGCTTTCAAGCGATCGCGCAGCTCTTTGCTAGCCTTCGCCACTGATGGCTTTTGTCCCTGAAGATGTATGAATTGCACGATATATTGATTCGGTGCAATGTGCACGGTATATATAAGTACAAGGTGGGCCTCTACCTCAATCTATACAACAAACTAGAGAGGTGGGCCTAATGTACAAAAGACAATATACATGCACAAATATCATACTCAACACCCCCCCGCAGTCGAAGCGGCACCACGGCTGACGCAAAGACTGGACCAGAACTCCTCAAATGACGTCGTAGGCAAGCCCTTGGTCATGATATCTGCAAATTGTTGGGAAGTAGGAACGTGTAAAACACGAATATGGCCAAGAGCCACCTGTTCCCGAACAAAATGAATATCCAACTCAATATGCTTGGTCCGTCGATGATGCACCGGGTTAGCGGAGAGGTAGACTGCCGAGACGTTGTCGCAATAGACCACCGTGGCACGGTCAACAGGGCAAGACAGCTCCTGAAGCAGCTGACGAAGCCAGGAACACTCGGCGACGGCGTTGGCCACCGCACGATACTCAGCCTCAGCACTGGAACGAGAGACCGTAGGCTGCCGCTTGGACGACCACGAGATAAGTGAGGGTCCAAGGTAGACACAATAGCCCGAGGTGGAGCGACGTGTGTCAGGGCAGCCCGCCCAGTCTGCATCGGAGTAGGCTGTGAGGGCGATGCCGGCGGAGGCGTGAAGCGTGACCCCAAGATCCATGGTGCCACAAACATAGCGGAGAATCCGCTTGACAGTGGCCCAGTGAACATCCCGAGGAGCATGCATATGAAGACACACCTGCTGCACTGCATACTGGATCTCTGGCCGAGTCAAAGTGAGGTACTGGAGGGCACCAACAATAGACCGATAGAAAGCAGCATCTAAAGCAGGGGAACCATCCATGGCAGAGAGCTTGGCCTTCGTATCAACAGGCGTGGCGGCGGGCTTGCAGTTAAGCATGCCAGCGCGCTCCAGGAGCTCATGAGCGTACTTCTGCTGATGAAGAAAGAAGCCATCCGGACGGCGCACCACCTCAACACCGAGGAAGTAGTGCAGAGGACCCAAGTCCTTGATGGCGAACTCAGCGCGAAGACGAGCCGTGAGCTGACTGAGAAGGCCAGCCGTACATGCCGTCAGGATGATGTCGTCGACATATAGCAGCAAGTAGGCCGTGTCGGAGCCCTAGTGATAAACGAAGAGCGATGCGTCCGAGCGGGTGGAGCGGAACCCAAGCTGATGAAGAAACGCCGCGATGCGCTGGTACCAAGCGCGCGGAGCCTGCTTGAGTCCGTACAAGGACCGCGAAAGCAGGCACACGTGGTTGGGAAGGGCTGGATCCACGAACCCGGTGGGCTGCTGGCAGAAGACCTGCTCCTCGAGGTGACCATGAAGGAATGCGTTGGAGACGTCCATCTGGTGCACCGGCCAAGCACGAGAGACCGCAAGGTGGAGAACCGTGCGTATCGTGCCGGGCTTGACGACCGGAGCAAAGGTGTCGGTGAAGTCGATGCCAGCACGCTGGCGAAATCCGCGAACGGCCCAACGTGCTTTATAGCGATCAAGGGTACCATCGGGACGGAGCTTGTGTTTGAAGACCCGCTTCCCGGTAATCACGTTGGCGTGCCGGGGACGAGGAACAAGCTGCCACGTCCGGTTGCGCAACAGGGCGTCAAACTCCTCTTGCATCGCAGCCATCCAGAGCGGGTCACGAAGAGCGGCTCGGACGGAGGATGGCAATGGCGACGGCTCAGAGGTGGACGCCGCATGGACGTAGTCATCCGCGGCGTAGCGCGAGCTCGGGCGAAAAACGCGCACCCACTACAGCTCATTGGACAGCAGTTAAGCGAGCCTTGAGGTATGTTAAGAATACAATGACAGTTAGTTTCACATTTAACAAGTCTTCCTCTACTCTTGTGAGTGCATTCTCTGATGCAGACCGGGCTAGCTGTGTAGATGACAGAAGGTCCACTGGTGGGTGTACTATATTTTTTGGTCCTAACCTAATTTTGTGGTGTGCAAAGAAACCGGCAACAATTTCCGGGTCAAGTACAGAAGCAGAATATAAGTCATTGGCAAATGCAACCGCTGAAGTTATTTGGGTTCAGCCTATGCTGAAAGATTTTGGGGTTGCCCAAGTGCAATCTCCTTGTCTTTGGTGTGACAATCTTGGAGCAACATATTTATCTGCTAACCCAGTTTTTCATGCCAGAACCAAGCATATTGAAATTGATTTTCATTTTGTAAGAGAGCGAGTCGCCAACAAACAATTGGAGATCAGGTTCATTCCCTCCAAAGATCAACTTGCAGATGGCTTCACTAAAGCTTTGCCTACTAGAAGTTCTGAAGAATTTAGGCGTAATCTCAACTTGGTAGCGTTGTGATTATGGGGGTGTGTTGGAGATATTTTGTACCACGTGACATGACAGCCTTGAGCTTGTCTCTCACGTATAGAATCAGGAGTAGTAAGAGATATATTTCATTTATCTTTCTATCTCTTTATCCCTCCATGTATTCCTCCTCACGGTTCAACAACCGTAGCCCTCTGTAATCCTACGAGACCCAAAGTCTCAACCTATCAATAGATACTTCGCGGGCACCCATGTATGGGTGTTGAGTTGCTTCCACCAAATCCAACATTATAAAGTTGTGCAAGTTAGATATCTGAGCATGCTGGATGAAATTGAGCATCCCGGCGCTTGCTGAAAGAATCCATTGCTACAGTTGTGTCTGATAATATGATTGTGCGACCTGCTTACCAGTTTTGGAACTCCTTTTAGTATAACTATACTAATCATTCATCAATTTTATGTTTGCACATGAATCGTCAGCAATGGGCTCGGACTTGTCACGCCAAATATTCTCCGCATGTCCTCAAACACAATGTAGACAAGACAAAGCATGGTTTCTGGTTCCTACATTTGGGTGGCAAACGGAAGGATTTTTTAGAAAGAAGAAAAAAAAGGCCTTTTGGAGAGTAAGGGCATGTGCAACAGTTTAGACGACTGCTGTCTATAGCCTCTGTCCATGTCAGATTTAGTCTGCAGTACAGACATCTTCTACAATGCATTGTTAGTGGTCTGTATAAGCCCTGAAATTACAGAAAAAACTTCAACCAATCCTCAAAGGAAAAACGGTTGGTTGCAGACATCCATCGTACAACGGGAGAAAGGCTGTCGTTAGGGAGCGATTTTCGTGTGTTTCGCCGATCGGTAATTATACAGACGGCCGGTTTCTCTCTGATCTTTCTCTTTCATCCATATAAACCAAATTCCTACGTGGGTCTTATTACAAACAGCTGACTCAACCCCGTTGTACATGCCCTAAATATAGCTACGTTGTGAATGTTGGTTTTTGATCCTTAGATCAAATCACCCAGAATCACACACGTAGTGCAAAGCTAGCTAGATGAACGTCTAGCCGGCGACTTACGTACGTGTACGTAGCTTCCGTACGTGAGCAAGCTAGGGCTCTATTTATTCGATCAGACTCGACGAGACTCACGTAGCAGCGAACGAAACAACAGGAAAGAAACTGATTTTGGTGATAGCTACAGGAGCGTGTCGCTCCTGGGCTTTTTCTTTGTATTACTTTTTTCGTTGTTACAGCTTACAGGGGCTGGGTACATGTATATATAGCAGGCAGGCTAGCTAATTACATGACCGAGACGTATAGGATATCTAATCCTAGTAGGACTACCAATCCTAGATGGACTTGGATACAAGCACGTTCCGTGCAAGTTAAGTCGTGCTTAACTCTAACATTCACCCCCTTAAGCACGACATCCTCGGTGCGACCTGGATCCCAAATGCGATGACTACTACTCATAGGAAATATCCTTGGCATTGCTTTTACCGTTCTTCGTAGCATTTCAAGGACCGTCTTTGTTGTCGTCGGCTCGTCCGTAGCTTGACGCCAGCACTCCTCCTTGGTCGCGTCTTCAACCTTCACCTGTTCTTCGGTGCTTGGTAGACTGTCTTTTGGATCATCAAGGGGACATCTTTTGAACTCGAGCGTGACCAAAATTCGGTCTAACTTTGAGTTCCAAGCTCTTGGCGCTTGCTTCACGTAAAGTGCCTTCTTGAGCTTGTAAACTTTCTCTTCTTCTCCTTTCTTCTCGTAGCCGAGGGGTTGTTCCACGTACACTTCTTCTGTGAGGTTACCGTTGAGGAAAGCGGATTTAACATCCATATAATGAACCTTCCAATCCTCTTGTGCTGCCAAAGCTAGGAGCACTCTCACCGTCTCGATTCGAGCAACCGGTGCGAACACCTCCTCATAGTCAACTCCTTGACGTTGTACGTAGCCCTTTGCAACGAATCTTGCCTTGTACTTCACAATGGCACCCTTCATGTCCTTCTTTAACTTGTAAACCCACTTCAAACCTATGGCCTTTTGGTTCGGAGGTCGCGTTACCAAAGTCCATGTGCCATTGCTCTCGATCGCCTTCATCTCCTCATCCATGGCGTGCATCCAACTTGAACTTTTGCTCGCCTCTACGAAGTTCGCTGGCTCCTCAACTCCGAGTAAACACAAATCGGAGTACTCAAGCGTAACTGGCTTTGCGTACTTGTAGACTTTCTTGAGGGTCTTGTAGCGAAGAGGCCCGGAAGAATCCGTCGTGGCTTGCGAAGGGGGCGACACAAATTGTGTCGGTGTCGATGCACTTGAGGAAGTACGTTGAGTCTCGGGCGTGGTAGATCCGTAGATGCCGGGTCGTTGGCATCCGCGTCGTCGGCGTAGTCATCGTGATCGTGACCATCATCTTGATTGTCATCATCACTATGCGCCTCGTTGTCGATGTCGTTGCCGAGATCTGTACCCGTGTCTTGCGCGTCGTTGTCGCTATCACCTTGCGACCCATGCGCGTCGTCGTTGGTGTCGGCACCATGGTGATCACTGCCATTGCGGTCACCTTGGTTGTGCGTCTTGCCAACCACCTGGACATCCTCCCCTGCATCATCATCAGTTGGAAATTCAACTATGAATATGTTACCGTTTGGAGCATCGTCGGCTGCTGCGCTCCAATTCCACGCTTGGTTTTCTTCAAACACAACGTCGCGTGAAATCCGTAGACGCTTGGTTCGTGGATCGTAGAAGCGGTATGCCTTGGTGCCGGAACTACTCTCGTATCCGATGAACACCATCTTGGTGCTACGATCAACAAGCTTTGAGAGATGCGGCTCCGCCGTCTTCACATGCGCCACGCACCCGAACGTCCGTAGATGAGACACATTCGGCTTACATCCGTAAATTGCTTCATACGGAGTCTTGCCGATCACCGCCTTCGTTGGAGCCCGATTGAGAAGATAGACCGCCGTCGAGACAGCTTCTCCCCAAAATGTCCCCGGCAAGTTCTTGCTCTTGAGTAAACTTCTCGCCATGTCAACGACGGTTCGATTGCGCCTTTCAACAACCCCGTTCTGCTGTGGCATATAAGGTGTCGTGAGGAACCTTTTTATGCCAATCTTCTCGCAGTAGTCATTGAACTCGTTTGACGTAAACTCTCCGCCGCGATCTGTCCGTAGAGCGCGAACCTTCAGCTTGTGTTCCATCTCCGTTGCAGCCTTGAGCTTCTTGAACGCTTCAAACGCCTCATCTTTAGATTGTAGGAGAACGACCCACATGTATCTTGAGTAGTCATCTACCACAAGGAAGAAGTACTTCTTTCCTCCGTGAGTTGCTGGGGTGATAGGGCCACATAGATCACCATGGAGCAGCTCGAGTGCATCACTTGCACGATAGGAGACTGAGCAGGGAACGGCCTGCGGTGCTGTTTTCCAACCAAGCACCCATCACATACTCGATCAACATGGTCGATAAACGGCATCCCAGATACCATCTCCATCTTCGACATCTTCTTCAAGGCGTAGATGATTCGTGGTTATGGCATGCTAGATTTGGACACGTTAACTTCATATTCTAGCTCGAGGAACTTCTCCTTGCACCCCGTCATGTGGTTACTGGCACCCATGTCTAGATACCATGACACGTTCTGGCTTCCGGATAACTTTGGTGTAACTTTTTTCTCATGAAGTAGCACCTTCCGGTTTGGTTTCACAACCACTGTTTGGACGAGATCACAAACTTTAGCCATCAGAAGACTTGGACGTTGGTCTTCCTGCTTCGCCAAATTTGCCATGATCTCCCGCTTGTTAGGCTCCACGAGATCACAAACTTCGGCCATCAGAAGACCTAGACGTGCGTCTTCCTGCTTCGCCAAATTTGCCTTGATCTCCCTCTTGTTAGGCTCCGGACAATCCTTCGCAAAGTGACCCATCTCGTTGCAGTTATAGCACTTGATCTCGGACATGTCCAAGTTCTGTGGTTCTGCTCTTTAGATCGGTCCGCCTTACCACGACCTTGTGGCTTGCCATTTCCTTTGCCTTCTTCGGTTTGTCCGCCGCGCTTCGCGTTGCTTGAGCCTTCGCCAACGTTGCGCCTTCCTTTTCTACTTGGGGACTCCCAATCTGCGCGCGAGTACATGAGTTGGTCACTACCTCCTTCGTTGCCTTTTCGACAGCCACGAGCATTCTCTTCCCATGTCCGCAAGCGTCCGATCGCCTCCGTTATGGTCATGTCGTCGATGTCGTAAAGCTGCTCGAGCGTGCCGATGATGTACGTGAATTTATCAGTCACCGAACTGAAAAACTTCTCCACAATCTCGGTCTCCTCGAGCTTTGCACCAAGCGCGCGGATCTCTCCCACCAATGTAGTCAGACGCATGGCATAGTCATTCACCGATTCTGTTTCCTCCATCTGCAACTTGTGAAATTGGCGCTTCAGCACTTGTGCCCGAGCCTTGGTGACGCGATCTTCTCCGATCCTCATCTCTTTGAGTGCGCTCCACGCCTCTCTTGCTGTCTCGAACTCCGCCAATGTCATCAGCACGGAATCCGGCACAGACTGGGCTATGGCGGCCATGGCACCTTCGTCGCACTCCTCGTCGATGTCGTCGTCCGTGATGGCCTCCCACACTCGAAGGGTTCGGAGAATGATCTTCATCTTCACCGCCCACACGCCGTAGTTGGCGTCGGTGAGCATCGGGTACTGGATGGGGATGTTGCGATGCGCCTGCACGTTGGCGCTGCCCATTCCGCCACCACTGGTTGCTGACTTGCCGCCCTTCTTCACCTTGTCGCCGTTCTTGTTCGTCTTGAAACCGCCGTTGCCGGACTTGTTCGCCTTGGAACCGCCGTTGCCGGACTTGACTGACTCAGCGTCGCTATCCGTCATCGTAGATCGTAGATCGTCGAGGCTCTAGATACCAATTGTTGGTTTTTGATCCTTAGATCAAATCACCCAGAATCTCACACACGTAGTGCAAAGCTAGCTAGATGAACGTCTAGCCGGCGACTTACATACGTGTACGTAGCTTCCGTACGTGAGCAAGCTAGGGCTCTATTTATTCGATCAGACTCGGCGAGACTCACGTAGCAGCGAACGAAACAACAGGAAGGAAACTGATTTTGGTGATAGCTACAGGAGCGTGTCGCTCCTGGGCTTTTTCTTTGTATTACTTTTTTCGTTGTTACAGCTTACAGGGGCTGGGTACATGTATAAATAGCAGGCAGGCTAGCTAATTACATGACCGAGACGTATAGGATATCTAATCCTAGTAGGACTACCAATCTTAGATGGACTTGGATACAAGCACGTTCCGTGCAAGTTAAGTCGTGCTTAACTCTAACAGTGAATCGGTTACTCCGATATAGCAGGGTCCATGTCAGCGCCCCTGACGGAGAAGCCCCACCAGCAGACGCGGCCCAGCACGGACAGGCGCGGCCCAGCCGCGCCTGCAAGCCCAACAGCAAGTACCTCGGCCCTGAATGGAAGACGGCCCAGCCCAGGACTACCACCACTACTTAAGCGCATCTCACTCACAAGCGAGGGCATCCAATGGATCCCCGAACCCGGCGGCGGCGGCTACCTGACCTAGTTCATCCCGCAAGAACACTACCCTCCTCTTGTAATTCGATCTGTACCAGCTACTACTTCAGAGAGTTGTAATAGATTGATCCCTCTAGTTGCTACTACATCCTGTCCCTCACATCTGGTATCAGAGACATCCACCACCTCTTCCTCGCATTCGATCTGGCGCAGTTCATCCACACCCGGAGCTCGCACCTAGCCAGGCAACAACTTGCCGCGATGGATCCGGCCATCAAGGCGTTTTTGGACAAGATCGACACCACTCTGGAGGCGAACACGGCGGCGAGCAAGGTGACCAACGCCAAGATCGATGATCTGCTCTCTTGGCGCCCTGATCTGGAGCGTCGGGTAGCGGATCTGAGCGATGCGGTGGCGGTTCTTCAACAGGTGCGGCCCGCGCCACAGAAGGAGGGCGGCGACAACCACTCGGGCACCGCTCCTCTGCAGCAGCTTGCGACGCTCGGGGCCCTTCCGGACTCCGCAGCCGGCGCGGCGGATCTCTTCCATGGGTCTGATGACCGCGGCGTTGTAAATCAACAATGGGAGCCGCTGGCGGCGTCTTTCATGACCCCGCCGCCGCTCCCGAACAACGGTCAGCTCGCTCACAGTCCCCCGTTTACTATTTCTTCACCTTTCACGCATGCTAGTCAGTTGCTCACGGGATTAGGCCAGGCGCACCCGTCCATGGTGTTTCCCGTGTTCGCTGGAGACAATCCACGCCTCTGGAAAGTCTTGTGCGAGCAGTACTTTGACATCTTTGGCATACACCAGTCGTTTTGGGTACCCATGGCATCACTCAATTTCTCAGGGGCAGCGTCGGTGTGGTTGCAAACTATTCAGAAAAATTATCACAGTTTGATTGGGAGTCTTTTACCACTTTGCTTTGCACTCGTTTCGGTCGCGATCGGCACCAACTGCTTATTCGCCAGTTTTACACCATACAACAGACATCTTCTGTTACGGATTATATTGAGCAGTTTGAATCCATTATCAACAATGTAAGCTCTTATTCAGATTCAATTCACCCTTATTATTTCCTCACCCGTTTTGTGGAAGGTTTACGGGCGGACATCCGAGCGGTGGTCTTGGTACAACGACCACCGGACTTGGATACGGCTTGCTCCCTCGCCCTGCTCCAAGAGGTCATCCACGGGGCGTCCGGGGATGCACGACAAGCGTCAACGTCAAGGCCACCTGATATCCCATCACGTGGCCTGACGCCGTTGCCGCTGCCTCTTCCACCGCATCGGCTGCCTACACCAATGACGGCCACTGATCGGCGCGGTGTGGAAGGAGCCCGAGCAGACGGAGGGCGTCAAAGCGAACCACGCTCGGACCTCGCCAAGGTCAAAGCTCTCCGCGATTATCGGCGCGTGCGGGGGCTCTGTTTCAAGTGTGGGGAACGTTGGGGCCGTGACCATGTCTGCCCCACGTCAGTGCAATTGCACGTAGTCAAGGAGCTCCTGGAGTTGTTCGGCATCAACACAGTCTGCGGTGAGGACGAATCCGGGCCGGCGGAGACAGCATCAGAAACAGTGTGCGCCATCTCGCGCACTGCGCTGTCTGGGGGCGTGTCGGCCAAAGCATTTCAGCTTCAGGCATGGATACAAGGTCATGAAGTTCTGATGTTAGTGGATTCAGGCAGTTCCACGTCTTTTGTCAACCAAGAGCTTGCCAAGCAACTCAGCGGGGTGCAGCCCTTAAACACAGCGTGTCGAGTGAAGGTGGCTGATGGAGGGGAACTCTTCTGCACTTCAGTTGTTCGTCAATGTGCGTGGTTTTCGCAGGGGCAGGAGTTTGCTAATGATATGAAGATACTAGCTCTGGGCACGTACGACGCAATTTTGGGTATGGATTGGCTTGAAGCTCACAGTCCAATGACAGTGGATTGGCGAGCCAAAACTTTGGAATTTCAGTCTGATGGTGGAGTCGTGATTCTCAAAGGCCATGAAGCAGCATCGTCAACTTGTTTGACCATCAACAGTGTTCAATTGCAGGCGCTCTGCAAACAGGGAGCGGTCTCGCATATTGTTCAAATCTGTTCAGTTACCATGGGGGAGGAACAGCAGCAACCTTTACCAGAACCTATTCAGCAACTTGTGTCTGAATTGTCAGAGGTGTTTGGAGAGCCACAGGGGCTACCACCTCGGAGGGCTTGCGACCATCGTATTCCGTTGATTCCTGGAGCACAGCCGGTTAACATCAGACCTTACCGTCACAAGCCAGACCACAAGGATGAAATAGAAAAGCAAGTCGAAGAACTGCTGAAAGCTGGGATCATTCAACCAAGCACAAGTGCCTTTTCTTCCCCGGTGATACTTGTGAAGAAGAAGGACGGTACCTGGCGACTTTGTGTCGACTATAGGCACCTCAATGCATTGACCAATGTTGCCAAATATCCAGTACCTGTCACAGAGGAGCTGCTGGACGAACTGTTTGGATCGTGTTGGTTCACGAAGTTAGATCTGCGTGCGAGTTACCATCAGATCCGATTGGCCGAGGGAGAGGAGTACAAGACTGCCTTTCAAACTCACTCTGGCCATTACGAATTCAAAGTTCTATCGTTTGGCTTGGCTGGAGGACCTGGTACTTTTAATGGCGCTATGAACGGCACTTTGAAACCTGTGTCGCGCAAGGGAGTGCTTTGCTTCTTTGACGACATCTTGGTGCACAGCAAGAATCTCCGTGAACACGTGCAGAATCTCAGGGAAGTGCTCACTCTTCTGCGCCGCGACAGCTGGAAAGTGAAACTATCCAAATGTGCATTCGGTCAACAACAAATCTCTTACTTGGGTCATGTGATCAGCCCTGCTGGAGTGGCCACGGATCCGGTGAAGATCAAGGCAGTATCCAACTGGGCAGTGCCTACAGATGTCAAAGCAGTACGGAGTTTCTTGGGTTTGGGCGGTTACTATCGCCGCTTTGTCAAGAATTTCGGGATCATCGCTCGGCCACTCTTTAACCTGCTCAAAAAAGGGGTGCCCTTCGTCTGGACTGCTACCACAGAAACAGCTTTCAGACTCTTGCAACAACAACTTATTTCAGCACCAGTCCTCGCCTTGCCCAATTTCAGTCAACAATTCACAGTTGAGACAGATGCCAGTGATTCAGGAATCGGTGTAGTCCTGCAGCAACAAGGCCACCCTATCGCTTTCATCAGCAAGGCCCTTTCACCAAGGTACCGTGGGTTATCTGCTTATGAAAAAGAGTACTTGGCGATCCTAGTGGCAGTGGAACAATGGAGACCATATCTTTACATGAGTCAGATCTACAAGATCCATGGGTTCCCTCAAGCTATAGTCTCGGATCGTGACCCAATGTTTACGAGTCATTTTTGGCAAGAGCTTTTCAAGTATGCAGGGACAGAACTCCGCCTGAGCACAGCCAACCATCCTCAAACGGACGGGCAAACGGAGCGGGTAAATCAATGCCTAGAGACTTTCCTCCGCTGTTTCACCCACGCGTGTCCAAAACGCTGGAGTTTTTGGACACCTCTCGCCCGGTTCTGGTACAACACATCTTTGCATTCAACCATTGGGATGAGCCCCTTCAAGGCTATATTTGGCCACGAGCCACGCCAATGGGGACTGTCAGCTACTGATTCTTGCTCGGTACCATCCCTACAGCATGGCTGGAAGAACGCTCCGTGATGCAAGAACTGATACAACAACATCTCAACCGAGCAAGGCAGTGCATGAAGATACAAGCTGATAAGAGAAGATCCGAGCGCACCTTCGAGGTCGGAGAGCAAGTGTTCCTGAAGCTACAACCGTATGTTCAGTCATCGGTTGCCCCCCGAGCAAATCATAAGCTAGCTTTCAAGTACTATGGTCCATTTCCAATCATTCAGCGCATCAACGAGGTGGCTTACAAGATTCAACTCCCTCCACAAGCAACTGTGCATCCAGTCTTCCACGTCTCGCAACTCCGCAAAGCACTTCTCCCTGGTACGCAAGTGCATTCTGAGCTCCCTCTTTGTACTGATGATCTCGCGATTCCTGTCAAGATTCTGCAAACTCGATGGCGCAAGAAACACGGGGCGATGTGTGAACAAGTACAAGTGGAGTGGTCGCCGGGCGCTGGCCTCGGGCATACTTGGGAGGACAAGGAAGCACTCCAGCACCGCTTTCCACAAGCAGAGGCTTGGGTTCAAACCTCACGCAAAGAAGGGGGGGATGTCAGCGCCCCTGACGGAGAAGCCCCACCAGCAGACGCGGCCCAGCCGCGCCCGCAAGCCCAACAGCAAGTACCTCGGCCCTGAATGGAAGACGGCCCAGCCCAGGACTACCACCACTACTTAAGCGCATCTCACTCACAAGCGAGGGCATCCAGTGGATCCCCGAACCCGGCGGCGGCCGCTACCTGACCTAGTTCATCCCGCAAGAACACTACTCTCCTCTTGTAATTCGATCTGTACCAGCTACTACTTCAGAGAGTTGTAATAGATCGATCCCTCTAGTTGCTACTACATCCTGTCCCTCACAGTCCACCTCAACAACTGAATGAGAATCAGTTAGGAAATGAGGGGGTCAGGAGCTTACTTTTGATAGGTCGATCCGAGAACCATGAGCCCAGCAGTATCAGCTAACTGCTCGAGCTCCTTGAGCGATTCCTCTATGCTGAAGTTATCTCTTGCGGCCCTCTTGCACTCGACTCCAACTAGGTAGGTCTTCTCTTGAAATATCTGCAGCAAGCTTCCAGTTTCAGTCCTTGGACCACACCATAGATTCAAATAACAAATAGAGTTACTTTCTGGAATGTAAGAAAACAGGGCCATCTCCGGTGAATTCGGTAGCTGCATCTAATTGTCTCATCCTCGGTTTCTCACAAGCATCAGCGATTCTTATTTGTGCGGGGCAATTCATGATCCTAGAGCAGCTAAGCAATACGAAGCCGTCTACCTCTTTGCCGTTGATGAGCTTGAACCGGGCGCGCTCCGCCGCGGCATCCTCTTCCTCCTGCTGCTGTCGTCGCCTGCTCTTCGGCTGCTCATGGGCCTCCGACGGGCCCACAATATCAGCCTCCCCATCTCTTCCATCTCGTTCACCGCCGTCTTCTATCTCACCGACACCACTCTCATCCTCGACCTCGGTCTCCGCTGGTGCGGGGGCTGGTGCCTCTAGCAGCCGCTCGTCGAGGGCCTGGACCACCCCGCCGCGGCGGTGGCGTGGCTGGGACCAGCGGTAGGAGGCGTGACTCTGACAGCGTGGGATCGAGGCAGCGGTGGAGGTGGAAGGGAGGGGGAGGGAGGAGGCGGTGAAGGACAAGGAGAAGCAAGCGGCTCTCATGGCGTGACCTGACGAGACGACGCTTCTCTCTAGCTCGTTCCAACGGCCCGGTGGATTGGGTGAGGAAGTTGCGTCCGGTGATGACGTGGACAGTTCTCGGCCATTGGATTGGAGGCCGCGGGGACGGTGTACCGTCAAGTTTGACCAAGTCTTGGAAATGTGGCAAAAATCATCATTCACTAAAGCTAGGTTGTGTTCCTCTGGTTTTTCTGGCCACAGGTTATATCAAAGTTTTAGGCAAAATTGTTTGCCATGCTTGGTTTTCGGACGGGGGCCGAGCGGACGATGCTTGGTTTCGGATGGGGGCCGAGCGGATGACCGTTGATGGGTGATTTTGGGTTCTCTCCGACGAGTTCGAGGACAAAGGCAGTCCCGACGGTGAAGGTGGTTTGGTTCCTGTTCGTTCTCTCCCTCTCTTTGGGCCTACGACTACCACGTAGCGGAATACTCGGCAGAGGAGGTTGGGGCGATCCTACAGATCTCGGCATTCGATCCGGCGCGGGAGGGGCAACGATGAGATGGCATGCAAGGATTTGAAGAGGCCGTGGTGGGCGACTTGGTGCGCAGGGTTGTGGCTCGGCGCTCTTCAAAGCCCCGGTGTGGACCTCTATTGGTGGCCAGCCGTCCGACCGTCACACCCACCGATTTTCTAGATAGTTCATGGACCAAGGTAGTGCCTGGGAAAAGGAAGGGTAGAATGCACCATGTGGCAGCGCATGTTAATCTTCAAAGTGTTCGTAATCTGAATAGGGATGCCTCCTTCCTTCCCCGATTTGCGGCATCACCATTGCCGAAGTCGGATGCAACTTTGGTGGATGGACATTGGTTGTCAAGTTCAAATTTGCTCGCATGTCGGACCCGGCTAGATGATGATGGGCCAGATGTGGCCCATCAGGATCTGCATGCCGCCCATGACTTTGTGACAGGAATCATGTGTGGGACGATATTGATCATTTCCTTCCCTACTGCACCATGTGATTTACGTTCAGCCTTTGTGCCTTGTATGGATAAAATTGGGTTTAGGTCTCCGGCACGTGCAAAATCTACACGGGTGTGGCAAACTTCGGATTCATGCCTTTTTGTCAATGTCATCATGGCAGGGCGAGGCATGGAGCTGGGCGGTGATGGTCATGATCTTGGGAGTGCTCCTCCTCCCATGGCAAGGCACCTCATGCTCGTCCTGGTGGGCGTGCGCCGCTTCCCAGCATGGTGGTTCCCACGGTGATGGCGGACGAGGTTATCGTAACGGTGGCCACATCAACTCTTTTGGAGGTCGTGATAATCAAGGTACGGGACAACGTCGGGGCTCCTATGATCAATTTTATGACGATTGATGTCCCTACCATGATGAGCAACAATAACAAGTTTTCGAGGAGGCCGCCAGTATTATGTCTTTGGTAACTGTACCTACAACATAGGATCCTCAAGCTCGTTTTTTGGCCATGGTGCTTGTTGGACATATGCCCTGGGGGCAATAATAAAAATATTATTTATTTCTAAGTTTATGACTAATGTTTATATTCTATGTTAAAATTGCTATGGTTCTTGAGTCAGCGAAAACCAAGAGGCTCAAAGGAAAACTCATGTGCACGTGTAGAATTATAAGCGGTCAAATAGATTCCTAGTCTTGCCTATAGGACTAGCTCAAGTGTTGCATAATGGTTCTGTTTTCCTGATCACAGGCATAATTAAGTGTGATGATGATGCCAACAACATTGAGGGCACGATGTTAGAAGAACACTTGTGTCGAATTGACCAAAGTTGTATATTATACTAGGAGATGATTTCGTCACAAGTCTATAGTCCACAACACGAGTGTCGGCCCCGTGGGACTAGGGGTACCCAGGCCCGTTTGCATGTGGCCCAGTGTGCGGTGCCACCAGAAGGCCCAAGGCTACCCCACTGCCAGGGTATCACAAGCAAGACCCTCGCGAGGCGTGTGTCATCATGTGTCACCAGGTGCCTCGCGAGGCCCTCTCGCGGGGCGGCTTCTCGAGGCTGCCTCCCGAGGCCCCTCGCGGAGGCACGCGAGTCAAGAGTTGTTCAGCGGAGTCACGCGCCATGCGTCTTCACGTGGGTGACGCACGTGGCGACGAGTAAAGCCAGAGGTTGTGCCAGCAGGCGCGACAGAGGGGGCTTTCCTCTTTCGTGCTAAGGGAGCAAGTGTAGCGCACCGGTTCCCAAAGCAACCCCCAAAGGTTACCCGTTCGGTGCAGGAAGACCAAGACGACGGGCTCGCCAGGACGGAGGTCGTCACCGAGCCCACCGGTGCGTCACGGCGGGAGGCTTTTGCAGGCGAAGAACACCTATAGTCAGGATAAGCTGCAACCTTGTCCCCCTTTGAATTGGCCATTGTGGCAACCCTTCCCACCTTGTGTTTTCAGGGAAAGAGGGCCAAGGCTAGTATAAGTAAGGGCAGGGTCCTCTTCCATCCTTCACCTTGTACACTCGTACTCATCCTCCCTCGCCAGGCAATCCAACCACAAAGCAGGAGTAGGGTCTTACACCGCAAGGTGTCCCGGACGTGGGTAAACTATTGTGTCCATTGTTCTCCTTCCTTAGCTCAAGCATTTCGGAGCATCGCCATGAAGTTGTGGGTCGCGAGGTAGAGCGGAACGGTAGGCAATGAGCGCACCCCAGATTTCGAACATTCTTGGGTCCACGGAGCCCCGATTCTGACATTTGGTGCGCTAGGTAGGGGGTATGCCGCTGTTCTTCCACTCTGCTTTGGCTTCGCTTCTCCAACTCCATGGCCGACGCTTGTCGTGTTTGTGCCAAGCGTCGGGCGGCTTGCGTCGCTCAGACGGAGCCCGCGGGCCATGGTGAGTGCCGCCACCGCCCCCACTGCCCTCGAGCAACAGGACTCCTTCATGTACCCTTCTGTGCAGCCCAACGACCGCACCGCCACGGCCTCCTCCTTCCTAGGCCTCCGCGGGCCGCCAAACGCGCAGGTCGCGCTGCTCATGGCGCATGAGCTGCAGCGCTAACGCCCTGCCGATGCCGGTTATGACGTCTGGCTTGGCCGCATCACCGAGCTCGTCAACGCCGTCAGAGAAGTCCCGGCACGCTCCCACTCGCTCCGTCCTCCTTCGTCCTGCGCTGGCAACATGGCGCACGGTGTGCCTCTACCTCCTCCCCTGTGTGGCGACAACGCCGAACCCCGACGCGACACACGGTCGCGCGGAGCGTCTGCATTGCTCGAGATGAGGCTAGTTGCCAAATCGTTCATCGTGCGCCGCCTAACGCATGTGTGCTCCTCGAGTAGTAGCGATGGGATCGTCCAAGAGGCCACGGCGGCGGGGCACCAAAAACCGCGCGTGACGCACCCGCGAGCACCGTCGGCTGTCGGGCCTTCACTCACGAGCTGCGCTAGATGGTTTGGCCCGTCACGTTTAAGCCTGAGCTGCCCCGCATTACGATGGCTTCCCCGACCCCACGGAGTTCCTCCAGCACTATGCGCTGAGCATCGAGGCGGCAAACGATGACGACAAGGTCATGGCGAATTGGTTTCCCATGGCCCTCAAGGACGGCGCGTGCTCCTGGCTCATGAACCTGCCCAAGGAATCAATCTCTTCATGGAGTGAGCTCTACGATCAGTTCATCGCCCCACTATTGTGCCCTCACAGTCAATGACCTGCGGTGCGTGAAGCAGTGTCCTAACGAGACCCTCCGCAAGTACATTCAGGGCTTCAGCCAGGTGCGAAACAAAATCCCATGCGCTTCGGATGAAGCGATCATCTCGGCATTCTCTAATGGCGTAACGGACGTCAGGATGTGCGAGAAGCTCGCCATCAACGACAATCTAAGCTCGGCGTTGGACCTGTCAATATGACAGATAAGTGCGCCAAGGCTGAAGAGGGCCGCCTGTTCATCCACAACAACCCCGACACCGCGCTTGACGACAATAAGGCCAAGGGTAAGGAGGTGAAGCGCAAGAGCCCTGTTGTGTTGGCGGTGGAGCCTGAGCAAAAGCGCGTCTGCGACCACTACAAGCCCGTCAAGGATGGCGCATGTTCTGCGACTACCACAACATGCGCACACACAACACCGACAACTGCCAGGAGCTTAAGGCGCTCCAGGACGAGCACTTGGTCCGCCGCCCCGATCACAACGGCCATGGTGTCGGCCACGGTGGTAGCCGGTGGGACAACCGCAATGGCAACCCTCGCCCGGGCTAGCATGACAGCCTCGCGATGGTGGTTGGCGCGACCATCCTTGCGACGGCGCTTGGCGCAATCAGCCTCGTGAGGCACGCCCTTAGGACAACGCTGCCCTATTGAAAGTGCAACTAATCCCTGGGTGGTTTTGGTAATTCTTAACAACATATATCTCATTGAACTAATACACTTTCAAGATGATCATTTCAAAAAGTTCAATGATTGGCATCGCATGGACTAGAGATGTGGACCTCTCAAAATGCTAAGGACACATATTGGCAAAAAGCTCAAGACTCTACATTTTCATTTAAGTGATCCAAGATCACATTGAGTCCATAGGAAAGCCAATACTATTAAAAGGGGATGATGTGTCGCTTAGTGGCTTACTTGCTCAAAATGCTTAGTGATATGCTCCAAAAACCATCAACCACTTTCTCATATGCACATATGTCCTAAAACTAAAGTCAAACTCGGCCCCACCGATTTGATCTATCCGGCGCCACCGAGTTCATTTGACATAGCCACTGCCACAAACCCTAATCACTTTAGTTTCACCAATAGGGATCTCGGTCTCATCGAGATGGGATTGCAAACTCTCTGTTTCCCTCTGTAACATTTCGGTCTCACCGAAATGAGTGACCGGTACCACCGAGTTT
Source organism: Triticum timopheevii (assembly GCA_963921465.1). Lineage (NCBI taxonomy): Eukaryota > Viridiplantae > Streptophyta > Magnoliopsida > Poales > Poaceae > Triticum > Triticum timopheevii. The sequence goes on from OY997268.1 coordinate 337,570,701, forward strand.
GCAATGCAAACTCCATGTTTCCTTTTTGTAACATTTCGGCCTCACCAAAATGAGCGATCGGTCCCACCGAGTTTGCCTCACCAACTCTCTGTTTGCCTACTACTGAAATTGGTCCCACCGAGTTCATGTGATCGGTCTCACCGAGATCAAGTTATGCCCTAACCCTGGCACATCGGTCCCACCGAAAAACTCTAACGTTCACATTTTGAACCAAATTGGTCTGACCGAGTTTCACTATTCGGTCTCACCAAGTTTGGGAATCTGTGTGTAACGGTTAGATTTTGTGTGGAGGCTATATATACCCCTCCACCCATTCTTCATTCGTGGAGAGAGCCATCAGAACATACCTACACTTCCAGCATTCATTTTCTGAGAGAGAACCACCTACTCATGTGTTGAGACCAAGACATTCCAATCCAACCACAAGAATCTTGATCTCTAGGCTTCCCCAAGTTGCTTTCCACTCAAATCATCTTTCCACCATAGCCAAATCCATGAGAGAGAGTTGAGTGTTGGGGAGACTATCATTTGAAGCACAAGAGCGAGGAGTTCATCATCAACACACCATCTATTACCTTTTGGAGAGTGGTGTCAGGTGTCACTTGGGAGCCTCCGTCAAGATTGGGGAGTTGAACCATGGAGTTTGCAAGGGCAAGGAGATCGTCTACTGCTACGTCTTGAGCTTGCATTGGTTTTCCTTGAAGAGGAAAGGATGATGCAGCAATAGTAGCGTAAGTATTTCCCTCAGTTTCTGAGAACCAAGGTATCAATCCAGTAGGAGGCTCCTCAAAAGTCCCACGCACCTACACAAACAAACAAAGAACTCGCAACCAATGCAATAAAGGGGTTGTCAATCCCTTCACGGCCACTTGCGAAAGTGAGATCTAATAGAGATAGTATGATAAGATAAATATATTTTTGGTATTTTATAATATAGATGCAAAAAGTAAAGATGCAAATAAAAGTAGATTGGAAGCAAATATGATAAGAGATAGACCCGGGGGCCATAGGTTTCACTAGTGGCTTCTCTCAAGATAGTATAGATATTACGGTGGATGAACAAATTACTGTCGAGCAATTGATAGAAAAGCGAATAATTATGAGATTATCTAGGCATGATCATGTATATAGGCATCATGTCCGCAACAAGTAGACCGACTCCTACCTGCATCTACTACTATTACTCCACACATCGACCGACTCCTGCCTGCATCTAGAGTATTAAGTTCATAAAGAACAGAGTAACGCATTAAGCAAGATGGCATGATGTAGAGGGATAAACTCAAGCAATATGATATAAACCCCATCTTTTTATCCTCGATGGCAACAATACAATACGTGCCTTGCCACCCCTGTTGTCACGGGGAAAGGACACCGCAAGATTGAACCCAAAGCTAAGGACTTCTCCCATGGCTAGAAAGATCAATCTAGTAGGCCAAACCAAACTGATAATTCGAAGAGACTTGCAAAGATAACTCAATCATACATAAAAGAATTCAGAGAAGATTCAAATATTATTCATAGATAAACTTGATCATAAACCCACAATTCATCGGATCTCGACAAACACACCGCAAAAATAGTTTACATCGAATAGATCTCCACAAGAGAGGGGGAGAACATTGTATTGAGATCCAAAAAGAGAGAAGAAGCCATCTAGCTAATAATTATGGACCCGTAGGTCTGTGGTAAACTACTCACAACTCATCGGAGGGGCAAGGATGTTGATGTAGAAGCCCTCCATGGTCGATTCCCCCTCCGACAGAGTGCTGGCGAAGGCTCCAAGATGAGATCTCGCGGATACGGAAGGTTACGGTGGTGGAAATTATGTTCCGTTGGCTCCCTGGATGTTTTCGGGGTACGTAGGCTTATATAGGAGGAAGAAGTACGTCGGTGGTCGCCCGAGGGGCCCACGAGATAGGAGGGCGCGCCCTCTTCTTGACTTGCACTCCAAGTCCTCTGGATCATGTTCGTTCCAAAAATCATGCTCCCGAAGGTTTCATTCCGTTTGCACTCCGTTTGATATTCCTTTTCTTCGAAATACCGAAATAGGCAAAAAAAAAACAATACGGGTTGGGCCTCCGGTTAGTAGGTTAGTCCCAAAAATGATATAAATGTGTAAAATAAAGCCCATAAACATCCAAAAGAGGTAATATAATAGCATGGAACAATCAAAAATTATAGATACGTTGGAGACGTATCAAGCATCCCCAAGCTTAATTCTTGCTCGTCCTCGAGTAGGTAAATGATAAAAAGAGAATTTTTTATGTGGAATGCTACCTAGCATAATTCTCAATGTAATTTTCTTTATTGTGGCATGAATGTTCAGATCCAAATGATTAAAAATAAAAGTTCATATTGATAAAAGAAATAGTAACACTGCAAGCATGCTAATCAAAGTAATCATAGGTTCTCAAAATAACATGGCAAAAGAAAGTTCATCCCTACAAAATCATATAGTTAGGCTATGCTTCATTTTCGTCACACAAAGATGTACCCAACTTCTATACCCCCGATGACAAGCCAAGCAATTGTTTCATACTTAAATAATCTCAAACTTTTTCAACCTTCACGCAATACATGAGCGTGAGCCATGGATATAGCACTATGGGTGGAATAGAATATGGTGATGGGGATTGTGTGGAGAAGACAAAAAAGGAGAAAGTCTCACATTGACGAGGATAATCAATGGGCTATGGAGATGCCCATCAATTGATGTCAACATGAGGAGTAGGGATTGCCATGCAACGGATGCACTGGAGCTATAAGTGAATGCTCAACAAAAGAACTAGTGGGTGTGCATCCAACTTGCTTGCTCACGAAGACCTAGGGCATTTGAGGAAGCCCATCGTAGGAATATACAAGCCAAGTTCTATAATGAAAAATTCCCACTAGTATGAAAAGATAACTTATGAGACTCACTGTATGAAGAACAAGGTGCTACTTTGAAGCACAATATATGAGACTCACTATATGAAGAACAAGGTGCTACTCTGAAGCACAAGCGTGGAAAAAGAGATAGTAACATTGCCATTTTTATTTATTTTCTTTTTTTTTCTTTTTTTCTTATCCTTTTTTGGGCCTTTCTTTTTTTCTTTTGGCCTTTCTTCTTTTTTTTTTCTTTTTTTTTCTTTTTGGGCAATGCTCTAATGATGATCATCACACTTCTATTGATTACAACATATGAATTACAACTCGAAACTAGAACAAGATATGACTCTATATAAGTGCCTCCGATAGTGTACCGGGATGGTGCAATGAATCAAGAGTGACATGTATGAAAATTAATGCATGGTGGCTTTGCCACAAATACGATGTCAACTACATGATCATGCAATGGCAATATGACAAAAGTAAAGTATGTCATGATGATGAACGGAATGGTGGAAAGTTGCATGGCAATATATCTCGGAATGGCTATGGAAATGCCATAATAGGTAGGTATGGTGGCTGTTTTGAGGAAGATATAAGGAGGTTTATGTGTGATAGAGCGTATCATATCACGGGGTTTGGATGCACCGGCGAAGTTTGCACCAACTCTCAAGGTGAGAAAGTGAAAGTGCGTTATATCGACTAGAGGGGGGTGAATAGGCGATTTTTATGAATTCTTCACTGAGGAATTTGCTGGTGAGGAAATTCCTTAGCGAAGAACTACTTGCAGCAGAATAAGTACTCAGAAGTAAGCATAACAGAATACAAGCATGGTCATCATGATGAAATGAAGACTAGCACAGAGTACAGAAAGCGTAATCACAGGATAACACAAGATGAAGACAAACAGACTGAAGAAATTGAACTGAGGAATTTGAGAAAGTCTTCAGTTAAAGTCTTCAAGCACAGATATGAACAAACACTCAACACAGTAATGAGGAAATGAAAGGGTTGAGGAAATAGAACCAGTTAGTTGATGAAGACAATGATTTGGTAAACCAGTTCCAACTGCTGTTTTAGTTGTACGTCTGGTTGGAGCGGCTGAGTATTTAAACTCGAGGACACGCAGTCCCGGACACCCAGTCACTGAGCACGCATCTCAGGACACCCAGTCCTCAGCGTATTCTCCTTGAACTAAGGCCACGCAGACCTCATCCAATCACTCGTGGTAAGTCTTCAGGTGACTTCCAAACCTTCACAGACTTGGTCACTCGGTGATCCACAATTCCTCTTGGATGCTCTAGACAATGACGCCTAACCGTATGGAAGAAGCACAGTCTTCAAAGGTAACAAGCGTTGGATCCACGCAGGATCAATTTCTTCAGTGATGCTCAATCACTTTGGGTTTGTGGGGGTTTTGGTTTTGGGTTTTCCTCACTTGATGATTTTCGCTCAATGTCCTCGGAGGATGGGTTGCTCTCAAATGACAAGTGTCAAGTTCTCTCGGAGCAGCCAACCAGCTAGTGGTTGTAGGGGGCGGCTATTTATAGCCTAGGGAGCAGCCCGACATGATAAGACATAAATGCCCTTCAATGATATGACCGTTAGGTGGATAGGATATTTTGGGACAGCTGGCGCGCAGCACAACAACGGTTGGAAATTTGACTCTCAAATTCCTCAGGGCTATCATGTTCCTCACTGTGTAGGCAATTCGCACTGGCGAATTCCTAACTCCTCAGTCAGAACAAAGTCCTCAGTGACCAGAAGAACTGCGTCTCTGTCACTGAAGAAATTGACTGAATTGTATGAGATTTCCAATGGCTTCACTCGAAGGGATTGGTAGGTGTAGGATTTTGAGTTGAGCATCACATGGAAATTTTTCCTTAGTATTTTCTCGACCCCCTCTAACAGTATGGTGTTTCCTATGACTCAAGAAAGAGAAAATGAAACTACGAAAACAAAAGTCTTCACGCTTCATGTTCCTCAAATGAATACCAAGTCTTCAAGGTCACACCAATTTCTTCACTTTCAAAGTCTTCAGAAAGTCTTCAGAATATCAAAGTCTTCAGTCGAAGAACTTCATTTTTAGGGGTCGACTTTCTCTGTAAATATCCAACTCCTCATAGACTTATAGACCTGTGTACACTCACAAACGCATTAGTCCCTTAACCTATAAGTCTTCAATACACCAAAATCACTAAGGGGCACTAGATGCACTTACAATCTCCCCCTTTTTGGTGATTGATGACAATATAGGTTAAGTTTTCAACGGGGATAAACATATGAAGTGTAAATACTGATATTGAGGAATTTGATTGCAAGATATAGAAGAACTCCCCCTGAAGATGTGCATAGTGAGGAATTTGCGTTTGAGGCAATGCACATTTGAAGAGTTGAATCATGGAGATCTCCCCCTATATCTTGTAATTCATACACGCATTTGATATATAATATGAAGAATTTGAAATGCATGATGAAATATGGTGCCTGATGAAATTCAGCATGCATGCAATGTTATTAACGAGGAATAAGCTTGCCGAAAGCATCAAAAGTATCGGAGCATAGTGCAACAAAAGTATCAGCGCGCCATCGGGTTTAAGATTACAACTCGATCCAAATAAAAGTTTCAGAAGAACGAGAGTTGTAACTTAACAAAATGCCCTTAATATAGACCCGCTTGAAGACTAACTCAGATTTCTCCCCCTTTGTCATCAAATGACCAAAAGGATTGAAACTGAGGACTAACGCCCCTGAAGAATTTCAAGTCGATGGAGGAGCGCCAGCGTTGTCAGGGTTGTTTGTTGTAGCAGGGCTTGCCGCAGTGTCATCCAAATCTTCATACTCATCAGTGTCACACGATGAAGAATAAGAGCTGGCCACCAGTGGAGGAACTGTGACCCTCTTGAATTTATTCGGAGGAGGTGCAGACCAGTCAAATTCTTCCTTGAGACCCATAGTCTTCAGTTCTTCAGCACTATAGACATGAGTGAGGACAACCCAGGTGCGGTTGAGGGTTTCAAGAAGGTAGTAATGGTTCTTCTTCACAGCATTGTGTGTTGAGGTCATATTGTGAAGAATTGCACCAAACTGACGCTTTACCCATTTGTGATTGCGGTCAACCTTCTGATGAAGACTAAGGAGTAACTCACGGTCAGTCATCACCCTGGGTGCTGTGGCTTGAGGATTTTGCTTGGCTGAGGTATTTGCAGTAGTGTCATGTGTGGCAGAGTCGTCATCGGTAGAGTAAGATGTAGCCAGGCGAAATTGACCATCCAATGGACGAATGCCTTCATCGATCACAGCAGCTGCCTTGCCTTTATCATCAGATGATGAAACTGGCCGTTTGAGGACTTCAATGGGAGGCAAGTAGCTACCGTGGTTCAGAGTGTCAGCTTTGTAATTCAGTGAAGATCTTGCCCTTATGAATCTCATAATCCAAGGCGCATAGGGCTTCAGCTCCAATGGTGACATAGCAATATTGGCCAGAGTCCTCATGAAGAAATCATGGAAGTTGACGGGAACGCCATGAATGATGTTGAAAAGCATATTCTTCATGATGCCAACGACTTCTTCATCATTTGGGTCGTGGCCTTTGATAGGACTCATTGTCTTTGACAGAATGCGATAGACAGTCCGAGGCACATAGAGTAATTCCTTGACGAGGAATTTGGTTCGTGGGGCCTGCCCAGGCTTCAAAGGCTTCATAAGCACTTGCATATAGTGATTTGTCAGTTCAGGGTCATTGTAGATGCAACGTGCACTGTCATGGGGAGGATCGAGAGGAAGGACACGAAGCAATTCAGTTGTCGGTGCCTTATAGTGAGTGTTTTCAGTCATCCAATCCAACGCCCATGAGTTGACATCTTTAGCGTCTCCAGTGATATGCAGTGTAGCGTAGAACTGAAGAATGAGTTATTCATTCCAATCACAGATGTCAGTGCAGAAATTGAGTAATCCTGCATCGTGAAGAACACTGAGGACTGGCTCGAAGCATGGTAGAGATTCCATATACACGTGAGGAATATGTTCATGATCGAAAATTTTGTCTTTGTCAAACAACACTAAGGAATAGAAGTTGGCTTGACTGGCAGTCCAGAAACGCCTCTTCCTTATGCGAGCAGAGTCATAGGGGTTGTAGTCAGTGAAGAATACATGCTCGGAAAAGAAGTCTTCAGCCTTGAACTTCTGTTTGCTTGAGAACGGATTCTTCGGCTTTGGCAGAGGGGTGTTAGTGAGTTGCAGTACCACCTCAGGAATCACGAGCTCAGGTTCTTCAGGCTGAGGAATTTCTGGTTCCTCTTCTTGTGCAACCTTAAGATCAGCAGCAGCAGGTTCTTCAGCACTAGCGGCTGGAATATCTTCATGAACAGAGGGAGTGGGTTGAGTTTCTTCAGAGCCCAGTTGAACTGTTGTTGTCGGGGATAGAGGAATCTGTTGGATAGGTGTGAATAGAGGAGTATTGGGATGCTGACTTTCCCAAAAGTCATCATTCATCACAGGTGTGGTACATCCTATATCCACATCTTCATCTTCAATTTCCTCAACACCAGCCTCTTCAGCTGTGAACTGAGGCATAGGTGAGGAAATGACTGGCGTTGAAGGGATTGCATCCACTTCAATTTCCTCATCAATCTGCTCTGACGAAGCAGCAGAATGATTTTCTTCATCAGATCCGCTTGGGATCTTGTAGTCTTCTCCAAAAGGAACAATTTCCTTTGATGACATGGATGAAATTGGAACAGCATCAATTGGATTTTCGAGTGAGCTGGTCATTGGCTTCATTTTCTTCGCAGCCGAAGAATTTGACACAGCTGATGCCTTCCTTTTCTTCACTGCAGCTCGCTCGGCAGCCTTGGTCTTCTTCACCTCATAGGCAGATGGAAGAATTGGAGTTGGTGTAGGCGCGGGAGGAGCTGAGGAATCTGGTTGATTTTCTTCAGGCGCAACTGATGCAGTTGCCCTGATTTCTTCAGTTTCTTCAGGCGCACCACTAGTGGATGGCCTGGCAATTTCTTCAGCAGCTGGTATTTCTTCATCAGCCCTGGAGCTAGCATTTTCTTCAGCAGGGTGAAAGTCATCAGCGGTGCTGGCATGTTCTTTAGCAGGCTGAGCAGAGTCTGCAGCCTGAGGGTTTTCTTGTTGCGATGGGGCTGCAACATTTGTCAATTTCTTCGTCAGATTGACGAATCTCACTTTGGCTCCTTGCCAATCAGCATAGTAGGCATCAAAGTCTTTGCTGAGGGCTTGAATTTCAGACTGAGCCTTGAGAAGTTCCTCAGGTGTCATTCTGACATCATTTTTCTTCATGAGCTTCTCCTTTCTGTATTGCACTTTCTTGATCTCTCTTGCCTTTTCAAACTTCCATTTCTCTTGAGTGATGAAATGGGCCAGCATGTGACTTTGACCAGGAGTCAGAGGAAAATTAGGCATTGGGGTGTTTGGATCCTTGTGCCAGAGATCAATGTAATCGAGGATTTTCTTTGGATCCAAAAGCAGTGGCACAGATGTGCCTTTGGCTCTAGCGGCCTTCACAAGTCTGCCTCTGATGATTTCTGCAAGTTCATCATCAGAAGCTTCATCATCAGAGGGCACATGGAATGCGACCTGTTTCTTCCTTGGACTTGGCCGAGGACCGCGTCCAGCTGTTGCTTTAGTCTTCAACAGTGTGGGGCCTGATGAGGAAATTGGTGCAGCTGAGGAACTTGCTGAGACACCAGAGGCAATTGAAAAACCAGTAGTCCTTTGACATGTAGCCAGATGCACAGGAGCTGAGGACTTTGATGGAGCTGCTGAGGACTTTGGTGGAGCAGTAGCAGTCTGAGGAATTTGCCGTGAGGGCATAACTGAGGAACTTGGCCGTGAGGGCGCTGTTGGTGAAGCACTTGGCTTACGAGCAGGCTTCTTTGGCATTGATTTCCTCGGTTTGACAGAGGCCTCAGTAGCAGCAGCAGTGGCAGAATCCTCATTGAATTTCTTCACTGCCTCCTTGGCTTGCCTTGCCAATTTGGCTTGGCGCTTAGCCCATTCTTCAGGAAAGTCCTCACCACGCTTGATGCTGGTGGGATCAGCTACTTGGCCAGGTGCCAATGGAGCTCTTGGGCATGGAGGATTGAGGGCGAATTTCTTCATGTACTTTGGAGTCACATATCTGTACTCCCTCCATTCCCTTGCCCATCTTCGTTCAATCTTCTGTATGCGCACCTTGCGCTGATTTTTGGTTTCTTTGCCAAATTTTGATTCATCAGGTGTGCAATAGCCAGCATAGATTTCATCAGGGATCTCGAAAGCAGTCATGACCTCAGGCTTCTTTCCTCCTTTCTGCGGTCTCTTTCCTTCAGCCATATTCTTCAGATGAGGAATTTGAACAATTGAACACTCTGAAGAAGTATGTAGTTTTTCTTCGAGGAACGCTGCAAATGAGTTAAGTTGATGAGAACCTAGTGATTCAACAGCGGACATGAGTACCTGTGAACAGAGTGTAGGTGCGAGGAATTTGGAGAGGTCATATGCGTTCTCAGAAGGTTTTTCGAAAAGACAAGTTTTGAGGAATTTGACCAGATGAGCCTTGAGGAATTTCACTATAAGCGTTCTTTGTCTTAGGTTCCAGAGTTGTACAGATCGAAGATCCACACAATTGAGGAATCTTGAAGAAAATGATTGCTTAGAGAAATGGATCAAGAACATACAATGTGTGAGGTGTTCATATGTGTGAAGATTTGAAGAATAAACACCTTTGAAGATTTTCAGGAAAGTTTGAGAATCAAAGCGAGTAATAAAAGTAACTTTTAATTACCCGAAGTGAAGAACACGACGAATTGAGATGAACAGATGTGAAGTTCGTCAGGTTAGATCTCCCACGCCCTAACTTGGCAGAGGAAGACAGCTACGACGGCGGCGGAGTGAAGATTTCCGCAACCGGCGTGAGTACGACGGCGACGAGGTCGAGGCAGCGAAGCTCTTCCTCACCGGCGACGATGGAGTAGCGGCGGCGCTAGGGTTTGATGAGCTCGAGCGAGAGAGAGAGCGGTCGAGCGGAGTAAATGAAGTGAGGAAGGGGAGAGGAGTATTTATAGCCACGGTGAAAAACTGTTTGCCCGAAGATTTTGGGACGAACATGCCCCTGCCCTTTCTCCTTCACGCGACATGTGTCACCCACGTACTGTGTAGTTTAGATCATGTAAGATCGTGGGTGAATAAAATAATGCATCGTGGGATGCGGAACGGTTTGAGCGGCAAAACCGAAAATCTGGATAAGATTTGTTTTAATGTTTCGTTCACAATTTCTTCAGCTGACAAGGACACAGTGAAGATTTTGAACGAGTTTCAAATAGAACGCACATGAAGAATTTGTGAATAGATTGGGTTGAGTATAGCATAGAGGGGGAAGGGTCCGATCACATTCACTTAGCAGAAAAAAAAGCAACTTGAAGAAATAGCCATAAGTGAATGCTGTAGAGGACATAAACTCATATATATGTATATAGCCAATGAAGAAAAACGACGGAAATAGTGAAGATTTTGCAAAGTTGAAGAATTTGAAAAACTGAAGAATTTCAAAACTGAGGAAAAACTCAAATTGAAGATTTTCAACTTTTTGTGGTGGCGTGACCCACCGTATAAGAATGATGATTTCAAACACTGCGTACAATTGTCGTAGGGTTCTGAGAATCAAATTCTTCATTAATTTCTTCACACTTAGAGTGTTATTCTTCATTGATTGAAGAAAAACATTTCTTCATGTGTTGCACATCTAAGTCATCAATTTTGCATAAGTGTTAGGATGTGTGTCCTCTTCAAAGAACATTCGAAGATTCTAAGATATTTAGCTCACACCACAACTTGCTAAATCTCTTCTCATCCAAGGGCTTAGTGATGATATCAGCTAGCTGTTCTTCAGTCTTCACGTGCTCGATGGAGATGTCGCCCTTCAACACATGATCATGAAGAAAATGATGACTAATTTGAATGTGCTTTGTCTTCGAGTGCTGAACTGGGTTGTGAGCAATCTTGATGGCACTCTCATTGTCGCAGAGGAGAGGCACATTCTTCATGTTGACGCCATAGTCCTTGAGGGTTTGCTTCATCCAAAGCAGTTGAGCACAGCAAGAGCCAACAGCAATGTATTCAGCTTCTGCAGTAGACAGTGATACGCAGTTCTGTTTCTTCGAGGACCAACAGACCAAAGATCGTCCGAGGAAATGACAAGTGCCAGATGTTGACTTGCGGTCCATACGATCACCAGCATAGTCAGAGTCAGAATATCCAATGAGATCAAAAGCAGAGCCCTTGGGGTACCATAATCCTAGTGTTGGTGTGTGAGCTAGATATCGAAGAATATGCTTCACAGCCTTATGGTGTGATTCCTTCGGTGCAGCTTGAAATCGGGCACACATGCAAACACTAAGCATTATATCTGGCCTAGATGCACATAAGTACAATAAAGAACCAATCATGGAGCGGTATACCTTATGATCGAAGTCAATACCATTTTCATCAGTGCATAGATGGCCATTTGTGGGCATAGGAATTTTGACGCCTTTGCAATCTTGCATGCTGAATTTCCTCAGTACATCTTTGAGGTATTTCTCCTGAGATATGAATATGCCATTGCGCTGTTGACGAATTTGAAGACCTAAGAAGAATTTCAACTCTCCCATCATAGACATTTGATATTCTTCACTCATCATATATGCAAATTCATCACTATAACGTTTGTCAGTACAGCCAAAGATAATATCATCAACATATATTTGGCACACAAACAGTTCACCATCATAAGATTTAGTAAAGAGAGTAGGGTCGAGTGAACCGGGTGTGAAGCCATTCTTCACGAAGAATTCCTTCAATGTATCATACCACGCCCGAGGGGCTTGCTTGAGGCCATAGAGGGCCTTATTGAGTCTGAAGACTTTGTCAGGATTCTTTGGATCTTCAAAACCTGGGGGTTGAGCAACATATACTTCTTCCTCAAGCTTACCATTGAGGAATGCACTTTTCACATCCATTTGATATAAGATGATATCATGATGGTTAGCGTAAGCAAGTAATATGCGAATAGCCTCAAGTCTAGCAACAGGTGCAGAAGTTTCATCAAAATCAATTCCTTCAACCTGTGTGTAGCCTTGAGCTACTAGTCGTGCCTTATTCCTCACCACAAGGCCATTTTCATCTTGCTTGTTGCGGTAGATCCACTTTGTGCCAATGATGTTATGCTTGCGAGGATCTGGGCGATTGACCAGTTCCCAGACATTGTTGAGCTCGAACTGATGTAATTCTTCTTGCATAGCCTGAATCCACTCCGGCTCCATAAATGCTTCATCTACCTTAGTGGGCTCTGTGATAGAGACAAAAGATAGTGCCCACAAAAGTTAGATAAATGTGAAGCTTTTGAGCGTGTGAGAGGACCTGGTGCGCTAATGTCATCGATGATCTTCTCTACTTGCACTTCTTTTGCAACGCGAGGATGAGCCGGTTGTCACTGAGGAATTTGATCAGCATTTTCTTCAGCACCATTTTCCTCAGCATTTTCTTCAGGTGCATCAGCTCGACGTTCTTCATGAACTGGGATGAATTCTTCAGCAGATTCTTCAGTAGGAATGACATCCTCAGTTGCCTTGAACTTGATAGAATCCTCAGGTGCTGGTTCATCTAACACAGAAGGTAGGTGCTCTCTTTGCGAGCCATTAGTTTCATCGAACCGCACATCTACAGTGTCAACAATCTTGTGAAGAACAATGTTGAAGACTCTGTAGGTGTGCGAGTCCTTTCCGTAACCAAGCATAAAACCTTCATGCGCTTTTGGTGCAAATTTAGAGTTGTGGTGAGGATCTCTAATCCAACATTTAGCACCGAAGACTTTGAAATAACTCACATTGGGTTTCTTGTCAGTGAGGAGTTCATAGGCCGTCTTCTTGAAGAATTTGTGAAGATATACTCTGTTGATGATGTGGCACGCAGTATCAATTGCATCAATCCAAAAATGCTGAGGCGTTTTGTATTCATCAAGCATAGTGCGAGCCATCTCAACAAGAGTTCTGTTCTTGCGCTCCATGACGCCATTTTGCTGAGGAGTATAGGGAGCAGATAACTCGTAATACCAAGTTCATCAAGATAGGCATCAAGACCAGAATTCTTGAACTCAGTTCCATTGTCACTTCTGATGTGCTTGATCTTCACACCAAAGTTGGTTGAAGCCCTCGAGGAAAATCGTTTGAAGACTTCCTGCACTTCATGTTTGTAAGTAAAAATGTGTACCCATGTATATCAAGAGTAATCATCAACAATGACAAAACCGTATAGAGATGCATCATTAGTGACTGCTGAGTAATGATTAGGTCCGAAGAGGTCCATGTGAAGCAATTCGAATGGACGAGTAGTGGTCATGATAGTCTTTGCTGGATGCTTGGCCTTGGTCATTTTTCCAGCTTCACAGGCTCCGCATAAGTGATCCTTGAGGAATTTGACATTCTCAATGCCAATGACATGCTTCTTGTTCGCAAGCGTGTGCAAATTCCTCATGCCTGCGTGACCAAGTCGTCGATGCCATAGCCAGCCTTCTGAAGCTTTTGCAAGTAGACATACGGCTGGTTGTGGTCCTGACTTTTGCCTTTGTCAGCAAAGATGATATGCTTCAGATGTGACGGTGATAAGGGAGCATCCATCAATAGATTCTTGTCACCAGTCATGTGATTCGTACATCCACTATCGAGGACCCACTCAGTAGCTTTGGGTTGATCATCCTACGGATGAATTAGTGTAACTTACAATCTCATATGCTTCATTAGTGAAGAATATGATATCAAGTTCATCAGATGAATTTCATCAATCAGCAAACAGATATAGCATTAAGAGGACGTGTGAAATGAAGGTTCATTTCATCATGATTCGCCTGCGTCCTTTCAGGCATTTTTGTCAGGTCCCCAGCAAATTCTTCAGACGTTAAAGCACGTCTGGAGACCTGACTCTGCAGAAGAGATTAGTTCTTTTTCTTCACCACCCACATCTGAAGGGGTGGCAAAGAGTTCATTACTCTGCGAGCACCATACGAGAAAGGTGGCAAAGAAGCCAAACCATTTCGTTTCACATAAGAGGGGTTAGGGTAAGCATATGAATAAGCAGAGAAATTCTTCGAGGACTTATGAACATAATGGTTTGAAGAATAATGCACATATTTATAGCCCTTAGCTCTACCCTGCGAGACAGAGTTGTTAGCACGATGATAATCATATGAGGACTTTGATCCTTTTGAGGAATTTGATCCATGTGAGGAATTTGGTCCGTATGAGGACTTGGATCCATATGAAGAATTTGGTCCATATGAAGAATTTGATCTGGGGTTCGTGTTCTTCACAGGTGGTGTCACGAGGACATTCACCTGAAGACTTTCAAGGCACTTCTTGGGAACCCAGATTTTCTTCATAGGAGAACCATTCCTGCAGTTAGTGCCAACATATCTAGCAAATACTTCACCATTCTGATTTTTGAACAGTTTATAGTTGGAGTCAAATGACTCATCAGAAGAATGAGGAGATTCACATGTAAAGCCAGATAAGTTAGATGGATCAACTGGAGGTCCCTTTGCAGCAACCCATGAGGTTTTGGGGTACTTCTCAGGCTTCCAATATGTTCCATCAGCATTGAGTTTCCTCTCAAAGGCAATACCCTCTTTCCTAGGGTTTCTGTTGAGGATCTGCTTTTTAAGCACATCACAAAGAGTCTGATGCCCTTTGAGGCTTTTGTACATGCCTGTCATGTACAATTCCTTCAGCCCTGCATTGTCAGTGATACTAGCAATGTCCTCAGATGAGGAATTAGTGATAGCAGAGGCAGGTGAAGAATTTGTAACTGTTGAAGCATTTGAACATTCAGGTGAAGAATTAGCAGATTCACGTTCAATGCACTTTAAGCATGAAGGAACAAATTCTTCCTGAGAGGCGCTGATTTGTTGAGCTAGTAATGAATCGCGCTCCTTCTGAAGATCTTCATAACACACTCTTAGCTTTTCAAGATCTTCCTTTCTTTGAAGAGATTCAGAAGAAAGCTTCTCATGATCAGATATGAGAGTATTATGTTGATCTTGAAGGGCGTCAAACTTGGAGTGAATTCTCTGAAGACATTCACCCAATGCTTTTGACTGATCCATTTCTTTATCCAACATATCATCACTTTTGTCTAGCATGTTTTGAACTTGTTCCAAAGCCGTTTGTTGTTTAGTGGCAATGAAAACAAGTTTGGTATAACAAGATTCAATATCATCATCAGATTCATCATTATCAGATTCATCATTATCAGATTCATCGTCACAAAACTCGGATGAGGAGCATTCGATTACCTCAGCACCGTTTGCCATGAGACATGATGCAGAAGATGACGATTCTGGCTCGAAAGTCATCGTTTTGAGAGATTCCTTGAAGTCCTCAAACCAAGGATCATGACGGGTTCGATGACCTTCATAGACATCAGAGATTCGGTCCCAGATAAGCTTCGAATTGCCAAGATGCATAATGCGCCTGAATTCATCTCTGGATAGGCAGGAACAGATGATATCCTTCGCCAAAGATGTCAAGTCGAGTGTACTTGCGAATATCATCAGCGTCCGCCATCTTGCATAGATCAGTAAGACCAATCTCAGTGACGGTCCACAGCTTGCTGTTCATTGCCATGAGGCGCTTCCTCATCATGGCCTTCCACTTGGGATAATCATGACCGTCAAAGATAGGGCATGTCACTTTCTTCATACCTGCGGTGGACATAACTAAAACTCCAGGCGGTTAAACCAAAATCACATAGAACAAGGGAGTACCTTGCTCTGATACCAATTGAAAGTGCGTTATATCGACTAGAGGGGGGTGAATAGGCGATTTTTATGAATTCTTCACTGAGGAATTTGCTGGTGAGGAAATTCCTTAGCGAAGAACTACTTGCAGCGGAATAAGTACTCAGAAGTAAGCATAACAGAATACAAGCATGGTCATCATGATGAAATGAAGACAACACAGAGTACAGAAAGCGTAATCACAGGATAACACAAGATGAAGACAAATAGACTGAAGAAATTGAACTGAGGAATTTGAGAAAGTCTTCAGTCAAAGTCTTCAAGCACAGATATGAACAAACACTCAACACAGTAATGAGGAAATGAAAGGGTTGAGGAAATAGAACCAGTTAGTTGGTGAAGACAATGATTTGGTAAACCAGTTCCAACTGTTGTCTCAGTTGTACGTCTGGTTGGAGCGGCTGAGTATTTAAACTCGAGGACACGCAGTCCCGGACACCCAGTCACTGAGCACACAGCTCAGGACACCCAGACCTCACCGTATTCTCCTTGAACTAAGGCCACGCAGACCTCGTCCAATCACTCGTGGTAAGTCTTCAGGTGACTTCCAAACCTTCACAGACTTGGTCACTCGGCGATCCACAATTCCTCTTGGATGCTCTAGACCATGATGCCTAACCGTTTGGAAGAAGCACAGTCTTCAAAGGTAACAAGCGTCGGATCCACGCAGGATCAATTTCTTCAGTGATGCTCAATCACTTTGGGTTTGTGGGGGTTTTGGTTTTGGGTTTTCCTCACTTGATGATTTTTGCTCAAAGTCCTCGAAGGATGGGTTGCTCTCAAATGACAAGTGTCAAGTTCTCTCGGAGCAGCCAACCAGCTAGTGGTTGTAGGGGGTGGCTATTTATAGCCTAGGGAGCAGCCCGACATGATAAGACATAAATGCCCTTCAATGATATGACCTTTAGGTGGATAGGATATTTTGGGACAGCTGGCGCGTAGCACAGCAACGGTCGGAAATTTGACTCTCAAATTCCTCAGGGCTATCATATTCCTCACTGTGTAGGCAATTCGCACTGGCGAATTCCTAACTCCTCAGTCAGAACAAAGTCCTCAGTGACCAGAAGAACTGCGTCTCTGTCACTGAAGAAATTGACTAAACTGTATGAGATTTCCAATGGCTTCACTCGAAGGGATTGGTAGGTGTAGGATTTTGAGTTGAGCATCACATGGAAATTTTTCCTTAGTATTTCCTCGACCCCCTCTAACAGTACGGTGTTCCCTATGACTCAAGAAAGAGAAAATGAAACTACGAAAACAAAAGTCTTCACGCTTCATGTTCCTCAAATGAATACCAAGTCTTCAAGGTCACACCAATTTCTTCACTTTCAAAGTCTTCAGAAAGTCTTCAGAATATCAAAGTCTTCAGTCGAAGAACTTCATTTTTAGGGGTCGACTTTGTCTGTAAATATCAAACTCCTCATAGACTTATAGACCTATGTACACTCACAAACGCATTAGTCCCTTAACCTATAAGTCTTCAATACACCAAAATCACTAAGGGGCACTAGATGCACTTACAGAAAGGGCAATGCACGGTACCGAAGAGGCTAGCAATGGCGGAAAGGTAAAAGTGCGTATAATCCATGGACTCAACATTAGTCAAAAGAACTCATATACTTATTGCAAAAATTTAGAAGTCATCAAAAATCAAGCAGTACGCGCATGCTCCTAGGGGGATAGATTGGTAGGAAAAGACCATCGCTCGTCCCCGACCGCCACTCATAAGGATGCACAAGCCAGGTACACTTCATGTTTCAAATTTGTTACACAACTTTAACCATACGTGCATGCTATGGGACTTGCTAACTTCAACACAAGCATTCTTTAAATTCATAATCACCCAACTAGCATGACTTTAATATCACTACCTCCATATCTCAAAACAATTATCAAGTATCAAATTGATCATAGCATCCAATTCACTTCCTATGATAGTTTTTATTATTCCCAACTTGGATGCCTACCATTCTAGGACCAATTTTATAACCATAGCAAATACCATGCTGTTCTAAAAGACTCTCAAAAATATATAAGTGAAGCATGAGAGACTAGCAATTTCTACAAAAATAAGTCACCGCCGTGCTCTAAAAGATATAAGTGAAGCACTAGAGCAAAAACTATCAAGCTCAAAAGATATAAGTGAAGCACATAGAGTATTCTAGCAAATTCTAATCAAGTAGGCTTCTTCCAAAAGTTGTGTACAGAAAGGATGATTGTGGTAAACTAAAAAGCAAAGACTAATATAATACACGACGCTCCAAGCAAAACACATATCATGTGGCGAATAAAAATATAGCTCCAAGTAAAGTTACCAATGAACGAAGACGAAAGAGGGGATGCCTTCCCGGGGCATCCCCAAGCTTAGGCTTTTGGCTATCCTTGAATATCTTGGGGTGTCATGGGCATCCCCAAGCTTAGGCTCTTGTCACTCCTTATTCCATAGTTCATAAAAGATTTACCCAAAACTTGAAAACTTCACAACACAAAACTCAATAGGAAATCTTATAAGCTTCGTTAGTGAAAGAAAACAAAACCACCACATAAGGTACAGTAATGAACTCATTCTTTATTTATTTTGGTGTTAAACCTATTGTATTCCAACTTCTCTATGGTTTATAAACTATTTTACTAGCCATAGATGCATCAAAATAAGCAAACAACACATGAAAAACATAATCTATCAATAACAGAATAGTTTGTAGCAATCTTAACTAACGCAAACTTCTGGAACTCTAAAAATCCTACCAAACTAGGAAGTCCTGGACAATTTGTCTATTGATCAGCATCAAAAAGAATCAACACAAAAGCACGTTTATGTGATTTAACAAAACTAAATTCGTGTGCGCAAAGTTTCTGTTTTTCAACAGAATCAAATCAACTATCATCATAGGTTATCCTATAGGTTCTACTTGGCACAAACACTAATTAAAAGATAAAAACACATCTAAACAGAAGGTAGATGCAAGATTTATTACTAAACAGGAACAAAAACAAAAAAACCCAAAGAAATTGGGTTGTCTCCCAACTAGCGCTATCGTTTAACGCCCCTAGCTAGGCATGAAAGCGAAGATAGATCTAACGAGTGCCATCTTTGGCACTAAATTCATAAGTAGCCCGCATGATGGATTCATAAGGTAATTTGACTATCTTTCTTGGAAAGTGCTCCATGCCTTTCTTTAATGGAAATTGGAATCTAATATTCCCTTCCTTCATATCAATAATCGCACCAATCATTCTAAGGAAAGGTCTACCAAGAATAATAGGGCAAGAAAGATTGCAATCTATATCAAGAACGATAAAATCCATGGGCACCAAATTTCTATTTGCGACAATGAGAACATCATTGGTCCTTCCCATTGGCTTTTTAATGGTGGAATACGCAAGGTGCAAATTTAAAGATCAATCATCAAGATCATGGAAACCTAGAATATCACATAAAGTTTTCGGAATCATGGAAACACTAGCACCCAAATCACACAAGGCAAAACACTCATGATCTTTAATTCTAATCTTTATAGTAGGTTCCCACTCATCATTAAGTTTTCTAGGTATAGAAACTTCCAAATTAGGTTTTTCATCATAAGATTGCATCAAGGCATCAACGATATGTTTGGTAAAAGCTTTATTTTGACTATAAGCATGAGGAGAATTAACAACGAATTGCAACAAGGAAATACAACCTTCTAAAGAAAAATTATCATAATCAAATTCCTTAAAATCCGAGATAGTGGGTTCAATGCTATTTAAAGTTGTGACCTCTGCAATCCCACTTTTACCAAATTTAGCATCAAGATCTAAAAACTCCGAATTCTTGGGACGCCTTCTAGGTAAAGTTGACTCATCATCAGTCCCATAATTATCAAGATTCATATTGCAAAACATAGATCTAATAGGAGACGCATCAATAACTTTAAGATCTTCATCATTATTTTCATGGAAACTAGAAGAACACGCCTTTATAAAGCAATCTTTCTTAGCACGCAATCTAGTGGTTCTTTCCTTGCACTCACCAATGGAAATTCTCATGGCTTTGAGAGACTCATTGATATCATGCTTAGGAGGAGAAGATCTAAGTTTAAGAGAATCAACATCAAGCGAAAGTCTATCAACGTTCCTAGCCAAATCATCAACTTTGAGCAATTTTTCTTCAAGCAAAGCATTAAAATTCTTTTGAGAAATCATAAATTCTTTCACACTATTCTCAAAATCAGAGGGCATCTTATTAAAATTACCATAGGAATTATTGTAGGAATTTCCATAATTATTAGAGGAATTACTAGGGAATGGTCTAGCATTAAAGTTTCCTCTATAAGCATTGTTTCCAAAACTATTCCTACCAACAAAATTCACATCCATAGATTCATTATTATTCTCAATCAAAGTAGACAAAGGCATATCATTGGGATCAAGAGGAGTATTTTTAGTAGCAAACAACTTCATAAGTTCATCCATCTTTCCACTCAAAACATTGATTTCTTCTATAGCATGGACTTTTTTACTAGAAGATCTTTCGGTGTGCCATTAAGAATGATTAGATATAATATTATCAAGAAGTTTTGTAGCATCTCCTAACGTGATTTCCATAAACGTGCCTCCCGCTGCCGAGTCTAAGAGATTTCTAGAAGCAAAGTTCAAACCAGCATAAATTTTTTGTATGATCATCCATAAATTCAAACCATGAGTAGGGCAATTGCGAAGCATCAATTTCATTATTTCCCAAGATTGGGCAACATGCTCATGATCAAGTTGTTTAAAATTCATCATGTCGTTCCTAAGAGTAATAATCTTAGCGGGAGGAAAATACTTAGAGATAAAAGCATCTTTGCACTTGTTCCAAGAATCAATACTATTTTTAGGCAAAGACGAAAACCAAACTTTAGCACGATCTCTAAGTGAAAACGGAAATAACTTCAATTTGACAATATTGTTATCCATATCTTTCTTCTTTTGCATATCACACAAATCAACAAAGTTGTTTAGATGAGTAGCGACATCTTCACTAGGAAGGCCGGCGAATTGATCTTTCATAACAAGATTCAGCAAAGCAGTATTGGTTTCACAAGACTCAACATCATTAAGAGGAGCAATCGGAGTACTAAGGAAATCATTATTATTGGTATTCGACAAATCACACAATTTGGTATTATCTTGCGCCATGGCAACAAGTAATCCAACACACAAGCAAACAGAAAAAAGGCAAGCGAAAAAGAGAAGAGGAGATTGGGAAAGAGAGGGCGAATAAAACGGCAAGGTGAAGTGGGGGAGAGGAAAACGAGAGGCAAATGGAAAATAATGTAAATGCGAGGGAGATGAGTTTGTGATGGGTACTTGGTATGTCTTGACTTGAGCGAAGACCTCCCCGGCAACAGCGCCAGAAATCCTTCTTGCTATGTCTTGAGCTTGTGTATGTTTTCCTTTAAGAGGAAAGGGTGATGCAGCAATAGTAGCGTAAGTATTTCCCTTAGTTTTTGAGAACCAAGGTATCAATCCAGTAGGAGGCTCCTCAAAAGTCCCACGCACCTACACAAACAAACAAAGAACTCGCAACCAACACAATAAAGGGGTTGTCAATTCCTTCACGGCCACTTGCGAAAGTGAGATCTAACAGAGATAGTATGATAAGATAAATATATTTTTGGTATTTTATAATATAGATGCAAAAGGTAAAGATGCAAATAAAAGTAGATTGGAAGTAAATATGATAAGAGATAGACCCGGGGGCCATAGGTTTCACTAGTGGCTTCTCTCAAGATAGCATAAATATTACGGTGGGTGAACAAATTACTATCGAGCAATTGATAGAAAAGCGAATAATTATGAGATTATCTAGGCATGATCATGTATATAGGCATCACGTCCGCAACAAGTAGACCGACTCCTGCCTGCATCTACTACTATTACTCCACACATCGACCGACTCTTGCCTGCATCTAGAGTATTAAGTTTATAAAGAACAGAGTACCGCATTAAGCAAGATGACATGATGTAGAGGGATAAACTCAAGCAATATGATATAAACCCCATCTTTTTATCCTCGATGGCAACAATACAATACGTGCCTTGCTGCCCCTGCTGTCACTGGGAAAGGACACCGCAAGATTGAACCCAAAGCTAAGCACTTCTCCCACGGCAAGAAAGATCAATCTAGTAGGCCAATACAAACTGATAATTCGAAGAGACTTGCAAAGATAACTCAATCATACATAAAAGAATTCAGAGAAGATTCAAATATTATTCATAGATAAACTTGATCATAAACCCACAATTCATCGGATCTCGACAAACACACCGCAAAAAGAGTTTACATTGAATAGATCTCCACAAGAGAGGGGGAGAACATTGTATTGAGATCCAAAAAGAGAGAAGAAGCCATCTAGCTAATAACTATGGACCTGTAGGTCTGTGGTAAACTACTCACAACTCATCGGAGGGGCAAGGATGTTGATGTAGAAGCCCTCCATGGTCGATTCCCCCTCCGGCAGAGTGCCGGCAAAGTCTCCAAGATGAGATCTTGCGGATACAGAAGGTTACGGCGGTGGAAATTGTGTTTCGTTGGCTCCCTGGATGTTTTCGGGGTACGTATGCTTATATAGGAGGAAGAAGTACGTCGGTGGTCGCCCGAGGGGCCCACGAGACAGGGGGGCCCTCCTATCTCGTGGAGGCCTCGGCTGCTTCTTGACTTACACTCCAAGTCCTCTGGATCACGTTCGTTCCAAAAATCACGCCGCCGAAGGTTTCATTGCGTTTGGACTCCATTTGATATTCCTTTTCTTCGAAATACTGAAATAGGAAAAAAACAGCAATACGGGCTGGGCCTCCGGTTAGTAGGTTAGTCCCAAAAATGATATAAATGTGTAAAATAAAGCCCATAAACATCCAAAAGAGGTAATATAATAGCATGGAACAATCAAAAATTATAGATACGTTGGAGACGTATCATCTACTTCTTGAAGATCTACCCAAGTGAGGCAAGTCATTCATGGGTGATGGCCATGGTGGGATAGACAAGGTTGCTTCTTCGTGGACCCTTCATGGGTGGAGCCCTCCGTGGACTCACGCAACTATTACCCTTCGTGGGTTGAAGTTTCCATCAACGTGGATGTACGATAGCACCACCTATCGGAACCACGCCAAAAATCTCCGTGTCTACATTGCGTTTGCTCCCTCCAAACTCCTTCCCTTTACCTTCATATGCAATGATTTACATTCCGCTGCTATACTCTTAGAATTGCATGTGTAGGTTATTGCTTGACTAGTGCTAAGTTGCTAAAATCTGCCGAGACTTAAAATTGGGAAAAGGCTAGTTTTTTATTTGGTTAAGTAGTCTAATCACCCCCCTCTAGACATACTTTCGATCCTACAAGTGGTATCAAAGCTTTGGTCTCCATTTGCCTTGATTTCCATAACTTTGGTGATCATGGCCTTGGTTTCACAACCTAGGAGAGTATGACGTCTAGCGAGGGAATTACCACCATAGAGGTCCTTACTTTGATGGTACTAATTTTGCTAGTTGGAAACATAAGATTAAAATGCATATTCTTGGACATAACCCCGCCGTTTGGGCTATTGTGTGCATTGGTTGGCAAGGTGAATTCTTCGATGGGAGAGAACCAAATCATGAAGCTATGATGGAAGAATTGAAGATGTTGCAATACAATGCTCAAGCTTGCGATATCCTCTTCAACGGATTGTGCCCCGAAGAATTCAACAAAATCAGTCGTCTTGTGAATGCAAAGGAAATTTGGGATACTTTGATTGATAAACGTGAAGGTACCGACTCCGTCAAGGAATCCAAGTTGGATGTGCTTCAAAGTCAGCTTGACAAGTTCAAAATGAAGGATGGTGAATTTGCCGCTGAAATATACTTTAGGCTTGCTCTCATCACAAATGAGATTGCCGGCTTAGGGAGTGAAGGGATGACCGACAAATTCATCATCAGGAAGATCCTAAGAGCCTTGGATGGAAAATATGGTACCGTGTGCACTTTGATCCAAATGATGCCAAATAACAAAGATCTCAAGCCAACTGAAGTGTCACACCCTGATTTTTATACAACAACCCTTAAGCTAATAGATCTTGATAAAATGTGGTTTGGCAAAAACTTTTGCATTATTTGGCTCTTATTTGGATTGGATTTTCTTTTTGTGTGATTTCAAGTGCTCATAAAGATCAACATAGCTCCACCTTCTATACTTCATTTCCTTGATCCAAAACTTCTGCCCAATGATCATACCATGTGTATAGTACAATATAGAATTTTCTTACAAAAATAATTTGGCCAAAAAGTATTTTCTAAATTTAGTTTTCCAAAAAACCCTGAATTGAGGTTTGCACTACAAGTACTTGATTTGGGGTATGAAAAATCTTTCAAAGAGTACGTTTGACTCCTATTAGGTATAGGACTCCCAAAAACCACAAAAATATAATTTTAAAAGTTATTCTGCTGTTTTATGTAAATGCTTTTTCTTTAGGCCAGAAATGGTCTTTAATAGGTTAAAATTATTTTTATGCTTTAAATTTTTTTTTGAAAATTTAGGGAAACTCAGTGGACACATATTTTCCATATATATGAGTTTCAACACATGGTCATGTTTAAAATATTGGGTAAAACCCTCCAAAACCATTTCTGTCCATTTCAAGTATTTGAGATATTTCTATAAGAAATATTTTCAAATAAATCCAAGAAAATTCTATCAAGTCACATATACATAATACGATGACATTGCAAAGTTTCAGCTCAATCCAAACTATTTTGGTGCACAAAAGTTCCCCAAAACCATCTCTGTCCAGATTCAAATTTGAACAACTTTGTACTACCAACTTTCTCTCCTTGACCCCAACTTTTGTGAGCATGTTCACATGACCAAACGAGGCCACTACACCAAGTGGTGCATCAAGGGGAAGTAATTGCTCAACTAGATCTACACAAGTTCATTTCTGCTAATTTCTAGGGTTTACAAAAGTTGCATTGGCAACTTTGCCCAAATGAGCTCAAAATTGGTGTAAGGACCTAATTATATGTTCCATTTCACCCTATGGAGTCTCATGGCAAATGGAGATCATCTACTTGCCCAAACCAATATCAAACACCTTCTGCCACTTTACCAAAATTCCATTTTTGACCTCTTCCACTAATCTCCATGGGCTCAACTTGATGCCACAGCGTCTCCCGACCCTCTTCTACCTCCAGTAACTATGGCTGCATCTCAGCTCAATGATTGAAGGGTGAAACCACCTCATTTACCCCTCTAAACAACCCATTTCCATCTCTCTCTCAACCCCGCTCTTCTCCTACTGGCCACACATGGCATCCAAGGCCCCTCCCCCTTTCTTTACTCCCTCCTAGACCTTCTGGACATGTTTGGGGGCACCCACACTGCTTAGAAAATGGCATGGCAAGCCATTTGGGTGCTCTGGAGCGCTACAGTGCGGCCAGGCCCTGTAGCCGCCCCCTTCCAACCGCCTCCGGCCACCTCAGGCCTCCCCAGTGCGCTCGACGAGACGCCTCGACGTCCGCAACACGGCAGCCGGTCGGCCCCCTCCTCCTTCTCCCTCCTGCTGCCTTGCTCACACGCGTGCCGGTCGCCCGAGAGCTCGAATGAGCGGCCTCACACGCGCGGCACCTCTGGCCCTCCCCTGCTCTCTCTCTTCACTCCTCTCGCCCTAAACCAACCCCACGAGCACCCCAGACACCTCTCTGCAAGCCCCCGTGACCCGTAGCAATCGCAACAGGCTCGTCGGCTCACGCGTCCTCGGTGGACCGTCGCCCGCCTATTTAAGGGCCTCCCTGAGCCCCCCTCTCCTCACCACTCGCTCTCTCACTCCCCTAATCATCCCCCTGCACCCCCAGTTCCTTTCTAGAGCCGACCGAGCTTGAGATCGAGCTCGAGCTCCGCCGCTTCGGGTCGTCGGAGGTCGCGAGGTACAGGCCGTCCCCGCCTCTCTTTCCTCTTGATCTGGAACCCCTGTAGCTCGCTGATCCTTCCCCCTTGTTTCCCCTCTCTGTAGCTGCCGGAAACGGCCGGAACTGCCGCCTCCCGAAGCCCCTCCGTCGCTGACCTCGTCGCCGACGAACTAGGCCACCCCGGCGACCGGTTACACCTCCACCCGAACAGCGACTCCGCGCTGAGTCCAACCTGTCCCTCCACTCGCCTCGCCGTGCCTACATCGACACCGGTGAGCTTGTCGGCCGTCTGGACTCGGGGTTAGGGATGACAGGCGGGCCCCGCCTGTCAGCCTCTCCTCTCCCTCGCCCCCTCTCTCTCACAGGCGCCTGGGGCCCGCTCGTCAGGTTTAAACCTAGTGCGTGCGCGTGCGTCGGCTCGGCTGGGCCGCCTCACTGGCTGGGCCGCTACCCTGGGCCGTTCTGACCCAGCAGGCACAGTGCCCCTTTTTCTTTTTTCTTTTCTAATAAATTTCCAAAAATTCCACTGAGATGAATATTTGTCCAAATAAATTAATCCCAACTCCTAAATTCCTGAAATATTGCATCCTGTTTAATGGTGCAACTTTCATTCAAATCCAACAAACTTTTCTTCACTGTAAATATTTAAATGTGATTTTAAGCATTTAAATATACCGTTGTAAATCCATTTCTCCTATTCTGCCACTCCAAATCCAAAACTAGGATTTTTTCCCCTTCTTAGTTTTCACCCTAGTATTTAACAAAAATGAGTTGACATTTTTTTTGAGCACTTTGGTTTTTCTGTTTTATTATTGCCTTATTTTTCTCGTTATTATTTTGCGACGATAGATTGCGTTGCTGACGAAGGAGTTGGACCAGAAGACTTTGAAGACCCAGAAGACTTTGCTGAGCCAGGCAAGCAGCCCTTGGACCATGTCTAAGAAACCCTTTTTATGCATGTCATATGGCCCTTTTATTGCTTGCATCAAAGTCATGATGATGTGGTGACCACCTGAGGTGGTCTGCCTCCGTTGCTTTTCTTGTTGACACTTGCATGATGCATGACACTACCTTTCTATGAGGGTTATGCGTGTGGGTGTAGTTAGGATGCTAAGTAGCTGCTACGCAAATGGGATGGGTATATGCATGGTGAAGGAAACCAAGTTGTTTTCAAGGACTTTTCAAAAACCCCGTTGGGTGCCACTAATGCCCGAGGGAGATGGTGAGCTAGGTTACCGCTTGATAAAGAAGTGGTGTACCAGAGCAAGTTGTGTGGGAGTGTTTTCGAAAACGGATTAGATTTAAGATTTGTCGATTGTTCCAACCTTACATGCGCAACCACTCTACCCTTATATGGGAAAGGGCATTATTGATTACCTAGGCTGATACTAGCTTGGAGCCCGCACTACTAGTGACGGGGGAGAGTTGGTGCTCTCTCTCGGGATGGGGTTGTGCTAGGAAGGGCAGCCATGACTATTTTCATAGGGCACCGGACACACCGTTAGTACCCCGTGCCAGTGGTATGTGATGAATATGGGAGCGAGGCTCCACAATTTTAGGATGTGAAATGTTGGGCACGGGGTTACTACCAATCGAGTGGACTCTATGTTAGTGTCGTCTAGGGAAAGATAGTGATCGGGTGCTTACCCTGGGTACTTGAGGTTCCGCGGGTCGTGGATGACACAGAAGTTCCCCGGATCTTGTGGGTAAAGTGTGCAACCTCTGCAGAGTGTAAAACTATTTGAATAGCCATGTCCACGGTCAAGGACAGTTGGGCGGTGCCGCTTAAACTACGTCCAGAGTTTTACAAACTGTGTGTGTGTGTTGATGAACAATTTGGGGTTAAGTCAAATGACTTGACACAATGATGAAGTTGGATTGGTGTCCAACTCTGTTTATGTTGATATCTGTAACTTGTTCATACGGATATCTGTACTCTCATGATGCATACTTTACAGGTTGATAGATCATGTCATTGCACTCAAAACTAGCTTCCTGCAAACTACCTACTTAGTGCTATATCATTGCATTACTGTGCCTTGTTCCTATCATGGGTTGCTTGCAAGTACATTCAAAGTACTCATTGGCTTGCCACTGGTTATTTAATTGGCCAGTCATGGAAGAACAGGAGTTCGAAGAAGAGTTCCTTGGAGACGAACATGCAAACTAGGACATTTCCCAGTCAGAATGCCTGTAGGGTTAGGGCAGATGTCATGGGTTCTACTTATCGACGGAGATTTCCACTGCTTAAGTTTATTTGGTATTCAGCCCGTGTGGCTTTATCTATGTAAGACTTGACCATAATGGTCATAATTTGTGTAAGACGGTATGTATGGATGTAAGACTCTTGTTATTTAGCTTCTGTGTGTTCAGTGAGCATTGAACTCTGGGATCACTGTACACATGCATTCGGTGATCACGACTTATGAGTCGGGGTCCCCACATGAAGTCATTGGAAGAATTGTTGCTCATGAGATGTCACTCAAGGATAAAGAAGAGCTTCACAACAAGTCTAGTGGTGCTTACAAAGCCTGATGTGATGCTCCTACATCATAAAGTGAGAAACAAGCCTTCAATGAAGAATTGAGCTTAGTGGTGAAGAATTTCAACAAGTTCTACAAGAGTAGAAGCAAGGAAAGGAGCTCCAAGTCAAGGTCCTACAATGACAAAAGATCTTCTAGTCGTGAGCGAAATTGCTATAATTGTGGAAGACCCGGACACTACTCAAATGAGTGTACATCTCCCTACAAAAAAGAGAAGATTCACCTAAAAGGAGAAGCAAAAGGGAAGAATCACCTCCAAGAGAGAGATGGAGTAGAGATGATCGCTATGAACGAAGAATCTCTCACAGAAGCAAGGATTCAAAAAGGAAGGACAAGTCATCAAGGAGCTACACAAAACGAAGACATCAAACTCATGTTGGTGAATGGGTATCCGGTTCCGACTCCGACCACCACTCTGAGAGAAGTTATCACTCCGACTCCGAATATACTCAAGATGAAGGTGTTGCCTGGCTAGCACTTGTGTCAACCAACTCCTATGACATATTTGAGTCACCAAATGAAGGAATAGGAAGATGCTTCATGGCTAAAGGCCCCAAGGTATCACACCCCGAGTATGTTGATTTCAATAGTGATGAAGATGATTTGCTAGGTGATGATGATTTACTTGTTGACAACTCTAGTGATGAATACTATGATGAAAATGCTATTAATCATGCTAATCAAGATGAAAAGAATGACAGTGATAAGAAGGAGATTGAGCGTCTAACTAAAGAACTAAACACTCTTAAGTTAGCTCATGAAACTACTTTAGAAGATCATCGTGAACTTTTAAAAACTCATGAGAAGCTATGCTTCGAGAAGCTCAATCTTGAGCAAGAACATGGGTTATTAAAAACCATCAATGATGATCTTCAGAAGAAAAGTTATTCTTACATTGCCAAGCATTTACTCTTATCTACTTACATGCCACAAGTAAAATCTAACAACAAGAGTAAGAAAGATTCTTCCTCTAGTAGTAACAATAATCATGCTAAATCCAATATTGTTGCTTCTAGTAGTTCTCTTGATTCCACTAATGATTCTCTTAGCCAAGTTACACTTGAGCAAGAAAATAGCTTATTGAAGGGAATTATAGAGAAATGTGTTTATAAGAGCCTTGCCGGAAGTAAACAATTTGAGGAAATTATACGCAAGCACGAGAGGCACCGGAAGAATCAAGGTGTTGGTTTTGAACGAAAGTTCAATGCCAATGGAGTTGAGTGGGAAGAAGATCAATACCCCAAGACGAAGTTTGTTCCTCAACAAGAGAAGTATGATCCTACTTCCTTCAAGGGGACACAAGCTCAAGATGATCTTCAACCACAAGACCACAAGCTAAAAGGCAAGGACAAGCTTCAAGAGGAGATTGATGCATTTGAAGAAGCTCCAAAGGCCTTGGTCAAGTGGGTTCCCAAGTCTACATCAAGTTCTACTTCATCAAGTGCATCTACAACCCCAAGGATTCCCATCAAGATGATGTGGATCCTGAAGAAGGAGAACTAGAGAGCTCTTGAGAGTGACGTCACCAACATACTTCACTCAAATTCATTTTGGCAAGGACAAGTGTAAACAACTTCCACATCTCGCACTAGTTCAAGGAGTCACAAACCCTTTTGTTGGTAAGACAAGGGACAAGGTAATCTAATGCTTTCATGGTGTAGGATCGAAAGTATGTCTAGAGGGGGGTGATTAGACTACTTGACCAAATAAAAACTTAACCTTTTCCCAATTTTAGTTCTTGGCATATTTTAGCAACTTAACACAAGTCAAGCAATCTCAATACAATTCAAGCAAGCATGCAAAGAGTATATGAGAAGCGGAAAGTACACTACAAAAAAAAGACACATCCGTGACATTTTGGCTGAACGAATTTTTTTCCTATCATACTTATGACACTTCTATGACGATAATTGTGACAAAACCCGGTATCATCATAGATGTGGTGGGCTCCTACTTCTATGACAAAAAATCATGAAAGAAAATGGGCCTTTTGTCCTGGCGGGCTGAAGACGCAGCTGCATGACATTCTTTGGGCCGTCCATGACAGAAAAAACGTGGTATAAGCGAGGGCGAGGAAAATTTCGGGGAGTTCCCGGTTACAGTGGGTGGTCGGGGGCCGAGCGATGCACGTTTCTCTCATACATGTACGCGCGTGTGTGCGAGGCGTTGGGCTCTAACTGAACCCGAGCGAGGCGTTTGGCTCTAACTAAACCCGAGCGATTGCACTAGCTACGTTACTGAACCCGAGTGATTCCTTCAATACTGCCGCTAACTGAAGCCGATCGAACCCTGCTGCCTCCTTCCCTTGATGAACAATGAGCATTGTTGGGGGGGGGGGAGGGTTTGGATGAACAGTTCCCGGTGGGGGTGGGGGGTGGTTGAATAGGACCCCGTGCTGTTGCCTCTGGATGAATAGGACCCCGATCGAGCTGGTTGGGGGTGGATGAACAGGACCCCGTAGAGGGCTAGATGAATAGGACGACCCCGTGGAGGGCTGGTTGAACAATAGCCGGTAGAGGGCTGGATGAACAGTAGCCCATGGAGGGGTGGTTGAACATGGCCACGTGGAGAGGGCTGGTTGAACAGTAGCCGGTGGAGGAGCGCGCGGTGGAGGCTGGATGAACAGGAGCCCGTGGATGAACAGTTGCAGGTGGAGGCTGGAGGAGATCGACGGTGGATGAACAGCAGCCCGTGGAGGCTGGAGGAGGTCGATGGTGGAGATGAAAAGTATCCCGTGGAGTCCCGTTTTGCGGTACGCCACACCCCTTTCGATGAACAGGACCGCCGTTTCGACTGTAGCACTCCAACACAAGCCCGTTTCCTCCGTTTTGCGGTACGCCACACCCCTCCCGATCAACAGGACCCCATTTCAAGCGTAGGAGGTCCAACAGAAGTCCGTTACCTCTATTTTGCGGTACGCCAGACCCCTCCCGATGAACAGGATCCCGTTTCGACCTTGGCCGGTCGAACACAAGGCCGTTTCCTTCGTTCCGCGGTACGCCAGGCCTCGTTTCCATCGGCTATTCCGTCCAAGCCGGTTGGCTCCCACGCGTTCCGTTGCCTCCCGATGAACACGACGAATTCTGTTGCCTCCCCATGAACACGACGACGACGCAGTTTCTCCATTCCGACCCAGCCATGTACACGAGCCCTGGCTGTACGTATGCGCGAGTAGGCGTTCGAGACCCCGCCCATATATACGTACGTGGCCGTATTTTCTTTCTTGCACCCTGGCCGATGTGCGTGCCTCTATATGACACGTGCGCGCCTCTACTACGACACGTGCACGCCTCTACATCGACCAGTATGTACATACACGTTCGCGACTCGAATGACAATGCTACATGCGCTTCGACCAGGTGGGTCCTGACTGTCAGGCACTTCCTTGCGTGCGAAGATGTAGCTGGTGGGTCCCAATAGTCAGGGGGGCGAATCATTTTTTGACCGTAATATGGACGCACTTCCTTGCGTGCGAAGATGTAGCTGGTGGGTCCTAGCAGTCAGGGGGGAAAGGTGTTTTCATGAAATACGGTGGCCTGTCCGGTGGGTCCCTGCTGTCAGGTGGAGGAATCATTATTTTCCACGTAATAAGGAGGCACTTCCTTGCTGCGGCCGTGGACCCATCTATCAGCCTCTCCACGTACAGTACTCTTCCGATGGAAGTCGTTCCTTGACCACATTGACTACGCCGCGCCAAGAGCACCAGGGCGATGGACGACGGCGAGGACTAGGAAGGGGATGACACGGAGCCAGGGAAGACGCGGCAGTGGATGCCCATGCAGAGAGGAGTACGAGGGTTCACTGGTTCGGCTTCGGTGTGAGGCTGCTGTCGCCGCAGAATAACAGGGGGTGTGGGTGAGTGGAGAGATGGCCTGGCCAGCGGTGAGAGTAGTAGGGGGCGGTGAGGCCTCCGTGGTAGCACAGCCGGCCATGGGAGGCAGGAGCAGGCGGCACGACCGGCGCTGCTTTGGGCGGCTGGAGCAAGAAGACCAGAGGTTGAAGAAGCACTAAGGCCGTTGGATGGACATCGTAAGGTCACTTGAGCTAGAATCGTTCATATTGACTAAGTTGACAAAGCCCTCCGTCCCGTCAACTTAGTAGGCCCACAAGTCAGCCTCCCATTATGCTGGGTCCCAGCTAGTAGGGGGAGTATTCATTCTTTGTTCTTAATACGGAGGCACTTCCTTGCGTGCGAAGATATAGCTGGTGGGTCTGACCTGTCAGCGGGGGAATGTTTTTTTCACGAAATACATAGGCCCTTCAGGTGGGTCCCAGATGTCAGCTGGAGGAATCATTATTTTGTGCGTAATAAGGAGGCATTTCCTTGTGTGCGGCCGTGGACCCAGCTGTCAGCCTCTCCACGTACAGTCCACGTCAGATGGAAGTCATTCCTTGACCACATTGACCATGCTGCATTGAGAGCATCAGGGCGGTGGACGACGGTGAGGCCTAGGAAGGGGACGACACGGAGCCGGGGAAGACACGGCAGAGGATGCCCACTCGTAGAGGAGTATGAGGGTTCACTGGTCCGGCTTCGGTGTGAGGCCGCCGTCGCCGCAGAATAACATGGGGTGTGGGTGAGTGGAGGGATTTCCTAGCCAGCAGTGGGAGTAGTAGGGGCGGTGAGGCCTCTGCGGTAGCATAGCCAGCCACGAGAGGCAGGAGCAGGCGACACGACCGGCGCTGCTTTGGGTGGCTGGAGCAAGAAGACTAGAGGTTGAAGAAGCACTACAGCCGTTGGATGGACATCGTACGGTCACTGGAGCTAGAATCGTTCATATTGACTAAGTTGACAAAGCCCTCGGTCCCCGTCAACTTAGTAGGCACACAAGTCAGCCTCCCACTATGCTGGGTCCATCTAGCAGGGGGAGTATTCATTTTTTTGTGCGTAATAAGGAGGCACTTCCTTGCGTGTGAAGATATAGCTGGTGGGTCTGACCTGTCAGCGGGGGGAATGTTTTTTTCGCGAAATACAGAGGCCCTTCCGGTGGGTCCCAGATGTCAGCTGGAGGAATCATTATTTTGTGTGTAATAAGGAGGCATTTTCTTGTGTGCGGCCGTGGACCCAGCTGTCAGCCTCTCCACGTACAGTCCACGTCCGATGGAAGTCGTTCCTTGACCATGTTGACCACGCCGTGCTGAGAGCACCAGGGCGGTGGATGACAGCGAGGCCTAGGAAGGGGACGACGTGGAGCCGGGGAAGACGCGGCAGTGGATGCCCACGCGGAGTGGAGTACGAGGGTTCACTGGTTCGACTTTGGTGTGAGGCTGCCGTCGCCGCAGAATAACAGGGGGTGTGGGTGAGTGGAGGGATGGCCTGGCCAGCGGTGGGAGTAGTAGGGGGCGGTGAGGCCTCCGCGGCAGCACAACCGGCCACGGCAGGCAGGAGCTGGCGGCACGACCAGTGCTGCTTTGGGCGGCTGGAGCAAGAAGACCAAAGGTTGAAGAAGCATGATGGCCGTTGGATGGACATCGTACAGTCACTGCAGCTAGAATCATTTATATTGACTAAGTTGACAAAGCCCTTGGTACGCATCAACTTTGTAGGCCCACAGGTCAGCCTCCGAAATGGTGCGCCCCATATGTCAGGGGGGAATCATTTTTTGGGCGGCTGGAGCTAGAATATCTGAGATTGAAGAAGAAGCACGACATCCGTTGGATAGACATCCAACGGCCACTGCTGCTAGAACCGTGTGTTGACTATAAGTTGACAAAGCCTTGCATATGCAGCAACTTACTTTTTTTAGGGACGCGTCAACTTAGTAGGCCCACAAGTGTGTGGAAGAGAACTTATAGCCCATTTGCGATTTGTAAGAATGTACAACCCATTTTTGAATTCTAATGGAAAAAGATCCGCATGCAGCTAGAGCAATGACAGTTTCAAAGAAACTTATACCTTAGGGTCATCGGGATGTGGTAAGGCATGCGGCGGGAGGCCGGATCTGCCCACACTACGTACGACATCATGGAATAAGGGGTCCGTGGCCCTCCCGCACAGGCGCTGGGTGAAAGAGAACAACACAACCGGCAGTGGATTGCCTCCCTCGCCGAAGGCGATAGAGTGAACGCTGCACCTGCTCCCCTTCCCGGTGCGACGAGATCTGGACGCCTGCTTCACCAGCTGTGAGGGGGGAGGGGAGAGAGACAAGAGGCAAACATAGTCTTGTTTAGATCTGGTGAAGAGGGTGAGAGACTGTGAATATAGCAAACCCTAGCAAAGGAACGCTGAGCCTCCAGCGTGTATATATATATGTAGTGCGGCGAGAATGTGGAGAGTGCAAACCCTAGCAAACAAGCGCTGAGGCTCCAGCTTATATAACATATATACTGTAGTACGGACTGAGCTCCAGTGCCTTAACTGCACCTGCTTTTGGCTGTATGACAGGTGGGCCAGCCACATTTTGGGCCCACCTGTCATAAACCCAAAGGCAGGTGCACTAAGTCAATGAAGTTGCGTCCATATAGTACTCGTGTATACGACTAATATACAGTGGAGTGGTTTTCTTATTCTCTTCATAACAATCGTTTTAAATTGTGTAAGTACTAAATGAAACTCTTTATTTAATGTACCAGTGAATAAAACTACTACTTCCGATGAACTAACGATCCACGCGTCCTGGTCGCACTTCTAGTCCTTCACATGCGGTACACTATCCTCCCTTAAGTGAACAACCACACATGCGCCAAATTATCGGAAACGTGTGAGAGTGTGTACAAATAAAGAATTTTAATTTAAATTATTGGAAAGGTTTGAGAGTATGTACAGTTTGCCCTCTCTCAATAATTATGGTTTGTTGTGTTCGGCCTAAACTTGGTCAAACTTTACAAAGTTTGACTTTAGTCAAATCTAATATGCGGAGTAAATAAAGACAGAGGGCTACTACGTCCATCCGGGTTTTTAGTCCACACCATTTTTTTAATCAAAGTTAATAGCTGGGCAAATAAAATTATAGGGGAGCTGAAGACAAAGTTGTGAGAAGGCTTAGAAATCAATACAAAACTTATGCTCTTAGTACCAACGTCGATCCTTCTTCGAGGAAACATTTTGTTCATAGCCAATTGTGTGATAAAATTGCACCAACGTGAAAGACGACTGCGTCTCCAACGCAACCAAGGTGAACTGATGGAGGATATCATATTTGTGGGTAACAAGCAAAGAGCATTGATGGAAGACAACTTGTTTTTCATTGAAAATCGACCAGCTTCACCAGCCGATGCAACCATGAGGCGCAACCATGAGCATCGATAGGTCATCATGGTGATGCATCATCCATTTGGCATCAAGTTTGGGCGAGGCACCTATGAAGTTCGACCAATCCTCACTGTGGTCTGTTTCTTCTCAGTAATCAAGCTCGAGGAAGGAAGACCACGTGGCAGAGGACAGTGAGGCGGAACAACAATGGCCATCCAATTTTGTGCAGTTCCACTAAAATTGAGGAAGACATGCCCGGGTATGGAGATACGCATCGCTGTTTGCAAAAATATAAAAAAAGGATATAGTGTTGTTACTTTGTTTTGGCAGCGGTACAAGATTAACAACGACATCTCAATTGTCAATAAGAATTAATAGAAAGTACACCAACAAACAGAAGCATCATGATTATCTTGATGTGAACTAAACTAGGATACCCGAGAAAAAAAGCATTTCTTCATTTAACCCGTGATAGTATTAGATTAGCAACAGCAATAGGAGCATATGAACAAATGACCGCACAACCACCATGTACTTTTTGTCGAAACAACATGTATACCTCCACCGAGGCATAGATCAGGACAACTTTTCGAGTGGCATTTCCTCTACAATAGTAGGTGACGTTGGACCAGCCGACGAACCCTAGCTACTATACACGGGGAGCTGGGGAGTAATCGCATAGAAGAAAACCCGCATGCAGCAACCTGGGGAGCTGGACCACTACAAGAAGTTATACCTCAGGTGGGCGAGATGTCTCTTAGGCGGGCGAGCGGGATCTGCCCACATGCCAGCAGCAAACAAGGGTGTGGAGGACCTTCGTCCATGCCAGCGTCGGCTCCGAGAGGACGGTGCGCATCGGCTTCCTCCATCGCCGACGGCGACAATGTCAACGCTGCTCCTCCTCACCTCCCGCAGCGGACGGGATTCGGCCGGATCTGTGACCACCGATGAGGAGAGAGATAGAGTGGACACTGTCATCTTGTTTTGATATGGAGAGGGTGAGAGAGCGAGACGCGAGAAACCCTATCAAACAAGAAGCTATAATGGAGTAAAAAATCTCTCCACAGTAGTGGTTTTAAAGAATACACGTGTTCCCGGAAAAAAGAAACGAAAACTGGCACACAATTTTTAACATACCAAGAAAGAAAACTCGATCAAAAACACGCCCCCGCTTCCAGGTCGCGAGAGTCATCGCGCACACACACATAGACATATACATGCATATCCGTGTTTACGTAAACTTCCATCTCCATCTCCAATCATATTTGTCCAACTGGCACATTATTTACGTTGTTAATTATATACGCAACAATATTAATGTACAACATCTCTTGTTTGCGGGCGTCCGGACCGCTGCCATGCCCACTCCTGACCAACCCAAACCCTCTTCATCACCCGCGCGTGCTTCTCGCCCGAAACGGTTAGTGCCGCATTCGTGCCCGGCCAGAGTGGACGCGACCTCTCACTGGCGCCGGCATTGAAGCGGCGCGCCGACCGAGAGAGCATTGCCCGTGCTGCTTCCCGGTGCACGCGACTGCTCCGCGTTCAAAGGTCGCAATAGCTAGGCACAACATGCATGTAAAAAGTTCTTGGGAGTCCGTGCTACAGCTAGCTGTCCTCCCCCAACTCGTCAATCTCTTCTAGTAGTGCTAGTACTCCATGACGCGATCCATCGACAAGCAGGCGGGAAAGTTATTGTATACTCGATTTGCGGTGAGTGGCATGCCGAGCGACTGTGTGGGTTCGAGCCGTGGAGGAGGGTGAGACACGAACGCGACAGACTTGATTTAAACATTGGTTTTGATCGATGGCTCGATCCAACGAAACGAAACATTGGTTTCTCTCCGTTTCCATTTTTTCTCCGAAAAAATGGATACTTCCCACTCCATTTTAATTCCTAGTCCAAGGTTGCCCCGTTACAACATTCCATCAAATAAAAAGGAAAACTAACACCCATGCTGATGCATCTCAATGATTCACAGATCATAGCCAATATTTACTTCACAACTAAAGACAAAAGTTGTGAGAGCGTGTACGAAAGAAAAACTACTAATGGTGTCACTATGATTTAAACCCTAAACCCTAAACAGGATTTAATTTCTTGGCTAGGTAGAACCTGTCGAAGGAAAGACGGCTGGCACCCTCGGATCATATGATGCTTTTGTGCAGTTCCACTAAAATCGAGCTGAGCATCCTTGAAGGCAAAGATATTGAAGAAGTGTGATTAGAATAATAGTACTGGCACTAATTCATGAGACATAAACTCATCACAAATAGAAGCCTGTAGAAGTAGAGAAAGATCGACATGGAGATGGAGCTACGTGGGGAGCTGCGACAGTGGAGCAAGCCGGCTCCAAAAGGAAGATGTAGTACCTGGGACGTTGGGCTGTAGCTAGAAGGGCGGTTGGGACGCGGTATCAGCCCATACCGCGGGGACCCCCGATTGGGATGCACCAACTGTGAGTTTTCTCCCCCGCCGATGTCTACCGCGTCTACACAGAACATTGTTCCCTTCCCCCATTTGCGGGATCAGGCCAGATATGTGACCAGCGGTGTGGCCACCGTCGTTCTATGCTTGTGAAGAGAGCAACCCAAGCAAGCAGGCTTGTAGCTTAGGCTCCTGCTAGTGTATATAGTGGTTTTCTTTTTCTCTCCATATCAACCATTTTATATTGCATACGTGTCATTGAAGAGTGAAATGATGGTTGCTTCTTCCGACTAACTTACTGTGTGATTTGACTGCTCCTTAGTGGCCCCTACACGTACTCCCCCTATGTGTATGACTGTTCGTGAGTCTCACTTGTACTTATCTCTATTTTCTTGCATGACATGTAGACAGGATGCGCATAGAGGAATTTTGTTATTGCACGTTGTTACGTAGTACTGTACTACTAGTCCCTACTCCCTCCTTCCGGTTCACTACAGGTACTCCCTCCGTCCTGGCTTATTGGTCCCCTTTGTACTCAATTCATGGGCTCATTTTCCTCAAGAAAATTGTCTTTACCAACATATTAATATCGAGAATGCATGCGTGAACAACGAATGTTTAAACCTTGCATGTAACATTTTGACAAAGCATTGACTTATGAACATGTGAATGTAAGGGACTACAACCTCGTGCATGCATGCAACAGTCACACGTACACATGGACACAAAAATGAGCGCGACGCCCTAATGCATGCATGTCCGAGCACACGACGGAACACACACGGTCACGCTCAAGTGCTCAACCTACACGTGCATGCACACACATACTTAGCCAGGGTGAGGTAGTGACTGTATAAACACCGGAAAATGTATATATTGAGTGCAATGAGCATATTATGAAGTCCACTGACCATAGTTTTACAAATATACAGTGACAGACAGTGTATTTATCTCGTTTGAAGCCATATTAACTGGAGAGGAGGCAATATGGACTAGCATTACTTTGCTGTGTCCCGTCAACTTGCCGAACAAGGGGAAGCATGCAGGAGGGGAGAAGCTTGCGCGCGGTGGCTCGCATGACAAGGAGAAACTTTTGACTAATGCAAGCTCTCCCTCGCTCAGGCGGTGGACGTGCAACAGTTAATTCGGTGTCAGATTGCCAGAAGCATACACTATACTAGTACTATTATTGTTCGACTTCCCGAAGAGGCGAACAACCAAGCGCAAAGTTTACTAGTACTAGTACTACTACTCTAGTCTATAGAGGTATGTACTATACTACTAGGAACTGGATGGAGGAGCTTCTGCACTCTTATTATATTTTAAAATGTGATAAAGCAATCTTCAACACATTTGGTTCTCTTCGAGGGTTCTTGCATGTGATAATGGAAGTTGATTGCATGGAACACTCGCCACAATTCTCGCTTAATTCTGGCTCATATCCTGTTACAAATAGGAGTGCTCGGTAATATTTCCTTTTTTATTCATCATGTAAATAGGTCAACAAACCTTGCGGCGCATCTTTGGCGAACCATACTTGCTGTAGTTTGAATGTGGCCAAGAGCTGGCTTGATGAAACACCTCGCTTCCTTCTTCTTTTTTTGCGGGGTACCTCGCTTCCTAGTGACCAGTCTCTTGGCTAATCATCCTAAGAATGCTTATATATGAATAAAAATCTCTCTCATTTACCCGCAAAAAAGATTAAGCCATATTAATCGAAAAGGAGGGAGTATGGAGTAGCACTACTTTTTGGTGTGTCCCGTCAACTCGTAGAACGAGGAGAAGCTTGCAGGACAAGGTGAAGCTTGCTTACGCCTTTTGATTAATGCAACCTACCCTCTCCTAGACGGTGGACATGCATCAGTTCATTCGGTGTCAGATTGCCAGAGGCATACATTGTAGTACCCAACATGCGGAGTACCATCATTGTTTGACTTCACGAAGAGGCGAAGAGCCAAGCGCAAGGTTTAGTAGTACGAGTAGTACTACTACTAGAACCGCATGGTGGAGCGTCTATGCTCTTATTTTATTTTAATCTCTGATAAAGTACACATTCATTCAGGAGAAGGGCGGAAAACGGCAGCCCAATAATATAGTATTAAAAAACATTGAACATGTAATGATGATATCGATCAACCATGTTCGAATATATCTTGGCCTCCGTGCGAGCCCGTCTGTGTGTTCTCGCTCCTCGTCTCTCTCAAGGAACGGCGGGTTGGCCATTTTGCCGTTAATTGAGATCGGTTTGCTCACACTCCGGTCCCACATGTCAGCGATATGCCAAGAGGAGGTGCGTTGACCGAATGGCCATACGCGTACTTGGTTTTGCACCTTCATACTACTCCTCCCTCTGTCACAGTTTACAAGGCGCGCTTCATTCTGATGCATTTCTCTCAATGCATTTCCACCACCAGAGAGACTTTAAACGCGTTTGGTTTAATGCTCAATTAATTAGGGCATGGTAACCGCAATCAAGTCCACAATTTCCTCTCGATGTACTACGGAGTGGAGAAGTGCATGCATGTGTGTATCCGGGGTGGAAGCACTCCATGAATGTGTGTACACATTATTTCCTCTAGTAATAGACGCTGTGTTATAACTACCAATGCTATTTTTCAGGCCGATCACTAGTCGCCTTGGTCCCAGAGATTTTTTTTGAAGCGCGCTCTATAAACAATGACAGATGGAGTAGTATGAGCGGATTGAAAGAAGAGCGTATTGATGGTTGCTTCTTCCGAGCAACTTACAGTGGGAAAGGTGGGGCTTATGATTTGACTGCTCATTACTCACTATTAATGCGGCGCAACGACCGGGCTGAGTCTCCCATGCGGTTGTGCACTTCTCCCTCGGTTCTTAAATATACTCCAGAGTATTTGTCTTCCTAGAGATTTCAACGAGTGACTACATACGAAGCAAAATGAGTGAATCTACACTGTAAAATATGCCATTTGCAATTTGTAAAAAGACAAATATTTAGGAACGGAGGAGTATAATTTTGTGCATGGCACATGGACCCGGATGCTGAAGAGGCTTCTGGCAATGCTATCAAGCTTCCAACATTTGTTTACATAATTGACGTACTATACAAATAATTTTCCAGCGACATGAAATTGTACAATGCTCTGAGCTTTCAGCTTTTGTTTCGTGTGTCTTGCCATCGATGCTCTTTTGGAAACAATAAAAAACTAACTTCCTTGCTAATGCATCTCAATGATTAGCAGATTAGAGCTAATATTTACATCACAACTGAAGATACAGTTGTGAGAAGGTGTTAAATTAAAATTGATCCATGCTTTCATTGGCAGCAACATCCCCCCAGCTCTACCTAAATCAACAAGGCATGTTGGGAAAAAAAGTAGTTGTCTGGAGCATGCAACATTCCGATCATTTTGTGCAGTTCCACTAAAATAGAGCTGAGCGTCCCTGTTCCAAAGATATTAAGTGTGATTACGATAATAGAGGACTACTGATTAAACAATAAACACACAAATAGAAGCCGGTCACCTTTGCAGTCTCTCTTAATACTAACTAGTTGGAGAAGATTAGGCTCGGAGTTGGATGAGGAGGATAGAGCAAAACCAATCTCCCTTTATGCAGTCACACTGAAATGTAGAGACGTTGCCCGTGTGACATTTTAGTACAACCGCACAAAACACTCTTAAGAAAAAAGTGATTTGTGCAGTTCACCAAAAGGTCGCAATAGCAACGAGGTGAAATGGATATCCCTGTTTGCAAAAAAGAGGTAGAAAGCAAACAATTACTGGCCAATAACAGTTGATGACACATGCGACGACAAAAAAGAAGCATATTCCTTGTCCTAAGGTGTTTGTCTAAAACGGTGTGAGGACGAGATTGCAATATCGAAAGTATGCCGGACGAGCTATGTTTTGGGCAAAGAACTATGGAAGATCCACATGCAAGATTTTCCACATGCAGCAACATGGGAAGACGGGCAGTGGAGCCAGGCCAGAGGGGATACCTGGAGGTCGTCGGGATGTAACTAGGTGAGTGGTGGCGGGCGGAATCTGCCCATACTGCGACAGCGAGCAGGTGGCGTAGGCCCTACCGTGCCGGAGCTTGGTTAGAGAGAACGACATGTAGCGAAGATCGGGACGTGTTGTCTCGGCACCGTCGAACGGAGAAACG
Organism: Triticum timopheevii; assembly: GCA_963921465.1. Taxonomy (NCBI): domain Eukaryota; kingdom Viridiplantae; phylum Streptophyta; class Magnoliopsida; order Poales; family Poaceae; genus Triticum; species Triticum timopheevii. The sequence goes on from OY997268.1 coordinate 337,612,623, forward strand.
ATGCACATCCTCTCTTTCCTTCGGCGGACGGGATGCGGCCAAATTAGTGACCAACGGTGAGAGAGAGAGAGGCCACTACAGCCTTGTGTGAGATACTCTGAAGAGAGACAATTCCAGGCAGGCAGACTCCATTGTATATAGTGGAGCGGACTACCTTTTTCTCGATAAAAATCGTTTTATATTCTGTGTACATGCCATTGAGCGAGATAACTTTATTTAAAAATAACGTGCCAACGCATCAAGTTGAACTTTGAGTTCGTGCATGCGTGGTACACGACCTCCATAGGTAAACAACCGCTACACGCGTTCAAATTAGCATGTGGGCTGCCATTTTGTACATAAATGAGCTCCACCGTGTACCCGCGCGGGTGTGGAGAGATATAGTGTGTGGGTTCGTGAGTGTTTTTTTGGGGGCGGGGTCAATCAAAAAATGTAACATATGCAATCTGTGTGAAATAGAGTCCTGGATATATATATATATATATATATATATATATATATATATATATATATATATATATATATATATATATGGAGAGAGAGAGAGAGAGAGAGAGAGAGAGGGGCGATCCACGAGAAGAAAGTGGAGGTATCATCGGCTTGAGGTATCCATAGAATCGAAGAGAGGGATGATGATGATGTGTGTGTGCCTGCGCGATCAATAAAGAGTGCCTTCGAATTTGTATGTGCCCACGTCAAAGATATAGAGTGGTTGGCCTACTAGAACGTGTGAGGGGACATGTGCAGTTTGTCTCTATGGCATGGATACCTACCTACATCGCTCGACTATCGGTGTGTGGTGGTGGTGGTGGGGGGAGGCCTAATTAACTATAGAGGTACAATGGCTGGTATATGTGTGGAGGAGGAGAGAGGCCTACCTTATGTATTAAGGGAGATCGATAGACATCCATGCATATGTGTAGGAGAGGAATAAGGTTGGGAGAGAGACAGAGCTAGAGTGTTGGAGGGGGTGGTAGTGCAGTTGCTTCTAACAAATGGTGGGAGAGGCTTGCTAGACAAACAGAGGGCACGCCTGCAATATCAATAAGAGAGGGGATTGCTGCCTATCCGTGCACGTGCGTGTGAGAGACGGGTCAGGAGGCATGCACGAATGATGAGGGGGGACAATATGGCTGTGGTAAGCAGACGTAACTACATAGGAGGATCAATCATCCTTTGTCAGAGAAAGGAGAGACATAACTTGTGAGGTACGTCGATCGATGGGTGGGGAGAAAATAGTTAAAGTCGACCTAGGTATATGTTGGGAGATCGATCGGTATACATGCATGTATGTGTTAGAAGCAAATAAGGCACGGGGAGAAGGATAGAGAGAGAGGGATGCATCTAGGAGGTGGTGCGTGAGGCATACTATATCGAGGGGGAAGGAGTGTGCGAGTATGAGATCAATGAAAAGAGTGGTGGGAGTGAGGCATGGACGGTGATAAGAGAAGAGGGGAAGCTTGTGTTTGTGCTAGGCACACCTGGCTAGAGAGGCATATCGATCGATGTGTGCCGTAAAGAAGGAGCTGGGGGGCCTACACACACCGTGGGTGAACGACCTAAAGTGAAAAGACGAATTTGTGCGATGGAGCAAGAGAATGCTGAGGGAGGGTGAGAGGGATGCGGGCGTGTGCATGCACGAGAGAAAGTTAGCGCTAGCTACAAAGATAAGAGGATTGTGTGGGTGTAAAAGACGAATAAAGATCATAATTCATTATAAAAAGCAAATTCGGATATTTGAAGAATTTATCATAGTATTTTAAACCGACGCATGTGTGAATATATATAACGGTGATACACATGGTGTGGTCATGAACATGTTATACTACATATAATATATTTTATCTCTGCTCTTATAAAAACAAAGTTGTTGATGATGGTGTGCCTGCCATCCTGCAATATAGGCCGTCCGATTTATATCTGACGGATGGGAAGGAAACTATGGCAATTTTGAAAGAAGATACCGACACCCCTCTCCATATTTGCAAATAAGGCCTCCCCTTGATCATGTTGATGTTCCGTGGAATGCATGGGCATCTTACTAGTACTACATATAATATATAGAACATTGATTATAATTTGGGCTAATGTGTGGCTTTTGCAGCTCAGGGCTAAATACTTGTCATAATGTAGGGGACGGGGCACTATACTTTGTGTGATAAACACGGTGTACGTATGGAACATGGTTTAGATTATGAATATATAGTTAGTACATCAAATGTACTATTATTTGGAATCAACATCAAGTGTATTCAAAAAATTGAATTCAAGTTCATATAGTACACATATTTCATATCTATCTCTATAGTAATCATGTGGTGTCTTGTTAAGGTAATACACGAATGATGGTTGAAGTTGGCAACAATCATGATTGTAGATTCTTATTGAAATAGAGAAACGAATTCAAATTCAGTTCGAATTGCAGCGGTAGTATAAACATTTTGTCGGATTACGGGATCCGCAAACCCTCGAAAGGTTCGAACTCTGGAGTGCATGCGGAGATCTCAACCTACCAAGCCTGCCTACTCGCGATTCTCCTAAGCCTAGCGTAACGAGCTCAAAGAGACAAAGAGACACACCAGTTTATCCTGGTTCAGGCCACCTTGTGGTGTAATACCCTACTCCAGCGTTTTGGTGGATTGCCTCAAAGGGCTAAGGACGAACTAGTACAGTGGATGAACTGGCCTTAGGAGGTGAGGTGTTCTTGAGCTCAACAGAGCTGGTGAGGTGGTCGGATGCGAATGCATCCATCCTCCTTCTATGGTGATGGCTAAGTCCTATTTATAGTGGCCTTGGTCCTCTTCCCAAATGTTGGCGGGAAGGGATCCCACAACGGCCGGATTTGAAAGGGGACAAGTAGTACAACTTATCCTGACTTAAGTGGTCTTCGCCTGCGAAAAGCCCCTGGTCGTGATGCTGCGGTGGGCTCGGTGATGACCTATGTCCTGCTGTCCTGGTGGTCTTGGTCTTGTTGCACCAGAATGGAAACCTTTGGCTGATTCCTCGGGACTCTGCGCCTGTGGCTTGCCTCCCTTGCACCGAAGAGGAAACTGGCGCTCTGCGCCTGCTGGCGCCCGCCTGGCCTTGGTCGTCATGGCTCACGTCAGATGAGCCTCGTGAGGTGCACCTTGCATAGAAATCTCTGCCCCTTGGGAGCCCGAGTGAGGAGACCGATCCCCTCGAGGGTCTTGGCGTCGTCCGCCTCGCAAGGCTTGGCCCCTTGCGAGGGTCTTGAGCTGCTGGTGTTGAAGCTAGGCCATACCAGGCCGTCGATGGAGCCACGTGGTGGGCCGCAGGCAGGCAAGTCTGGATACCCCCATATCCAGAATGCCGAAAGTAGCCCCCGGGCCCAAGGCGCTCTCGGACTTGGCTTCTAGGCAAAGACAAAGGGCAAATGAGGAGCGCAGCGGGCCCTAACCGCCTACGGCCTTGATGACGCATGGCGATTGATGGGATGTGGGCGTCTCCACTTCCCCATGCTGCCTCGACAACTGTTTCTGTCTGACAAAAGGCTTGCCATCTGCCACCGGGCTTTCATTGCCTCCTCTTCGTCTTGCTCCAGATCCCCTTCTCCCAACACCGGAAGGACTCACCAAATCTGCCAATTTTGTCCCCCAATCTTCCGCCCAATGGCTGCCGTGAAGACTAAGGCCTCAGCCTCGGCTGTCGGCTCCGCCTAGTATGAGCCGGTGCTGACCGCGCCCTCCGTCACCGAGGAGAAGCTCCATACCGCACTTCTCCTGACGGCGAGCAGGGACAACGAGTGGAAGGAGACTGCGCTCCGGGTCACCGCCGCTGCGCTGGAACCCGCGAACAGTACCTTCTACCCTTTCTTCCTGCACAACATCTATTCGGGGCTCCTGCCCCCATTCTCCCGCTTCTTCTACGCCGTTCTTCACCATTACGGCCTCCATGCGCTCCATATCCATCCCAATCCCATCCTCCTCCTGTCCATCTTTGCCTTTTACTGCGAGGTGTTCGTGGGGGTGATGCCCTCTGTCTCCATGCTCCGCCACTTCTTCTTCCTCCGCATGGGTGGCGATCGACCCGCTGGGTGCGTCGGCTTCATCGCAGCCCGGGGCGGTAATGCGATCTCCCGCGCCTGGAAGAAGGAGGAGGATGCCTTGAAGAGGTGGGTTCTGATGGACGCTAAGTGCTCGTAGGACTTGCTGGAGCTACCGACCAAGTTACCCTCCTCCGAGAAGGGGTGGCTTTTTGAGAAGATCACCGACCCCTCCCTGAATATGTTGATGAAGAAGATGGAGGAGGACCTGAAGAGTGAGAAGCTGACAGGGGCCATGATCGTCAAGGAGTTCTTGATGTAGCGCCTAGCATCACCCCAAGATCGCTCCCGCCCCTGTGGAAGCTTGGGGGCACCGACGATAAGATTCGCCTGCGCCAGGACACCCTTCCCGAGGAGGAGCTGAGCAAGGTGTCGCTTTATTTGGCTGGGAAGGATCCGAGCGGTCCTCCGGAGGATTGGCTCCCGCTGTACCGCCGAGTCGATGGGGAGGAGGTGGCTGCGCCATGCCGGTCTTCGACGAGTTCGGGCCCATGCGACGGGGCCTCCCCCGCCGCCTACCTCCTTGGTGGACCTGTCCTTCGGCGACCAATCCTCTGAGGCCACCGAGGATGAGGGCATGGAGGAATCTCTGCCCCGAGGCAGGGGGAGCTCCTCTGCAACTTCCCTGATGACGATGATGATGATGCGCCTTCGATGGGGGAGCTGGCTCGCCCCTCCGGGGTCACCACGAGGTCCGGAGTGGCCTCCTCGAAGCAGCCTAAGCGGTCGGCCGCAAAGAAGGGCAGGACTGCGCTGATCCCTCGGGCAGTGCTCCGCCTTCACTAGCAGCGTCCCGAGTGGTTCCCACCGCGAGTTCCCCTGCTCCCAAGAGTGCGGCTCCGACTGCCCCGGTTCGGCCCCCGTTGCTGGGCCTGAAGAGGAACTACGTCTTCTCCGACCAGTGAGTCTTTTCCCTTGGTCCTGTTATTGATTTCTGATGCGATGCTTAGCGCCTTCATCCGTTATTAGGCAGCAGTTGTCGAAGAAGAAGAAGGAGGGCACGGGAGTTGCCGTGGTCGAGCGCGTTGGGGTGGCCGCCGCAGCCTTGGCGAAGGAGAGCGTTGCGGCCCCTGCAGCTTCATCGGCGATGTCGTCTCCCTAGGGCGCGGAAGCCCGTCCTCAGGAGGTGCCGGTGCCTTCAGCGGGGCGGACCCCGCCAGCACCCATCCTTGCTACGGCTACTGAGGTCGCCCAGCCTCCGGAGCCCCCAGCCCTTCCTACTGCTGTGGTTTCTCCTATCTTGGCGCCGAGGACGTCTTCTCTCCTACCAGGTGTGCAACTGGGCCACTCCTGCCGCCCTCGGAGCCCTGGAGGAGGCAAGAGCGGTGCTGGACCTTCTCCAGGGTGAACTTCGGGGCCCGGACCGGCGCGCAATGTTGGGATGCCTGGGGCTGATTTCTGGATGGCTCTAGGCCGACGCGTCTATCTGAGCGGCCTGGGGCTCTGTGGAGGAGGAACAGAAGGTGTCTGGGGTGGCTGCTGTCGAGCGTGACCTGGCATGAAGGGAGGCCACGAAAGCTGAGAATCGGTGCCGCACGGTGGAGGCTGAACTGAACGCTCTTCAGGATCAACAGGCAGCCCAGGCCGGCCACTCCAGGACCGTGAGGAGAAACTGAAGGCCCAGAAGGCTGTCATTGCCGATCGAGATGCTGAGCTGAAGAAGGCAGCCTTGGAGCAGGCTGCGGAGCGCGACCGCCTGACGAAGCTGAAGGAGGAGGCAGAGGCGTCCCAGGCGTCCCTTGCCGAGGCCAAGGAAGTGACCGCCATGGAGCGCAGCACCCTCGCCTCCCTCGATGCGAGGTTCCACAAGGCTCAATGGTCACTCTTTGGGGACGATCTCTTGAAGAAGGCGGCAGCGATGGCCCCGAGGGTGAGCCCTGCCGCTCTGCTCCCCGAGGCCGTGGTAGTGCTCGAGGACACTGTCGACGAGTTTGGCTCTTTGGTGGAAGGTGAGGCTCGCTTGCTTTCTTCCTCAGCCCTTACATGCGTCTTCAGTCATCTTTATCTCCGGGACGCTAGCTTCGACTTCTCCACCTTCCTCAATCCTGTGGACTCCGACTCCTACGATGCTGCTGCTGCCGCCGTGAAGAGTTTCATGGACGCCCTACTGAGCAAGTTCCTTGTCGTCGGTCCTCCGGCTGGGGCCAAGGGGACGGGCAATGCGCCTGGCATCGAGGCTTCACTGGCGGGTGATGGCGGTACCCAGGGTTGAAGAGGGGCTTGGTGACGCTGCTCCTTCCTGTTCGTCCTATATCATGTAGCATGCCTCGTGGAGGCGCTTAAAACTGGTTGTTTGGAACAATATGTTTTGTAATAATTAGATTGCGGTTCCTTGACTTTTTCCGTTTGTTTTATTGTTGGGTCGTCCGGATTGCCAGGACGAGCCCAAGGGGTGAGGGGCTACATGACCAGATAGGCTCCTGAGACGCGATGCTCAGGAGTCCTCCTTGACGTGTGAACATCTTAGGAAAAGGTGCGAAGGCAAGCCTTGGTGTTCTGCGTCGGCAGGGCCCGGCCCCGCGCATACCTCAGCCGCCGTTGGGTCGTCCGGATCACCAGGACGAGACCAAGGGGTGAGGGGATATGTGGCTAGTTAGGCTCCTGAGACGCGATGCTCAGGAGTCCCCCTTGACGTACGAACGCCTTGAAAAGGGCAAAAGTCAGGCCTTGGCATTCTGCGTCGGCAGGGCCCGCCCCCGCGCATGCCTCAGCCGCCGTTGGGCCGTCCGGATCACCAGGACGAGGCCAAGGGGTGAGGGGTTATGTGGCCAGTTAGGCTCCTGAGACGTGATGCTCAGGAGTCCCCCTTGACGTACGAACCGACCATCCTACCTTTCCTCGCTGGGCTCTGCTCGGGAGGGCCACACGAAGACCAGGCCCATGGGGCCTGGCGAGGTGGGGTACGCCAGGCGTGACCTGAGCGTAGCCCCCGTGCCCAGCCCCCTTGCACTACCCTCCCAATGGAGAGCAGCGCGGTGAGGGTGGTCACCGAGCCCGGAAGCTCCCTGAGGTTAATGCAGCCGCGAGGCCACCCCTAGTTGTTTATCACTAGCGGGGAGCATAGCGCTTCCGCTCTTGCACGGGCATAGCCGCTCCTCGGTAGTGTTGACGGCCAGCACAGAGCATGGTGCTTCCACTGGTGCGTGGGAGGGGGCTCCCTCTGAGGAGAGCCCCTGGGGCGTGTACGGCCCTGCCCTGACACATGGCTTGCACGGTAGGGCTGGAGGAGGTGTATATAGGCACCCGTGAGCCAGCACGGGACTCACGAGGCCCTACCTCAAGGCAGGTTGCGCCTGAGCTTGATTGGGAATACTTGTATTAGTCCTGCAAGATGGTTAGGCAGCCGTTGGGTTTATCGACACCGCAGGGACGAACCCGAGCACAGACGTCGTACACAGTCTTCTCATGCAAAGATCCTGAAGAAAAACAACTGGCGCGCGGTTCCCGTGGCCACAAGGGCACCAGGTCACGCGCCCTCACTTATCCGCCCGCTATTAGCTCATGCAAGAACAAGGCACCAAGGGCCATGGGAGGTGACGTACATGGGGACTGGCCTATGAGCCAGAGCTCAGCTTCTTGGGTTTAGCGATGCTGCAGGGACGGACGCGAGCATAGATGCCGTGCCAGTCCTTAATCATGAGGCTGTCGCAGGAGGGCTCGCAAGGGCGCGAGATGTTCTTGTTGACGAAGCGCCGGTCAGGCAAGTGATAATCTTAAGGTAGCTTACAAAGGAAGGTAAACTAGCTTTGATAGATGCAAAAGTGATACATGCCGCAGGGACGGACCCATACGACCTAGGGATGATGCAGCCCGTGGGGCGCCCCCAAACTGAACGAGAAAGAGAGATGCCACCTGGTACCGTTGCCGAGGAGGTGTTGGAGTAGCGAAATACGCGCGCTGCCGGAGTCGTACCTCATCAGCCGCCCTGGTGCCGAGCCTCCAGAGGCCCAGAGGGCCTGGGAGGCTCCTGTGGTGCTCCCCCAGCTTCGCTAGGATCGCCCGATGTCCGGCCTCGGGAGCCGCCTGGGCGTCCCTTGTGCAGTGCTGGAACACCACGGCTACACCTGGTAGGCCGAAAGGCATGCACACGTAGCTGTGGTGTGGGCCCTCGCATCGGCCGACATGAGACGACCAGAAGAGCTGTCGAGATGTGGCCCTGTTGAGCCCGGGGATGTCGATGCAGACACGGAACTCCTTACCCTAGCCAGGGCAGTGAGTCGCGCCTCGTGGTAGGCTATGATCACCTTGCAGAACCCTTGCCTCTTGAATCTCCTCGATTGCCTTGCTGATGAACTCCTGAATGCTTGGCGCTTCCCGCCTGACGCCTTCTCCTGGGAAGCGTGCTCTGAAGCGTGCCTCCACATGGTGCCCGAGCGCCTCCCTCGTGAACCTGGCTAGGTCTGAGGCCCTCCCGAGGAGAGCCGCCAAGCCCAGCCAGAGAGGGGCGCGCCTTCCTATGCGATGGGTGAAGGCTCCCTGTCCGGGGATGCGAGGCTCAACGCGGCATCCTTGGGCGATGCTTCCTCACGAGATCCTTGACCCAGCTGCAACTTCTTCGTCTTGGGGGGGGGGGGGGGGACCTCAGGAGGGAGGGCACCACCCTCATCTTCAAGGTTCTCCACTGCTGTAGCCTGGAAGGCGCGCTCTAGGGAGCACACCGTGTCCTTTTCCTGACATGCGACCGTGATGACGCCACCGCTTCCTGGCATCTTGAGGACGTTGTAGCCATGGTGCGTTGCTACCATGAACTTGGCTGGTGCTGGGTACCCTAGGATGGCGTTGTAGGGCAGGCGAATGTCAGCGACGTCGAAGTCGATGAGCTCGGTGTGGTAGTTGTTGCGTTCGCTGAAGGTGACAGGGAGGCGGACCTGCCCTATCGGGTGTGTGGAACCGTCGGTCACTCCTGAAAATGGCTTAGTTAGCTAAAGTTGGTAGTACGGCACTTGGAGTCTGTTGAACGTTTGAAAAGACAGGACATTGAGCCCCGCTCCACCATTGATGAGAGTCTTGGTGACGACCACGTTGCTGATGACGGGAGAGCAGAGCATGGGGAGCGCACCGGCAGTGGCCACACACTTGAGTTGGTCTGACGAGCTGAAGGTGATGGCGCATTTGGACCACCTGAGAGGGTGAGTTGCTTCGGGCTTGGGGAGTGCCGCGTTCACCTCGTGCGCGAAATGCTTGAAGATACGGTGAGAAGCTGGAGCATGTGAGCCGCCCAGGATGCAGGCTATGGCTCGAGGCTCCTGGAAGCCCCTAGCCCCCTCATCCTGGTGGTGATCTTCATTCCTTCTTGGTGGTGGAGGCAGTGGAGGAAGACCGGCATTGCCCTGAGGGCGCTCCTCGCGAGGCTGCTCCCTCCAGGTGCCCTCACGTGGTTGGCCCTGCCAACAGTCCTCCCGAGGATGGTCGCGCCATTCCTAGGGATGGTCGCGCCCGTCCCAGCGTCCTCCACCTCGACTGCCTTCGCGACCATAGCCTCGATCATTGTTCTCGGGGCGTCAACTGAGGCGCCTGTCGCGGAGGGCCCTGAGCTCCTGGCAGTCGTTGGTGTTGTGGCTGTGGACATCGTGGAAGACGCAGAATGGTCGGTTGCTCTTGGACAACTGTGGAAGCAATATATGTACTTCTGCAGGGTCTCCCCTGGCTGCTGCTTGATGCGCCGCAGGTCACCCACGGCCGGCGGGCGGTTGCGAGTGCCCTGAAAGTTGGCCATGAAGCGGCCGCGCATCTCCTCCCAGGAAGAGACCGATCCCTCGGGAAGGTTCAGGAGCCAAGAACGCGCGCCATCCTTGAGGGCCATCGGGAACCAGTTCGCCATGATCTTCTCGTCGCTGCTGGGCGCCTCGATGCTCAGCTCATAGAGCTGCAGGAACTCGGCAGGGTCGGCGGTGCCGTCGTAGTGTGGGGGCAGGTCAGGCTTGAACTTGTTCGGCCAGGTGATGTTGCGGAGCTCTGAGGTATATGCGCGACATCCTGCTGTGGCCACTGGGGCCCATCGACGTGCACCGCCACCTCCTGTGGCGGCACATGAGCTTGGTGCGGGGGCGCAGGAGGCACGCACACCTCCCCTTGAGGCCGCTGTACCATTTGGCAGCTCACTTCCTCCCGAGCAGGCGCCGGGCGCAGCAGGTCGCGCCGTGGTGCCACACGCCTTGGCTCGATGATGACGCCCTGGGCCGGAGGTGGTGGAGGAGCCCCGTGAGCCACGTCGCCCGCGGGAGGCGGCTGCTGAGGCAGTGAGCGGGCCGGTGCAGCGGAGACCCTGACGGCACTGATGAGCTCAGCAATCCGTTCGAGCCACTCCTCATAGAAGTCGTCGACCGGAAGGTAGCGAAGAAGCTCCCGCACCATGAGCGGCTTGCGCGTCCGCCGGGCCGTGACGCGCGTGGGAGGATGAAGCTGCTGGGGTCAGTGACGGAGTGGCGGTGTGCCCGTCGCGGCGCAGTGAAGGGTGCAGCAAGGAAGCTTGCTGCTTGTGGCTGGCAGGGCCCGTGGCGGCGTTGGCCACTGCAGACGGAGCACGACGAGCACAACCATCGCCCGCTGGAGCCGTCTGAGCCACGTGAGTCTCGACCGCGGCTCGACGCTAGGCGCGAGCTCGGCGTGCGTTGGCCATGGAGTTGTTGGAGTGACAGTGGATCGATCGGCGGAAGAGAAGATCCAACGCACCCCTACCCGGCGCGCCAAATGTTGGATTACGGGATCCGCAAACCCTTGAAAGGTTCGAACTCTGGGGTGCATGTGGAGATCTCAACCTACCCAGACTGCCTAGTTGCGATTCTCCTAAGCCTAGCGCGACGAGCTCGAAGAGACAAAGAGACACAACAGTTTATCCTGGTTCGGGCCACCTTGCGGTGTAATACCCTACTCCAGCGTTTTGGTGGATTGCCTCGAAGGGCTGAGGATGAACTAGTAAAGTGGATGAATTGGCCTCAGGAGGTGAGGTGTTCTTGAGCTCAAGAGAGATGGTGAGGTGGTCGGGTGTGAATGGATCCATCCTCCTTCTATGATGGTGGCTAAGTCCTATTTATAGTGGCCTTGGTCCTCTTCCCAAATGTTGGCGGGAAGGGATCCCACAACAGTCGGATTTGAAAGGGGACAAGTAGTACAACTTATCCTGACAAAAGTGCTCTTCGCCTGTGAAAAGCCCCTGGTCGTGACGCTGTGGTGGGCTCAGTGATGACCTCCGCCCTGTCGTCCTGGTGGTCTTGGTCTTGTTGCACTAGAATAGAAGCCTTTGGCTAATTCCTCGGGACTCTGTGCCTGTGGCTTGCCTCTCTTGCACTGAAGAGGAAACTGGCGCTCTGCGCCTGCTGGCGCCCGCCTGGTGCCTACCTGGCCTTGGTCGTCTTGGCTCAAGTCAGCTGAGGCTCGTGAGGTGCACCTTGCATAGAACTCTCCGCCCCTTGGGAGCCAGCCAAAAGAGGCCGAACCCCTCGGGGGTCTTGGCATCATCCGCCTCACGAGGCTTGGTCCCTCGCGAGGGTCTTGAGTTGCTGATGTTGAAACCGGGCCATACCAGGCCGTCGTTGGAGCCACGTGGTGGGCTGCAAGCAGGCAAGTCTGGATACCCCCATATCTAGAACGCCGACACATATGGAATGCACTAAAATGTTGGTATGAGTAGGTTACATGCATTATACAGCCAGCGAAAAAAATTTAATTGGACATAACATGGATTCATACTCCCTCCTTCCATCTATATAGGGCGTAATGTGTTTTTAAGACCGCCTTTGACCATTGACAAGATTAATAGTACATGACATGCACAATGTGAAAATTATATCATTGAAAGCTCCTTTCACACATGAATTTAACGGTGTGCTTTGTGTAAGTTGCATGTCATATATTATTGCTCTAATATTTGGTCAAAGTTAGCATAAAAAATGCATTAGGCCCTATATAGATGGAAGGAGGGAGTAGCTTTGAATAACATTTGTATAGTAAAACGGGACAAGACTCTCTCTTTGTGTGGTGTGAATAGTTTTATTGTTTTTGTTTTTTTTGGTTGAGGGAAGTGCGAATTGAGTTGGTACGTACAAGTACAATATTACATGTTAGGCTTGTCCCTAAAATTCAACCCACTCCTTGTTATATCCCAAAAATTCAGATATCATGCTCCCAAAACTGGCCCCTTCACAACCCGCTCTTGCTATCCCGAAAATACAACGCGCGTGAAAACTCCCTCCAGCTGCCAAATCCCGACACACAAAATCCCCCTTCTAACCCTGAGCCGAAGGGCTGCTAGTTCAAATTGGTGGGGGTACTTTTGTAACACACCCTACATTTTGGACAAGCACGTCCCTAAGTCATGGTTTACCCCCTCCCATCGCCTCCTTTTCGCCGTTCAAAATCCCAGGCCGCCATAACCTCTCCGCTCCAGCCGCGAAACCCCACCCTCCTCCGTCTGCCACCTCATCGCTGCCCGGCCGGAGCCTCTTCCCCAACGGCGCCTTCCACCGCAATAGCTCGACGTCCCTCATCCACCTCCCAGGATGAGGATATGTCGTCCATCTCGTCGTCCCGCCGGTTCAGCCGCCCCATCCTCCACCTCCAAGGAGCTGCTCCAATGATCGCCTCATCTATCGCGACTGCAATATCCCCACAGCGCCGCCTTAACCTGCTCCATCGGAACCGCAACATCCTCACTGACTCCTCGGACGAAGCCGAGGCCTACTCGGCGCCACCAAAGAGGTTGTACACTCATCACATCTCACCTTCTCCTTACCTCGACCTCCCGGCACCGACGGTGCTCCATCCCGTACCCCCATGGAGTGGCTACCTTGAAGCCAGCGCCGCAGGCGACATCTCCACGGCGGCTCTCCCCCAGTGCGAGGCCCCTTCGGCGGCGGCGTCCATACCAACCGGATCTGCTACAGCTCCGGCTCTCGCTCGCTCGCTCACGCTGCTGCTGCTGCTCCGGCTCTCGCTCGCTCGCTCGCTCGCGCATCTGCTGCTGCTCCGGCTCTCGCTCGCTCGCTCACGCTGCTGCTGCTACTCCCCCTCTCGCTCGTGCTGCTGATCTGCTCTGATTTAGCTACACTTCAGTCAACTGAATCGACTTTTGGGTCAGTCGATTTTCAGGGGGTGGGGGTGGGGGGGGGGGGGCTCGCCAGAGTTAAGGAAGAACCACCCACAGCGAGGAGGGGGGCTCACCGGAGAGGTACCCCTCTATCTATGTTAGGGTTCAGGGTGGGGGCGGGGGGGCTAGAGGGCTGGCCGAGGTGGCGGCGGGCCGGCGGTGGGGAGCTATTTCGGGGTGGCGAGGCGGCGTTGGGGCCGGCGGTTTGACCGGTGGTGGCTGACGGCTCAGGGGGTTGCAGGTTGAAGATGAACTGCAGGACCTCCCTAAACTACAGGTCAAGTGCCTCTTTGCTACCATTGCATTCAGTTTCGACCGTAACATTTAGATTCTACAGTAAATTTTAGTTTCGACAATTAAGTTCAGAGTCAACAGTTTTTACCTCCTGTGTTGTAGTCAGGTGGTTTTTGGTGATGTAAAATTTACATCTATTTTACATCATCTATTGGAGATGCTATTAGAATCCCACTTGAGATTAACGATGTCTGTCTTGTGCTGCTTCAGCCTTGATGACTTACGGCTCACCGGAGTGCTCCAACGTCAGAACGATCCATCACAATAGAGCAGTGCCCTGGACGATGTCTACAGATTCCTCAGATCTTCCTCCACACCTCCGACAGCCACCTCTGCCTCAACTTCTTCAGCAACCAACCCAATGATACTGAGGTCGACACGGCTACGGCAAAGAGGTTGTACACTTGTTGCATCACTTATTACTCTACATTCATGTCGATCCATTAGGGCTATTTTGGTTCAACGGAAAAACATAGCAATAGGGAATTTTCCTATGGCACTCTACTATTCAATTAGTCATGCATTTTGTTGATAGGAATGGAGCAAAACATCCACCTGGACCTACTTTTCAAAATCCTATGCATGAAAACAAGACCAAGTGCATTAGTGGCAGAATAACATTCTAACTGTACACGCTTTCATATGGTTTCACTTTATTTTGGCCATGTTTCTTTGCATTCCTCTACTCTTCCAATTCCTATGAACCAAACACCCAAGTTGACAGAAACCCTATGTTTACAAATGCTCTGTTTACCATGTGCATTCCTATCCTATTCCGGTGTTTTTCCTATCCCTGCATTTTTAGAATCATGCAAGCCAAATGAGCCCTTACAGAATTACTTCAGTTACAAGTAGGTGTCAAAGGGAACTTTGTGTGGTTTGTCCTGCTCCGCGACGTCGTCCACCTCACCTAAGCTGCTCCATCGACAGAAGCATCCACCAAACCAGACATCACGACTCCTGACCATCTTTCGCTGCCTCAGATCTCCTTCCTTGCCGCTGGCACCCACTGCAACGGCATCACCATCATCGACTCAGCAGATGAACATGAGGAGTACACGGGTCCACAAGAGAGGCCGCACTCTTTTGTTTCTGCTTATGTTATGCATTGTTTAATATTACCTGCTACTTTATTTTCCTATTCACCTCTTAGACTCCAAGTCAGGTCCAAACTGATGTTCAAACTTGAGTTCTAAATTAGTTGTGGGGCACATATCGAGGCAGCAATGAATAGTATCTCTGTCTAATATCAGGTTCACCTAGGGTATGCCTATGTTGTTCATCTTGGGTGGGAAACAAATAGTAAAGCAATCATCATCTATTTTTACTAAATTAAAGCAATCATCAACCTGCTATCATTATTTTTGGATCCACCCACTTGTTGTTACCATTGCTCTAGATTTCTGCATGCTCTCCTCACATAATCTCACTATATTTTTTTGTATGCATGTCAGATATTGTACACAGTCATGCTAAACATGTAGAGAAAAAGAGAAGAGTTTTACGCGGCAATACAATGTCACGCAGACATCGCTCCATGGTGGGTTCAATGACAAACCCTCCCCCCTCTCCATATTGTAATCCAGAGGAAGATATCTGTTATGAGGCAGATTCAGACGCAGCTGGCCACTCCTATTTACCCCCCCAAGGTGTTTGCTCTAACTTGGCATGATGATGTTAGTCATATCATGCATATGTTGCCTTGCAGTGCCTACTTTTGACATCATATATGCCATCTGCTTAGTTTAGACATGTTTTGTAATGCCACCTGTTTAGTTTCAATATCATATATGGGAATTATGGAGTCTCATGTCCTTTAGCCAGCCATAATATATGTGAAATGTGCAATGCCACCCTGTTTAACTAGGCATCATATATTTGAATGATATCTAGCCCATCCTTTTCTTCATTAAATTTCCATTTGTCGACAATGTTTATACATTAAACTACTCTTCCTATGAATCAGCCATTTGAGTGGGTGATGGAAAGATCTGGAGTGAAAACAAGGCCTTCAAAGCAGATAGTGCTACCTGTCGAAGCAGATCTCTTGCTGGGTCCCGATAGCTCCTCAGAGATGGATTCAGAGACAGATGACCAGTCCTATTCCCCCACCGAGGTGTATGCTCTAACTTGGCATGGTTCTACTGCTCATATCATGCATATGGTGTCTTGCATTGCATAGTTTAGGCATCATATACACAATATTCAACACCATGTTCTTAGTTCAGACATCATATATGCGAATGCCCTCTGTTTAGCATATAAATCACATATGTGAATTAAATCATGCGATCCTGGTTACTTAGATAACATGTATGTGAATTATGTCATGCGATCCGGTTTAGTTAGTCATCATATCTTTGAATTATGTTATGCTATGCTATCCAGTTTAGATAGACATCATATATGTGAAATTATGTCATGCTATCCATTTTAGTTAAACAATATACATGTCAACTATTTAATGCCCTCTTTTTTCCACACTATCTATTGCATCTGTCTCTCATACAATGTCTGTACATTCAACTATGTTTCCTGTTATCAGCCATTTGAATTGGAGCGGGTGATGGCAGTATCTAGTGGAGTAAAAACACGGTCTTCAAATAAAATAGTGCTACCTCTTGGTGGAGATAGCACCCCGGTTGTACATGCACGAGAACCAGCCCTACCACACATAACCCAGACTCTCACAGATTTTACCCCTACTGCGATGGATAGAGAACCAGCTTCACCCAATCTAACCCCAACCCCAGCAGATAGTAACCCAGTTCCTATTGACACAACACCATCTCCACCATAGAGCTCCCAAACAAGATCATTTAGTAAGGCAGCTCCAGTGCCCAAAGCTCCAGTACTACCACGGCGAACCCCAACTCCACCAGTTAGTACACCTATTCCTGTGGTGGAAGCACAACCAGCCATTCATAGTTTAGCATCTATCGCATTTCATGTTGTTAAATCCTATGTGTGTATCTTCCCATCATGGAAATATTATACTGAAGATGAACGAAAATGCCAGTTGCAGGTGTTTGTCCAGGAGTTATGTGTAAGTAATGTTATTCATGGCAATTACTTTGCTTTGTCCCATACATTCTACCTCCATGATGGTTATAATACAACAAATTTTCTCATTTTTCTCTATAGAGAAGGACCGATTTGGAAACTCAGGATGAGGTAACCTGTGCTAATACCTCAGCTATCTTCAAGAATGCTTGGTGGCATTATCGGAATTACCTGAAGAAAACATACTTCACTGGCTAAGAAACTCATCAAATTCCCTTACGTTCTCCTGAGACACATTTACTGGACGATGACTGGGAACCCCTTGTTCTTTACTGGTCCCGAACCAAGAATGTGGTAAGGTCTATGATCTCATTTTATTTTAAGTACTATATGTTTACGTCTTACTGTACTCTGTTCATGTAGAACAAGTGCTTAAACCTGAAGAACACCTGCTCTCATTTAAGATTCCATTACTATTGTGCATACTGCTTTGCTCTTGTATCACTGTATTTACTCGCACAAACTTATTTTTAAATTGAACGATCCAATGGAAACTCCAATGGCACAACAGGTATGTTTGCACATGTTTCTTTAATAGGTTTCCTCTTATAAATAGCTCTGTTGATTTCAATTTCAATTGTGTATACAGTTGACTTCTCATATCATGCACATTACTAGCATCATAACAGGGCCAATAGTGTTGTTGTACATATAGACCCGTGGTACCCATCTGAAATCTTGGTGTGCCGTGTAGTTTCCCACGCTTTGTATTCTTTCAGTGCTGCTTTCTCTTGAACTGATATGATTTGAACCGTGTCTCTATTTTGATTTGGCAAGACAATGCAGTGACCATAGGACATAGATATATGTTTGCTTGATGCTTTTATAATGTACTACTTGGCAATAGAAGACTTGGTAGTTTAATCTTGTCTACCTTACTAATGAACTGGTTCACCGAAATGAGTTTCATATACTAGTACATGCTAAACCTGTTATGTGTCTGCTTGTTTTCTTCTTTTAGAATGCTGACAGAATATTGGGGAAGAGTGCCTTACTAAGCAATGATAAAGGAAGTAATGCAGATAAAGTTCGGGATCGTGAGACATCCTTGTTGGTCTCCAAAAAAGCTGATAAAACAGCTAAGGAAAACTATCTTGAAGACAGTGAGGCAACCACAAAGTCCTGTCTTGGTTTACTATTCAAGTTACTAGCCACTACCGCTTGGACAAGTTATTCAAACTCACTGTCTGAATCAGTTTGATTTCTTGAGTATCAACTACAAGATGAAAGACATCGATCAGCTGTGCCGTGACAAGAAGCGGAAGGACTGCGGAAGTCCTTGGAGCATTCAGATGCATACTTTATGGTGCAACAACAAGCGTTGGAGGATTTTAGCGCCAAACAGGACAAAGCTAATAAGCTTGCTAAGCTTATTGCCAGCATGGTGGATACCCAGGATAACGTTTCTTGAGCTCTTCTGAAGTTGTTTCAGTTATGGACTTGTTTTGCTGCCTCATTTATTTGCACCGGTGGCCAGTTTTGATGGCAAGTGTATGTAATATGCTGCTTTGTTCCCTATATTTGCATTGGTGGCGAACTTTGATGCCCAGTGGATGTAATATGTGTAATAGCTGTAATAGGCTAGTGTTAGTTGCTTGCTTATTTATTTCCTTATTTGTCTTGTTTAGTTGTTTGCTTGTAGTCACTGCAATTCTTTTTCTGCGTTTTTCTAGTGGCCACAATAACCTATTTTTGGTAACTAGGCCACAATAATCATGGCAACACACGGACTATTGTAACCATGGGCCTCCTGCGGGCCGTAGGATCCGTGGGCCTTCTACAGGCCATAGGATCTGTGGGCCTTCTACGGGCCGTAGGATCCATGGACTTTCTACGGGCCGTATGATCCATAGGCTTTCTACGGGCCGTAGGATCCATTGGTCTTCTACGGGCCATAGGATCCATGGGCCTTCTACGGGGCGTATAATCGCAACACATGGGTCGTACTATTCGTGGACCATAATGGGCTGTTAAGAGGCCACATTTGATAACAAAATAAAAACAGCCCAACGGGTTAACGGGCCACAAACGGGCCGAATGTAACCACGGGCTGAATTTGGCCCACAAACGGAATAGGCCAGCAACGGACTGTAACTAACCGAATTCTAGAAATGAGCCGAAGAATAAATGGGCCCTTAGAAGGCCGAAAGTTAACACAGGCTGGAAATGGCCGACGGAATAATGGGCCGTTAATGGGTATAAAGCGATACACTGTTCGTTATGGGCCAGTTTCATCTCGGGCCTTTAATGGGCCGAGAGTTACGGAGGGCCTCATATGGGCCGAAAGACATCATGGGCCATACATGGGCTGGAAGTTACAAAGGACTAGAATCATATTGGACAGCCCAGATGAAGGTACTAGGCTTAATTCCGATAGGCCGTAACGGGCCGGGAGTTAGCGAGCCGTAAATGGGCTATATACGAACAGACCGTTAATAGGCTTTCCATGGGCCGGCCTGTTACCTTTTGACCAAGTCAAACAGGCCGGCCTTCTCACCAAAATGATCCTCTGTTGGGCCGTGCCACGTGTCGACGTATCATAGGCGCCTCCTATCCAATGAGTGGATGACATCTGTCCCAACGGTGAGCCAATACGTGTTTCCTTTGGCCAATGAGAATTTTACACGTGGAAAATCCCCATTGGTCCGGGCTGTTAATGGGTTATCGGATCCAAAACCGGACCCGATAGCTTAACGGTGTCCCGTTACGGTGGATGCCACGTGTCGGTCACCCTTGACGAAAGCACTTCTGTGACGCGCGATTTATCGTCATGGAAGTGGACACTTCCATGATGATAATTTTGGTAATGTCATGGAACACTTCTACGACAGCACAGGTATGGCTATCTTGGTTCCGTCACAAAATCGTCATGGATGTACATGCATGACAAAAAACTCGACCTACTGTGACAAACACGTATCATCACAGAAGTGTATTTGTTTTGTAGTGGTAAAGCATGCAACTTGCAAGAAAGTAAATGGGGGGAGTTTGGAAGGGGCAAATGCAATGTTGACATGGAGATTTTTGGCGTGGTTCCGATAGATGGTGCTATCGTACATCCACGTTGATGGAGACTTCAACCCATGGAGGGTAACGGTTGCGTGAGTCCACGGAGGGCTCCACCCACGAAGGGTCCACGAACAAGCAACCTTGTCTATCCCATCATGGCCATCTCCCACAAAGGACTTGCCTCACTAGGGTAGATCTTCACGAAGTAGGTGATCTCCTTGCCCTTACAAACTCCTTGGTTCAACTCCACAATCTTGATGGAGGCTCCCAAGTGACACCTAACCAATCTAGGAGACACCACTCTCCAAAAGGTAATAGATGGTGTGTTGTTAATGAACTCCATGCTCTTGTGCTTCAAATGATAGTCTCACCAACACTCAACTCTCTCTCACAGATTTGGCTGTGGTGGACAGATGATTTGAGTGGAAAGCAACTTGGGGAACGCTAGAGATCAAGATTCATATGGTAGGATTAGAATATCTTGGCCTCAACACATGAGTAGGTGGTTCTCTCTAAGAAAATGAGTAGTGGAATTGTTGGTTTGTTTTGATGGTCTCTCCACGAATGAAGAGTGGGTGGAGGGGTATATATAGCCTCCACACAAAATCTAACCGTTACACACAGTTTCCCAAACTCGGTGGGACCGAATCAGCAAACCCGGTCAGACCAATCCAGGTAAAAATGTGAACGTTAGGATTTTTGGTGGGACCGATGTAGTCATCTCGGTGGGACCGATATGATAGGGTTAGGTGTGGCACCCCGGCTCAGAGAAACCGATCTACTGCCATGACACTCTCCCGGCCACTCTGACTTACTCCCCATTGGGCTAGTCCTTGGTGGCCCCGTGTCTACCAAAGACACAACAACCACCGTCGTGGCCAAAACATAAACGTCCCACACAGGGACAAAAGCGCTTATCATCCAACTACGGGCACACAAGGTGATGTCTGCTTACCGGGCCAGGGTACCGCATGCCCATAACCTTCCCTCGTTGGAGGCACCGGTGAGAGGCATGACAATAGCATCGCATTAGGGCCTTCCCATAAAGGCAAATGTGGTTGCATTGGAGAAAGCCCGCTTCGGTGGCACCTAACCAACTTAATGACGAAATTTATCCCCAAAAATATAATTGTGAAAACTGATACTCCGATGTCAACTATCAACTATAAGCCAAGTCATAGCAATATCAACCAAATAATCTGAGCATAATATCATCATACCAAAATACTCCGAGGATAGCATTACACTACTATCATGATGAATCCGAAAACAATAATCCTAATACTCCAATAACAAGAATAAAGCTATCTAGCTACGATCCACATGTAAACACCATCTCTGAAAATAATACCCCAAGCAACAGAACATCAACTAGCATCATGAAAATAATCATACTAACCACTAATAATCCAAAGGTAGCATTACAATGATGCAAATGGAGGGTGTGGCTTGCCTGTGGTGAAAGAAATCACCGGGAGAAAGTGCGAGAAACTCGCGGAACGAATCGCCGGAAATTGTTCTCTCTCGGAGGGGGCTGAATAAGGGCAAGGGCATAATGGTCATTTTCATAATTTTAACACATTATGAAAGTGTGACCAAAAGAACGGTCTCGACGAAACAAAGAAGTAGGCTTTGCAATCACCTCATTTGGAGCTACGGTTAAAAAGTTATAGTTATTTTTTCTGCCAGGGACCTCTTTGTAATAAAAATCATCACAAATAGGCCCTTAACAGAAAAACAGAACGCGCACTCGGAGAAAATGCTTTCGATGGATGTAAGCGTACACGGCAAAATCCGTGTCTATTTATCCACGTCAGCAGCGGTGGGGCCGGCCTCTGGGTCACTTACAGGCGGGTCCCACTGGCTCTCTCTCTCCTCCCTCGCTCCTGTCTTCTTCCTCCCGGCGCTGGGAACAGAGGAGGCCGCGGCTGAGCACGCGCCGACGCTCCCCGGCGACTCAGGCCGCCTCCCGCTGTGCTCCGACCACACACGGGATCAGAACGGGATGCCGCACCCCTCTGGCCACTGCACGAGCACCGAGGAGGGATGGAGGGACGGCGACGGATGGCCACCGAAGAAGAACAGAGGCGGGCAGGGCTGTGGTGATTGGCGATGCAGGGGGTATCCGACGAGGGGGAGGGGGTTGGGGCGAGTAGCTGGACTCCGGGAAGGCTGACGGTGGAAGAATGGAGGGGAGAGGAGCTTGGGATCGAGCTAATTTAGCCGGAGTGGAGCGGCGGCCATGGCAGCAAGGAAGGGCAACGAGAGCTCCTCGAGCTTGGGGAAGTGTCTAGACAGGGCTAGAGGAGGGTTGTGAGGCTGGTGGTGAGCTCGGAGTCTCGAGGGATGCCTTATATAGGCACGGGGCAAGGAGGCCGAGCTGGCACCGTCGTGGACGCGTGTCCGGCACCGCGGACGCGTGCTCGCGCGCTCGAGCTCGGAGGTAGGCGATAGAGGATGCATAGGGGGAGTCACACGGGGCAGAGACGGCCAAGAGGGGGGGCAGGGGGGAAGACGACAACGATGAACTGAGCCAAATGCCATTGTACGTCCGTGGGCACGCGGCGGTTTGCGTCGATAAGGAAGCTGCCGGAGGGGGACACAGGTTCAGGGGAACGGCGACGATGAGGGGAAGCCAAGGGACATGCTCACGAGTGAGAAGACGACGAGAGGGAGTGGTGCCGAAGCACAAACAATGCTCTAGACATGCCATAGCGCATAGAGCGCGCGCACAGGCATGCCAGCGTCATAGTCACCATGTGAACATGGGCATTCAATGCTCAATAGCACCCAAAATGTTGTCTAACTGATAGTCCTTCCAAGATAGAGCATTTATTAGGCATTGGCTTGATCTGGGGAGCTTAAATGGTAACTAAGCTCTGAAGTTTACTGCAGTAAACTTAGCCATGCACTGGTGATCAACAGGGAATTGCTTGAAGCCAAATAAGTTGTCTGGGGTGTTTAGCTACAGAAGGACTATGATCCTGGAGGTTTTGAGGAGAAATGGACCAAGAATTAATATAGTTGCTTCACAACTGCATTTTTGGTCCAGAAATGAAGATCATGATGATGCTCTCACATAGAGTAGCAACTTGGGCTAAGATTGGAAAAGCTTGATTATTTGTACATATGAAGATGCTGTAAAAAGCTCATGCCAAATGGACAAGCGAAAATGGCACTTGCTTCACAAACATCATTTCTGTCCAAAAACTTGAAATAATTTTGGTGATCAAATGGCTCAATGAAATGATACCAAATTGGGTGGAGGGATGTTTTATGGGTATAAGAATGATCTGGTAATTTATCAGGATTTTTGAAGCAATATAAAATACACTTGCTTCACAACCTGAAAATATACCATCTGTGGTAATAGGATGTGATATATTTTAACACTGCCGCTGAGGTCAGACTGCTGTGGTTGCAAAGAATTCTTGGACCTGACAGAACAGACTTGGATATCCCACACTAACCATGTCAAGCGGGTCAGCGGGATATGAAAAGCCCTTGTAAATAGAGTAGGCCGCTGAGAGTATGCCTTTGGGGATCCATATGGAATTATGGCTTTCAACTGACTTGGGTATCCGGACCCTGATGGTCGCGCAAAAATCATCATAACTTTGCTGTCAGCCTCATCCTTTTTACGGTCATGATTTTCGTCGTCAGGATACCTTACTAAAACAACTTGGCCACACCTGTCCTTGGTTCTTCGTATGACCATGGATGCGACTAGTGCAATATTTTTGATATTATTCCTTGTGCTTGTTTTTCTGACCTTGGTCAGCACACATATGACATATATCCGGGGTTTGTAGCTGTACGAAGCTCATTGCTAAGGCCAACCATATAAGAAGGTGACAAGGTTTTATGATATCACCTTGTTTGGTGCGGGAATAATGCCTTTGGTGACCATTGTCAAGACTGCTGATTCTGTGATGTCATCTCCAGATCTTGTCGATCCTTGTAATTCATGAGGTGTATCTCTGCTTATCTTTATTTTCCTTTGCCTGAATCGCGAGGTTGTGGGATCCTTACTTTCCTTAGGTATATCTGTTGGATCTTTGCCGCATCTCGTATGAGTTGCTGATATGACTGGGGTGCATGCTCACCATATATAAGAAGGATATGCCACCGATCACTTGATCCTTGCGGTAGGCATATGTTTTGACTGAATTTTACCTCTGACAAAAGTATTGCAAGTCTGGTCCTTGAGCGATACTGCCATACATTGGAAATTCTTCATATAATCTCTGAGGACGGTGTAACAGTATGATACTGACGCAGACTGAATGGCTTACGAGAGAAGTCATCCGAGTAGCTTGCTAAGGAAGACTTGTTAACTTCTGCTCAAATCTTATGTCCGGGTATCTTGTAGAAGAAGGCTCTATAGCTTACACACGAAGCTTGCTCTGATTAATGTGCTGGAGAAGCCTGAGTTCCGTACGTGAGAAGCTTCTCCTCGGGTTTGCTTGTTGAGAAAACTTCATTTCCGTCTGTCAGAAGCTTTTACCGAGGTATCTTGCTGAGAAAGACTGGGTATCGTGGGTCGGAAATTGTTCACATATCATACTGAGGAAACTTGAGGAGCCTTGCATCATAAATTTCTTCCGATAGCGTGTGGAAGAATACTGGGTTTCTTATATCCAAAAACTTCATACTGATATGCAAACTGAAATCTATACACACGCTCATAATATTCTGAGGCTGATTATTTGCATGAGAAAAATGGTTTGACTGTCTTCCTTGAGCATGTCACATTTTGATTTTATTTCGGATAGTAACATATTTCAAGCATCATGCATTGCTGAGCCAAACTTTTTATATAGGATCCATACCTCTGTCTGAAAATATACCGTTGATCTTGTACCTGACTGGTCTTCCTGCTGGCTGGATCATTACTGTTGTGAGGATTTTGCACTGATGTAGACTCGATGCTGATAGTCAATCCAATACACCATTGGTATTCTGAGCAGATATTAATGTTGTAATGCAGTTGGCTGGGTAGACCAATATGTTTAGCTGAGCTTCTTCCAAATATTTCAAATCTTTATTACTTCTTCGAGTCTGCTGTCGGTTGATGAGCAACTCTTTATAGGGAAAAAGTAATGCAACACCGGGGCCCAAAAAGAAAGAAGCAAAAGAAAAATCAACTAAACAAAAGCACACAACAACAATCAATCCACACACAATCAATGTCACATATTACTGCTAGTCACACAATATGCATGCCTACTTAAGCACACAAATCTCGCGGGATCTCCGGTTCTACCGATCTAGCATGCTGTGACGATGTGCACGAGGACGAATAAATGTGTGGAAGAATTGGTGTAAATAGCGCTACACCAAGTGCTATCTTAGACAGGTAGCAACCTGGACTAGCTCAAAGGCTAGGACGCATTCGGTAATCATGCAGTGGGACACGAAGGTCGCAACCACATTATTATCAAGCGGACGGAAAAAGATCCGTACTCGTCCAAGAAATAGGATTGGGGAAAAACTGAGGCTGCTAACATTGCTCTTTCTTGATAATTAGGATCATTAAGGGTTGCCAACACGACCAAAAAATAAAAGAACGATCCTGGATAGAAGCATGTCCATCACCGAAATGATAGACGGGACTGAAAGAAAGACATCGGCGCGATACCTGAGCACCATTTTTGCAAACAGTGTCGGGATCACTTGGCATCACTCTGCTGGGACAGAATTGACACCAAACACCGAAAGAAGAAGGAACTGGAGAAATGCAAAGGTTGAGCTGTAGTGGATCCGAACCGATGCCAGCTACACTCACCAGATAAACCGTTAGTAACAAATAATAAGGCTATATGCATGCTATGCAACAAACAAATGCAACAACCAAATGCAATGAACAAACCAGACTCTATACTACCAATTTCTACCAGTTTCTACCGCTCGCGCTGACTAGGGCGTCCTATAGCCAGACCTGCTCTGATACCAAGCCTGTGGCACCCCGGCTTAGAGAAACCGGAATGCCCCGTATTCCAGCCCAGAGATCGAGGAGAAGTCTTTGGAATACATCACTACTTGACATAGAACAAATCAGCTCTGATTACAAGAATAATAATACAAGGGTCTGATGTTACAAAGAAGCACATCAACACAGCGACACTACGCCTGCGATACTACACTTGCTCTATGCTAGCAGCGGAACAACTCGTAGCAGCGGAAATCTTCTAGCAGCGGAACAACGACGAAGGTGGTGAACTCCACTCCGCAAGGACTCTGGCTGGGACACGATCTAGCTCGCACGAACGGAAACCACGACAAGCAATCAAGCAATCACGACATCACCTGCAATCTGGCATGACACGCCAGGTCAGTACATTGAATGTACTTGCAAGCTGACAACAACCAAAAACATCAAGGCAAGACAACAACATATCATTAGCAGGTTAATTAAATCAACAGCTACCATGATACAACATCAGGTACTAAGCATGATATGAAACTACTACAATACTGATAAATCACCATCTCAGATCTCTATAACCATATCTCTCTTGGCTAACCGGCCAAGCAACATACAATCTCGATCACCTCGTGATCAAAACCAACGGTGATCATTCCGGCGATCACTACCATGACCAACACTTGGTCTCAAACTGTGATCTTTCCGGCGATCAACACCACGACCAACACTTGGTCTCAAACGGTGATCTTTCCGGCGATCACTACCACAACCAACACTTGGTCGCTGTCGGTGTCAAAACCGGCGGATCTCGGGTAGGGGGTCCCGAACTGTGCGTCTAGGCGGATGGTAACAGGAGACAAGGGACACGATGTTTTACCCAGGTTCGGGCCCTCTTGATGGAGGTAAAACCCTACGTCCTGCTCGATTAATATTGATGATGTGTATTACAAGAGTGGATCTACCATGAGATCAAGGAGGCTAAACCCTAGAAGCTAGCCTATGGTATGATTGTTGTAATGGATGTTGTGTCCTACGGACTAAAGACCTCCGGTTTATATAGGCACCGGAGAGGGCTAGGGTTACACAGAGTCGGTTACAATGGTAGGAGATCTACATATCCGTATTGCCAAGCTTCCCTTCCACGCCAAGGAAAGTCCCATACAGACACGGGACAGAGTCTTCAATCTTGTATTTTCGTAGTCTTGGAGTCCGGCGGACGATGATAGTCCGGCTGTCCGGACACCCCCTAGTCCAGGACTCCCTCAGTAGCCCCCGAACCAGGCTTCAATGACGATAAGTCCAGCGCGTATATAGTCTTCGGCGTTGCAAGGCGGGTTCTCCCTTTAAGTTCCATGTACCTGCCGAACAGTGTCTGGCTTCCTTATCAATGTTGTGCTCCTTGGCTTCCACGCCCAATAATGGCCATCTTCCACGCGTCACACGAATGTGAAAAGCCAGGGTATCTTTTATGTTTTACCCCCTAGCTGTGCAAATAATCTGCCTATAAGAGAGGCAAGAATCCAGATCCAAATCACACCATCTTCCTTCCGCGAGTACTCATCGGAGCGCCTCTGACCGAAAAATCCATTCCATCATGGACCGTCGACGCGGCTCCTCCTCTCGCGCTCCCAGCCCACTGCCAGGAGACTAGCGGAGATGTTCTGTCCCGCACAATGAGCTGGTGACGCTCCAAGCAAAGGGATATCTCCCTCCGGCCTTCATGGTCCCGGTTCGAGCCTGGTTGGCCACCTACCATGGTGGGAAGCAAGCGGAGGCTACCCCAAGTCCCAACAAAGGGGAGCGGGTATGCTTCGTCCCCTATCTGATAAGGGGACTCGGATTTCCTATACATCCGTTCCTCCGTGGGCTCCTGGAGTTCTACGGACTCCAGCTCCATCACCTTACGCCCGCCTCTATCCTGCATATCGCGGGTTATGTAGCTCTTTGCGAGCTATTTCTGGGCATCGAGACCCATTTTGCACTGTGGAAGAGGTTGTTCTGCCTCGTACCCCGTTCTCACGAGGGGTCCATATATCAAGTGGGCGGCGCCGAAATATGGCGCATTGCCGGGACCGGATATCCATCCGGAACCCCCAAGAAGGCGTCCGAAGACTGGCCCTCGGAATGGTTTTACATAGAAGACGCTCCGCTGCCGGACCCTGTTCGGATCGGCCTCCCGGAGTTCAGTACTGCTCCTCTTAAGAAACGCCTTAGTTGGCGCCCGCGGAGCCCCCAACTGGAGGAAGACAAGAGCGTCCATTATCTGATGGGCCGAATAAGATTACTGGCCCATTCCGGGTTGACCATGATTGGAGTCATGGCAACATGCATTACGCGGGGGGTGCAGCCACTGCAATACAGGGGCCACCCCATGTGGGATTTCAACGGGGAAGACGATGCCACCCGTCATGGCCGCAAAGGACCGGATTCGGCCGAGGATCTGGTGCAGATCCTATCCGGCCTGTACAAGGGGGAGTAGGAGGACTTCCTTCAGACGAACCCGTTGAATGGGTTCTCCATGAATAACCCTCGGCGTTGGGTAAGCGAACACTTTAAGGGCCCGACCCATGCTTTCAAAGTTTAAGCTTCTTATATTATGTCTTCGACGCAGGAACTGCGTGGGATTGTGGAGGACATGATAAGTCCAGCTCCGCAACCCGAGGATCCAGAGAGATCCTAGGATCCGGCCTCCGAAGAGGATCCGGACATTCAGGTGGAGCTAGTCGACGGGGTGTTCCACCAGCTCAACATGGATAATGCTTTAGTCGCCATTACGGCTGACTACCCCGGACTATATCCGGCTTCCCAGGTGATTGTGACGGAAGTCCTGACACCATTATCTCTTCCTTGCTCATTTCTGACCTTCGCGTGCGATGGTGTTTTGCAGGAAGCGCCTTCAAGGCGGGAAGCCGAGCCCGCGGCGGCTGACCAACAAAGGCCAGTCCGGACCAGTAGGCGGAAGAGGAGCGCGGCGCGGACTGAAACATCGCCGCAAAGGTATAGCTCACAGTTCATTATTTGGAGCAACGTTCCTAGGAAGCGTTTGAATGCTCATGGCTTTTTGTAGGAGAAAAAGCGCCCGCCAAACTGCGGGCGTGGAGGTTGCCAATCCAACCTCTACCAGCCAGGCTCCAGCACCTGGTCTGGAGGGGGAGGCGAGCGCAAGGCGCGAGCCGGACACTCCTCCAACGGAGGATGCCGACAGACTGTCCGCCACCAAGTCTGAGGTGGAGAGCGCCATGAACCATAGGCGCCGCCGGACAGTATTTCGTGACACGTGCTTCTCCCCTGAGGCGTTGAATGCCTTTAACGCGGGGGACGCGCACCTCCGTGCTGCTCAAGATGGTTTTACCAGAGCCACGGAGCAATATGTAAAAGACATACGGGTAAGAGAATTTAACAGTTATATATGCCAGTAGCCCCCGAGACTTAAAGTAGTTATGTTCACTGATTTAAGGATCATTTGAAACGCAGGATCTTACCGAGAAGAATACCCAACTGTCTCAGGAGCTGCAAGAGTGCAAGGCCCAACTTGAGGCCGCACTTGCTGCCGCAGGAGGAAACACAGAGACCCCTCCTGGTAACACATTTTTTTTTAAATATAAGCGCTATGCGGCGTGCGAGCAAGTCTAATAATGACATTGCAGGTGCTGCCGGACAAGATCCGGACAGGCAAGAACTACTGCGCCAGCTGAAGGCCGGCGAGAGGGTGCTGAATAGAGTGCAGCAGGAAAGGAACAAGCTCCAGGATGCCCACGCCCAGCTTGGAGAAGAGCTGAAAGGTGTTCGGGCCGAGCTGTCTGGCTCCGTTAAGGAGAATCAGCGGCTTCGTCGCGGCATCTATAGTAAGTGCTTAAGCGAACTCCTTTGAAAAGAAGAGTTCGGCGAGGAAGTCAATTGACAAAATATGTCTGTAGGTATACTCACAGGTTGCCCTGCAGAGGAGATGCCCGTATCGACGGGTGATCAACTTCCCGGACTATTGCAGCTGCTCGAACGAGTTTGGCAGGCGATGAGCGGCGCTGTTCAGGCTTTATGGCCGGCCCTTTCCCTGCCCGAAGGCCTTGGGGAGCTTACGGAGAAGCTTCAGGGAATGCGGCAGCGCTTCCGTTTGTGGAAGATTTCGGCCTGCCGCCAAGGTGCTAGGGAGGCTTGGGCCATGGTGAAGACGCGGTACAAGAAGGCAGATCCCAACCACATGGCCGAGGTCGGACCTGTGGGGCCCGATGGGAAGGAGATCCCTGTGAGTTTAGTATATGGCCAAGTAGAGTTGGCCGCTAAATTTTCCCAACGGGACTATAAATTAGACAGCCTATTAGACGGGATTGAGGAGGAATACAGTCAGTAGATTTGACAATGTATTTTAAAATGACATGTGAAATGCCTTCTAGCTGGATTGTAGATCGTTTGTCTTTTCCGACCTTTTTGCTTCAACCTCGGGGCCCTAGAGTCCGGAGTGTGTCCGAATACCTTTTCGGTTAAGAAACAACCGGGGTATCCATGGAGACCAGGCGTAGGGGTCATCAGTGCTTTATCAGACAAGTGCCCAACTAGTTATGTTATATTACATGGTTAGTAAGAAACATCTTCCAGGGAGAATAGTTCCGTTAAGGGTTCCTTTCCCTGGGAGGCATGCCCTAAAGTGCATGTCCGGACTGCGAAAAAAGCAGAAAAACATCTGGGGGCAGATAAATAAATAGGTAAAAAATCATCTTTCAAGTCACCGACCGAATATTCCCTTAAGAATGCTAGCTTTCGGCTTCACCCAGTCTGAGGTACACATCCGGCTGACCCGACAGTAACAATCGCAGAGGTGCTCCCTTTACCTCCTAGCCGAACATTCGGGAACGTAGGGGTAAGCACAGGAGCCAGACAACCCAGCTTGGCCAAAAATTAAAGTCATATCGATGCATATAATGGTGAGTAAAAGGTACATGTGGAAGCTTGACACATGTGCTGGGCATGAAGCCCTTATAATTGAGCTTCTGGAAAAGAAGCCCCCAGGTATAATGAGTGCGGATGGCACATCATGTATGTGCGAACAATGCGCAAGTAGGCCCTTAAGGGCTTTTTAGGAAAAGGGTTAAGAGAAGAAAGAGAAACAAAAGACAGCTGAAGTGTAAAAATTTGGACGGGGGAAGGGGGCGAACTCTTAGTCCAATGCTAGGCATAGAATCTTCGGAGGCGGGCTGCGTTCCATGGGTTCGGCTCGAGTCGGTTGTCCGATGCATTTCGTAGACGGTATGCTCCGCCGGTCAGGACGTGATCGATAATGAAGGGGCCCTCCCATTTGGGCTTGAGCTTGTCCTTTTTCTTGTCCGGCAGGCGTAGAATTAGTTCGCCAACGTTGTAAGTCTTGGCCCATACTTCTCTGCTTTGATATCTTTGAGCCTGCTGCTGATAGAATGCGGAACGAGCCTTGGCGACGTTGCGTTCTTCCTCCAATGCATCCAAGCTGTCCTGCCGATCCAGCTCGGCTTCTCTTTCTTCATACATGCGCACTCGAGGTGAGTCATGAATGATGTCGCAGGGCAGAACTGCCTCTGTGCCGTATACCATAAAAAATGGAGTGAATCCGGTAGTACGGTTGGGCGTTGTCCGCAGCCCCCAGAGTACGGAGTCGAGCTCCTCTACCCAGTGCGTGTCAGATTTCGTAAGTGACCGCACTAGTCTGGGTTTGATGCCGCTCATTATTAGACCGTCCGCTCGTTCCACTTGACCGTTGGTTTGAGGATGATAGACTGAGGCGTAATCGAGCTTAATGCCCATATTTTTGCACCATGATTTAACCTCGTCGGCCGTGAAGTTCGTGCCGTTAACGGTGATGATGCTGTGGGGGACACCATAACGGTGTACTACCCCGGAGATAAAGTCTATCACTGGTCCGGACTCTGCCGTTTTTTCTGGCTTGGCCTCTATCCATTTGGTGAATTTATCCACCATGACCAATAGGTACCTTTGCTTGTGGGTTCCCCCTTTAAGGGGTCCAACCATGTCAAGCCCCCAGACCGCGAACGGCCAGGTAATGGGTATAGTTTTGAGGGCGGTGGGTGGCATATGGCTCTGATTAGCAAAGAGCTGACAACCGACACATCTTTGGACTAAGTCCTGAGCATCTGCCCGGGCCGTCGGCCAATAAAATCCTGTACGGAATGCCTTTCCTACAAGGGCCCGAGCTGCTGCGTGGTGTCTGCCTAGTCCGGCATGAATTTTAGCCAGGAGGTTTCGCCCTTCCTCTTCGGAGATACACCTTTGAAGGACTCCGGTTGTGCTTTTCTTATAAAGTTCCCCCCTCATGGACCTTGTAGGCTTTAGATCGCCGGACTATGCAGCGGGCCTCATTTTGGTCTTCGGGAAGTTCCTGCCTAAGCAAGTAGGCTAGGAATGGTTCTATCCACGGGGCGATTACTGCCATTATGTCGTGGGCTGAAGGTGTTATGTCATCGGCTGAATTGCCGGTTGGCGTGGTTTTTTCCGGTTTATCATTTCCGGACTCCTCTTCCCATAGTACGGATGGCTTGAAGAGCTGTTCCAGGAAGATGTTTGGAGGGACAACGTCACGTTTTGCGCCGATGCGTGCCAGTACGTCGGCTGCTTGGTTATTATCTCGGGCTATGTGATGAAATTCAAGTCCTTCAAACCGAGCTGACATTTTTAGGACAGCGTTGCGATATGCTGCCATTTTCGGATCCTTGGCGTCAAAGTCTCCATTTATTTGGGATATTGCAAGGTTTGAATCCCCGCGCACCTCTAGGCGTTGAATGCCCATGGAGATTGCCATCCGGAGGGCATGTAAAAGGGCCTCGTATTTGGCTGCGTTGTTGGAGTCCGTGTACATTATCTGAAGTACGTATTGGACTGTGTCCCCGGTTGGGGACATCAATACGACGCCAGCCCCCAATCCGGCCAACATTTTAGAGCCGTCGAAGTGCATAATCCAATTGGAGTATGCGCCGTACTCTTTAGGGAGTTCGGCTTCGGTCCATTCAGCGACAAAGTCAGCCAAAACTTGTGACTTTATAGCTCGCTGAGGTTTGTAAGTTATATCGAAAGGTAAGAGCTCAATGGCCCATTTTTCAATCCTGCCCGTCGCGTCGCGGTTGTTTATAATGTCGTTGAGTGGTACTTCGGAGGCCACTGTTATCGAACACTCTTGAAAGTAGTGTCGGAGCTTCCGGGATGCCATGAACACCGGGTACGCTATCTTTTGATAGTGCGGGTAACGGGACTTGCAGGGGGTTAACACAGTGGAGACATAGTACGCTGGTTTTTGAAGAGG
The DNA here is from genome assembly GCA_963921465.1 of Triticum timopheevii. NCBI lineage: Eukaryota > Viridiplantae > Streptophyta > Magnoliopsida > Poales > Poaceae > Triticum > Triticum timopheevii. The sequence continues at coordinate 337,645,345 of OY997268.1, forward strand.
GAATTTATGCCCTTCTGTCTCTCGTTCGACGACGAGTACCGCGCTTACAACTTGATGTGTTGCCACGATATATAACAGCATTGGTTCGCCCAGGTTGGGCGCAGCCAGGACCGGATTTGTTGCCAATATGGCCTTTATTTCTTCGAGTTCGGCAGTGGCAGCATCCGTCCACTCGAAGTGTTCGGTGCGCCTAAGGAGGCGATAGAGGGGCAATGCCTTTTCTCCCAAGCGGGAGATAAAGCGGCTTAAAGCCGCCACGCATTCAGTCAGTTTTTGTATCTGTTTGAGGTCTTTTGGAATATCCAGCTGTGATAGAGCTCGGATCTTGGCCGGCTTTGCTTCAATTCCTCTACCGGATACAATGAAGCCCAGCAACTTTCCGGCTGGTACGCCGAAAACGCATTTTTCCGGATTCAGCTTGATGTCATATGCTCTGAGGTTGTCGAATGTGAGCCTCAAATCGTCTACTAGAGTTTCGACGTGTTTGGTTTTGACGACTACGTCGTCTACGTATGCCTCTACTGTTTTGCCGATCTGGGTTGCCAGACATGTTTGAATCATGCGCTGATATGTTGCGCCGGTGTTTTTAAGTCCGAAGGGCATCGTGTTGAAGCAGAATGGTCCATATGGAGTGATGAATGCCGTTGCGGCTTGGTCTGCTTCCGCCATCTTGATTTGATGGTAGCCGGAGTATGCGTCGAGGAAGCACAGTGAATCGTGTCCTGCGGTAGCATCGATTATCTGGTCGATGCGGGGGAGGGGGAAGGGATCCTTTGGGCAGGCTTTGTTGAGGTCTTTAAAATCGACACATAGGCGCCATGATTTGTCCTTCTTTGGTACCATTACCAGGTTTGCTAGCCAATCCAGATGTTTGATATCTCTGATGAATCCGGCTTCCAATAGTTTCGCTAGTTCTTCTCGCATTGCCTGTCTTTTAGGTTCGGAAAATCGTCGAAGAGCCTGTTTGACTGGCTTGAATCCTTTTAGGATGTTTAGGCTGTGTTCTGCCAATCTGCGTGGGATTCCGGGCATATCCGAAGGGTGCCAGGCGAAAATGTCCCAATTTTCCCGAAGGAATTCTCGCAGTGCGGCGTCTACATCAGGGTTCAACTGTGCCCCGATGGAAGCCGTCTTTGTCGGGTCCGTTGGATGGACCTGGAATTTTATTATTTCATCTGCTGGTTTAAAGGAGGTGGACTTGGATCTCTTATCAAGTATCACATCGTCCCTATTCACCGTAGAGCGCAGCGTGGTGAGTTCTTCTGCCGCTAGGGCTTCGGATAGTGCCTCCAGGGCTAATGCAGCTGTCTTGTTTTCCGCACGGAGTGCTATGTCCGGATCACTAACGAGAGTGATTATTCCGCCGGGCCCAGGCATTTTGAGCTTCATGTACCCGTAATGGGCTACGGCTTGAAAAATTGTGAATGCCTCTCGTCCTAATATAGCGTGATATCCGCTGTTGAACGAGGCCACTTGGAATGTGACTTCTTCGGATCTGTAATTGTTCGGCGAGCCGAACACCACATCGAGTGCGATTTTTCCGGTGCAGCGCGCTTCCCGGCTAGGGAATATTCCTCTGAAGGTTGTGCTGCTTCGCTCAATGCGGCTCCAGTCTATTTCCATTTTTTGAAGAGTTTCCTCGTAGATGAGGTTTAGTCCGCTGCCGCCATCCATGAGGACCTTTGTAAGTCGAAAGCCATCCACTATTGGACTAAGCACCAGTGCGGCTGGTGCTCGGGCTGTTCGGAATTTAGGTTCGTCACTGGCGTTGAAGGTGATGGCTGTGTCGCTCCATGGATTTGTTGTTGCTACTTGGTAGACTTCGGCGAGGCCGCGGATTGTTCGTTTCCGCATATTATTTGATGCGAAGGTCTCGAAGACTGTTGATACCGTACCGGTATTGTTGGAGTGGTTTTCCGGGGATAGAAGCTCCTCGCCACTTTTGGCAACCTGCCGTAATATCCAACATGCTCGAAGGCTATGTGTTGGGACGGCGCCCTCTGTACTGTGAATTTTACAGGGTCCGCTAAGCCATCCCTCCAGTACGGTTCCGTGCCCTCTATGGGGTTTTTGCTTTTTGATTTTTGTATCTGGGGCCTGAGTGTAATGCACCCTTTTGTTGCGGACTAGGGTTGGGGCCGGATTGTCCCAAAACTTATTTTCGGTTTTCCAGAAGCTCTCCATCGCACAGTACTTTCGTATTATGGACGCCAGGTCAGCGAAGCGTGTAATTTCACGACGGTTGACGGCGTTCAGGAGTCCCTCGTCCGTGCAGTTATTGCAAAAGATTGAGATTGCGTTTTCCTCTCGGCAGTCCTTTATCCTGTCCATAACCAGGAGGAATCTGGCCCAGTAATGATGTACTATTTCAGCGGGCTCTTGCCGGATTAGAGATAGATCGCATATGTTTGGGCGGGCGGGTGGAATTAAGTCCGGAACCCTACCCATCTCAAGGCTCAAGGGCCGAGAAGTTTCCAAATTTGGAAGCTTGGATTGTTGGACGTTGTCCAACGAGTCCGGTACGATGCCTAACTTTAAGTTCAGTGCTTGATCGAAGTCCGTCCCTCCGCGGGAATCCGGCATGGAGGGTTCGGCAGCCCGGACATGACTAGTTTTCAATACAGGGGAAGAGTCGCCGCATTGTTCCTCTACCACTGCAACGTGGTGGGTGACCTGGGGAGAGTTAATCTCTCTCAGATCGGTTTTAAGCCCAATCTGATTGTAGTCTGTAGCGACTCCCAGGGCGGCGATGCGATCCAAGAGCTCGTTTACGGATGAGAGCTCTATTGGATCGAGCCGCTCGGCCAATTCCGAGTTGACGCAAAGATTGCTTTTGACGACTTGAGAGGTCATTGTCGAAGCGGCGGCCGGACAGACGGTCATAAGAAAACCACCTAGCCGGATAGTTTGGCCGACGACCAAGGCCCCTTTGGCGAAAATACCGTCCTTGAAGACGGGAGGAGGCATCCTTCCTATCGGCGACGGCACAGAGGAACTCTCAATGAAAGCACCAATGTCGGTGTCAAAACCGGCGGATCTCGAGTAGGGGGTCCCGAACTGTGCGTCTAGGTGGATGGTAACAGGAGACAAGGGACAGGATGTTTTACCTAGGTTCGGTCCCTCTTGATGGAGGTAAAACCCTACGTCCTGCTCGATTAATATTGATGATGTGTATTACAAGAGTGGATCTACCACGAGATCAAGGAGGCTAAACCCTAGAAGCTAGCCTATGGTATGATTGTTGTAATGGATGTTGTGTCCTATGAAGTAAAGCCCTCCGGTTTATATAGGCACCGGAGAGGGCTAGGGTTACACAGAGTCGGTTACAATGGTAGGAGATCTACATATCCATATCGCCAAGCTTGCCTTCCACGCCAAGGAAAGTCCCATCCGGACACGGGACGGAGTCTTCAATCTTGTATCTTCGTAGTCTTGGAGTCCGGCGGACGATGATAGTTCGGCTGTCCGGACACCCCCTAGTCCAGGACTCCCTCAGTCCCCAACATCATCAACATCCTGCCAATCTGTACTGCTCAAAATATCAACCTATAAATCACCTATAAGTCATTCCGTCATGTGAGTGTTGATTGAATGGTGTGACCTAGTACGAACCCATGCCCATGACCGAGGACGCGGCTATCGATAGTTTAAACAAACACACTCTGCAGGGGTAGCGCACTTTACCCACACCACAGAACCCATGGCCTCGCACTCCCATTCGGGTGGACCAACGGCGTTCCGACAAAACGTATCTACTGCCATGACACTCTCCCGGCCACTCCGACTTACTCCCCACTAGGCTAGTCCTGGGTGGCCCCGTGTCTACCAAAGACACAACGACCACCGTCGTGGCCAAAACATAAACGTCCCACACGGGGACAAAAGCGCTTATCATCCAACTACGGGCACACAAGGTCATGTATGCTTACCGGGCCAGGGTACCACGTGCCCATAACCTTCCCTCGTTGGAGGCACCAGCGAGAGGCACGGCAATAGCATCGCATTAGGGCCTTCCCATAAAGGCAAATGTGGTTGCACTAGAGAAAGCCCGGTTCGGCGGCACCTGACCAACATAATGACGAAATTTATCCCCAACAATATAACTGTGATAACTGATACTCCGATATCAACTATCAACTATAATCCAAGTCATAGCAATATCCAACAAATAATCTGAGCATAATATCAGCATACCAAAATACTCCGAGGATAGCATTACACTACTATCATGATGAATCCGAAAAGAATAATCCTACTAATCCAATAATAAGAATAAAGCTATCCAGTTAAGATCCACATGTAAACACCATCTTTGGAAATAATACTTCAAGAAACAATACATCAACTAGCATCATGAAAATAATCATACTAACCACTAATAATCCAAAGGTAGCATGACATCCAAAGTAATACTCCAAAATATACTAACAGATATCATCATGAAACAACCATAATATCAACCACTAATACTCCAATGGCAACATGATACTCATCAACTACAAACATAACTCCTAGTAATCCAAATAATAGCATGGCATCAACAAGATCAAAATAATACCCCGAGAAAATGCCATGCACTAATCACAAGTATCTAAAACAATATTTTAAACAAGTTTAAATAAATTAAACGATGTCACTACATTACAGTGATGCAAATGGAGGGTGTGGCTTGCCTGGGGTGGAAGAAATCACCGGGAGGAAGTGCGAGAAACTCGCAAAACGAATCGCCGGAAATCGTTTTCTCTCGGAGGGGCTAAATAAGGGCAATGGCATAATGGTCATTTTCAGAATGTTAACACATGATGAAAGTGTGACCAAAAGAATGGGCTCGACGAAACGAAGAAGTAGGCTGTGGAATCACCTCATTTGGAGCTATGGTTAAAAAGTTATAGTTGTTTTTCTGCCAGGGACCTCTTTGTAATAAAAATCATCACAAATAGGCCCTTAACAGAAAAATAGAACGCGCACCCGGAGAAAACGCTTTCGGTGGATGAAAGCATACACGGCAAAAGCCGTGTCCACTTATCCGCGTCAGCAGCGGTGGGGCCGGCCTCTAGGTCGCTTACATGCGGGTCCCACTAGCTCTCTCTCTCCTCCGTCTCTCCTGTCTTCTTCCTCCCGACGCTGGGAACAGAGGAGGCCGCGGCTGAGCACACGCCGGCTCTCCCCGGCAACTCAGGCCGCCTCCCACTGTGCTCCGGCCACTGGCGAGATCAGAACGGGACGCCACACCCATTTGGCCACAGCACGAGCATCGAGGAGGGATGGAGGGACGGCGATGGGTGGCCACCGAAGAAGAACAAAGGCGGGCGAGGCTGTGGTGATTGGCGATGCAGGGGGTCTCCAACGAGGGGAAGGGGGTTGGGGCGAGTACCTGGACTCTGGGGAGGCTGCTGGTGGAAGAATGGAGGGGAGAGGAGCTCAGGATCGAGCTAATTTACCCGGAGTGGAGTGGCGACCATGGCGGCAAGGGAGGGAAACGGGAGCTCCTCGAGCTCGGGGAAGTGGCTAGGCAGGGCTAGAGGAGGGTTGTGAGGCTGGTGGTGAGCTCGGTGTCTCGGGGGAGGCCTTATATAGGCGCTGGGTGAGGAGGCCGAGCTGGCACCACCGCAGACGTGTGTCCGGCGCCGCGAACGCGTGCTCGCGTGCTTGAGCTTGGAGGTAGGCGACGGAGGATGCATAGGGGGAGTCTCACGGGGCAGAGACAGCCAAGGGAGGGGGGCAGGGGGGAAGACGACAACGACGAACTAAGCCAAATGCCACTGTACGTCCGTGGGCACGCGGTGGTTTGCGTCGGTGAGGAAGCTGCCAGAGGGGGAGAGGGGTCCAGGGGAACGACGACGATGAGAGGAAGCCAAAGGACATGCTCATGAGCGCGAAGACGACGAGAGGGAGTGGTGCCGAAGCACAAACAGTGCTGTGGACATGGCACAGCGCACAGGCATGCCAGCGTCGTAGTCACCACGTGAACATGGGCATTCAATGCTTAACAACACCCAAAATGTTGTCTAGCTGATAGTCCTTCCAAGATAGGCATTGGCTTGATCTGGGGAGCTATGGTTAAACGGTAACTAAGCTCTGAAGTTTACTGCAGTAAACTTAGCCGTGCACTAGTGATCAACAGGGAATTGCTTAAAGCCAAATATGTTGTCTGGGGTGTTTAGCTATAGAAGGACTATGATCCTGGAGGTTTTGAGGAGAAATGGACCAAGAATTAATATAGTTGCTTCACAACTGCATTTTTGGTCCAGAAATGCAGATCATGATGATGCTCTCACATAGAGTAGCAACTTGGGCTAAGATTGGGCAAAGCTTGATTATTTGGACATATGAAGATGCTGTAAAAAGCTCATGCCAAATGGACAAGCCAAAATGGCACTTGTTTCACAAACATCATTTCTTTCCAGAAAGTTGAAATAATTTTGGTGATCAAACGGCTCAATGAAATGATACCAAATTGGGTGGAGGGATGTTCTATGGGTATAAAAATTCTCTGGTAATTTATCAAGATTTTTGAAGCAATATAAAATACACTTGCTTCACAAATTGAAAATATTGCAAAAAGCAAAGATTTGGTCCTGTTCTCACATAGATGATGGGATGGGGCTGCAAATGGGTGGAGCGGGTTAATATGAGCACATTAAGGAGTGTGCAAAAGTTCAACTCATTTTGATACTCCTAGCTAGTACTTCCTTCACAAAGCCTTCTGTCTGACAGAAACTTTGAAAATTCACTGAGGAAGATTGCTAGGAAAATAAAGTTGAACTTGTGCATGAGGCAATTATTTGGACATAGAAGCATTCCCAGAAATGTTGGGAGACACAAGGAAAAATATAAATGACACTTCCTTCACAAAGTGCCATTCAGGGTAGAATAGAAAAAGGAATATTGGGGAATTATTTTTGAACTGGCCAAGGAAATATTTGGACATATTTGAGCTATATATGACCCAAAGGAATTATGAGAATTATTTGGGGATTTATGGATGGACAGAAATATAGGTTGCTTCACAACCTAGGGCAGATAGGGTTATTCCTTTAATGAAAAGGGAATTTTCCCTAGAAAAAGATTTTAGGGTTTGGTCAAGGAGTGAAGTGACATGATCTGGGAAAGGTTTTGAGAATGATGAGCCACTTGGGAGGGGGAAAATAGGAGGAATTCCCAGGTGGCAAGTCCACAGAACCACTCCAAAAAGAAAAATAGAGCAAAAACCAAATAAATGAAAAGAAAATGAAAGGGGCCAAAAACCAGGCTGTTACATTAGGGCATAACGTAATCTCGGTGTGACCGATCGCATAAACTCGGTGGGACCAATCTCAGTAATAGGTACACAGAGGGTTGGTCAGACAAGCTCAATGGGACCGATTCGCTCACTGCGATGGGACTGAAGTGTCACGAAAAGGAAACAGGGAGTTTGCAATGCAGACTCGGTGGGACCGATTTGCTCTTTCGGTGAGACCGAAATGTTACAGAAGGGAAACAGAGAGTTTGCAATCCCATCTTGGTGAGACCGAGATCCCTATCAGTGAGACCGAAGTAACTAGGGTTTGTGGCAGTGGCTATGTCAAATGAAACTCGGTGGCGCTGGATAGATCAAATCGGTGGGGCCGAATTTGACTTTAGGTTTAGGACATATGTGGAAATGAGAAAGTGGTTGAGGGTTTTGGAGCACATCACAAAGCATTTTGAGCAAGTAACTCATTAAGCAACACCTCATCCCCTTTTAATAGTATTGGCTTTCCTATGGACTCAATGTGATCTTGGATCACTAAGATAAAATTGTAGAGTCTTGAGCTTGTTGCCAATATATATCCTTTGCATTTTGAGGGGTCCACATGTCTAGTCCATGCCATGCCAATCAATGAACATTCTGAAATGATTATATTGAAAGATCATGAGTTCAAATAACTATATCTTGTTAAGAATTACCAAAACCACCCAGGGATTAGTTGCACTTTCAATCTCCCCCTTTTTGGTAATTGATGACAACATATAGATCAAAGCTTCGACAAATGATAATAAGAATGAAGTACATTGTCGCTTTGAGAAGTGATAAGTAAGAGCTCCCCCTAAATTTGTGCATTGTTTAAATTTTGCTTTGGACTGCAAATGCACAATCTGTTAGGATCGAGGGTTACTCTTCCATGTCACATACATCTTGGTGGAGCGCTCAAAATGATAATAAATAAGAACAAGCACTCATCACCAAGGCAAAGTGAATGATCATACATGAGATAGATAATGTCATTATTCAAGCATAAGTATAAAGAGTGATATGATCAAGCACCTGATCATACAAAGTATCTCACACACACAGACATAATGTATCTCAACCAGGCAAGCAAAGCAAATAAGTAGCAAAAATAGACAACTCTCTCTCTCTCTCTCCGAAGCCTATGATCTATACACTTTCTCCCCCTTTGGCAACAAGTTACCAAAAAGCTCTAAAATGCATAGTGCTATGCGTCTCTCTAGGCTTGAGCTTCAGAAGGAGGTGGTGTTGAGATGACTCCAAGGAAAAATGCTTCTGTAGATGATGTTGGAGCTGGAGGGGTTGCCACTGGAGGGGCAACATGAGCTGTGGGAGCTGTGGCTACTGGTGCTGAAGTTGTAGCTCTAGTGTCTGTCACTGGCACTTCTGCAGACGTCTGTGCCCTAGGCACCCTGTGGAACACCTGTGTTGTAGCTTTGCCCTCCCTCTCCTGAGCTTCTTCCTGGAGTTCTTCAACAGCTGTCTGAATCTTAGTCACTTTCAAGTCCAAATCATAGAATTTTGTCTCTAGTATCCTCTCCAAGCTCTCCTGGTTCTGAGTCAGGTAGCTAGTCCTTTCTCAACCCTCAGGATTAATTGAATCAGAAACCCAAGCTGGTCTTGTTTTGACTTGAGAAAGACTTCTGAAGCCTCTGCTGCACTTGGCATCTTTGCTGCTTTTGCTGCCCTGACTTTTTCCTTCTTCTCATGAGCTGCAACTGAAGATGGATCATTAGCATCCATGACAACTGTGTTGTCCTCAAATTCAGGTAGCACAGGAAGATGTTCTTTATCCAACAGATACACTCCTTGCTTCATCTTGGATTTCATTAGCTCTTGGATGTGTGGAGCATATCCACAAGATCTCTTCTGGTCAGCTGCTGTCGTTTTGATTGTCTCTACAATCAGGCTCATGACCTTGAATTTCTGTGGCACAACATCAAACAACTGCAGCAAGTTGATGGAATGGCCTCTGATCATCCTGTGATCTCCAGATTTGGGCAACAAAGTGTGCCTCAAGATAGTGTTTATGGTGGCCAAACTAGACGACAAATAGTAGACTGATCCAAACTTATGTGTTTCCAGGGCCTCATCTGGAATTTCCTTATACATATTTGCCATGGTGTTGTGATCCTTCTTCTTCTCAGCATACACATCTATTTGATGTTCTTCTTCAGGGAAATTTATGAGCCTAGCCCACTCATCAACAGTTGATTGGTGCCTCTGTCCTTCTGTCATCCACACAATTCTTCCATCTGGATAGAAATGAGCTGTTGAGTAGAATTGCATAATGATCTCATCATTCCATTTGGTGAGCTTCTGACCAACAAAGCCATCAACACCATTTGCTTTGAAGCTTTCATGCACACCTGGGAAATGATCAGCATTAGCACTAATGAATTTCGAGTCCACCCATCTCATATCACCGACTATGGGTTTCTTGTCCAGCAACCCCGTCGCATAGAAATCCTGTTGCTCTTTGGTGTGGAACCCGTAGTCCACTGCACTCCTCCTCACAGCATATGGTCCAGCTTGTCTCCACTTCCTGAGACCAGCATCCTTTCTTTCCTTCATGTTTTCAGCCACTAGGTGACTGTTATTGTGGTCTGGAATCTTCGACTTGAGCTTCCTAAGCACTTGGGCTTCAGCTTCTTCTGCAGCTTCAGGCATTGGGGCCTTGTTCTTCTCTGTAGCAGGTATGTTTCTGGTGCTTCTCTTTGGAGCTTGAGATGGAGCTTTGGGGGCTATCTTGGGCTTAGAAGGAGCTGCTCCAGACTTGATGGCCTCCCCCATCAGCTTCCGTGCCTTTGCAGGAGGTGCTTGAGCAGCAACCTCTTCTTCCTCTTCCTCTTCACTTTCAAAATCCTTCCTCATAGAAGGACTTCAAATCACTCTAGCTATTGTTTTTCTGACCCTCTTCTTCCCTTCTTCACCTGCTCTTGGCTCAAGTGAGAAGACCATAGTTTCCTGAGTGGTGTCGGATGTCGGGTTCCGGCAAAACCCTTGAGGTTCGAACTCTGGGGTGCGCGCGAAGATCCTCTCCCTACCGGTCCACGCCCCAAAACCTCACCGCGAATCTAAGCTACACGATGAACAACACAAGGGACACAAGGTTTATACTGGTTCGGGCCACTGTTGTGGTGTAATACCCTAATCCAGTGTGTGGTGTGGTGGATTGCCTCTAGGGCTGATGACGAACAGTACAGAGGAAGAACAGCCTCGCGAAGGGTGTTCTTGAGCTGGTGTGGTGCTCTGCTAGGGAAGGATTCGATCACTTTCTACTGTGATGGCCATCTCTATTTATAGAGGCCCTGGTCCTCTTCCTAAATATTGAGCGGGAAGGAAGCCAGCAACGACCATTTTAAAGGGGGACAACTAGTACAAGCTATCCTGGCTAAAGTTGGTCTTCGACTGCCAAAGGCACTGGCGATGACGTTTTCCTGGGCTCCACGGTGATCTCCGTCCTGCCGTCCTGCTGGTCTTGGTCTCGTTGCACCGAAATGGAAACCTTTGCTTGATGCCTCGGTACTCCGCGCCTGCGCTTGCCCCCTTTGCACCAAAGAGGAAACAAGGACACTGCGCTGGCTGGCGCCCGCCTGGTCTCGATCATCATGGCTTGCGTCATGAGCACCTCGCGAGGTACTCCTTGCCTTGATCTCTCCGCCTCCTCGTGAGCCAGCCTGGTGAGGCAGCCCCTGGGGAAGCCTTGCGTTATCCGCCCCGCGAGGCTTGGCCCCTCGCGAGGGTCTTGAGCTTGGGTTGATGTAGACGGGCCATACTGGGCCACTGCTTGAGCCACACCACAAGCCGCAGGCAGGCAAGTCTGGGGAGCCCCGTTCGCAGAACGCCGACAGTGTATCCCCCGGGCCCAAGGCGCGCTCGGACTTGGCTTAGCAGCGAAGCCAAAGGGCAAGTGCGCAGCGCCGCGTGCCCCAACAGCCTATGGCCTTTGTCGCCGCGTGGCGATTGATTGGACGTGGGCGTCCCTGCTTCCCCACACTCTCCCAATATCCACCTGGCTAGGTGGACATGAAGTTTACACAGTTATTCCCTCCTTGATGCCCTCGTGCTTCCTGTTCCCCTTTCTTCCTCGAACCTCTGCTCCCGCTTCCAATCTGACTTGAGCTCTGCCCCCTCCATCGCTATGGGGCCAACTAGCAAAGAGAATGGGAAGAAGCCTGTGTCCTCATCCAGCTCGTCTCCGGCAACCGAGCCTGCCGTCAGCCCGTCACTGGTGCTCAATCTGGAGGCCTTCGAGAAGATCCGCCCCGCACTCACCTCAAGCTTCAACAAGTGCGGAAGGACGACGATTTGGCCTGCATCCCATGCCTCCGTCGACAGGATTGTCACAGAGGTTCGATTCTCCACCGACGCCCTATGGGCTGGCCTGGTCCCCCCTTTCTCTGCTTTCTTCAATGCGGTGCTTTCCCACTACCAGATACATATGATGCATCTTGATCCTCAATCCATTACTCTTCTTGCTGTCTTCGCCTTCATCTGCGAAGCAATGGTGGGAATTGCCCCTTCCGTTGCCCTCTTGCGTCACTTCTTCTCCTTGTGCCTGATCGACCCATTGCAGTGCTCGAGGTGCGTGAGCTTCCAGGCCGTGGCAGAGACGGCCGCCTCGGGGATTGATTTTAGCCTCTCACCTTCTATGAATGGGTTCCGGACGCGGTGGCTGTATGTGGATGCCGGAGTGCCCAGCCGCCTGCTCTCGCACATTGCCTGCTGTCCCCAATCCGGGCTGGGGCCACGAGAGGCTCGTGAGCCCCTGGCTTTCCTTCATCCGGTGTCGGCTGGGGAGGTTGAGAGCGCTCGGCGTGACCGCGCCCCAGGTGGTGAAGGAGTTCCTCCAGTGTCGCGTTGCTCCTCTCCAGCACCATTCTCGACCGATGTGGACCCTGACTGGGCATCAGGACCGTATGAGGCTCCAGGATACGAAGCTGGCGCCTGAAATGCTGAGGAAGGTGTTGGAGGTCTTGACAGGCGACCCCTCGCCAGGCGATATCCGGCACGGGGGCAGCCTCCTGTATCTCTTCTCAGGTGGAGCCGAGTTCGTGGGGCCTTGCGAGAATCTCGTCACCGTGGCTCCTTTCCCCGTTGCCAACACCGATCTTGCCTCAGGAGGGGGTGCAGGGAGGCAAGCATCGCTGGAGGCTGGGGGATCTGGTGTCGAGATGCTGATGTCGAGCGGAGCTCCCGAGGCGTCGTCCTCCGGAGCTTGCAAAGCCTGCCCTGAGGCGGTCGTTGATGAGGGGGCGCAACCTGCGGCTCCCGAGGCCGAAGCCCCTGAGGCCTCGGCAGGCCACCAAGAAGCGGTACCCGACCGCTCCTCTCAGCTTGGCGTCCCTGAGGCAGGCTACCCATGCACTTCTTCGTCTGCGCCATGCGCCGGCCCTCACGTTGAGAGCCTGGGTCGGTTCTGCATAGACTTCGACGCCCTCCGCAAGAGGATGGAGTCTTCGAGTGGCAGTGAGCGCCCCTGCCGACCATTGAAGCACAGGAAGTACTTAGCCATGGACGAGTAAGTACCTCATTCTTGTAATTCCTCATTCGCTGGTCCCTTTCCTGACTGTGGCCCTTCAGGATCCCTCCTGCCAAGCTCGTGGAGTCTGCCGTGAAGCTGCTTCCTCGGCCTCGCCTCCATCGCTGGCCTTGGGTGTGACGAGCTTGCGTGCTGCCATTGACGCGAGTTCGGCCAGAGAAGCGAGCCGGCCTGCACGGTGCTTCGAGCCCGTGCTCTTGCCGCCTTTCCTTCGCGACCTCGCCCGGGGCATGACCAGCCTGCCCTGGGCTCCCTCTCTGTTCGTAGACGGCGAATGGTTGAAGTCGATCCTTGGCTTTTCTTCTGGGGATGGATCCGCGCCGGCCAGGGTCCCTTGCGGAACCCGCCCAGCGATTGTGGGGGCACCAGCCCCCAGCCCCCCGCCGAGAGGGGGCGAGCCGCTTCAGGGCCCTCCGCCAACGCCGGCGGCGGAGGATGATATTGACGACGTGCTCAGGCGAGCGCAGGAGCGCAGCGCCGTTCGCCAAGAGTTCCTTCGAAAAGCGATGGACGCGATGGGCCAGCTCGGTGGAGAGCTCACGGACGTGGACGCATGCCTGGAAGCTCAAGGCCTGCGGCTGGTTGAGGAGCGGCACAAGCTGAAGGTGGCTGTCAACCTCGCGCGTCATCAGCGTGAGCTTGACAACGCGAAGGCCGAAGCATCCCTCGTGGCCTCGCGAAAGGCCTGCTCCCGAGCTATTGAGGAGGCTTGGGAAGCAGACCAACGACACGAGATCGCGGAGAAACGCGCGTGGGAGCTCCAAGCCTGGAGCACTTCCCTGGAGCAGCAAGTGGAGTTGCACCAGGCCGACCTTGCATCGCTGAAGGGGACGCCCGTCGAGGAGGAGGAGCTCCGGAGGCGTGAAGAAGCACTGATGCTGGAAGCAGCCGAGCGCAATCTCGACCTTGAGCGGTTAGAGACGAGGGAGCGCCAGGTTACCCAGGCGGAGGACGACGTTGGCGCGCGGGAGGCCCGGAGCCAAGAAGAGGTCGACCGCCGCATGGTGGAAGTTCACGCGGGTCTTGAGTGATGCAGTGCACGGAGGCCACTGCAGCCGCCCTGGTCTCGGCGCAGACTAAGTTGGCTTCCTCCCGCGCCGAGCTACTTCTTCTCCAACGGCGGGTTGATGATGCTGAGTCCGTTGCGCGGCAGAACAGAGAAGAAATTCTCCAGCAGCAGACGCTGGAGCATATGCATGGTCCCATGCTCCAAGCGCTCAGGGACAGGGCCAACGTGGCCATGGGCAATATTTGTGATGCGACCGCTCCGCAACCCCATGTGACCAACTATGCCGGTCATCTCCAGTTCTTCACTGACGTAGTGACGAACTTGGAGACTCGCTCTGAGAGAGCTCGCCAGCTTGTCGAGGAGAGGAGCCGTGGCCTGCTCGGGCGTGCATTCTCCCGTGTCTTCAGCCATCTTCAGGTAGATTCCCACTTCAACTTCGACGCCGTCATTGCTCCGGTGCCCATGGCCATTCGAGGCGACCTGGCGTGGTGGGTGGAGGACAAATTTTCCATGAGTTTGAAACCTCTTGATACCTTTCATAGGCGTGACTCGAAGATAGACATGTTCTCTGGGTTCAAAGCTGATTTGTCGGTGTTTTGCATCGCAATAACTTTTCTGTTACGATTTGGCCAATTGCAACCTGTCTCGGATCTCCTTGACTTGCTTTTCGGCTTCCAGCATGAGATCCATTCCGAAAATATGGCTATCTCCGGTTTGAGACCAATTCATTGGAGTGCGGCACTTACGGCCCTACAAAGCTTCATATGGTGACATCTTTAAACTGGTCTGGAAGCTATTGTTATATGAGAACTTGGCATACGGCAAGCAATCTTCCCATTTTGGGCCCTGGGCCAAACACAAGCTCGAAGCATATCATCGAGTATTTGATTTACCCGTTCTGTCCGTCCATCCGTTTGAGGATGATAAGCGGTACTGTATTTCAATTCCATTCCTAGGGCTTGATGGAGATGGGACCAAAAAGCGGAGGTAAAAAGTGAACCTTGGTCAGAAGTGATGGTTCGGGGAACTCCATGCAGACTGACTATTCTAGATACATACAGTTGTGCAAGCTCATCTGCTCGATATGAGGTTCTGATCGGGAGGAAGTGGGCTACCTTGGTTAATGTATCCACTATGACCCAGATCGCATCATTGCCACATCGGGTCTTAGGTAGTCCTGTGATGAAATCCATACAAACATCATCCCATTTCCATTGTGACACTGGCAGCGGTTGGAGAAGTCCGGCTGGCTTCTGATATTCTGCCTTTACTTTGTGGCATATGTCACAACAGGCCACGAAATAAGCAATGACTTTCTTCATTCCATCCCACCAGATATTTGTTGAAGGTCTTCGTACATTTTTGTACCTCCAGGGTGAATTGAATACGAGGATTGGTGAGCTTCTGACAGGATCTTCTGTTTCAAATCTGCTTGATTAGGCACACAAATCCTTCCCCTGAATCGGAGGGTACCACACTGATCCTTCGAGAAATCGGAAAGCTTGACACGTTTCTGCAGATCGGCATCGCCTGACTGGGCTTTGCAGATTTCTTCCTCAAGGGTAGGGGTAACTTTCAGAATATTGGCAAGGTCAGCCTCAACTATGACCAGGTTGAGCTGAGCAATCTCTTCTTTAAGTTTGGGAGGCAAAGATTCCAATATGACATTTAAACTGACGGGCTTTCGACTGAGCGCATCGGCAACCACGTTGGCCTTACCCGGATGGTAATTTATTCCAAGGTCATAATCCTTGACCAACTCAAGCCATCTTCGTTGATGGAGATTTAAATCCGGATGAGTAAATATATATTTGAGGCTTTTGTGATCGGTAAAAATTTGGCACCTTTTTCCGATGAGGTAGTGTCTCCAAATTTTTAAAGCATGAACCACCGCGGCTAATTCCAAATCATGAGTGGGGTAATTCCCCTCGTGGGGTCATAGCTGCCGTGAGGCATAAGCTACTACCTTGCCATCTTCCATAAGTACGCATCCCAGTCCTTGCCTGGAAGCGTCGCAGTACACATCAAAGCTGCGGTAGATATTTGGAAGTGTTAATACTGGTGCAGTTGTCAGGAGTTTCTTTAACTCAGTGAAACTTTTCTCACAGTCTGCAGTCCATTCAAACTTCTTATCCTTTTTGAGCAGCTCTGTCATGGGTTTAGCAATCTTGGAAAACCCTTCAGTGAAATGGCGGTAATATCTGGCTAATCCAAGAAAACTCCGGATCTGAGATACGGTTGCGGGTGGCAACCAATCGAGTACATCCCTTACTTTGCTTGGGTCCACAGCTATACCTTCGGCGGATAGCACATGCCCGAGGTATCCAACTTGCTTGAGCCAGAACTCACATTTACTGAATTTGGCGTATAACTGATGCTCATGGAGTCGTTGTAACACTGCTCGGAGGTGTTCCTTATGCTCTTCTTCATTTCTTGAGTAAATGAGTAGATCATCGATGAAGACTACCACGAACTTATCGAGGAAGTCCATGAATACTTTATTCATCATGTGCATGAAGAAAGCAGGGGCGTTGGTGAGGCCAAAAAACATAACTTTATATTCATAGAGACCGTAGCGAGTGGTGAACGCGGTCTTGGTAATATC
Source organism: Triticum timopheevii (assembly GCA_963921465.1). NCBI lineage: Eukaryota > Viridiplantae > Streptophyta > Magnoliopsida > Poales > Poaceae > Triticum > Triticum timopheevii. Next base: position 337,661,756 of record OY997268.1, read on the forward strand.
CTCCTTTTTAATTTTGAGCTGATAATATCCAGTCCGTAAGTCAATCTTGGAGAACACCTTGGCTCCACTGAGCTGGTCGAACAAATCATCAATTCTTGGCAGAGGGTATTTGTTTTTGATTGTGACATCTTTCAGCTGTCGGTAATCCACACACATGCGGAGGCTGCCATCTTTCTTGTCCACGAAGATAGCAGGTGATCCCCATGGTGAGGAACTGGGGTGGATATACCCTTTTTGGAGCATTTCATCAAGCTGTTTCTTTAGCTCCACTAATTCTGATGACGGCATTCAATAATACTTCTTGTGTATTGGTGTGGTTCCGGGCACAAGATCTATTGCAAACTCAAGCTCTCGATCAGGTGGCATGCCTGGCAGTTCTTCTGGGAATACATCAGGAAACTCGCTGACCACCGGAATTAACTCCATTTCAGCTATTGCTGTAAAGACCATTTCCTTAGAGGGTATGCTTCTACGAGCAATAAATTTTGTAGTTTGTCCCTCTTGGCTGGTCAAGTTGACTTCTTGGGTCGCACAATTTATGCACACTTGGTACTGAGTCAGCCAATTCATACCCAAGACAACATCAACCTTATCAGACTCAATAAGTATCAAAGAAGTTGGAAAACGGACTCCGTTGATATTGACTTCCAAATTGCGGCAGACTAGATTGCTTCTGATTAGAGATCCCGGGGTTTGTACCAGCATATTCTTGCCAAAAAGCGAACAAGGAAATTTGTTTTCGGCAACAAAACTCCGAGAAATAAAAGATTGGGAAGCCCCAGAGTCAAATAAAATTACTGTGGGTATGCTATTTACAGGGAACATACCAATGACGAGTTCGGGGTTCTCTCGGGCTTCATCAGCGGAAATGTGATGAACGTATCCCATGATGTCGTGCTGATTTGGGCATGCCTCCAGATAATGGACTTGTGGCTTGAATCTAGCATCCGTCCGGTTGTTTTTGGGACACTGTTTGGCATAATGTCCGGTTTGTCCACAACTGTAACAAGAATTGCTGCGCAGACGATTCTCTAGAACTGGGTTGAGCACGTCATTCTTGACTTGGGTGGTGGCCTTGTTAACATTTTGTTGCCAACTGGGCTTGTATGCTACCTGAGTTGGCTGCCAGGTATGATCCTTCTGCACTAGCAGCATTTCCTTTCTTGGCTCATGTCGGTGTTATGGGAACGGGGGTCCCCAGACTTGCCTGCGTGCGGCCTACGGCATGGCTGAAGTGGGGGCCCAATGCAGCCCAGCTTCATCAGCTCAAGCTCAAGACCCTCGCGAGGGGCCAAGCCTCGCGGGGCGGACGACAGGAAGCTTCCTCAGGAGCAGCCTCCTCAGGCAGGCTCGCGAGGAGGCGGAGAGATCAAGGTAGGGCACCTCCCGAGGGGCCCGTGACACAAGCCATGACAACCGAAGGCTAGGCGGGCGCCGGCCTGCGAAGTGTCCTTGTTTCCCTTTCGGTGCAAAGGGGGCAAGCCCAGACCAAGGCATTAGGCAAAGGTTGCATTTCGGTGCAACAAGACCAAGACCGACAGAACGGCAGGATGGAGGTCATCGTGGAGCCTAGGGCAGCGTCATCGTCAGAGCCTTTGGTAGCCGAAGACCAACTTTAGTCAGGATAAGTGTACCAGATGTTCCCCTTCAAAATGGCCAATTTTTGGCTCCCTTCCCACTCATTATTGGGAAGAGGCCCAGGGCCTCGCTCTATAAATAGGACTAGCCACCACAGGGTAGAGGCATCGAGAAACAGATCGATCTGAGAGAGAGAGAAGCGACTGAACTCACCCAAGCGGTTCATCGCGCCAGCTCAAGAATAGTCCCTCGCGAGGCTGTTCTCCCTTTGTACTGTTCTCCATCAGCCGCTGAGGCAATCCACCACACCACACACTGGAGTAGGGTATTACACCACAATGGTGGCCTGAACCAGTATAAATCTCGTGTCCCTTGTGTGTTCATCTTTCTTGCTTAGATCTTTGCGAGACTTTGAGACGTGAGCTGGTAGGGGAAAGATCTTCGTGCGCACCCCAGTGTTCGAACCTCAAGGGTTTGCCGGAACCCGAAATCCGACATTTGGCGCGCCAGAATCTTTCTTCCGCTGGTCGTGTCTGATCTTCCGCCGTGTCCTTGGCTGACGCTCACCGAGCTCGTGCCGAGCGTCGGGCTGCTCTCGCCACCCGCGTCGCCCAGACGGCGCCCGTCGGCGAACGCCCCCGTCGTTCCTCGTCGTCTTCTGCCAACACCACCACCGGCATGGCGGGGAACGAGCAGCAGGCCTCGTCCCTGCATCCTTCGGTGTGGCGCGATGGCCGCACCGCCACCCCGTCGCTGACTCCAGCTGGTTCGTCGTCCCACGCCCATCGCGCCCCCACGGACGCGCACGCCGCGCTGCTCCTGGCGCGTGAGCTCCTGCACTACCGTCCCGTCGACGACCTCTACGAGGACTGGCTCGCCCGCATCACCGAGCTCGTCAGTGCCGTAGGAGGCTCTCCCATGCCGTCCCTCTTGCTGCCTCGCCCTCCATCCTGCGCAGGAGGCGAGGAGCAGGAGGTGCCTCCACCACCTCTTCCCCAAGAAGGCGCCCTGGCTCCAAGGCGCGTGGCCCCAGGACGACACCCACCGCGTCTGGTGCATGCACGACAAGAAAGGAGCTGCCAAGAGATTCCTCGCCCCCAAGAAGGTGCTCGCGTGCTCCCAGCACAGGTGCGCCATGACCGCATCCCTGCACCGCCACGTCAAGACCCCGTGCTGCTCCAGGCAGCGGCGCGCAGGAATCTCTAGGAGCAAGCCCCACATCAGCAGAGAGCTCTGGTGGCCACTACAGGCTGCCGCGCTTTCGCCTCTGAGCTGCGTAGCATCGCATGGCCCGGCAAGTTCAAGCTGGACCTGCCTCCTTGCTACGACGACACTGCAGACCCCGCGGAGTTCCTCCAGCTCTACGAGCTGGGCATCGAAGCCGCCAACAGGGACGAAAAGGTCATGGCGAATTGGTTCCCCATGGCGCTCAAGGACGGTGCCCACACCTGGCTCCTGAACCTAGCTCCTGGCACGATCTCCTCCTGGGACGAGATGCGCACCCGCTTCATCGCCAACTTCCAAGGCACCCGTGACCAGCCCCCAGCCATGAGTGACCTGCGCCGCATCAAGCAACAGCCAAGAGTGACCCTGCATAAGTACATCCAGCGCTTCAACAACGCCCGCTGAGGGAGTCCTGGACTAGGGGGTGTCCGGATAGCCGAACTATCATCTTTGGCCAGACTCCAAGACTATGAAGATACAAGATTAGGACTTCGTCCCGTGTCCGGATGGGACTTTCCTTGGCATGGAAGGCAAGCTTGGCGATACGGATATGTAGATCTCCTACCATTGTAACCGACTCTGTGTAACCCTAGCCCTCTCCGGTGTCTATATAAACCAGAGGGTTTTAGTCCGTAGGAGGAACAACAATCATACCATAGGCTAGCTTCTAGGGTTTAGCCTCCTTGATCTCGTGGTAGATCTACTCTTGTACTACCCATATCATCAATATTAATCAAGCAGGAGTAGGGTTTCACCTGCACCGAGAGGGCCCGAACCTGGGTAAAAACATCGTGTCCCTTGTCTCCTGTTACCATCTGCCTAGACGCACAGTTCGGGACCCCCTACCCGAGATCCGCCGGTTGTGACACCGACATTGGTGCTTTCATTGAGAGTTCCTCTGTGCCGTCGCCGTCAGGAAGGATGCTTCGTCCCGTCTTTAAAGACGGCACCGTTGCTAAAGGAGCTTTGGCCATCGGCCAAACTATCCGGCTAGGCGATTTTCTTATGACCGCCTGTTCGGCCGCCGCGCCGACGATGACCTCTCGGGTCATCAAAAGCGATCTTCACGTCAACTCGGAACTCGCCGAGCAGCTAGATCCGATGGAGCTCTCCTCCTTAAACGAGCTCTTGGATCGCATCGCCGCCCTGGGAGTCGCTACAGACTACGATCAGATTGGGCCTAAAACCGATCTGAGAGAGATCAACTCTCCCCAGGCTACCCACCACGTTGCTGTGGTGGAGGAACAGCACGACGACTCTTCTTCTGTATTAAGGACAAGCTATGTCCGAATTCCCGACCCCTCCATGACGGATTCCCGCGGAGGGACAGACGTCGATCAAGTCCTGAACCTAAAGTCAGGCAGCGGGCTGGATTCGTTGGACAACATCCAAAAATGCAAGCTTCCAAGTTCGGAAACTTTTCGGCCCTTGAGTCTTAGACTGGACGGGTTCCGAATTTAATTCCACCCGCCCACCCAAACATAAGCGATCTATCCCGAATCCGGCAAGAGCCCGCTGAAACAGTACACCATTACTGGGCCAGATTCCTCCTGGTTATGGACAGGATAAAGGACTATCGCGAGGAAGACACAATCTCTCTTTTCTGCAATAATTGCACGGACAAGGGAATCATAAACGCCATAAGTCATCGTGAAATTACACGCTTTGACGACTTGGCGTCCATAGTACGAAAGTACTGTGCGATGGAGAGCGCCTGGAAAACCGAAACCAAATTTTGGGATAATCCGGCTCCGAATACAACCCTAGTCCGAAGTAAAAGGGTGCATCATCCCCAGGCAACCGAGTTAAATACCAAAAAGCAAAACCCCCCTAAAGGGCATGGAACCGTACTGGAGGGATGGCTCAATGGACCCTGCAAAATTCATAGTACAGAGGGCGCCACTCCAACTCATAGCCTTCGAGAATGTTGGATACTGCGGCAGGTGGCCAAAAGTGGCGAAGAGCTTCTAGCCCCGGAGAACCAGCCCAGCAGCACCAGTACGGTATTAACAGTCTTCGAGACTTTCGCATCAAATAATATGCGGAAACGAACACTCCGCAGCCTTGCCGAAGTCTACCAAGTAGCAACAATAAACCCATGGAGTGACACGGCTATTACCTTTAATGCCAGTGACGAACCTAAATTCCGAGCAGCCCGAGCACCAGCCGCATTGGTCCTCAGTCCAATAGTGGACGGCTTTCGCCTTACTAAAGTACTCATGGACGGCGGCAGCGGACTAAACCTCATTTACGAGGAAACCCTTCAAAAAATGGAAATAGACTGGAGCCGCATTGAGCGAAGCAGCACAACCTTCAGAGGAATAATCCCTAGTCGGGAAGCATGCTGCACAGGAAAAATCACACTGGATGTGGTGTTCGGCTCGCCGGACAATTACAGGTCCGAGGAGATCACGTTCCAAGTGGCCCCGTTCAGCAGCGGATATCACGCTTTATTAGGGCGAGAGGCATTCACAATTTTTCAAGCTATACCCCATTACGGGTACATGAAGCTCAAAATGCCCGGGCCCAACGGAATCATCACCCTCGCCAGTGATCCGGACATAGCACTCCGCGCCGAAAATAAGACAGCCGCACTAGCCCTCGAGGCACTATCAGAAGCCCTAGCGGCCGAGGAATTTACTGCGCTGCGCTCCATGGTGAACAGGGACGATGTGATACTCGATAAGAGATCCAAGTCCACCTCTTTTAAACCAGCGGACGAAATAGTCAAATTCCAAGTCCATCCAACGAACCCTACAAAGACAGCCTACATTGGGGCACAACTAAACCCTGATGTAGACGCCGCACTACGAGAATTCCTACGAGAAAACTGGGACATTTTTTCCTGGCACCCTTTAGACATGCCAGGAATCCCACGCTGGCTGGCCGAGCATAGCCTAAATATCCTAAAAGGATTCAAGCCAGTCAAACAGGCTCTTTGGCGTTTTTCCGAACCCAAGAGACAGGCAATGGGAGAGGAGCTAGCCAAACTTTTGGAAGCCAGATTCATCAGAGATATAAAACATCCGGACTGGCTAGCAAACCTGGTGATGGTACCAAAGAAAGATAAGTCTTGGCGCCTATGTGTCGACTTCAAGGACCTTAACAAGGCTTGCCCAAAGGATCCATTCCCCCTCCCCCACATCGATCAAATCATCGATGCCACTGCAGGGCATGATTCATTGTGCTTCCTCGACGCATACTCCGGCTACCACCAAATCAAGATGGAGGAGCCAGACCAAGCCGCAACGGCATTCATCACTCCATACGGACCATTGTGCTTCAACACAATGCCCTTCAGGCTAAAAAACGCTGGCGCAACATATCAGCGCATGATTCAGACATGTCTGGCAAACCAGATCGGCAAAACAGTGGAGGCATACGTAGACGATGTGGTCGTCAAATCCAAGCATGTCGAAACTCTAGTAGATGACTTGAGACTCACATTCGACAATCTCCGAACATACGACATTAAGCTCAACCCGGAAAAATGCATTTTCGGCGTACCAGCCTGAAAGCTCTTGGGCTTCATTGTATCCGGTAGAGGAATTGAAGCAAACCCAGCCAAGATCTGAGCCCTATCATAATTGGATATCCCAAAAGACCTCAAGCAAATACAAAAATTGAATGGATGCATGGCGGCTCTAAGCCGCTTTATCTCCCGCTTAGGAGAAAAGGCATTACCCCTTTATCGCCTCCTCCGGCGCACCGAACACTTCGAATGGACGGATGCCGCCACGGCCGGACTCAAAGAAATCAAAGCCATACTAGCAACAAATCCGGTCCTGGCCGCGCCCAATGTGGGCAAACCAATGTTATTATATATCGCGGCAACACATCAAGTTGTAAGCGCGGTGCTCGTCGTCGAACGAGAAACGGACGGACACAAGTTCCCTCTTCAAAAACCAGTTTACTACGTGTCCACTGTCCTAACTCCATGCAAGTCCCGGTACCCACACTATCAAAAGATAGCATACGCGGTGTTCATGGCATCCCGGAAGCTGCGACACTACTTTCAAGAGTGTTCGATAACAGTAGCCTCCGAAGTACCCCTTAATGACATTATAAACAACTGCGACGCGACTGGCCGGATTGCAAAATGGGCCGTCGAGCTCCTCCCATTCGACATAACCTATAAGCCACGGCGAGCTATCAAATCGCAAGTTTTGGTTGACTTCATCGCCGAATGGACTAATGCCGAACTCCCTAAAGAGTACGACGCATATTCCAATTGGATCATGCACTTCGACGGCTCCAAAATGTTGGCCGGCCTGGGGGCTGGCGTTGTCCTGACATCCCCAACCGGAGACACAGTCCAATACGTACTCCAGATAATGTACACAGACTCCAACAACGCAGCCGAATATGAGGCCCTTCTACATGGTCTCCGGATGGCAGTCTCCATGGGCATTCAGTGCCTAGAGGTTCGCGGGGATTCAAACCTCGCAATATCCCAAATAAATGGAGACTTTGACGCCAAGGATCCGAAAATAGCAGCTTACCGTAACGCCGTCTTAAAAATGTCAGCTCGGTTTGAAGGGATCGAATTTCACCATATAGCCCGGGATAATAACCAGGCGGCGGACGTATTGGCACGCATCGGCGCAAAGAGCGATGCCGTCCCTCCCAACATCTTCCTGGAGCGACTTTTCAAGCCATCCGTCCTGTGGGAAGGGGAGTCTGGAAACAACAATCCGGACCCAACCGCACCGCCCAACACCGAACATTCTGACACAATCGGTGGTTCTCCCAACGAAATATCACCTTCAGCCCACGAAATAATGGCAGTTATTGCCCCGTGGACCGAGCCATTCCTAGCCTACTTAACTAGGCAGGAACTTCCCGAGGACCAAAACGAGGCCCGCTGCATAGTTTGGCGATCTAAAGCCTATAAGGTGCATGAGGGAGAGCTTTATAAGAAAAGCACAAACGGAGTCCTTCAAAGGTGTATCTCCGAAGAGGAAGGGCGAAATATTCTGGCTGAAATTCATCCCGGACTTGGTGGGCACCACACCGCAGCCCGGGCCCTTGTAGGCAAGGCCTTCCGTACAGGATTTTATTGGCCGACGGCCTGGGCAGATGCACATGACTTAGTCCAACGATGCGTCGGTTGCTAGCTCTTTGCTAATCAAGGCCACATGCCACCCACCGCCCTAAAAACTATACCCATCACCTGGCCGTTCACGGTCTGGGGGCTTGACATGGTTGGACCCCTTAAAGGAGGAACCCACAAGCAAAAATACCTATTAGTCATGGTGGATAAATTCACCACATGGATAGAGGCCAAGCCAGTTAAGACGGCCGAATCCGGACCCGTGATAGACTTCATATCAGGGGTAGTACACCATTACGGCGTCCCCCATAGCATCATCACTGATAACGACACGAACTTCACGGCCGACAAGGATAAACTCTGGTGCAAAAACATGGGCATCAAGCTCGACTACGCTTCAGTCTATCACCCTCAAACTAACGGTCAAGTCGAGCGAGCAAATGGTCTAATCATGAGCGGCATCAAACCCAGACTAGTGCGGTCCCTTAAGGAATCTAACACGCACTAGGTAGAGGAGCTCGACTCCATACTCTGGGGGCTGCGAACCACGCCGAATCGCACTACCGGATTCACACCATTTTTTATGGTATATGGTGCAGAGGCAGTTTTGCCCTGCGACATAATTCATGACTCACCTCGCGTGCGCATGTACGAAGAAAGAGAAGCCGAGATGGATCGGCTGGACAGTTTGGAAGCCTTAGAAGAGGAGCACGACGTGGCAAAAGCTTGCTCCCCATTCTATCAACAGCAGGCTCGAAGATATCAAAGCAGAGAAGTACGGGCCAAAACTTACAATGTTGGCGAACTAGTTCTACTCCTGCCGGACAAGAAAAAGGACAAACTCAAGCCCAAATGGGAAGGTCCCTTCATTATCGACCAAGTCCTAGCCGGCGGAGCATACCGTCTGCGAAACGCATCGGATAACCGACTCGAGCCAAACCCATGGAATGCAGCCCGTCTCCGAAGATTCTACGCCTAGCGCCGGACTCTGAGTTCCTCTCCTTCCCCCGTCTATATTTTATACTTTAACTGTCTTTTATTTTTCTCCTTCCTCCCCTTTTTTCTCACGAGCCTTCGGTGGCTCGCCTGCGCATTGTTCGCACACACTTGATGTGCTACTCGCACTCATTATACCTGGGGGCTTCTTTAACAGAAGCTTATTTATACGGGATTTATACCCAACACATGTGTCACACTTCCGCGTGTACCTTTTATTCACCATTATATGCATCGATATGACTTAAGTTTTGGCCAAGCTGGGTTGCCTGGCTCCTGTGCTTACCCCTACGTTCCCTATTGTTCGGCTAGGAGGTAAAGGGAGCACCTCTGTGATTGTTACTGTTGGGTCAGCCGGATGTGTACCTCAGACTGGGTGAAGCCGAAAGCTAGCGTTCTTAAGGGAATATTCGGTCGGCGAATTAAAAGATGATTTCTTACCTATTTATTTATCTGCCCCTAGATGCTTTCCTGCTTTTTTCGCAGTCTGGACATGCACTTTAGGGCATGCCTCCCAGGGAAAGGAACCCCTAACGGAACTATTCTCCCTGGAAGATATTTCTTACTAACCATGTAATATAACATAACTAGTTGGGCACTTGTATGATAAAGCACTAGTGACCCCTACGCCTGGTCTCCACGCATGGCCCGGTTTTTTATATAACCGCGAGGGTATTCGGACACACTCTGGACTGTCGGGTCCCGAGGTTGAAGCGAAAACGTCCGCTACGACAAACGATCTACAATCCGGCTAGAAGGCATTGTACATGTCATTTTAAATTACATAGTCAAGGTGACTGATCGTATTCCTCTTCGATACCGTCTAATAGACTGTCTAGTTTACAGTCCCGCTGGGAATACTTTGCAGCCAACTCTACTTGGCCGTACACTAAGCTCACAGGGATCTCCTTCCCATCGGGCCCCATAGGTTCGACCTCGGCCATGTGGTTCGGGTCAGCCTTCGCATACCGCGTCTTCACCATGGCCCAGGCCTCCCTGGCGCCTTGACGGCAGGCCGATATCTTCCATAGCCGGAAGCGCTGCCGTGCTCCCTGAAGCTTCTTCGCAAGCTCTCCAAGACCTTCGGGTAGGGACATGCACGGCCACAAGGCCTGGGCGACTCCGCTCATCACCTACCGAACTCGTTCGTGCAGTTGCAGCAGCTCGGGAAGTAGGTCACCCGTTGAACCGGGCATTTCCTCTGCAGGACGACCTGTGAGCATACCTACAGACATGTTTCTGTTAATCGACTTCCTCGCCGAACTCTTTCTTTCAAAAGTTCGCTAAAGCACTTACTATAAATGCCGCGATGAAGCCGCCGATTCTCCTTCACGGAGTCAGACAGCTGGGCCCGAACATCTTTTAGTTCCTCGCCCAGCTGGGTGTTGGCATCTTGGAGGTTATTTTTCTCTTGCCGCACCCTTGTAAGCACCTTCTCGCCGGCCTTTAGCTGGCGTAGTAGCTGTTGCCTGTCCGATCTAGTCCGGCGCCATCTGCAATATTATTGTCAGACTTATACACATGCCGCACTTCACAAACTACCTATCTTTAGAAATATATATTACTGGAGGGGGCCTCTGTGGCTCCCCCTGTGGCGGCTAGTGCGGCCTCAAGTTGGCCTTGCACTCTTGAAGCTCCTGGGATAGATGGGTATTCTTTTATGTAAGATCCTGCATAACAAATGACCCTTAAATTAGTTATTCTAACTATTTTAAGTCTCGGGGGCTACTGGCACATATAACTGTCAAAATTCCTCACCCGTATGTCTTTCACATACTGCTCTGTGGCTCTGGCTAGACCATCTTGAGCGGCACGGAGGTGCGCATCACCCGAATTAAAGGCATTCAATGCCTCTTGGGAGAAACATGCGTCACGAAGGATTCTTCAGCGGCGCCTGTGATTCATGGCACTCTCCACCTCAGATCTGGTGGCGGACAACCTATCGGCATCCTCCGTTGGAGGAGCACCTGATGCGCGCCTTGTGTTCGCCTCCCCCTTCGGACCTGGCGTTGGAGCCTGGTTGGCGGAGGCTTGATTGGCAACCTCTCCGGACACAGTCCGGCGAGCGCTCTTTCTCCTGAAAAAATCACGAGCATTAGTATGCCTTCCAGGAATCTTTCCTAGAAACATGGTGGTGCGCCATACCGTTGCAGCAACGTCTCGATCTGCACCGCACTTCTTTTCCGCATGCTGGGCCTTGCTTCCCCTTGTTGGCCAGCCGCCGCGGGCTCGGCTTCCCGCCTCGAAGGCACCTCCTACGGAACATCATTTGTATGCGGTGATCAGAAATAAGCACGGATGGGTCATGGTATCAGGACTTCGGTCACAGTTACCTGGGAAGCTGGAAATATTCTAGGGTAGTCGGCCGTAATGGCGACCAAAGGATTGTCGATGCTAAGTTGGTGGAACACCCCGTCGATCAGCTCCACCTGTATGTCCGGATCCTCTTCGGAGGCCAGAACGAGGGACCGTCCCGGATCCTCGGGTTGTGGGGCCGGGCTGTGTATATCCTCTACGGCCCGGCGCAGTTCCTGCGACGAAATCACAAAATGAGATACTTAACCATGGGAATGTGGATCAGAAAGGCAAAAAGAAATGTCCGCTTACCCAGCTTCGAGGATTGTTCATAGAAAACCCGTTCAGCGGACTGACGCAGAGAAAATCCTCCTTTTCCCCTTTATACAGGCCGGACAAGATCTTCACCAGATCGGCGACCGATCCCGGCCCCTTACGGCCATGGCGGGTGGCATCGTCTTCCCCGTTGAAATCCCACATGGGGTAGCCCCTATACTGGAGCGGCTGCACCCCCCGCATATTGCATGTGGCCATGACTCCGATCATAGTCAATCCAGAATGGGCCGAATAATCTTATTCGGCCCATCAGGTAAAAGACGTCCCTGTCATCCTCCCGTTGAGAGCTCCGCGGACGCCAACTTAGGCGTTTCTTCAAGGGAGCATTACTGAACTCCGGGAGGCCGATCCAAACTGGATCCGGTAGCGGGGCGTCTTCTATATAGAACCATTCCAAAGGCCAGTCTTCGGACGCCTTCTTCGGGGTTCCGTATAGATATCCGGTCCCGGCGATGCGCCATAGCTCGGTTCTGCCCACTTGATATATCGACCCCTCATGAGAATGGGGTACGAGGCAGAATAATCTCTTCCACAGCGCAAAATGAGCCTCGACGCCCAGGAACAGCTTGCAAAGGGCCATGAAGCCCGCGATGTGCAGAATGGAGGCAGGCGTAAGGTGGTGTAGTTGGAGGCCGTAGAACTCCAAGAGCCCCCAGAGAAACGGATGTATTGGAAATCCGAGTCCTCTTATTAGATAATAAACAAAGCATACCCGCTCTCCTTTGAAGGGATTGGGGACGCTCTCCGCCTGCTTTCCACCCTTGTAGGTGGCGAGTCCGGCTCGAACCGAACCATAAAAGCTGGGGGAAGATATCCCTCGGCTTGGAACGTCACTAACTCACTATGCGGGACTGAGCATCTCCCCCAATCTCCTGGCCGAGGGCTGGGAGCGCGAGAGGAGGAGCCGCGTCGACTACCCATGATGGAATGGATTCTTGTCAAAGGCGCTCCGGTGAGTGCTCGCGGAAGGAGGATGGTGTGATTCGGATCTAGATCCTCGTCTCCTTTTATAGGCGGTTCAGTTGCGCAGCTAGGGGGGTAAGTGTAAAAATACCCGGGCTTTTTGCATTCATTTGACACGTGGAAGATGGCCATTATTGGGCGTAGAAGCCAAGGAGCGCAACATTTACAAGAAGCAGGACACTATTCAGCACAGGATTTGGAGAAGAACCAGCCTTGCAATGCCGAAGACAATCAACACACTGGGTTCATCATCATTGAAGCCTGGTTCAGGGGCTACCGAGGGAGTCCTGGACTAGGGGGTGTCCGGATAGCCGAACTATCATCTTTGGCCGGACTCCAAGACTATGAAGATATAAGATTGAAGACTTTGTCCCGTGTCCGGATGGGCCTTTCCTTGGCGTGGAAGGCAAGCTTGGCGATATGGATACGTAGATCTCCTACCATTGTAACCGACTCTGTGTAACCCTAGCCCTCTCCGGTGTCTATATAAACCGGAGGGTTTTAGTCCGTAGGATGAACAACAATCATACCATAGGTTAGCTTCTAGGGTTTAGCCTCCTTGATCTCGTGGTAGATCTACTCTTGTACTACCCATATCATCAATATTAATCAAGCAGGAGTAGGGTTTTACCTCCACCGAGAGGGCCCGAACCCGGGTAAAAACATCGTGTCCCTTGTCTCCTGTTACCATCTGCCTAGACGCAAAGTTCGGGACCCCCTACCCGAGATCCGCCGGTTTTGACACCGACACCCGCCTCAAGATCCCCAGGGTGACTGAGGAGGCCATCATCTCAGCCTTCTCTGATGGCGTGCGTGACATCAAGATGAAAGAGGACCTAGCAATCCATGAAGACCTGTGCACATCACTGGAGCTGTTCAACCAGGCGACCAAGTGCGCCAGGGCTGAGGAAGGGCGCCTCTCCCTCCTCGAGCTCCCGGCTGCCGACCCAGAAGAAAAGAAGCCCAAGGTCAAGGACGTGAAGCGCAAGGGGGCAGTTGTGCTCACAGCAGAGCCAAACACCAAGCGAGGCAGGGATTAGCCTTAGTCATCCAAGGGCAGCCGATACTGCGTGTACCATGGCCTCCACACCGACAACACCAATGAATGCCAAGAGCTCAGGGCCGTGCGAGATGGGCGTATCGGTCGATGCCTCGACCGTAACGACCGGGGCTATGGCCGAGGAGGAGGAAGAGGTGGAGGACGATGGGAAGACCGTGGCCCTCGCCAAGGGTGGCGTGACCGGCCTCGCGAGGACCGCTGGCAGAACCAGCCTCGCGAGGGAGGTTGGAGGGATCAGCCTCATGAGGAACGCCCTCAAGGCAACGCAGGCCTCCCTCCTCTGCCACCACCACCAAGGAGGAACGAAGACCATCACCAGGACGAGGGGGCTGGGGGCTTCCAGGAGCCACGCGCAATTGGTTGCATCCTGGGCGGCGCTCAGCCCCCAGCCTCTCAGCGCATCTTCAAGCAGTTTGCTCGCAAGGTGAATGCAGTCCTCCCCAAGCTTGAGGCCACGCGCCCTCTCAGGTGGTCTGCGTTCGCTATCACGTTTATCTCAGTGGATCAGCTCAAGTGCGCAGCAACGGCCAGAGTCCTCCCGATACTTTGTTCCCCAGTCATCAGCAATGTGCAAGTCACCAGGACCCTCATCGACGGCGGAGCTGGACTCAACGTCCTGTCCGTCGAGACGTTCAACAATCTCCAAGTGCCATACGATCAGCTTCAGCCAACCAAGCCTTTCTCAGGAGTCACTGACGGTTCCACCGTTCCAATAGGGCAAGTTCGCCTTCTTGTCACCTTTGGGCAGCGCAACAACTACCGCACCAAGCTCATTGACTTCGACGTCGCCCACATTCGCCTGCCATACAATGCCATCCTCGGGTACCCAACTTTGGCCAAGTTCATGGCAGTGGCTCACCATGGCTACAATGTCCTCAAGATGCCAGGAAGCGGTGGAATCATCACAATGCCTTGTGAGGAGAGGGATGCAGTGTGTTCTCTTGAGCGTGCCTTCCAGGCCGCGGCAATCGAAGACACAGATCACAGGAGCGGGAGGCTCCCGAGGCGGTCCCTAAGAAGAAGAAGGCTTCATCTGGCCCAAGCACTCGCGAGGCAGGCGCCTCCGGGGGCATTGCGTCAGGACCCGCGCCCGTTCAAGGGGAGCCACCCTCTGTCGCATAGGAAGGCGCGCCCGGCGCCCTCCTCGGGCAGGGCTCGGGGGCTCTCTCCTGGAGGGCCACCGACCTCGCCAAGGTCATGAGGGAGGTGCTCAGGCACCACTTGGACGCGTGCTTCAAGGCACGTTTCCCTCAGGAAGGCATGAGGCAAGGAGGGCCAAACCCTCAGGACTTCATCGCAAGAAACATTCAGGAGCTATAGGAGTCAAGAGTCATGCACGGTAGTCGCTGCCTACCCGCCATAGCCCCACATCCCGGCGAGGATGGTGGGTTGCGTGCCTGCATCGACATACCAGGGCTCAACCAAGCCGCGTCTCAGGAGCGCCTCTGGCCTTCACGCGTGGGGCGTTGTGAGGGTCCACCTCACAGCTACGTTCGCATGCCCTTCAGCCTGCCAAACACGGCTGCTGCCCACCAGCGCCTGATGAGGAGCATCCTGGAAGCTCAGGTGGCCAGGCACCGCGCGTTCCTGGAGGAGATGGAGATGGATCTTGAGGAGCCACCTGGACCCCCAGAGCCTCCCGAGGCTCAGGACTCCGAAGGCTCGTGAGGGGTGGCTTCTTCACCATGCATCGTCAGCTACTCCGACACTCGCGCTGCAGTGGTATCAGGTGACATATTTTCAAGTTCTATCCTCAGCTGGGTGCGCCCGCAGGGCCGCATCATTCCCAGGTTGCGTGGGTCCATCCCTGCGGCATGTATCCGTTTTGCTTAATGCTCTTTACCTACCTTGTTGGGGGCGCCCCTCGGGCTGCATTATCCCCAGGCTGCTCGGGCCAGACCCAATGGCGTTTACTTCCTCGGCATCCACCTAAATGGATTTGCTCCTTCGAGCTTAACCTAGTCCACATGATTACCATCTCTGCTTATTGCAGACCTCTCCGCGCGCATGCAGAGTGCTTGCATGTTAAAAGGGGGGCGCCTGAGCATCGCGACTCATGGGCTCTTACTGGCTCTCCAGCCCTCACCCCCGGGCCTTGACCCACGGCATCGCGACCTGTCATACCAGCGGCGGCTGAGCTTGCTCAAGGGCTGGGACCTGAGGACGTAGAGCATTTGCATTCTAATCACCCTGCAGGAACACACCATTGATAAAGGCCCAGAGCTAGGCGCATCCCGCCTCGAGGTAGGGCCTCGTGAGTCCCGCGCTGGCTCATGGGTGCCCAGATACACCTCTCCTAGCCCTACCGTGCCGGCCACGTGTCAGGGCAGGGATGTACACGCCCCGGGGGCTCCTCCCGGAGGAGAGCCCCCTCCCACGTACCAGTGGAAGCACCATGCTCCGCACTGGCTGACGACACTGCCGAGGAGCGGCTATGCCCGTACACATACGGAAGCGCTATGCTCTGCGCTGGTGATAAACAACTGAGGGCGGCCCACGGCCGTACCAACCACAGGGAGCCCAGAGCTCAGTGTCTGGCGCCATCGCAACGCCTCCCCTCGGGAGTGCCGCGCGAGGGGGCTGGACATGGGGCTGCGCCCGGGCCACGCCCGAACGCACGCCACCCAGCCAGGTCCCTCGGACCTGGTCGTCGCGCGCCCTCCCCGAGCGGAGTCAAGGTACGAAGGCTCGTTTGCACGTCAAGGGGGACTCCTGAGCATCGTGACTCAGGAGCCTAACTGGTCACGTAGCCCCTCACTCCTTAGTCCCGTCCTGGTTTCCGGTCAGGGCTAACGGCGGCTGAGGTATGCGCGGGGCCGGGCCCTGCCAATGTAGAACTTCAAATCCACTCCTACGCCTCCCTTCCCTACCTGCTGTTCGCGCGTCAAGGGGGACTCCTGAGCATCTTGACTCAGGAGCCTAACTTGCCACGTAGCCCCTCACTCCTTGGTCCCGTCCTGGTTTCTGGTCGGGGCTAACGACGGCTGAGGTATGCGCGGGGCCGGGCCCTGCCACCTAGAACATGGGCAAATAGGAGGGAAAATGCAAATTCTAAGGAATTCAAAAGCAAATATTACAAGCCATAGAGTGTTTCACAAAACTAAACGCAAGTTTAACCGCCACCACGAGGCATGGTGCATGATTGAGGAATTAAAACAGGACAGAAGCCGCAAAGGGATCACTTCCCAGTGGCGTCGCCGCCTGTGGTGGAGTCACGCTGGGCGGCTCCGCCTCCTGAAGCCGCGGAACTGGCGGCGTCGCGTCTAGGCAAGATGCTGAAGGCACGGAACCTCCCCAGCAAAGCCTCGGCCCGGCCCTTCACGGCCTCAGTAGCAGCGGCGGCAAAGTCGCCGCTCACAGGGTCCAGCAGGCTGTCGAGGTCGACATTGGGGTCGCGAAGGTAGACGTGGCTGAGGACGCGCGTCAGCACTGCAGACGACAGGGCCCGCGCCTCAGCCTCGGTCGTAGGGCCAAGGCCGTCCGCGGCATCTTCAAGTGCACTGACCAGGGAGGGAAGCAGCTCGGCAGGGCCGTCCTCCTCGCCAGCCAACGGGTCCTCTAAGCCGCCCTCATAGAGTGTCTTTAGCGCGGCGCGAGCCTTCTCCTCCAGCTTGGCGAAGGCCACTCGATCCTCGTCCAGGACCTTCGCCTTGCAGTCTAGCTCAGTCCTCTCCACCTTCAGCACCTGCTCCAGCGTCTCCAACCGGCCATGGCGGTCAACAAGCTCGGCGTCCTGGTCTTTGACGGTAGCCTCCCGAGCCTTCATCTCCTCCTCCTTCTCCTGGCGGACTTGGACCTCCCTTGCAAGCTCCTCGTGCAGGTCTTGCAGCTTGACCTCCAGCGCCTTGCAGTGGCCTCGGGCATCCGCGGCATCGTCCTGGGCAGCATCACGAGCGGCCTTGGCCTAGCGGGCAGCTTGCTTCTCCTCGTCGGAGGCAGACGCAGCCTGCCTCAGCACCGCTCGGATAGAGGCGGCAGAGCGGGCCCAGCCAGAAGCTAGCTCCAGGCGCCCAACCACCAGGCGGGGGTCCACGCTCTGGAGGTCCTCCCGCAGCCGGTTCAGTTCATTGGCGGCCTGGTTCAAGACGGCAGAGGGATCAGAAGAGATGGGAGCCGGTGGAGCAGGCGGAGAGGACGGCAGTGTGATCACGGCTTGGGAGGAAGGAGCTCCCGGGCCTTGGGCATCTCAGCAGCAGCATCAAGCCCAGGCACCTCCAGGGTCAGCGGGGCCACGAGGGCTGACTCCTCGCCAGAGTGTCCCTGCTGGGCTCGCGAGGACGACCGAGCAGGGGAGGCACTCACAGACGAAGGCGCTGCCCCGGCAGACGAACTCGCCTCAAGCAGGGCCGCAGAAGCCCCCTTCAACCTCTTCGCCTCAGGTGCCGGCCTGGTCAAAAGAGTGCAGATGTCAAGTCTCGGCGGCAGAAACAAAGCAGAGCATGGATCGAGTACATACTGGTCATCGCTCATGGGCTCAAGCAGCCTCCGGCCAAACTTGAAGCCCGAGAGCCTGCAGCTGGGGTTAGCCTTGGGAGGCACGAAAGCAGAGGACGCGTCGGGAAGGCCGGAGCTGGCCTCAGACCGCCCCGGAGCCAGAGCAGATCCTGGGGGCACCAGCCCCGACCTGTCCTTCCTCTGGACCAGGGGAGAATCCACTCCTCCTCGCCTGGCGCTAGCCTCGTCGTTGTCCGGCATGGAGCGGAGGGCGCGAGACCTGCGCCGGGGAAAGGACTCCTCTGACTCCCCGCCAGTCGCCTCGTAGTCAAACTCTTCCTCCTCCTCCTCCTCTTCTTCCTACTCACTCCCGCTGGAATCGCTGGAGGACACATTCACCATCGGCAACACCGTCAGATCCCCGGGAGCCACTGCGGGCACTAGCCCCTCACCGTTGAAGGTGGGCATGGCGTTCACCACCTGCTCCCAGTCGCCGCGAAGAAACAGGGGGACAGGAGCACCGTCCGGTCTCGCCACGTCTCCCCCGACCAAGGAGTGGAGAGCCGCGACCAGATCTTCATCGGCCAGGGCTGCAGAACTCAAGCGAAGGGCAGCATCCGCTTCCCCAAGCCTCCACAACGAGAGCGAGTGCTCCCAGAGTGGAGCCACCCGGTGCTCCAGAAACTCCCTCAGAAGCGTGGCCCCGGTCAGGTTCGCTGCCCCCAGGTTGCCTGGCCTTAGGTCCGCGTCCATCCTCTCCAACACCGCCCTCGCGCGGGGGTCGACAAGCTCCGCGTGAGACCATGCATCAACGGCCTTGGGCTGCCCCGTAGGCAGCACCAGTCGGGGGTGGATGCGCCCGGCGTCCACCATGACCCACTTGCTCCAGAAGCCTTCGATCCTCTTCCCGGGCTTCAAGATGGCGTTGGAGCCGGAGTATGCGATAAAACTCGTGCATGCGGAGATGGGGCCACGTGAAACCCGGAGGTAAAAGTAATGGCGCAGCAAGGCCACTGAGGGCTTTATCCCAACGTGAGCCTCACAATAGTAGGCGAAAATCGCCAGGAGAAGAACAGAGTTGGGGTGGAGGTGCAGAGCTTGCAAATTGTACAGGCAAAGAACAACAAGGAAGAACTCGGAAAAAGGAGGCACCAGACCGGCGATGATGGAGCTCACAAAGAGAGGGTAGAAGGTGCTCCCCTTGCCTTCAGGCTGGTCGGAGCCGGCCTTGAACACGGTCGCTCCCACGTTGCCCTGCGCCACCGTCCTCAGGCGCATGAGGGCGAGATTCCTCTGCGATGCCTTCGGGGGGTCCAGAGCCGGCGAGTACTAGGCCTCTGTCGGGGTCTTGCAGGGCGCCATGCTTGCCGGATGGGAAGGATTGAGGCGGATCTGGAGGATTTCGGAAGTAGGAAGGAGAAGGGCGAGAAAGGGGATCTGGAGCAAGGCAAGCGAGAACAAAGAAGGCAAGTCTAGCCCGGGCACCTCCTTTTGTCAGATGGGCGGTTGCCGAGGCGTCGTGGGGAAGCGGAGATGCCCACGTCCAATCAATCGCCACGTGGCGCCCAAGGCCGCAGGCTGATGGGGCCCGCGGCGCTTCGCACTTGCCCCTTCGCTTCTCTGCTAAGCCAAGTCCGGGCGCGCCTTGGGCCCGGGGGCTACTGTCGGTGTTCTGGGAACAGGGGTCCCCAGACTTGCTTGCGGCGTGGCTGAAGTGGGGGCCCAATGCAGCCCAGCTTCATCAGCTGAAGCTCAAGACCCTCGTGAGGGGCCAAGCCTCGCGGGGCGGACGACAGGAAGCTTCCTCGGGAGCAGGCTCCTCAGGCAGGCTCGCGAGGAGGCGGAGAGATCAAGGCAGGGCACCTCCCGAGGGGCCCGTGACGCAAGCCATGACGACCGAAGGCCAGGCGGGCGCCAGGCGGGCGCCGGCCTGCGCAGTGTCCTTGTTTCCCCTTTGGTGCAAAGGGGGCAAGCACAGACCAAGGCATCAAGCAAAGGTTACTGTTTCGGTGCAACAAGACCAAGACCGGCAGAACGGCAGGATGGAGGTCATCGTGGAGCCGAGGGCAGCATCACCGTCAGAGGCTTTGGCAGCCGAAGACGAACTTTAGTCAGGATAAGTGTACCAGATGTTCCCCTTCAAAATGGCCAATTGTTGGCGCCCTTCCCGCTCATTATTTGGGAAGAGGCCCAGGGCCTCGCTCTATAAATAGGACTAGCCAACACAAGGTAGAGGCATCGAGAAACAGATCGATCTGAGAGAGAGAAGCGACTGAACTCACCCAAGCGGTTCATCGCGCCAGCTCAAGAACAGTCCCTCGCGAGGCTGTTCTCCCTTTGTACTGTTCTCCATCAGCCCCTGAGGCAATCCACCACACCACACACTAGAGTTGGGTATTACACCACAATGGTGGCCTGAACCAGTATAAATCTCGTGTCCCTTGTGTGTTCATCTTTCTTGCTTAGATCTTTGCGAGACTTCGAGACATGAGCTGGTAGGGGAAAGGTCTTCGTGTGCACCCCAGTGTTCGAACCTCAAGGGTCTGCCGGAACCCGAAATCCAACAGCTCAAACTTGCATTTGTGATCGTTGTTGGCAGGCTTATTATCTGATACAAGCTTGTGTTCCCTTTCAGCAATGAAAGCCTTGTTCACCACGGTTTGGAAGTCTGGGAAATCGAGCATGCTGAGAGTATACAGGAGTTGCGGGTTTAACCCACAAAGAAACCTGTCAATCTTCCTTTCTTCAGTGGCCACGTCATATTGAGAGTAACATGACAGATGATTGAATTTTTGCAAGTATTCTCCCACAAACTGACTTCCTTGGAGGAGCACGAGAAATTCACGCTGCTTAGTCTTCATAATTCCCGCAGGGATGTGATATTTTCGGAATCGTTCCTTGAATCTTGACCAAGTAATTTCTTCATCAGCAAACCACATGGCTTTGTCATTTTCCCACCATATGGCAGCAGCGCCTTCAAGATAATGTGTTACATATGGAACCTTATCCCCTTCATCAGTTCGAGCAACCTCAAGCTTCTTTTCCATAGTTCTCAACCAATCATCTGCATCCAAGGGATCAATGGCTTGACTGAAACTGGGAGGCTTAGTCCTTTGGAAATCTGATAGCTTGGAGTGAGGGTCGGGCTGATTTCCATTCTGTCCAACCACAGCTTGAATACTTCTTAGTATTTCTACCAGATCATTATTTCATCTCTCCTCAAACATACGTAGAATTTTCTCGGTGGAGGGCGGATTTGGCGGTGGTGGAACGTACGGCTCTGGTGATTGTCCTGCCTATCTTGCGGAATGCCGAACAGGAGAACCCTCATGAACGTTGCTACTACAGCCTCCCCGCGTCATCCTAATATGATTTTTCCCAAGTCAACGCAACTGAGATGAGAAGCATTTACAATAAACTGGGGAGAAGCGAGCAACAAAAATCCGAGTAAAATCGAAATGGCGAAGAAAATACGGCGAATAAAATAAAGTTCCAACATAATTATACATAGACTCATACATGAAAGATAACAACATGCCAGGTCCAACTACCCTCATACATGAAACGAAACATTGTGACTCGTACGACTACATCCATACTCCATCCTGATGAATGCGAATACTCGGAAGCTCTACTGCTCTGCTGGTGCTGCAGGGTCCTCTCCTGAAGCAGACTCAGATCTTGAACTGACGGGGTTAACCGAGACCTCCGGGTTAAAAGTGACACGACGACGCTGCCTCAAGGGCTCTCCCTCTAGGGCAGGTGGAGGGTGAATCATCGGGGCTACAGGACTGGCGAGGAGTGAAACCCACTCAGCAGGAGCACTAAGTGGACTCATAGTCGCTGTGCCTGAGCTACTTGGAGGAGTAACCGGGGAAACAGGGGATCTAGAACTGGCAGGAATATAGGGAGTAAATCTTACAGATGGTGGAGTAGTGGCTGAGCTAGCAGAGACTAAAGCAGATTCTAAAGCAGTACGGGCACGACTCAGCTCACGAGCCAGCTCGTAGATCAGAAGATAGCTAGCAGTGATATAGCGAGAAAGGTGGCTAGCTACACTATCAGACTCCGGATCAATGACAAGGAAACAGACACGACCATTATCGTGGAGAGAAGGATAGTAGTGGAAACCTGGGTGGTTCTGCATCCGGACCTCGTTGTAGCGGAGCTCAACAAGTACCTCGAATGCAGCAAACTGGACAGCCTGAGAAGCGGTAGAAGCGTAGCCGCTTTGAGAGGTATGAGTGTAAGTGCTGGAATCGGAACTGGTGCGCAGAGTAACCACGGCGTGATACTCATACACTGAGTCAGCTAGACGCTCCCGGTACACACGATAGACTGGATGGTCACCGTGGGGGTACAGCCGACCCCACACGTTACGAAGGAGATGCGGCGACATGAGGAATCAGCTGCAACTGGCACGGATAGAGCACCGGAGCCATCTACACTCACAACCATTAGCAAGTTAGCATAAAAATAAAAATCAGTGCATGCTATGCAACAACCAGCTACAAATGTTACCGACACTCAGCTACAACCCATATCTAACGTACAGTTAACTCGGCTTAGTCTACCATGGCCTACAGCCAACACGGCTCTGATGCCAAGCGTTATGGCACCCCGGCTCAGAGCGATCGCTTTACCTTGCATTGCCAGCCTAGAGACCTTGTCTTCTCGCAACACACAACTACTTGGTACAGAAAAACAACCGCTTTATTCATGCTAGTAGAGCATAGTTCATATTACAATACTTAGCGAGGCCAAGCGGCACACACGGTGCGGCTGAACGATATGTACATTATTTAGTGAACATAAAGGGGCCTCGATAATGACAACTATGTGGCAGCGGAACAACGTCGTAGCGGGACTCCATAGCACAGGGACACCACTGTGGACACGATCTAGACTCAGATAACACTCCTTTCCAACGAGACTTTCCTGAAATCTGGCATGACACGCCAGTTCAGTACATTGAATGTACTTGCAAGCTCATAACAAGCATAAACATAATGACAAACAATATCATGATATTTAACCATTTAATAACAATGCAACCACATATTCAACATGCTATGACTATGCTCAAGTGTTACTCGTCCCTCGGACTGGCTTACCGGACGTGATCATTTCCTGATCACAAACGTGATGATCTCAAAACAAACTCGTGATCCTTATGGCGATCACAACCCGACCAATACATGGCCCGTGATCCTTACGGCGATTACAACCCGACCAATACATGGCCTGTGATCCTTACGCCGATCACAACCCGACCAATACATGGCCCGTGATCCTTACGGCGATCACAACCCGACCAATACATGGCCCGTGATCCTTACGGCGATCACAACTCGACCACACCTGGTCCAACTCAACATGATGGCCTTACTGCCATCCTCACTGCAAACTTAGTGCGCAAATTTATTAAGTGTTGACCCATGGCATACCCTACTTTCGAGCGTTTCCGTAACCGTGGACTCGGCTATTGATAGATTAATACACTCTGCAGAGGTAGCGCACTGGACCCACACTATGGATGGAACCCATGGTCTCGCACTCCCATTCGGGTGGACCAACGGCATTCCGACGAAACCACTTCGTTGTCATGACACTCTCCCGGCCACTCCTACTCAATCCCCATCGGGCTAGTCCTGGGTGGCCCCGTGTCTACCTCAAGACACCTCGACCACCGTCGTGGCCACGATCCACTCTGGGACCCAGTACCAAAACTTAACTTAACAACGGGCTCACAAGGTTATGCCTACTTACCGGGCCAGGGTACAGCATGCCCATAACCTTCCCTAGATGGAGGCACCGACCAGAGGCACGGCAATGAAACGCATTAAGGCCGTCCCATACCGGCAAATGTGGTTGCACTGGGGAAAACTTGTTTCAGCGACACCATGACCCGGTCAACAACATATTCAAGTTGAGTTACTTATCAGGTTCAACTTAGGGTGAAAATAACCGGTGTCATGATGCCATGCCATGCATCACCAACATATGCATTACATATCCATGAAAATAACTAAGTCAACTACGCTCCCACGGAGCCATCATCATCTCATGATACTTCTCTGGTTAAGATACACCCTCACTTAAACCAGAATCATTTCTAGCAATCTCATCATTTTTCATCATGCAAGAATAATAATTAAACTGATTATTAATCTCCATGACCATATCATTTTATCATTACTCATAACTAAGTTCTTGTTAGCTTATCAACAAGATTCACTTCAAACTTTCTGTAAATCAAGCATTTTAACATGACAAGCATCTAACAGAATATAATTATCATATTAATAATTTAAATGCATGAATAATCATAAGTTCAAGTAGGAAAATCACAAATATTGAAGTGGCACTATGAAAATGTTGCTGTGGCTTGCCTTAGTGCTGATGAGGTTCACAAACCTCCTGGTGATCCTCAACACAAGCCTGCTCTTCTGAAAATAAATAAAACCACAAAAAGAAAACATCAAGAAACCTTCTGAAAATAACCAGAAAATCTAGACATCAAGGAAAAATCTCATTTTTTGGGTGCTGTTAGATTTTTGGACAAAGAACACAATGCAAAAAGAATCAATGCATTTAAACTTATAGAAAAAAAGTTATGGCTATTCGAAGTTTCCTGGATTTAAATGAATTTGAAATAAAAATAAAACAGACTGAGGGGGGTGACGTCGAAGGCGTAAAAGCCCAGGGCGCCACCACTCGTACCGCTTCACGCGCGTACTGAGTGGCTAACTAGCGGGCCCCGCTAGTCAGGCCAGAAGGAGGGGAGAGGGAAACAGAGGGAGGCAGAGCTTCACCGGAGCACACACCGGCGACGAGGGTTCTTGGGGTCAAACAAGAGGGGGGAATCAAAGGAGAAGAAGATTGCGCAACTGCCCATACCCGTAGCGTAGCTAGAGGTGACCGAATGGCGTCGGAAACGGCCTCTCCAGCGGAGGCAGAGGGAAGAGGTCGCCGAAGATGAAGACGATGACGGCTCGGGGCGGCTCCAGCGGCTCCAACAGGGCGGAACGGCCTCACTAAAGAGTGGCGGAGGCCCTAGAAGGGTCTCCCTGGCATGGGAGCGTTCGGAGCTGCGGGGACAATCCGGAGGGGATAGCCGGCGAGCTCGGGCTTCGGACGGCAGCCCGCGGCCTGCCCGGCCGGGCTGCGGCTTCTACTGGCTCGTGGAGGATGTGGGAGTAGCTGCGGGTGCTCAAGGAGGGCTGGGGTGGCGGCATTTATAGGCTGGCGGCGAGAGGGGTTCGGGCTCCGCCGGAGGACACCTGTCCACGGCGCCCGGCGACGAATGACACTAGTGAGAGAGGGGGATGACGACGGAGGTCACACGGGAACTATTGGCGGGCGCGGACGAGCACAGGAGCGAGGGGGAAGACGACGAGCACAATGCGTCATGCACTGTGACGTTGGCCGGACCGTGCCCGTGCCTGCTGCGGCGAGCTCCGGCGTCGTCGAGTGCCAGGGGGGAGTTAAGGAAGTGGAGACGGGGATGGTGGCGAGGCTTGGCATGCTCGGGCAGGTTGGGCAGTGAGCACGCGCTCAACAGAGCGCTAGGCGGCATGCAAAGCACGTGTTTTGCAAGCTGGCACGCTCGGACGAATGCGGTCATCGCGTGAACCATGACATCAGGCCACCCTAAGCACTAACTTGATGTCTGGCGTGTAGTCCTTGGTAGTTTGAAGTGTTACCACGGTTGGGCTTGGATCCAGGTGTAGTAGAAATGGATTTGTACTACTAGCAAGTTTCTGGATAGTAACTTTGGAGAATTACTGTGGTCAAACCACTGGGAGTTAAGGGCTGAGCTTTGGAGGCTGGCTTATACTTACTAAGGTTAAATAGGCACAAGAAAAACCAGCTACAATGGAGCTAGTAAAATGGTAGTTGTTGTAGAAACTACCATTTCTGTTCAGAAATTAATTTATTTTTTGTAGCCAAAATATTCCAAAGAGTGATTATATTTTTGCTCAGAGAGGTGCCCTAGGGTTCTAAGAATAATTGGGATTTTTCTCAGGATTTTTGGGGCCAAAAAAATTAGGGTTGCTTTGGAGCACAAAGGGCTAGCTAGGGTTTTGGAGGGCAAAATGAGTATTTTTCATTTAAGAAAAATATTCCAAGCAATATTTTGAGAAGATCCTGAGGTGAAGTGATGGTTTGAGGAGGCGAAGAAGCACTTGGGTGAAAGTCAAGGGGTACCCAAGTGGTTAAGTCCAAATGAAATGATTCAAAAACTCCAAACTCAAAACCAACTCAACTAGAAACCAGGCAAAGAAAAGAGGGAAAAAACCAGGCTGTCATAGCAAGACTCACCCGTCGGAGTTCCTCAGCATCTACACGATCGCGATGCAAGCTGCTGGGGCCCATGACGATAAGGTGCTTGCCAATTACTTCCCGTTGGCACTCAAGCCCAATGTTATGTCATGGTTGATGTACTTGCCGGTGGACTACATTTCCTCTTGGTCGGATCTGTGTCATGAGTTTGTTGGCGCCTTTACTGGGGGCCACCAAGCTCATGGCCAGGCGAGCGATTTGCACATCATCCCCGAGAAGGAAGGAGAAAACTTGCGCAAGTACATCCAAAGATTCAGCCGAGTGCAGTATAACATCCTAGACGTTCATCCTGCCGCCGTGATCAGTGCATTCCATCAGAATGTGCGTAACCGCAAGATGCGTGAGGAGCTGGTGATGAACAAGGTCAAGGGTGTGGCCGATCTTTATGTTCTGGCCGATCGGTGCGCTCGAGCTGAAGAGGGGAGGAAGTACCCCGGTGAGGACACCGGCGTGGAAACCGACTCCACGGATGACACTGCCGCCCTGGTAAAGAAGGGCCTGCGCCGTAACAGGAAGCGCAAGGGCAAGACTGTGCTTGTTGTCGAAGGATCCTACGACACCGGCACTGCCAAAAAGGCCAATGAAACCGACCCTAGCAAGGAGGTTGCTGGATGTGCCGCTTGCCGGGCCTTGGCGGCTACCGACAAGCCAGGGGGCTCCGACAAGCTGTATTGCAAGATCCACTGCACCAAAGGCCACGACCTCCAGAACTGCCGACAAGTTGAGCTGCTAGCCGAGAAGCAGAAAGCCGAATATGAACGGCGGGACAAGCAGAAGGGCCAAGACGATGCCGAAGGATCTGGCAAGAAGCGTGGCGGCCAAGGAGGCCGCCGCGGCAAGGATAATCAGCAGGAGATTCCCGCCCAGGGCCGCGACAATAAGCAGGAAGACGTTGATCATGACGAGGACGATGAGTCCGGCGACCACGAGTTCTAGAAAGCCACAGAGGCCATGTGCTTCGATGGTGGCGCCTCACTGCATACATCCCACCGCCAGCTCAAGCAGTGGGCGCGTGAGATCACAGCGGTGGAGCCGTCACTCGACGCACGGAAGCCACTGAGGTGGTCCAGCAAGCCTATCATCTTCGACACCGAGGACCACCCTGACCGCACTACTGCGGTCGGGTGCTTGCCATTGTTGGTTTCACCAACTATCCGCAACCTCAAGGTGACAAAGATGCTAGTTGACAGCGGGGCCAGTCTAAACTTGATCTCGCCTGTTGTGATCAAGAGGCTGTAGATCCCTGATGGAGACCTCGAGGAGACAGGCACATTTCAAGGGGTCAACTCGGGGAGGTGATGAGGATACAGACCTAGGGTAGGGTCATAGGCCTGACCTATACGTCCTACCCAAGGTCACTACCCAAGAAGGCAAGAAGGTCAAGAGACAACATGAGACCCCCGGTCAAAGATGTCGAGTGCAATCCACTCGACATCTTGTCACTCGGGAGTCTTCCTACCTACTGTCACTCGACCAACCAGAGAATCATTCGACCTCCTGAAGACCAGGAGTCACTTAGCGTGCAACGGACAGGCATTCACTCCGTAGTCTTTAAAGTCATTAACATCACTTAAGGCTGGCGTTACCAGTAATGCCACCACTTTATGTACATTAACTCCCTTGTAATGGAGGGCGGGAGAGGTCCTGGCGAACTCTATATAAGCCATCCTCCTCCTCTGGCACAAGGGTTCGCACCCCCTGTAACATCACACATATAATCCAATCGACCACCGAGATGTAGGGCTGTTACTTCCTCCGAGAAGGGCCCGAACTCGTAAAACTCGTGTGTACACCTTCGCCATAGCTGAGATCTTGCCACTCCATACCTACCCCCCTTTCTACTGTCATCCTTAGAACCACGACAGTTGGCGCCCACCTTGGGGCAGGTGTCTTAGCGACTTATTGGTGAAGTTGCAAGTTTTTCTGATCATCATCATTGTTTCCAGCAGCGAGTTGGCTGAGGGCCGCGAGATCCGTCTCGGCGCGCTTGTTTTCATCACCGACGACTCAACGTGGCTTCAAGAAGCTTCGCTTGACGTTGAGGCTCTTCCCGTCCGAGGGGCGACACACTTTCGCGCGTGTGTTCACGACATCCTTCTTCGGCAGCCGTCGACCCAGTATCAGTCGGTTCCGATGGTGCCTTCCCTCCCTGCTGTTCGCCGCCACAAGCGATCCGGTCGATCGCGGCTTCAGCGGTGGGTGAAACACGCGGTGGCTCGGCGTTGGGCCACCCATCAAGTCGCGGCAATCGAGCTCGATGAAACTCTCCACGGCATGTTCGATCTGTCGACTGGCTCCGCAGAGACTGCATCCGAGTGCCATAGCAGCGACCCTGCGGCTGATGTCCTGATGGTCGATGGTCCGTGTGGCCCACCTGGCTTTCGTCGTGAGGACGACGAAGATGGTGGCGGTGACCCGTCGCGAGTCCATGAGGAGTATCATTCCAAACCTCTTTCTTCGCAGCAGAGGGAAGAACTTCGTCGCCGCAACATTGATGCACTCCACACGCCCATCGTTGGAGAAACCCCCGAGGCTCGGGCCTTGGAGGAGGCGCGGTTGGCTAATTTGGCTGAGTGCACTCAACTGGAGAACCTGCAGCGCGCTCTCGACGAGCGAGCTCGGGAGCGGGTTCCTGAGTCCAGTCGACGGCAGCTTTTCCCGCCTCCACTCTAAGGTATACCGTACTCCAATTTAGAACCTCACAGCTGCGGCCCGAATCGCAGAGTCGATCCAACCTTCCCAGTCAGAGGCTGGCCAAGGGTTGATGTAGATCCGGGCCTTGCTCCGGGCAGCAGGAGAGCAAAACACTACAGTGTCTCAGTCGCAGAATAGGATTCACAGCAGATCCGTGGTTGCGGATATAGTCCAGTCGGCCCATAGCCCAAGATCGCCCCTGCGCCGTGAAGGCCGTGGGTAGTATGATCATCAGTTCGACCGTGACAATGTCATCGAGTGCCTACACCTCCTCCGAGGAGTGCGTCGTACGTGCCTCGGCAGAACGATGACAGACACCATCACAGTGACGAGCGCAGAGCTCCAGTCGACCCAAGAGAGCCAGGCTTCGATGTGAGATTCATTCTCGTTCAAGGCCTGGTCGACCGGAACAGAACGCATAGAGAAGACCCTGGCAGAGATCGTTCGAGTGGCAGCAGATTGCATGTTTCAGGAACAGAGTGTTTTGGCAGAGCCATTAGGGCAGCAGTGATTCCGCCCAACTTTAGGTTGGCAACCAGAGTCAGTAAGTTCACTTGAGAATCCAAGCCTGAAACCTGGCTTGAGGATTACCGAGTGGCTGTGCAGATTGGAGGCGGAAATGATGAGATAGCGAAGAAGCATCTCCCTCTTATGTTGGAAGGGTTGGCCCGAGCGTGGTTGACTTTGTTGACTCCAGGCAGTATACATAGTTGGGAGGACCTAGATCGAGTGTTCGTAAGAACTTTTGAGGGCACGTGCAAGCGACCAGTAGGGTTGCCCGAGTTGCAGCATTGTGTGCAGAAGCCGAATGAGACTTTGAGGGAATTCATTCAGAGATGGACCACTTTGCATCACACCGTTGAAAATGTATCAGAGCATCAAGCAGTGTGCGCTTTCAAGGAAGGCGTCAAGTACCGAGAGTTGGTCCTAAAATTCGGTCGGACTAGGGATATGACTCTGACTCAGATGATGGAGATAGCCACCCAGTACGCTAACGGAGAAGAAAAGGACCGACTCCGTAGCAGGAAGAGTAAACCAGTTGGCCAAGAGGTTGGTGGGGGTAACTCCAGTCGGAAACAGAAGCGTAAGGCCGAGCCAGCGGCACCCAGTGAGATTGCAGCAGTGGCTTAAGGAAAGTTTAAGGGGAAATCTAAGGGGCCCTGACCCCCTAAGAAGGTAAAGGATCAAGCAGGAAATGATGTGCTCGATTTGCCATGTCACATCCACACGAAGAAAGATGAAGAAGGTAATCTGATTTACCCGAAGCATACCACTCTACAATGTCGACTACTGATCCAGCAGTTCCGAGAGAAACAGCCCAATGAGAAGGAGAAAGAGTCGGACAAAGATGAGGATTAAGAGGAAGACGATGGTTATCCCAAAGTCAATTCCACTCTCATGATTTTTGCTGATGTTGAGAGCAAGAGTAAGTTGAAGGTTATCAATAGAGAGGTGAATATGGTTGCTCCGGCGACAACGACCACGTACCTGAAATGGTCTCAGACAGCCATCACATTCGACAAGTCAGACCATCCTGCTCGTGTAGCCACCCCCAGGAGGCAAGCACTGGTGGTCGACCCAGTGGTCGGAGGCACTCGACTAACTAAAGTGCTGATGGATGGTGGTAGCGGTCTGAATATCCTTTATGCTGAAACCTTGAAGGGGATGGGCATCCCGATGTCCAAGCTTAGCGAGAGCAATATGAGCTTCCATGGTGTTATTCCCGGAAATAAAGCCGAATCACTCGGCCAGATCGCTCACGACGTGGTTTTCGGTGATTCCAAGCATTACCGTAAAGAAAAGTTGACATTTGAAGTCATGGATTTCCAGAGTGCTTATCATGCCATTCTGGGGAGGCCTGCATACGCACGTTTCATGGCTCGACTATGTTATGTATACCTCAAATTGAAGATGCCTGGCCCCAAGGGTGTGATCACAGTTACTGGCAATCAGCGAAAGGCGGAGGAATGCTTCCAGAAGGGTTCCAAAATTGCCGATGCGCAGATGGCAGCTGTTGAACTTCAAGAGTATCAGAAGAATGCAGATCCGAGTGATTTTCTCCGAGCCAAGAAGCCTGCCACAGATTCTGCATTTCAGTCGTCTGGTGAAACGAAGCCGATTCATATTCACCCGACCAATCCCAATGCCGCGCTGACTCATATATCAACGACACTCGACAGCAAATAGGAACAAGCGCTCATCCAGTTCCTCCGTGAGAAGTGGGACATCTTTGCATGGAAACCCTCTGACATGCCAGGTGTACCCAGAGGACTGGCTGAGCACCGTTTGCGTGTCGACCCCAAGGAAAAACCCGTCAAAGAGCACCTTCGGCGGTCCGCCGTGCAGAAGAGGAAAGCGATTGGCGAAGAAGTGGCTCGGCTACTAGCAGGAGAGTTCATCCGAGAGATCTACCACTCCGAGTGGCTTGCCAATGTCGTCATGGTTCCTAAGAAGGACGGTTCAACTTCAGATGTGCATTGATTTCAAGCATATCAATCGGGCCTGCCAGAAAGATCATTTCCCTCTCCCCCGTATCGATCAGATTGTTGACTCGACTGTGGGGTGTGAGCGCTTGTCTTTTCTAGATGCATATTCCGGGTATCATCAGAACCGACTGTATGGTCTCGATGAAATAAAAACAGCCTTCATCACCCCATTTGGGTCCTTTTGCTATGTCACCATGCCATTTGGTCCTAAAAATGCCGGAACCACATTCATGAGGATAATTCAAAAGTGCCTGCTCACCCAAATCAGTCGAAATGTAGAAGCATACATAGATGACATCATGGTCAAGTCTCGCAAAGGTTCCGACCTATTGACTGACCTCGTAGAAACCTTTCCCAACATAAGGAGGTACGATATCAAGCTTAATCCGTCAAAGTGCACGTTCGGGGTTCCCGGAGGAAAGTTACTCGGTTTCCTCGTTTCCGAACAAGGGATCGATGCCAATCCAGAAAAAGTTGATACCATCCTCCGAATGAAACGCCCTGTGCGAGTGCATGACGTTCAAAAATTGACTGGTTGTTTGGCCGCCTTGAGTTGATTCATTTTTCTCATCTCGGTGAAAAGGCCTTGCCTCTTTACCGACTGATGCAGAAATCTGATAAATTCGAGTGGACCGAGGAAGCTGATGCAGCGTTTGCAGAACTCAAAACCCTGCTTTCCACCCAGCCGGTGCTCGCTGTGCCAATCAGCAAAGAGCCTTTACTGCTTTATATTGCAGCCACTGGACAAGTTGTTAGCACAGTACTCACGGTCGAGCGAGTAGAGGAAGGAAAATCTTACAAGGTTCATCGCCCAGTTTATTATCTATCTGAAGTTTTGACTCCATCCAAGCAACGATATCCTCATTATCAGAAGCTTGTCTATGGAATATAGATGACCATGAAGAAGGTTGCACGTTAGTTCTCTGATCACTCTATTACAGTCGTCAGCGATGCACCATTGTCTGAAATTCTGAATAATAGAGATGCAACTGGTCGTGTGGCAAAATGGGCCATTGAACTCCTTCCACTGGACATCAAGTTTGAGGCAAAGAAAGCTATCAAGTCCCAAGCAATCGCAGATTTCCTTGTCGAGTGGATTGAGCAGCAACTGCCGACTCAAGTTCACTCGGAACATTGGACTATGTTCTTTGATCGCTCCAAGATGCTAAACGGATCAGGTGCTGGGGTAGTATTGGTGTCCCCCCGTGGAGACAAGCTTAACTATGTTCTCCAGATTCATTTTGATTCCTCCAATAATGAAGCGGCATATGAAGCACATTTATACGGGTTGCATATGGCCATTTCACTCGGCGTCCGTCGCGTCGTGGTATATGGTGACTCAGATTTTGTGGTTAATCAAGTGATGAAGGAATGGGATGTCAGAAGTCCAGCCATGACTGGTTATTGCAATGCCGTTAGGAAGCTGGAAAAGAAGTTTGAAGGGTTGGAGCTTCACCATATACCCCGATTGAAAAATCAAGCTGCAGATGAGTTGGCAAAGATAGGTTCAAAGAGAGAGGCCATTCCCCACAATGTGTTCTTGGAACATATTCATTCGCCTTCAGTTCAGGAAGATCCTTTCACTGAAGAGTCGCCACAGCCCAAGAGTGCCACAGATCCGACTGAAGTCGAAATCCCAGCCGTGGTCGACTTGGCCATGGAGGTTTTGGTCATTACTCCCAACTGGACAGTGCCGTACATTGCATACATTCTTAGGAAAGAACTTCCGGAGGATGAAGAAGAGGCTCGACAGATCGTCCGGCGATCTAAGGCCTTTACTATGATAAAGGGGCAGTTGTTCAGAGAAAGTGCAACTGGAGTCTGCCAGAATTGCATCACACCAGAAGAAGGCCGAGTGATCCTCAATGATATTCACTCGGGGACCTGTGGTCACCACGCGTCCTCTCAGACCATCGTGGCCAATGAGATGGCTAAGGAAATAGTGGACAAGTGTGAAGGCTGTCAGTTTTACTCCAACATATCTCATAAACTTGCGTCAGCTCTGAAAACAATTCCGCTCGTATGGCCTTTTGCCGTCTGGGGATTGGACATGGTTGGATCTCTGAGGACTGGCAGGAGTGGATTTACTCATGTGCTGGTGGCAGTCGACAAGTTCACCAAATGGATCGAAGCCAAGCCCATCGAAAACCTTGAAGCAAGTATAGCTGTGAGTTTCATCAGGGAACTGATATTCAGATATGGCGCCCCACACAGCATCATCACAGATAACGGCTCGAACTTCGATTCTGAAGAATTCAGAACCTTTTGTGCCTCCCAAGGCTCGAGAGTCGACTACGCTTCGGTCGCTCATCTTCAGTCGAATGGGCAGGCCGAGCGGGCAAATGGATTGATTCTCAAAGGACTGAAACCCTGGTTCATGCGTGACCTGAAGCATGCAGCAGGGGCTTGGGTCAGCGAGCTCCCATCAGTACTTTGGGGATTGAGGGCAACCCCTAACCGGTCGACTGGAAGGACTCCATTCTTCCTAGTCTACGGAGCGGAAGCCGTGCTCCCTAGTGATTTGATCCACAACGCGCCTCGAGTCGAACTCCTCTCAGAGGAAGAAGCAGAGGAGGCTCGGCAAGATGCAGTCGATGTCCTAGAAGAAGAAAGAGAGATGGCTTTGATCCGATCGACCATTTATCAGCAAGACTTGCGTCGATTCCATGCCAGAAATGTAAGGGGTCGGGCATTTCAAGAAGGAGACCTGGTTCTTCGAGTGGACCAGCAGAGACCACACAAGCTCACTCCTGCTTGGTAAGGCCCTTTCATCGTCACCAAAGTGCTCCACAATGGCGCGTATCGTCTCTTCAACGTCGAGCATAATAAAGATGAGCCACGCGCCTGGAATGCGGATTTGCTCCACCCTTTTTACTCTTAAGTATTTAGAATTGATGAGATGTAATAAGAAGTACCCTTTTAGTTTGATTATCAAAAGGCATGATTTTACAGTCTTCCGAATGACTGTGGTTCATTTTTTATATGTTTTAAAAATCCTGCCGAGTGGTGAGTCTGTCTCTCACTCGAGGGCTTAGCCACGAATCCATTTCGCTTAAGTAATAAAAATCCTGCCGAGTGGTGAGTCTACCTCTCACTCGGGGGCTTAGCTGCGAATCCGTTTCGCCTAAGTAATAAAAATCATGCCGAGTGGTGAGTCTGCCTCTCACTCAGGGGCTTAGCTGCGAATCCGTTTCTCCTAAGTAATAAAAATCCTGTGGAGTGGTGAGTCTGCCTCTCACCCGTAGGCTTAGCTGCAGTCCAGTACTCGCCTAAGTAATAAAAATCCTGCCGAGTGGTGAGTCTGCCTCTCACTCGGAGGCTTAGCTGCAGTCCAGTACTCGCCTAAGTTTAAAAAGTCCCATCAAACAGTACAGGTCAGCCATGACCCCCCTCCCCCCCCGAGGTTGCACCGTCAAGAAGAAGGACGAGATTGTAAGAGCAATCTTCCGGCTCAAGAGCTTAGCTGCAGTCCGGTACTCGCCTAAGTTTAAAAAAGTCCTACCGAGTGGTGAGCAATCCTCCCACTCGGGGGCTTAGCTATAGTTCAGTACTCGCCTAAGTTTGAAAAATCCTACCGAGTGGTGAGAAATCCTCCCACTTGGAGGCTTAGCTGCAGTCCAGTACTCACCTAAGTTTGAGAAAATCCTACCGAGTGGTGGGCAATCCTCCCACTCGGGGGCTTAGCTGCAGTCCAGTACTCGCCTAAGTTTGAAAAATCCTACCGAGTGGTGAGAAATCCTCCCACTCGGAGGCTTAGCTGCAGTCCAGTACTCACCTATGTTTGAGAAAATCCTACTGAGTGGTGAGCAATCCTCCCACTCGGGGGCTTAGCTGCAGTCCAGTACTCGCCTATGTTTGAAAAATCCTACCGAGTGGTGAGCAATCCTCCCACTCGGGGGCTTAGCTGCAGTCTAGTACTTGCCTAAGTTTGAAAAATCCTACCAAGTGGTGAGCAATCCTCCCACTCGAGGTCTTAACTACAGTCCAGTACTCGCCTAAGTTTCAAAAATCTTACCGAGTGATGAACAATCCTCCCACTCGAAGGCTATGCAAAGTGCGGGTCGACCACGACCACCACTTCAGAGTCGTACCATCAAGAAGAAGGACGAGATTGAGTGTGTCGCCAGGGCGAGTCACTTTCAGGAACGTCAAGACCATTGCTGAATTTCTCGCCGATGAGTTGACCGGTCTCGCCGAATGAGTCGGGTCGACTGCGACCCCCCCCCCCCCCCCCGAGGGCTGCACCATCAAGAAGAAGGACGAGATTGTGCGCACTGTCAAAGTCCCCTCCAACGGTTGATAGGAACGTCAAGACCATTGCTGATTGCCTTGCTGATGAGCTGATCAATGCTGCTCAAAGATCGTCCAATCGGTCGACTGCTGATTCTTCTTCAGAAGTTGCATCAAGCAAACAGACACCAATCCGAGAGAAAAATGATTTTCGCTCAAAGAAAAATGCAATATATTCGAAGATAAATCCAAAGATTCCTAACCGCAGAATAAAGTGCTCGGGCATCAGGCCCGAAGGAGTTTTAATGGTTAAAAAATCACTCGGCATTCCGAGTCAAATAAAGGTGAAGCATAATGTTTTTTCAATCACTCGGCAGGAGAAGGAGTGGCCGGATCGCAGAAGCTGTCGAGGTCGATGCTATCGGCAATACGTGTGGCTGCCTCGAGGAAGGTGTCCATGAAGGTCTGGAAGGAGTGCTTCTTAGTATTCGCTACCTTGAGAGCAGCCAGCTTGTCTTCCTTAGCCTCCTTGCAGTGCACTCGGACCAACATAAGGCGACGTCAGCACCACAACGAGTGGAAGATTTCTTCCACTCTTGCACTCGGCTCGGAATCTGATTAAGTCGAGTCATCAGTGACTCGAGGTCTTGAGACAGCTCCGCCTGAGGCCAGAGTTCATCATCCACTTGGGTCATCGCCGCCTTCAGTCGAGCCAGATAAGCAACTACACCATCCAAGCGTGACTCCAATCGCAACAAATTCATTACAACGTCATCTTTCACAGGACAATTGATGGGGTCGAGACCTCTCTTGACCCGCCTAGTTTCAGCTTCAAAGTCCTTACACAGTTCTGTCCCATTGCGAAAAACGATGAGTCGACAGCATGACAACAAAATTTAGTTGGCGACAAATTGATTAGTCGAGTGATCATACCTTCAAGCTTCAGAACAAGTTTCGCAGCAAGTTGTTCCAGATAAGACTCCAGCTTGTCTGTCTTGGCTCTGAGACCGCCGACTTCTGTGGTCAGGTTCTCCTTGTCCTTCTGCAGCTACTCGACTTCCTGATTAGCTTCCGAGATGGTGGCCTTCGACATTGCGTTCTCCTCCTCCAATTTGCCAACTGAAGCCAGCTTCTGGTCCGCAAGCTTCGTCTTCTCACGTGCTTCCTTCTTAGCAGCGGCAAGGTCCAGGTGCTTCTTCTCCAAAGCCTCCTTCATCCTCTCTAAATAAACAACACTCTTCAAACGAGCCTGCAGTTGGCGATTTTCACTACGCACATCTTCTTGTGTGAAATCACTCGGTTCAAAGAGACTGAAAGAAAAACCAGTGCAAAGTGCAAGCTACAAAGCAGACAAAACGGTCGAATGATTACCTCCCATGATGGCTGTTTCTTCTTGAGTAGTCTTGAGATTCTTCTTCACGAGTTCAAGGTCAAGTTCAACGCTGATATGCTTCTTCTTTACTTCGGAGAGACGAGCTCCAAGATCACAAGACCTTTGTAGCCAGCAAGAGAGACATGTCAGTCGACAGAAATAAGAGACAGTGATGGAGAAAAATTACTCTAAGACTACTGCCGAATCAAATATTCAACAGTAGTCTCGGGGACTACACCCAGTGGGTGCACTTAGCGTGCCCCCACTGGATCAGATCAATACTCAGCAAGGCCTGCCCAGCGTGAGTTCAAAAAAAAGCAAGAGGATACATCATTAGACCTCAGTCGACTGCCAGCAGTCGATCGTGGTCTCGGGGACTACACCCGGTGGGTGCACTCGGTGTGCCCCCACCGATTCGAACAGTTTACTGGGACTCAGCTCGAGGCGATCAGAGTTGAAGATTTCTTAAATTCTAAACAAAGGAACACCCCAGTGGGTGATCAGATATAAAGCAACACTCAAAAGTTCAGTCGGAATTTTGCTGACCTGAACATTGGTCTGAAGGGCAGTGCTGGTGTTGTAAGCTACCTGGCTAGCCTCATGCATCACTTTCACCTACTCCATGACAAGGTTCACCTGACGAAGAGCTTCCCTAGCGGCGCCCGGCGAGTCGTCTGGAGTTTGATACGTAGCAAAGAGTGATGGCTCCAAGGTGCTCGAAGCAGTTACTGGTTCGGATGAGTGGAGTTGCACTGGTGCAGAAGGAGTCTGTGCAGTCGATCCCGACAGTCGATCAGTCGTCAGCGGGTTGGCGGATGTGACGTTGGTCCGAACCGGCCCTTTGGAACGTTCGACCACCGCCTCAAGTGCCGATGTCGACTGGGACTTGGATTTCTAGCCTCCTCCTGCTTGAGCCTCCGCTCTTCTTCCTCCTCTCCTATAGAGGCGCTTCTTCTTCCTCGTCATCAGGGAGCACAACGATCTCTTGTGGAGCTACAGAAAGAGAGAAGTATCAAATTTTCAGCTGATTGACTACCCACTCGACTAAATGAAACTTGGTCGAACGAACTTACCAGCTTGGGAGGTGGCCTCCTTGTCTCCTGGTGCCTTATCGACATCCATGTCAGTAGCAGCAGAGGTGGGTTTTGAAAGATGCGTAATCCGATCGGTCAGAACAGAAATGTCAGTCGGTATGTATAAGCACAAGTGTGTTACTCACCCCGAAGCCAGTGGGACGTCCATCTTGATCCGTGACAAAGTCTTCCGAGTCTTGGGAGGGGCAACTTTGAGATGCTTGGCGGTCTTCTCTGTCGGTTCCAGAGTCGACGTCCGAGTGTGCTTCAGAGCATGAGTACTCGGAGCCACACTCTTCCCGCGCCCGCCCGCCGGGTCATGTTGCTGCTCGGATCGGCGCTCGGAACGCGGCGGCGAGTCAACCTCTTCCTCGTCGTCCGACTCCTCGCTCTCCTCCTCATCCTCTCCGTCCGAAGACTTCCATTCGACGCTCTCGTCTGCACTGGCCTCCTCCTCCTGGCCCTGCTCCAGGGCTTGTTCACCGTTGGGCATTGAGTACATTTCAGTGAAGACCTACAAGATGAAAAGTGAAGCAAAAATCTGTCGACATCGAATGCAGTCGGAACTTACACGCCAAGCAGTAAGAACAAAAAGGCATACCTTGTCGGGTGGATTGTTGTCTCTGAAAGTAATAACTCGCCTGGATCCCCTGGGATTGTCCTGATTGCCTGTGATACTCCTCAACCACATGGCCACAGTCTCGGATGACACTTCCTCTGGATGGACACGAGCGGTGTCTCCAGGTCCAGAGTACAACCACATAGGATGATCACGGACCTGGAGAGGCTGGATGCGTCGACTGAGGAACACTTCCAGCAGGTCCAGGCTG
The DNA here is from genome assembly GCA_963921465.1 of Triticum timopheevii. Taxonomy (NCBI): domain Eukaryota; kingdom Viridiplantae; phylum Streptophyta; class Magnoliopsida; order Poales; family Poaceae; genus Triticum; species Triticum timopheevii. Next base: position 337,700,726 of record OY997268.1, read on the forward strand.
GTAACACCTTCATTGATAAGCTGAACCACTTTCTCTACCAGCATCTTCGTCTCCATGTTCTCAGCGCGGTCACTTTGAGTGGAGAAGGAGTTTGGACGCGGTCGAATGTGAAGTGAGGGAGCCCTGTCGACTAACCTGGAGCTGCCTGGTCCTGACAGTAGAACCAGGTCGACTGCCAGCCTCTAACCGATTCAGGTAGAGTCATAGCGGGGAAGGAGCTCCTATGCCTTTTCTGGATACCTAAACCCCCACACATCTGGATGACATTGGTCTTTGAGTCACTCGACTTCGCCTTTTTGACCGACTGGGATTGGATGGTAAAGATGTGTTTGAAAAGACCCCAGTGCGGTCGACACCCCAAGAAATTTTCACACATCGACACAAAGGCGGCCAGATACGTGATGGTGTTAGGGGAAAAATGGTGGAGTTGAGCGCCGAAAAAGTTCAAGAACCCCCGGAAGAAAGGATGCGGGGGAAGCGAAAAACCGCGGTTGACGTGGGTGGCGAGAAGAATGCACTCACCCGGTCGAGGCTGAGGATTCATCTCCCCCTCTGGCAGCCTTGCCGCTTCCTTGGCGATTAGCCCAGACTCCGCCAGCTCGTCCAGATCCTCCTGCCGAATCGAAGACCGGATCCAATCGCCCTGGATCCAGCCCGGCGGCAGCCCCGCGCGCGATGACGACCCGCATTGCTGCTTTTTGCCCTTCGCCACCCCCTTCGTCTTCTTTGCGTGTTCTAGCACCGCCGTCTTGTCCTTCACCATGGCGGCGGAGCAGTGGCATCGGAATAGAAGAGCTGGGCGCGATGGAGAAGCGGAGGAGGAAGAAGGAGGAAAGGGTGTGCACAGTGCAGACGCCTCGGTCCCGTCACCTTATAAAGGTCCGCTTCCGAGTGACTAACGCGTGGGACCAGGCAATCCTGTCAAATCCCGCAACAGTTGCGCGCAGCGTACGTGGCAAAAAAGGCGGCACGGAAATCAAGGCATCACTGTTTATCCGCTCCGCCCGCTTCGGCACTCCTCGTCCCGCATGCTTCCCCGAAATTTCGTATCCTGCGAAATCCGGGATATGCAGCAGTCAATCGTGCCCAAGATCCTGCATTCCAATACAACACTCGACAAATGACGCCACAAGTTCAGTCGATGACTCCCTGAATGGATCAAGGCGACTGAATCGACGCTGAAGTACCAACGCGAGTTTTCCATCTTGCAGAAAACGCTCGCGAAGGCACAAGAGTCAGAACAAGTTCAACTCCAACCTAATTTCCACTCAACCCTTAATTCATTCGCGGGCTGCTGATGAGGATAGAGACCTAGGGTAGGGTCATAGGCCTGACCTATACGTCCTACCCAAGGTCACTACCCAAGAAGGCAAGAAGGTTAAGAGACAATATGTCACGCCCAATATGCGACCCTATCCAAAAGGAACTCGAAGGTCCCACCAAGGATAGACCCGCATATTGAAACACTTTTGCAAGGTGGATATCATTACATCAACATTACATAATAGGTAGGGATACATACATAAGGCATAGAATGCCACACGAATACAACATCATCTTACATAAGAGCACCATCCGACTACGAGTGAAACACAAACAGAAACTCAAACGACATCCACCCTGCTAGCCCAGGCTGCCGACCTGGAACCTATCCCCTGATCAAAGAAGAAGCAGAAGAAGAACTCCCAAAACAAGCAAACATCACTCTCGCGTCATGATCATCGCATAACCTGTACCTGCAACTATTGTTGTAGTAATCTGTGAGCCACGAGGACTCAGCAATCCCATTACCATGGGTATCAAGACTAGCAAAGCTTAATGGGAAAGGAAGGGGTAAAGTGGTGAGGTTGCAGCAGCGACTAAGCATAATATGGTGGCTAACATACGCAAATGATGGCGAGAAGAGAAACAATGGAACAGTCGTGAAGCTAGCAATGATCAAGAGGTGATCCTGAACTCCTACTTACGTCAAACATAACCCAAAACCATGTTCACTTCCCGGACTCTGCCGAAAAGAGACCATCACGGCTACACACACGGTTGATGCGTTTTAATTCGGATCTGGTGTCAAGTTATCTACAACCGGACATTAACAAATTCCCATCTGCCACATAACCGCGGGCACGGCTCTCGAAAGTTTATACCCTGCAGGGGTGTCCCAACTTAGCCGATGATAAGCTCTCGCGATCAATGAAGGATATTCCTTCTCCCAGGAAGACCCGATCAGTCTCGGAATCCCGGTTTACAAGAAATTTTGACAATGGTAAAACAAGACCAGCAAGACCGCCCGATGCGCCGACAATCCCGATAGGAGTTGCACATATCTCGTTCTCAGGGCAACCCCGGATGAGCAATCCGTACAACTAAAACCAGACCTCAAGTTTCCTTGAGGGGGCGCTACAAAGGGCTCAGGTTCGGACCAACACTTGGCCCGCGGGGGGGGGGGGGCTAAAATAAAGATGACCCTTGGGTTAATTACTCCTGAGGGAAAAGTAGGTGGTGGTGAGGTAAATGGTAAAACCAAGGTTGGGCCTTGCTGGAGGAGTTTTATTCAAAGCGAACTGTCGAGGGGGTCCCATAAATCACCCAACCGCGTTAGGGACGAAAAAACCGGGAACATAATACCGATATGACGGAAACTAGGGCGGCAAGAGTGGAACAAAACACCAGGCATAAGGCCGAGCCTTCCACTCTTTACCAAGTATATAGATGCATTAATTAAATAAGAGATATTGTGATATCCCAACATCATCCTGTCCACCATGGAGCAATCTTCAACTTCACCTGCAACTAACAACGCTATAAGAGGGGCTGAGCAAAGCGGTAACATAGCCAAGCAATGGTTTGCTAGGAAGGTTGACAAGGTTAGAGGCTGACATGGCAATTTGGGAGGCTTGATAGAATAAGGGATAGGTAGCGCAGCAAAGCGATAGAACGAAGCAACTAGCATAGCAATGATAGTAGTGAGATCCAGGGTAGCAGTCATCTTGCCTGAGATCCCGCTAGGAAGAAGAACGAGTCCATGAAGAAGACGAATGGATGAAGCCGAACCAAGCGTAGACGAACGAATCCTCACGATCGCAACGAAACGGGAACTATCGAGAAGAAGCACACAACATGGTAAACACACCACACATATACTTGACATGATGCACAACCAAGCATGATGCATGACAAAGCTAGATGAGGCTACTCATGGCAATAGATGATGCATACAAGAACAACACATCAAAGCAAGGTTAAATGAGGCCGGAAACAACATATAACAATTCCGGTAAGTCCTCATATGAAAATTTAGAAATTGGTCCAGAACTGAATACACCTTATGTTCAAGTTGTTAAACAGCAAGTTAATATGCACCAAGATGATCTACATGAAATTCTAGTCAAGTTACATATAAAGTTCATTTAATTCGGAGCTACGGCCTAGAAGATATGAGCAAAACAAGTTAAGCATGGCATTGATGCAAAAGGCACGCAAACATCAAGAAAACACCTCAAAACAAGGATGCAACATGATAATATGAAACTACATGCAATTCTAAGCAAGTTTGATATAGAGCACACTCAAAACGGAGCAACGGTTCAACACATACACTCTATACAAGTTCAAAGGGCATGCTGTCCAAAACAGCAACTAGGCATATTGCAAGCACCAAAACAATATGATATAGCACCTCAACATAAGAACAAAAGGCATGGGCATGAAGTACAGGTAAAGCATGACAAAACATGAACACTGAGCTATCTCCAGAAATCACTAGAATATGCTCAAAAGGACATGGCAAGATTGCAAATAACAACAGTTTCAGACTTAGCAGAAATAACATCAGGTTGCAATGTTTAGAGCTATCAAACAACATGTTACAAGAACTTATCATGGCAAACAAAGGTATGGCATTAATCTACTATTTTCATATAACAAAAGTCCCTTCCTGACCATGAGCCAAAAGGGCACAGAAAATATGATGGCACCCATGTAAACATGGCAAATGATATGACAGATTCATACATGGCAGGAACAACAATAAGTAGGCATGTTGGTGAGCTTGAACCACTCACCACGGAGCAATACATGGCATGGCAAGGCAACCAACAGTAAGACTACATGTTTATAAAGCTAAGCATGGCAAGATCAAGTTAACAATCATGGCAACATTGAACTTAATGTTAACAGGCTGACAACAACGTTATTTAGCAAGTTTGGAGCAAGATAACAACAAGTTACAGCAGGATATAAATGCAACCAGGGGCCTGAATGGATATATAATGACATGTATAACAAAACATCCTAAGTTAACATCTCCATATTATGCATAGAATGACTTGTAGCAGCAGGTTTACATAGCATCATATTATAACAGAATAAGTCAGGAAAACAGCAACAACAAGTACCCTACTTCATGAGCTCGATGCACTCAGTACAAGACTCACAAAAATACATGGATGGCACCACTGTGAAGATGGCATGATTTAGCACAAAACACATGTAGACATCAAACTCATAGGATGCACACACGAAATGCAATGAAAAAGACAAAACAACAAGTTATAACAGTTCCAGCAGCTTAACATCATATAGCACTCTTGCAATGATGATTAGGGCATCAAGATGGACTCAAACAAGCATGGCACAATGTAATGAAATGAATAGCATCTCACAACGAACATTTTGATATATTATGCACGCAAAATGGAGCAGCACACAGGGAGTTATGATGCGACGAATAGTGCACTAGAATATGCATATTAAGGGACTTGACAGGTTTTCTGAAAAAAAAAGAATGCGCGCGGGATAACTAAATCACGCACGAGCAGGGGTTTACGGGCGGCTCACCATGGGCTCGGCCCAGTTGCAAGGAGGGAGCCGGCTTGGCAGGCCGGCGCGCTGCTGGGCCGGGGAGATGGGGCGCAGCCCACGTGGAGGTCTCCCTCCTCCCGATCCCTCCTGGATCAGGGAAGAGGCAGGGCGAGGCGGCGGCGACCGTGGCCGGTGCTCCGGCGAACGGAGGACGGCGGCGATGAGGGGAGGGACGGATCCGGCCCGAGGGCGCCGGATCTGGAGACGGCGGCGCGCACGGCAGTGGAGACGGGCGGCACGGGGTTCGGTGAAGTGGGCCGGCGACGAGGAGATTCGGGCGGCGCGGGGCAGCGCTCCGGCGAACGGTGGCGACCACCGGCGACGGCCAGAGGTGCGGGCGGTGGAGGGCACTAGAGGCGCGGGGCAGCAATCGCGCGGGAGGAGCGGGGCGGTGGCGCTCGGGCTCGGGGGCCTGACCCGGGCCTGGCGGGCCGGTGGCGCACGCGGCGGCCGGGCGCTATGTGGCGGCTGCGGGGCAGCGGCAACTTTGTCCTGCATCGCCCGGACGTGTTCGGCGGCGCGGAGGGGAATTTTTAGGGTTTGGACCCGGGATTAGAGGAGGGGTGCACATATTTATAGGTAGAGGGAGCTAGGAGACTCCAAATGGAGTGCGGTATTCGCCCACACGATCGTGATCGAATGACCGAGAGCATGGAGTGGGGTTTGGATGGGTTATTGGGACACTTTGAAGGGGTGTTGGGCTGCACACAAAAGAGGCCTTTACGGTTCCCCGGTTAACCGTTGGAGTATCAAACGACCTCCAAATGGAACGAAACTTGACAGGCAGTCTACCGGTGGTGTACCAAGGCCGCTTGGCAAACCTCGGTCCATTCTGAGAATGTTTAACACCCGCACACGAAAAGAGACAAGAAGGGGACGCCGAAGGACATAGGAGTGCCGGATTGCAAAACGGACAACGGGGAAAATGCTCGAATGCGTGAGACGAACACGTAGGCAAAATGAGATGCACATGATGACATGGCAAAATGCAACACGCAAGAAAATTACATGGCAATGATGGCGAATAACTGGCAGACACCTCGCGCATCGAATCCGGGGCGTTACACAACATGAGACCCCCGCTCGAAGATGTCGAGTGCAATCCACTCGACATCTTGCCACTCGGGAGTCTCCCTACCTACTGTCACTCGACCAACCAGAGAATCACTCGACCTCCTGAAGACCAGGAGTCACTCAGCATGCAACGGACACGCATTCACTCCGTAGTCTTTAAGGTCATTAACAGCACTTTAGGCTGGCATTACCAGTAACGCCACCACTTTATGTACATTAACTCCCTTGTAATGGAGGGCGGGAGAGGTCCTGGCGAACTTTATATAAGCCATCCTCCTCCTCTGGCACAAGGGTTCGCACTCCCTGTAACATCACACATATAATCCAATCGACCACCGAGACATAGGGCTGTTACTTCCTCCGAGAAGGGCCTGAACTCGTAAAACCCGTGTGTACACCTTCGCCATAGTTGAGATCTTGCCTCTCCATACCTACCCCCCTTTCTACTGTCAGTCTTAGAACCACGACAGGAGGAGCCAGCCGAAGAGAAAGGTCACGCTGCCTGTAATGTTTGGAGGCGAGTTGAACTACAGGACAGAGAGGACTGTCTTCGATGTAGCAGAGATCCCCTTGCCCTACAATGGGATCCTCGGCCGCCCGGCACTGGCCAAGTTCAAGGCGGCTTCTCACTACGCCTACAACATGCTGAAGACGCCCGGGACGATGAACATCATCACCGTCCCCTCCGACAAGAAAGATGTGTTGATTTTCACTGACCAACTCTACCGGGAAGCGTTTGCAGCAGCTGCTGCCAAGGCACCTCCTCCTGCCGTTGAAGCCCCGGGAGGAAAGATGATCAGTGAGATTCCTCGCATCCACTCCGGCAAGCACACCTCTTCGGGGTGTTGCGCTCCCGTCAAGGACGTGCCAGAGAGCTCCACCGGCAAGAGCAAGAAGTCTAGAGCTGCACCACCAGAGACCAAGAAGGCATCCGTCAGGGAGGACGACACGGGAGGAGCTTTCGCCATAAGCTCCGCCCTCGATGGCAAATAGGAAAGCAAGCTCGTCACTTTCCTGACGGCGAATGTTGATGTGTTTGCATGGCAAGCATCCGACATCCCCGGCATTCCCAGGGAAGTGATTGAGCACCATATTGTTGTCTGTCCTCATGCACGGCCTGTCAAGAAGAAGGTCAGGAAGCAAGCTCTGGAGAGGCAGGAGTTCATCACGGAAGAGATCAGGAAGCTAGAGGCGGCAGGTTTGGTAAGAGGGGTGCTACATCCGATGTGGCTGGCCAATTCGGTAGTGGTACGCAAGGCAAACGGGAAGTGGAGGCTGTGTATTGATTACACAGATATCAATAAAGCCTGTCCAAAAGACCCTTTCCCATTTCCGCGCATCGACCAGATTGTTGACTCCACGGCTGGGTGTGACCTGCTATCATTCCCCGATGCCTACTCAGGGTACCACCAGATCTTCATGAAAAAATAAGATGAGGAGAAGACATCATTCATCACCCCATGTGGTATGTATTGCTTTTTACGGATGCCTTTCGGGTTGAAGAGTGCTGGCTCGACTTTTGCAAGAGCAGTCCAAATTTGTTTTGAGCCCCAGCTACATAGAAATATGGAAGCTTATATGGATGACATAGTGGTCAAAACCAAGGACAAAGCAACACTTGTTCAAGATCTGGAGGAAACGTTTGCAAACCTGCGCAAGATCAACCTCAATCTGAACCCTGAGAAGTGTGTCTTCGGAGTCCCGTCTGGCAAGCTTCTCGGGTTCTTTCTGTCATAGCGTGGGATTGAGGCAAACCCAGACAAGATCAAGGCCATCGAGCAGATTGAGGCACCTAAGCGGATCAAAGACGTGTGCCGGCTCACTGGCTGCGTTGCCGCCATGAGCAGATTCATCTCCAAGTCCGCTGAGCGTGCCCTTCCCTTTTTCAAGATTTTGAAGAAGGCGGGCCCAATGGAGTGGACCCCGGAGGCCGAGGCAGCGCTGCATGATTTGAAGAAATACCTCTCCTCCAGCCCAGTGCTGGTTGCACCAAAACCACAAGAACCGTTGCTGCTATGCCTGGCGGCAACGAATCAAGTGGTTAGTGCCACGCTGGTGGCACAGAGGGAGGTCGACGAAGAGGCGGCAGTAGTGGCAGGGTCGACGGATGGCGAGCCAGAACCCTCCCCAGCAGGGTTGGTCCCGGCAAGACCGAGCCCCCGGCAAGGACTGACACTAGTGCGACAGGGCCCGCGCAACTAGATGAAGTGGTGCAGAAGAAGAAGATGGTGCAGCACCCAGTTTACTTCGTCAGCTCCCTCTTGCAGGGGGCTAGGTTAAGGTACTCCGGTGTGCATAAATTGCTCTTCGGCCTCCTTATGGCCTTGAGGAAGCTGCTTTATTACTTCCAAGCACACAAGATCACCGTCGTCACCCGCCTTCCATTGCAACGGATACTGCATAACCCGGATGCAACGGGGAGGATTGTGGAATGCGCCTTGGAGCTGTCAAGTTTTGGATTGAAGTTCGAAAGCACCTTGACAATTCAAAGCAGAGTCTTGGTGGAGTTCGTTGCTGAATAGACCTCAACGCCCGACGAAGAGATCCAGGAGACCACTCTCCCCAGCAAGGAAACGAGTCGCAACTGGATTATGTACTTTGATGGAGCTTTATCGCTACAAGGCGCCAGTGTTGGTGTGCTGCTTGTTCTTTGGCGCGTTCAGTCAGCCAAGAATTCCAGCAAGTTGACGCCAAAGTGGGAAGGCCCTTATCGGGTAACACGAGTCACCAGGCCTGGCGCAATCTGCCTGGAGACCGAAGATGCCATTCCAGTGAGCAAGTCCTGGAACATCGAGCATCTTCCCAAGTTTTACCCATAAGGCGCGGCTGCAGGGACCCCGGCAGGCCACCTTTTGTACAAGCCTTGCCGGTTGAGCCTATCCCTCGTTTAGGGTTGATAGTGCTTAGCGGCGACTAACCCCTAGCATAGAGGTCGAGTTTGCGTCTCATTGTCCTATCCATCCTCTTTGGTTCATAGGGTACATAAGTGTCTCCGCCAAGCTAAGGGGAAGGAAGAGAACAAGCTGGCGCTCCGACCCTGGCAAGCCAAACTTGCCGGGGTGCTGAAGACACAAAGGCCCACCCACGGCGAGCTAGGGTTGCCGGGGGGCTGCAGAACCCAGATAAGCCTTCTTATCTCCTGTTATGCATTTCCATATAAAGACTGGGACATATGAAACCTCGTTTCATTCCGAGACTGTCGTCCTCCCTTCATTCCTACCACCCAAGAACCTCTTCTCGGTTCGGAATCCGGCTGTAGCCACGGCGGCAAGGAAGCAAGCGTAGGGCCCACCCCTACTTCGTCCTTGCCTCTTCCAAAGGCGCGAGCATGGTTGAACGGAGAAGGGGAGCGGCAAGGCCTGCTACGGGGCAACGGTGTTTATATTGTAAATAACAAGGATTTGTTCCTTGGTATGGGCTTTGCTCACGCACACAAGACCCGACAAGCACCCATTTTTCATTAATACGTTCCATACAGGTACAGTTCGTACGGAATGTAAACATAAACAGGGAGGTTACAAGTTTTAAACCTAACTAAGGCATGTAGGCTTACAAACTGAAAAAAGATAAGGTACCCGTAATCCCTTTCTTGTCCCTCTCCTCAGGAAATGAAACAAGAAAGCAAAAGGGCAGAAGGAGCGCCTAAGCGAGGTACGAGCAGCAGAAGGCGCCAAGGGAACATGTTGGCGGCCGCCTAGAAGGGGGCTGGTGGTGGTGGTGCCGGTGGAAGGGCTGGAAGATGAGGCAGCGGTCCGTCAATACGCTACGAAGGCGTCGGTGCCGTCGTACTCCGACTTGACGGCCCACCACCCGCCTTCTCCGGCCTTCCCATGCCAACCGCCCAAGGAGGCGACCCCGAGAAGTTCAAGCAGCCGGCTCCACCGGGAGAAGGGGCCCGGTGCAGATGCTGCTGCTACCGACACCACCCCAGAGCGGCGGGTCCGACGCCTAGTTGGACCCGTCATCCTCTCGCTTGCTACCCTCATCGTCGCTGCCGCTGTCCTCCTCATCACTCTCGCTTGAGGACGAGTCTTTGTCATCCGAAGAGCTCTCCACGCAGCACTTCAGGCGAGTTCCAAAATCGCCAAAGACCTTGACGGAGAGGAGGCCATTCTCCATTAACTTGAAGTAGAGAATGAGCCCCGGCGTCAGGCTGTGGATGTGAGCAAAGGTCTTCCACCCGCGGTGATGATACATGATGTGAGGGGCTGGGAAGTCGACGTCGCCCATGTGCCGCTATTCCTGCAGCCCCTCATGTGCAGCCTCAGTGCCTGCGGCGGGTCAAGCTCCATCTCCCGAGCGAATGGGGTCGGGAGAGGAAGACGACGGTGCGCCGGCCGGTGCAGCCTGATGAAGAATACGCAAGGGTTGTCTCCGATGTGGCCCTCCATTGAGGGAACGACCACTGGCGGAGGCGAGGCCGACGCGCCGCCCCGTTCTCCTCTTTCTCGAGCACCGCAGCGGCCTCGGCCTCGGCCCCTCGCCCTTCCCCTCACAGCCAGCTCTGCCGCCACGGGCTCTTGGGGAGGAGCGACGCGTTGTCAAGCAGAGACCCTCGCCTCCACCGATGAAACATCAGCGCGCCCTCTCGCCATGGCAGAAGGACGGAAGGAGCAGGGATGGGGGGAGGCGGATGGCGAAAGACTGAGAGGCGCCATCCCTCCCGCTCCCCTCTTTATAAAAGGACGGGGTCGGGGCTCGGCCGCCCCTCTCAGCTAATCCGGCTCATTAAGGTGACAACGGGCGAGGCCGTCGACCGCCCTCCCCGCCCAATTGAAGGCGTGTGGGTATCAACCCACGCGCGCACGTCTTCCCATATCCTGCGTGCCTGTCATTCACCCCGCGTCGTGCATGTGGCGTACGTGGCAAAAGAGACGGGCGTAATGGGACGTGTGGAGCGACGGTTCCCAAGTAAGGAGAGTAAATGAGCAGCAGCCCTGTGGTCTCAAAGGGACACGCAAGCCGCCTCCTCACTGTTCACCGCAAGGTGACACAAGCATGCTTCGATCACCCGCGTGCGCGATCCCCACGTCATGCATGCAACGCGGGTCGTGGGAGAGCGCAGTGGGCAAGTTACCACGGTAAAAACTGCCCCGCCTGCCCGCGCACTGTTCTAGGCCTGGCCCAACAATGTGTCGTGCTTATGTGTGGCCCAGACCCGGGGGCTCCTGTTGGTGTACTAAAGTAGGGGCACTCCTTTGAACCCCTTATTTGTGCATGGGCAGCCGGAGCCACGCCCACGGCCACACTTAAGCAGGGCAGGGACAGGGAATCAAAGCCGCAAGGTGGCCAAAGCAACACCAAGACATAGGCATGAAGAGCGAGAAGGCGAGGTGGTTTCCCCCAGCAAGACCCTTGCCGGGGCAGCTTCCACGGCCCCAGCAAGGACCTTGCCGGGGCAGCCTACTCGACGCCAGCGGAGCGTGTCACCCTTGAGCCCCAGTTCCTCCGGCACCACCGACCATGTTGGGGCCTAGGCTCGGGAGGCGCCCCCATGATGGCATGCAGATCTTTGTGAAGACAAGAAACACTCCAAATTAGAAGAGGATTAGAAGACGACGAACCTCGGCGAGATCTTTGCCGAGGAGACCCACAAGACCCCCGGCAAGATCCTTGCTGGGGACGACCGCAATGCCATGGAAAGACCCTTGTCGGGGCCCCGGCAAGGCCCTTGCCGAGGACATCCACGGGGCCGCAGCCAGGCCCATGCCCGCCAAGTTTCTACAGCCGCTCCTATGCATCTGCCAGCCCACCAGCTGGGCAGGAGCCTGCGTGTCGACATGAGGCTTCTCGGCCAAATCAGTGCATGCCTATGTGGTGGCATGCAAATATTCGTGAAGGCCCTACCACTGTGCCACCTCAGAAGCCTGCCAGCCTAGATGGCGCTGATCACCTCGCTGGCCCAGGCGCATGTCAAGGCGGGGCGAAGCGGTGGTAAAGTGAAGGGGACACGTCAGAGGCGCATTAAATGCGTCTTGTCCCATAACGGCAAGCGATAGGCTTAATCACAGTACCCCGATGCCACCTCCTGTGTGCCACTATGGCGATCCCCTTGCCTATAAAAGGAGGCCGAAGGCATCAAGGAGAAGGATTCAGACCCTGGGACAAGTTACGCTCATTGTAACTAGCTCAAGAACTCCAAGAACATAGATATACACGCAAAAGCAGGACTAGGGTATTACGCATCCTCGAGGCCCGAACCTGGGTAAACGACCCGTGCCTTTGTGCTGACTGCTGATCCCGCTCTTCTCACCACCCCGCGCCCCGCAACTGTAGGAAGGGATTCTCGTGATCCCATAGGTGTCGTTTCCCACCGACAAACACCTTTTGTTTTGATATTTCTCTCTCTCACACACACATACACACGCGCGTGCATGTATACATTGTTTCTCTCTTCATTTTTTTTGGCACTTGCATGCACACCGCTTGTTTATCTCCGTGATGCTTTAACGATGCCTCGCACACATGCTAGCTACCTATCCCTTAACATAGATATATGTCACATAAACTCCTTCTCCCTATATCTAAGTGTCACTGCACCCCCCCACACCCATACACACACACACGCACACACTTATCGACACCGAAGGAGTACGGTGACACCTTGATCTTGATACTAATCTATCTACTGGCTTCTCTCTCAAACACACACACACACACACACACACACACACAGTACCCGACACCGAAGGAGTAGGGTGGCACCTCAATATTGATAGTAATCTATCTACTGGCTTCTCTCTCAAACACACACACACTCGCTAGTTGTGCCTATGTGCCTACCGCGCGCATAATCAATATGTCTTTCTCTCCCTCCCCCTCCCCACCCCCCCCAACAATGACAGTAGAACGGTGACAACTCGATCTTGATATTAATCTATCAATTGGTTTCTCTCTCAAACACACACACACACATACACACACATGCTAGTTGTGTCTCTGTGCCTCGCTCACACACACTCGATACATCTTTCTCTCCGTAGCCCCCTCGATACGTAGACTTCTCGCGCGTGCACAACTGTACTGACGATGACGCTGAACCCAGTGTGCCTTGTTTTTACAGGCCTCATGTGATAGTTTTCACCCTGTTTTCTATTAAATAACAAGGCAACCTTTTCTTTGTTACTGCTAGTGAATCTGAGATCATTCGAGGCAGACATAAAATATATCACTTCAACCCAATTATTGCAGTAACTATTTTAAAAGAAACTAGCTAGATGCCTGTGCATTGCATGGAACATCAAGATGCATTTGTATGAGTAGTTTATCTTGTGAGAGAAAAGGATGAATGAGGGAAGGCCCTATTTGCAAATGTGGAGAGGGGTGTGGGTACCTTTTCACAAAATTGCCATAGTTTTCATCAGATCCGTTAGATATAAATCCGACGGCCTATATTGTAGGATGGCAGGCACACCATCATCACCAACTCTATTTTCTACTCAACCTTGTACTTGCTTAATTGCTAAATCTTCTAAAGGTTGGTTGTGGCATAGAAGGTTAGGTCATGTGGTCATGCAAATTCTTGATAAGCTTATTAAAGATGATCATATCCTTTGTGTTAAAGATGTCATATTTGACAAGGATAGACTTTGCAGTGCTTGTCAAGTAGGAAAACAAGTTGGAGGAAGTCATCCCGTGAAGAACATCATCACCACGAGAAGACTACTTTAGCTACTTTATATGGATCTTTTTGGTCCCAACGCCTACAAGAGTCTTGGTGGTAACTCATTCGATTTGTCATTGTTGATGACTTTCCAAGATTTACGTGGGTGTTCTTTCTTGATGATAAATCACGGGTCCAAAAGATCTTCGAGAACATCGCTAGGAAGGCCCAAAATCAATTTGAAGTGAAGATCAAGAAGGTTCAGTGCGACAACAAAAAGGAGTTCAAGAACGCCAATGTGGATACCTTTCTTGACAAAGAAGGGATTTCACATGAGTTCTCGGCTATGTACACGCCTCAACAAAATAGAGTTGCTGAGAGGAAGAATCAGACACTTATTGGGATGGAAAGAACGATGCTTGATGAATACAAGACTGTAAGACACTTTTGGGCGGAAGCGATTGAGATAGCTTGTCATGCGACAAATCAACTATATCTTCACAATATTCTCGGCAAGAAGCCATACAAGATTCTCACCAGTAACAAACCCCAAGTTGGATACTTTCGAGTATTTGTCTCAAAGTGTTACATTCTTGATAAGCATCATCATTCAAAATTTGACCCTAAATCTCATGAAGGTTTCCTACTCGGTTATGGCTGAAACTGTCAGACTTACCGTGTCTACAACAAATTTCACCCGAAAGGTTGTAGAGATGGTAGAGGTGAAGTTTGATAAATCTAACGGCTCACAAGTAGAGCAATTGCCAATTGATGTAGGAGACAAAGATCCTTCGGAAGCAATTCAAGATATGTCTATTGGTAAGATTCACCCAACAGAGGTCAAGGAGAGTACTTCGCCCATTCAAGTCGAAGCCTCAACTTCATGACAAGGTGAACCACAAGTTGACTTGGAGGCATCCATGATTGGAACATGTCAAGACGAAGGAAACGAGGAAGTACAACAAGATGAACATCATCGACCTCCTTCGCCACCTCCACAAGAGAACAACAATGCCAACAACAATGAAGAAGGACAAGAAGAAGAAGCGGAAGATAATGAAGAGGATGTTCCACCCTGACCCAAACAAAAGCTCTCACGGGTTAGAGCAAGAGTCTCAAGAGATCACCCCGTCGAACAAATCTTTGATGATATTCAAACCGGGAGAATTACTCGTTCTAAAATTCATTTGGCTAACTTTTGTGAACATTACTCATTCATTTCTAGTATTGAACCTAAGAATGTTGAAGAAGCTCTTGAGGATCTGGATTGGGTGAACCTTATGCATGAAGAGTTACACAACTTCGAAAAGAATCAAGTGTGGACTTTGGTTGAAAAGACGAACGACAACCACAATGTCATTGGAACCAAGTGGGTGTTTCGGAATAAGCAAGATGAGGATGGACAAGTTGTATGCAACAAGGCCCGTCTTGTCGCCCAAGGCTACACTCAAGTCGAAGGTATGGACTATGGTGAGACATATGCCCCCGTTGCTAGACTTGAGTCCATACGCATCTTACTTGCTTATGCTAATCACCATGATATCACTTTATACCAAATGGACATTAAAGTGCCTTTCTAAATGGTGAAATTGAGGAGGAAGTCTATGTTAAACAACCTCCCGGCTTTGTCAATCCTAAGAAACCTAATCATGTTTACAAACTTTACAAAGCTCTTTATGGTCTTAAACAAGCTCCTATATCATGGTATAAATGCTTGACCAAGTGTCTTATTGAAAAAGGCTTTGAAATTGGGAAGATTGATTCGACATTTTTTACTAAAAGGGTTAATGGTGAATTATTTGTGTGCCAAATCTATGTGTATGATATCATATTTCGTTCGACTAACCCTCATTTTAGTGAAAAGTTTGGAAGGCTAATGTCAGAGAAGTTTGAGATGTCTATGATGAGTGAACTCAAATTCTTTCTTGGTTTGCAAATCAAGCAAACTGAGGAACGTACCTTTGTTTCTCAAACAAAGTATACTAAGGACCTATTCAAGAAGTTCAACATGCAAGAAAGCAAAGGTATGAAAACACCCATGCCTACTAGTGGACATCTTGACTTGACTAAGGATGGCAAACCGGTTGACAAACGGTTTACCACTCTATGATTTGTTCATTGTTATATCTATGTGCCTCCCATCCCGATTTTATGCTAAGTGTGTGCATGTGTGCAGGATATCAGGCGGCCCCTAAAGAATGTCATCTTAAGGCTGTTAAAAGGATAGTGAGATACTTAATTCATACACCAAACTTTGGTATTTGGTACCCTAAGAGGTCTTCTTTTGACCTTGTTGGCTACTCCCATTTGGAATATGTCGGTGACAAGGTTGATAGAAAGCTCAGTTCAGGTATGTGTCAATTTCTTGGTAGATCTCTTGTGTCTTGGTCCTCCAAGAAACAAAATTCGGTATGCTTACACTACAAAAAAAATACACTTCGGTGATGAAACGTGTTTGTCACAATAGGTCACGTTTTTTGTCATGCATGTACATACATGACAATTTTATGACAGAATCAAGATAGTCATACATGTGCTGTCATAGAAATGTTCCATGACATTACCAAAATTATCATCACGGAAGTGTCCACTTCCATGATGATAAATCGCGCGTCATAGAAGTGCTTTCGTCAAGGGTGACCGACCCGTGGCATCCACCATAACGGCTCGCTGTTAAGCTATCAGATCCGGTTTTGGATCCGTTAACCCATTAACAGCCCTGACCAATGGGGATTTTCCACGTGTAAAATCATCATTGGCTGGGGGAAACGCGTGTCGGCTCACCGTTGGGATAGATGTCATCCACTCATTGGACTGAAGGCGCCTATGATACGTCGACACGTGGCACGACCCAACAGAGGCCCATTCTTGTGAAAAGGCCGGCCTATTTGACTTGGTCAAAAGGTGGCGGGCCGGCCCACGGAAAGCCTATTAACCACCTGTTCGCATATAGCCCATTTACAGCCCGCTAACCCAGGACCCGTTACGACCTATGCGAATTAGGCCCAGCAGCGTCATCTGGACCATCCAATACAATTCCAGCCCATTTTAATTTCCGGCCCATGTATGGCCCATGACGTCTTTCGGCCCATATGAGGCCCTTTGTAACTCTCGGCCCATTAACGGCCCATGTGAACAGTGTATCACTTTATACCCATTAACGGCCCTTTATTCCATTGGGATGTTTCCAGCCCATGTTATCTTTTGGCCATCTCAGGGCCCATTTATTCTTGGGCTCATTTCCAGCATTCGTTTACTTACGGCCTGTTACTGTCATTTTCTGCTTGTGGGCCAAATTCAGCTCGTGGTTACAGTCGGCCCGTTTGTGGCCCGTTAATATGTTGGGCCATTTTGATAGCTTCATCAAATATGGCCGATTAACGATGGCCCGTTATGGTCGGCCCATGAACGGACGATTCCAACTCTACCCGTTTACGACCATAATGCGGTCTATTATTGACCCATGTTTGGCCAATTGATCATACGGCCTGTAGAAGGCCCATTGTGTCTACGGCCCGTAGAAGGCCCATTGTTTCTACGCACCATAGAAGTCCCATTGTTTCTACGGCCCTAGAAGGCCAATTGTTTCAACAGCCCGTAGGAGGCCCATGGTAACTACAGTAAATATGTAGCCGATGGTTATTGTGGCCTAGTTTTAAAAAAATAGGTTATTGCGACCACTAGCAAACCACGGAAAAAGAACTGCACTGACTAGAAGCAAACAAATAAACAAGAAAATAAGGAAATAAATAAGCAAGCAACTTACGCTAGGCTATCATGGCTATTACACATATTACATCCACTGGGCATCAAAGTTCGCCACTAGTGCAAATATAGGGAACAAAGCAGCATATCATATACACTGGTTGTCAAAGTTGGCGACCAATGCAAATAAACACCGCAGCAAAACAAGTCCAAAACTGAAACCACTTCAGAAGAGCTCAAGAAGCAGTATCCTGGACACCCATAATGCTGGTAAGATGCTTAGCAAGCTTATTAACTTTCTCTTGTTTGGCGCTTAAATCCTCCAGCACTTGTTGTTGCACCAGAAAGTATGCATCTGAATTCTGCAGGGACTTCCTCAGTCCTTTGGCTTCCTGTCGCATAACATCTGATCGATGTCTTTCAACTTGAAGTTGAGACTCAAGAAGCCGAACTGATTCAGGCAGCGAGTTCGAAGAGCTGGTGCCAGCAGTAGTAGCTAGTAACTCGAGCACTACATCAAGACAGGAATTTGGGGTTGTCTCAGTGTCCTCGGTATAGTTTTTATCAGCTTTCTTGGAGACCAACAGGGATGTCTCACTGTCTTGAACCTTATCCGCATTACTTCCTTTACCATTGCATAACGGGGTACTCTTCTCCAATATTTTATCCGCGTTCTAAAAGAGAAACAAACAAACACATCACAGGTTTACAATGTTGTATATGAAACTCATTTTGGTAAACCAGTTCAGTAGTAAGGTGGATAGGATAACAGCATGAAACAAAAATGTATCTATGTAGTATGGTCACTATATGGTCTATATCATTCTAGTTTTTGTTTTCAAATCAAGATAGATACAATTCGAATCATATCTATTTAAGACAAAGCAGCATAGAAAGAATATAAGTGTGGGAAACTACACAGCAATAACAACACTTGTAATGTGCATGGCATGAGAACATAACTGTTTATTCAATTGAAACTGAAATCAACACAGAGCAAGTTACAACAAAAAACACGTTAAAGTAACAGGTTTAAAACATACCTGTTGCACCATTGGAGTTTCAGTTGCATCCTTCAAATTTAAAATTAGTTGGTATGAGTAAATACAGTGATGCAAGAGCAAAGTAGTATGAACCATAGCTACGGAACCTGACCTGAAAACAATTCTTCTTCTGCTTTAAGTGTTGACTTGGGGTTCGAAGTGGTGGTCCTCGTGCTTTGGGCACTGCAGTTGCCTTACTAACTGCTCGTGTTTGGGTGCTCTTTGGTGGAGACGGTGCTGTGTCAATTGGAACTGGGTTACTATATGCTGGGGTTGGGGTTAGAAGGGGTGTTGCTGGTTCTTTGTCCAACTGGGTAGGGGTACAATCTGCGTGAGTCTGGGTTATGTGTGGTGGGGTTGGTTCTTGGGCAAGTACAACGTGGTTCTATCTGCACCGATAGGTAGCATGATCTTTTCTGAAGACCGTGTTTTTACTCCCACAGATACTGCCATCACCCCCTCCAATTGAAATGGCTGATAAACAAGAAAAGTAATTGAATGTATAGACATTGTAAGATAGATAGGTGCAATGGATAGTAGGGAAGAAAACAGGGCATGAAATAATTCACATTTATGTTGTCTAACCAAACAGAATAGCAGGACATAATTTCACATATATGATGGCTAATTAAACAGGATAGCATGACACAATTTCACATGTATGATGGCTTTAAACAGGATAGAATGACATACTTCAAAATATGATGACTATGTAAATAGGATGACATGATATAACTATACGATGTGTCTATTAAAGTGGTTAGCATGCCATAAATCACAAACATGCCGTCAATGGAAACATGATGGCATGATACAATTCACGGATAGAATGACATAATTCAGAATATGATGACTATGTAAACAGGATGAGATGATATAACTATATTGTGTCTTTAGAAAATGGGTTGGCATGCCATAATTTAGATACATGCTGTCTATGTAAACATCATGGCATGATATAATTCGAATATATGATTTATATACTAAGCAAGTGAGGAGAGGGCAATCACATATATGATGTGTCAACTAAGGAGATGTCATTCAATATAGTGTATATGATGTAAAAAATAAGCATTGCAATACAACATATGCATGATATGAGTAATATAACCCTACCAAGTTTGAGCATACACCTCAGGAGCATAATAGGACTGGTCATCTGCCTCTGAATCCTCCTCTGAAGAGCGATCTGTAACCACCAAGATATCTGCTTTAGCAGGTAGCATCGCCTGCTCTGAAGACCTTGTTTTCACTCCAGATTTCTCCATCACCAATTCAAATGGCTGATGCATAGGAAGAGCCGTTGAATATACAAACATTGTCGACAAATGCAAAGAGAAATACAAAAAAAGGATGGCATGATATAATTCACATATATGACGCTTGGCTAAACAACATGGCATTGCATAATTCACATATATAATGCCTTGCAACAAGACAACATTGCATAATTCACATATATAATGTCTTTCAACAAGATGGCATTGCATAATTCACATATATGGTAATTAGACACTAAATAGGTGGCATTCACACAAAGCATGTTTAAACTAAGAAAATGACATAGCAATGCAAGATACCATACACACGATATGAGCAACATAACCCTGCCAAGTTAGAGCATGCACCTCGGGGGGGAAATAGGACTGGTGTCTCTGAATCCTCCTCCGAGGAGCTATCCGTAACCAGCAAGACATGCGTTTCATCAGATAGCATTGTCTGCTGTAAATACCTTGTTTCCACTCCAGATTTTTCCATGACCGTGCCGAATGGCTGATGCACAGGAAGAGTAATTGAATGTACTAAGATTGTTGACAATTTTAACACGTAATAAAAAAATGATGGCATGATATAATTCACATATAAGATGACTGGCTAATCAGGGTGGCATTGCAAAATACACATGTATGATGCCTGGCTAAACAAGATGGCATTGCATGATTCACATATACAATAAAGAAACTAAACATATGGCATTGACACAAAGCATGTATAAACTAAGCAGATGAAATATTTGATGTATACAGTAAGCAATGCAAGACACCATGTGCATGATATTACCAACATCAGCATGCCAAGTTAGAGCGAAGACCTCAGGGGGTATATCGGAGTGGTCTTCTCCTTCTGAATCCCCCGCAGAACAATTATCTTCCTCTTGATTATCATCCGAAATGGGTGGAGGGGGTCTGCCTTTGCGCCCACCATGGAGCGATGTCTGCATGAAATTTTATTGCCATGCAAGGCTCGTCGCTTTTGCTCTACATGTTCATTTCCATTGTGTACAATAACTGACATGCATAGGAATAAAACATAGTGAGATTATGTAAGGAGTGCATGCACAAATCCAGAGTGATGGTAGCAAACTGTGGATAGACACTATAGGAATCAGGAACTTTGCCATCTGCCAAGGCTGACGACAAAGGCATATATGGCGGACGGCAAAGACCTTTGCCATCAGCCAGCTGACGGCAACACGTCCGGCTGAACAAGCTACGACAAAGGCCTCTTTGCCATCCGCTGGCGGACGGCAAAGATGAAAAGGGCTTTGTCGCTCGCTGATAGACGACAAAGAGCTTGGACGGCACACGTGACACTTCAGGTCCGTTAAGTGGTTAAAAGTGTTATTTGCCGTCAGCCAGCAGACGACAAAGATGCAAAGGCCTTTGCCGTCTGCTGGCTGACGGCAAATCTGGCAAATAGGCCAGCCCCTAATTCACAGGTTGCACAGGTAGCTGCCACGTGGCAGCTTTGCTGTCTGTTGGCGGACGGCAAAGCTCTTTGCCATCCGCCAGTGGACGGCAAAGTGTCTATATAGCCCCTGTTTTTTCTTAAATTCATTCAATTTTGATAGAATTTCACACACACACACACACACACACACACACACACACACACACACACACACATATATATATATACACATTTCAAAATAATTTCAACAATAAGTTTCCAACAAGATATAAATACAATTTTCCAACATTTCCATATATACAATAAGTTTGCAACAGGAGATATCCAACAAGTTTCCAACCAACAACATATCCAACAAGTTTCTACAAATAAAAAAAAGCACAAGCACAAGTAAAAGTTTGAAGCAAGTTTCCATCAATGCTAGCTTCCTCATCTCAAGAAAGTCAGCAAATTCTTCTTCTTCTTCTTCTTCTTCTTCTTCTTCTAACTAAGGTACTTCTTCTTCTTCTTCTTCTTCTTCTTCTTCTTCTTCTTCTTCTTCTTCTTCTTCTTCTTCTTCTTCTTCTTCTTCTTCTTCTTCTTCTTCTTCTTCTTCTTCTTCTTCTTCTTCTTCTTCTTCTTCTAACTAAGGTAGGTAAAAATGCCATTTTTTAGCTAAGCTAATTATAGGTAATTATTGAGCTATCCTAGGTTGTCATGCCATTTTGTACCTAAGTGAGCTAATTAAGTCATAAATGAAGAAGTTAAGCTGATTGTAGATCATTATTGAGCTGTCCTAGGTTGTTATGCCATTTTGTACCTAAGTGTGCTAATTATGTCATAAATGAAGTAGCTTAACTAAATATAGATCATTATTGAGCTATCCTAGGTTGTTATGCCATTTTGTACCTAAGTGAGCTAATTATGTCATAAATGAAGTAGCTAAGCTAGTTATAGATCATTATTGAGCTATCCTAGGTTGTTATGCCATTTTCTACCTAAGTGAGCTAATTATGTCATAAATGAACTAGCTAAGCTAGCTATAGACCATTATTGAGCTATCCTAGGTTGTTATATGCCATTTTCTAGCTAACAAAGCATTTCTTAAGCTATCCTAGGTTCTTCTTCTTCTTCTTCTTCTTCTTCTTCTTCTTCTTCTTCTTCTTCTTCTTCTTCTTCTTCTTCTTCTTCTTCTTCTTCTTCTTCTTCTTCTTCTTCGTCTTCTTCTTCGTCTTATTCTTCTTCTTCGACTTCTTCTTCTTCTTCTTCTTCTTCTTCTTCTTCTTCTTCTTCTGCTGCTGCTTCTTCTTCTTCTGCTTCTTCTTCTTCTTCTTCTTCTTCTTCTTCTTCTTCTTCTTCTTCTTCTTCTTCTTCTTCTTCTTCTTCTTCTTCTTCTTCTTCTTCTTCTTCTTCTTCTTCTAACTAAGGTACTTCTTCTTCTTCTTCTTCTTCTTCTTCTTCTTCTTCTTCTTCTTCTTCTTCTTCTTCTTCTTCTTCTTCTTCTTCTTCTTCTTATTCTTCTTATTCTTCTTCTTCTAACTAAGGTAGGTAAAAATGCCATTTTTTAGCTAAGCTAATTATAGGTAATTATTGAGCTATCCTAGGTTGTCATGCCATTTTGTACCTAAGTGAGCTAATTATGCTATAAATGAAGAAGTTAAGCTAATTGTAGATCATTATTGAGCTATCCTAGGTTGTTATGCCATTTTGTACCTAAGTGAGCTAATTATGTCATAAATGAAGTAGCTTAACTAAATATAGATCATTATTGAGCTATCCTAGGTTGTTATGCCATTTTGTACCTAAGTGAGCTAATTATGTCATAAATGAAGTAGCTTAACTAAATATAGATCATTATTGAGCTATCCTAGGTTGTTATGCCATTTTGTACCTAAGTGAGCTAATTATGTCATAAATGAAGTAGCTAAGCTAGTTATAGATCATTATTGAGCTATCCTAGGTTGTTATGCCATTTTCTACCTAAGTGAGCTAATTATGTCATAAATGAACTAGCTAAGCTAGCTATAGACCATTATTGAGCTATCCTAGGTTGTTATATGCCATTTTCTAGCTAACAAAGCATTTCTGAAGCAAAACACTTGGGAAAACTTACCATGATCCGGGAGGTGAAGGGCCGGTCGGGGTTGCGCCACCGTGAGATGGAGAAGGATCGGTCGACCCTTTGTGGGAGGCGTGTCGGATGTTGGGTTCCGGCAGACCCTTAAGGTTCGAACTCTGGGGTGCGCGCGAAGATCTTCTCCCTACCAATCCTTGTCCAAACGCTATGACAGAATCTAAGCTAAACGATGAACAACACGAGGGACACCAGATTTATACTGGTTCGGGCCACCGTTGTGGTGTAATACCCTACTCCAGTGTGTGGTGTGGTGGATTGCCTCAGGGGCTGATGATGAACAATACAAGGGGAAGATCAGCCTCACGAGAGGTGTTCTTGGGCTGGCGCGATGAACTACTTGGGAGAGCTTGATCGCCTCTCGATCTGATGGAGACTCTATGAGATGCCCTCTATTGTGGTGGCTAGCTCTATATATAGAGGCCCTAGTCCTCTTCCCAAATATTGAGCGGGAAGGGAGCCAACAACGGCAATTTTGAAGGGGAACATCTAGTACAAGCTATCCTGACTAAAGTTGGTCTTCGGCTGCCAAAGGCACTGGCGATGACGCTGCCTTGGGCTCCATGGTGACCTCCATCCTGCCGCTCTGCTGGTCCTGGTCTCGTTGCACCGAAATGGTAACCTTTGGCTGATGCCCCGGTACTCCACGCCCGTGCTTGCCCCCTTTGCACCAAAGAGGAAACAAGGACACTGCACAGGCCGGCGCCCGCCTGGCGCCTTCCTTGGCTTGATCGTCATGGCTTGCGTCACGAGCACCTCACGAGGTACCCTTTCCTTGATCTCTCCGCCTCGTCGCGAGCCTGCCTGGCGAGGCCGCTCCTGAGGAAGCCTTGCGTTGTCCACCCCGCGAGGGTCTTGAGTGTGGGTTGATGAAGACGGGCCGTACTGGGCCACCACTTGAGCCACGTCGCAGGCTACAGGCAGGCAAGTTTGGGGACCCCCGTTCCCCAGAATGCCGACAGTAGCCCCCGGGCCCAAGGCGCGCTCGGACTTGGCTTAGCAGAGAAGCGAAGGGGCAAGTGCGGAGTGCCTCGGGCCCCAATAGCCTGCGGCCTTGGGTGCCGCGTGGCGGTTGATTGGACGTGGGCATCTCCGCTTCCCCACGCTCCCTCCTTATGCGCCTAGCTAGGCGGCCACGAGTCTTGTACAGAGTTATTCTCCCCTTGCTGCCTACGCACTTCTCGTTCCCCTTTCCTCCTTGAGCCTCTGCTTCCGCCTCCAATCCACCTCGAGCTCTTCCCCCTTTCCATTGCCATGGCACCAATGAAAAAGGGGAAGGGGAAGAAACCTGCGCCTTCATCCAGCTCGCCTCCGGCAGCTGCTCCCACCGTCGACCAGTCGCTCATACTCAATCTAGAAGCCTTGGAGATGGTTCGCTCCGCGCTCGCCTCCAGATTCAATGAGTGCGGGAGGACGATGGTTGGGCCCGCGACCCATGCCTCCTTCGATAGGATCATCACGGAGGTCTGATTCTTTGCCGACGCCCTGTGGGCGGGCCTGGTTCCCCCCTTCTCCGCTTTCTTCAATGCGGTGCTTTCCCATTACTGGATCCATATGATGCATCTCGGCCCCCAATCTATTACTCTGCTTGCTGTCTTCACCTTTGTCTGCGAGGCCATGGTGGGGATTCCTCCTTCCATTGTTCTTCTGCGCCACTACTTCTCTCTGCGCCTAACTGGCCCTTCCCAATGTTCGGGATGTGTGAGATTCCAGGCCGTGGTGGAGACGGCCGCCTTGAGGATCGATTTTGGCCTCCCGTCTTCTGCGAGCGGGTTCCGGGAGTGATGGCTGTATGTGGACGTTGGGGTGCCCAGCCCCCTGCTCGCACACCCAACATTGCCTGCTATTCCCAATCCCGGCTGGGGTCATGAGGAGCTCACGAGTCCCCAGCTTCCTTTCGCCTAGCATCGCTTCGAGAGGTTGAGGACGCTTGGCGTGACGGCGCCTCAGGTGGTGAAGGAGTTCCTCCAACGCCGCATCGCTCCTCTCCAGCATCATTACCGCCCGATGTGGGCTTTTTCCGGGCGTCAGGACCGCATTAGGCTCCAGGAAGGGGATCTTGCGCCTGAAATGCTGAGGAAGGTGTTGAGAGTCCTGACTGGCGACCCCTCTCCAGGCAGCGTCCGACATGGAGGCGCCCTCTTGTATCTCTGCTCGAACAGGGTCGAGTTCGTGAGGCAGATGCCCCGCTTCGATGAATGGGGGTTGCCCCCGGCTGGCCTTGTGAGGCCCCGCGAGAATCTGGTTGCCGTGGCTCCTCCCCCGATCGTCCGCGCCGGTCCTGCCTTAGGAGTCGGTGCAGGGAGGCAAGCATCGGCGGGAGCTGGGGAGGCTGACGTTGAGGTGCCGATGTCGCGCGGGCTCCCGATGTGTCATCCTCCGGAGCTTACGGAGCCCATCTCGAGGTGGTGGCTGATGAGGGGGCGCGGCCTGCGGCTCCCGAGGCCGAAGCCCCCGAGGCCTCGGCAGGCCACCAAGAGGTGGCACCTCATCGCTCGTCTCAGACTTGCGCCCTTGAAGCAGGTCGTCCTGACGCTTCCGCTCCTATGCCGCATGCCGGCCCTCATGTCGAGAGCTTGGGCCGGTTCCACACAGATTTCGAAGCCCTCCGCAAGAGGAAGGAGTTTTCGGGTGGTGATGATCGTCCGTACCGCCCATTGAAACACAGGAAGTACTTCGCCGTGGACGAGTAAGTCGCTTTTTCTTATAGTTCCTTGTTTGTCGTTCCCTTCGCTGACCGTGGCCCTTCAGGATCCCTCATGCCGAGCCTGCAGAGCCAGCCAAGGAGCTGCCTACTCAGGCTTCACCTCCACCGTCGACCTCGATCGCCCCAAGCCTGCGCGCTACCCTTGGCGCGAGTTCGGCTGGAGAGGTGGGCCGACTCACGGCGTGCCTTGAGCCTGTGAGCACACCGCTCTTCCTTTGCGAGCTCCCCCCGGGCACAACCAGCTTTCCCCGGGCTCGTCCGCTGATCATAGGCGGCGAGTGGCTAAAGTTGATCTTTGGTTCCTCCTCAGGGGGTGGGTCGATGCCGGGCTGTGTCCCTTGCGGGGCCCGTCCGGTGATCGTGGGGGCACTCGCCCCCAGCCCCCTGCCAAGAGGGGGCGAACCACTCCAGGGCCCTCCGCCAGCGCCGATGGTGGAGGATGACGTTGACGACGTGCTCAGGCGTGCGCGGGAGCACAACACTGTCCGCCAAGAGTTCCTCCAGAAGGCGACAGACATAGTGAGCCAGCTTGGCGCAGAGCTCGCGGACGAGGACGCGCGTCTTGAAGCTGAAGGCCTATGGCTGATCGAGGAGCGATGCAAGCTGAAAGCGGCTATTGGTCTCGCGCGCCACCAGCGTGATCTCCACAATGCCAAGGCCGAAGCATCTCTGGTGGCCTCTTGGGAGGCCTGCTCTCGAGCCATTGAGGATGCTCAGGAGGCAGATCGGCGACACGAAGCTGATGGAGGAGCACGCGTGGGAGCTCCCAGACTCGTGCAATTCTCTGGAGCAGTAAGTGGAGTTGCGCCGGGCTGCCCTTGCGTCGCTGAAAGGGGCACCCGCCGAAGAGGAGGAGCTCCGGAGGCGCGAGGAAGCGCTGACATGGAGGCTGCCGAGCGCAACCTCGATCTTGAGCGGTTGGAGACGAGGGAGCGCCCGGTCACCCAGGCGGAGGACGACGTCGGTGTGCGGGAGGCCCGGATCCAAGAAGAGATCGACCGCCACGCGTCGGAAGCTCGCGTGGGTCTTGAGAGCGAGTATGCAGAGAGGCTAGAGCTGATCAAGGCCGAAGCCGAGGGCAGGATTGCTACCCTGAGAACCAGGCTGACCGAAGCCACGCAGCAAGCTGATGCCACTTCAGCTGCCCTAGGCATGGTGCAGGCTGAGTTGGTCTCCTCTCACGCTGAGTTGCTTCTTCTTCAACGGCGGGTCGATGACGCCGAGGCCGTTGCGCGGTGGAACGAGGATGAGATTCGCCAACGGCAGACGCTGGAGCACATGCATGGCCCCATGCTCCGGACACTCAAGGAAAGGGCCAACGTAGCCTTGGGCAACATCTGCGAGGCAGCCGCCGAGGAGCCGCGTGTGACCAACTACGTCGGCAATCTCTAGTTCTTCACTGACGTGGTGACGCTTCTGGAGAGCCGCTCTGAGAGGTCTCGCCAGCTGGTAGAGGAACAGAGCCGCCGCCTACTCGCATGGGCATTCTCCCGCGTCTTCAGCCATCTCCAGAACATCGACGCCCTCTTCGACTTCGACGCCGCCATCGCCCCAGTGCCTGAGGCTGTCCGAGGCGACCTTGCGCGATGGGTGGAGGACAATGTAGATGCGCTCGTCTGGGCCTTCACCTCTGATGACAACGAGGTGATTGTTGCTGCTGACGAGGGCGACGTGGTGAACGGTGGTGAAGATGGTGCCAACGACGGTAATGGGGAGGCCAGCGACAGCGACAATGGTGCCAGCGACGCCTCTCGGGATGCCTAGGGGGATGCGGTGAGAGACATGTCCGATTGACCCCACATTCACCGCTGATGTTTATCCTGCACAGGAAGAGACTCGGGCATGGCCCTGAAGGTTGTAAGAGCATTTTGGGAGGGGAAGCCCCTCATGTAAAAAAGATCGTTGCCTATGTGTTGTCGAGGTCGGCCCTAGATGGGCGCCCGTATGATGTCATGATTTCCGTGATGAGTTGGTTGTCGTGGTTTCACCTTTGTCTTGGCGAGCTTTGAGTAGGCTTGCAGCATCCATACGAGGGTCTCATGAAGGTCCCATTTGACCACGTGGCACGAGCCTGGCGAGAGTGAACATTGGCCGCGGGACGGCGGGCGCACATGCTGGGCCCTGCCCTACTCGCGAGGGGCTCGCGAGGGGGAGGCAGCTGGTGTGAATTCCAACTCGAACAGAAATCAGAACACAAGAAAGCACACGAATAAGACAAGACACCCCTCCCCACATATGCAAACACAAATTCAACTTCAACTTAAATCCGAAACGAGAAAGCTTGTTCGCACAAAAGGAAGCAAAAGCAAAAGGCCGCGTCCGGCACCTAGTCTAGTCTTCGACGTCTTATCACCAGCGCAGAGCTAAGTGTTGCCACTTGGCATGGGAGGGAGCCCCCGAGGCCCGAGGGCGGCTCTCCGGAGACTCCGGGGCATGCACAGCCCCAACTCATTATTACGTGAGAGTGTCACGGACGGCGAGCTTCACAGGCACCGGGCCTTCTTCACAGGTACTGGCCTTGCTTCATATCGCCAGATGAGGGGGCAGCGACGGGCGGTGCTCCTCGTGGGGCGGTCGACTCATGGCTGCGGCGGGGAGGCGGCGGCGGCGAGGCTCGGGAGGGGGTGGGGAGGCAGGGAGGGGGCGGCGACAGGGCAGGGAGGGGGCGGCGACAACGCGAAAAGGGTGCAGCGGCGATGGCACGGGGAGGGTGCGGCGGCGATGGCGTGGGGTGGCACGAGGGAGGAAGAAAGAGGAGAGGAGACAGAGAGAGAGGGTGACGGCGGGGGACGGCCGTTAAGTCAATTTTGAAGCTTTGCCGTCCGCCCCACCTTTGCCGTCTACTAGCAGACGACAAAGAAAGATTTGTCGTCCGCTAGCGGACAACAAAAAGGGGCCCCGTTAGGGTTGACAGCTAGTGGGCCAAACCCCCTCTTTGCTGTCTGCTAGCTGACGACAAAGAGATGGCTTATGGAAAATCCAGCCTTTGCCATCCGCTGCCTCTTTGCCGTCTGCTTTCTGCTGGCTTATGGCAAAGCCTACCTTTGTCGTTAGCTAGCAGACGGCAAAGAGTGGGCAGACGGCAAATCTACAGATTCCAGTAGTGAGACCCAAAACCAATGATAGCAGGCTGATAATAGCTTTAGTTAAAAAATACTGATAATGGCTCCTTTAATGTTTGTTTGCACCCAACATGAAACTCATAGTAGACACCCGAGATTAACCAGATAGTAGACAGATAGTACTGATTGCTGCCCCGATATGTACCCCACAACCATTTAAAAACTCAAGTTTCAGCATTAGTTTGGACATGACTCGGAGTCTAATAGGCGAACACGTCGATAAAGTAGCATGTCATCATATTAAGCGATGCATAACGTAAGCAGACACAGAAGGGTGCGACCTCTCTTGCGGACCTGCGTAGTCCTCAAGGTGATCTACTCAGTTGATGATGGTAATGCAGTTGTTGTGGTTGCCGGCGGCGGGGAAGAAGATCTGAGGCGGCGAAAGACAGTCTGGAGAGCGGATCCCTGCTGTGGTGAACCCTTTCATTGTTGGAGCAGCTGAGCTGGGGTGGAACACAACGCAGCAGGAGTAGGACAAACCACACAAGGTTTTCTTTGACACATATCTGTAACAGAAGTAATTGTGTAAGGACTTGTTTGAATTTGAGGATTCTAACAATGCAGGGATAGGAAATAGACAGGAATAGGATAGGAATGCACGTGCAAAACAGAGAATTTAAAAACATAGGATTTCTGCCAATCTGGGTGTTTGATTCACAAGAATTGGAAGATCACAGGATGCAAAGAAGCATGGTGAGATTAAGTCAAACCACAAGAAAATGTGTGGTTATAATGCTATTATTCTACTATCTCTTAGTCTTGTGCTTCATGAATAGGAATTTGAAAAGGAGGACAAGTGGAAATTAAAATTCCTATAGTTTTTCTTTCAATGAGACACTAAAGGAACAAATCCTGCAGTTTTCCTTTGCTCCATTCCTTTGAAGCAAATTCATGAATAGTAGTACCATAGGAAACTTTCCAATTCCTATGTTTTTCCTTCACTTTTCCTTTCAAGCAGTGGCGATTCTAGTAGGAAGGCTTGTGCAAGGAAAATCCTACACTAAAAAAATGTTTTTGTGCTACTTCTATTACTTTGGACCCAGGCCACTGCCCTACTAGCTCAACTCTCAGGCCCATCGACAAATGCACAGCTCAAACACGTAGAGATAAATAATGATGGCGTTCAAGAGAGTCCATCACGGATAGCTAAGTTGCCTGGTACCTCATTGCTTGTCATATAGTAGGATAAAATAATCTTATTTCACGTTACTACATGTACTCAGTGGACAATATATATAACATGTAGAGTAAAAAAAGAGATGCAACAAGTGTACAACCTCTTTGGCGAAGCCATGTCGATCTTGGCGTGATTGGGTTGGTCGGTGAGGATGCTCTAGCTGACTTGACTGTCGTACGAGGAGAAGAAGATCTTAGGCGTCTGGAGATGGAGCCCGGGGTACTGCTCCGCTGTGATGGAGGGTTTCGTCGTTGGAGCAGTTCCGGTGAGTTGTACAATGCCGAGGCTGATGTAGGACAAGAGAGACAACGTTAACTTGAGTGGAATTCTAATAGCATCTCCAATAGATAACGTAAAATACATAACCACAAAGTGCTAGATGCAAAATACATCAGCCGATCATCTCTGAACGTAACTGTCGATACTGAACTTAACTGCCGAAACTGAATTTAACTGTCGAAATTGAATTTTGCTGTCGAAACTAAATTGTATTGTCGAAACTGAATGCACTAGTAGCAGAAAAGCAGTAGTAGCAGCAACGTGTGCGAGAGCCAGGGCAGCTAGTAGTGTAGCAGCATCAGGTGGGCTACACATCAGTCAACTAACTTTTACATCTCTGGTCAGTCGATTTTCCAGCCGTTGGATACGAAATCAAAGGCCTGTAGTTCATCTTCAACCTCCACCCCCTGAGCCGCCAGCCAAACAGCCGTACCCCCCATGGATAGCTAAGTTGCCTGGTACCTCATTCCTTGTCATATAGTAGGATAAAATTATCGTATTTCATGTTACTACGTGTGCTCAGTGGACACTATATATAACATGTAGAGTAAAAACGAGATGCAACAAGTGTACAACCTCTTTAGCGAAGCCATGTCTACCTCAGCGTGATTGGGTTGGTCGGTGAGGATGCTCTGGCTGACTTGACTGTCGGAGGAGGGGAAGAAGATCTTAGGCGTATGGAGATGGAGCCTGGGGTACTGCTCCACTGTGATGGAGGGTTTCGTCATTGGAGCAGCTCATGTGAGTTGTACGGCGCCAAGGCTGAAGCAGGACAAGAGAGACAATGTTAACCTGATTGGAATTCTAATAGCATCTCCAATAGATGACATAAATAAATAACCACAAAGTGCTAGATGTAAAATACATCAGATAATCATCTCTGAACTGAACTGTCGAAACTTAATTATCTGTCGAAACTGAACTTTACTGTCGAAACTGAATTTTGCTGTCGAAACTGAATTGTATTGTCGAAACTAAACACACTAGAAGCAGAAAAGCAGTAGTAGCAGCAGCAACGCGTGCGAGAGCCTCGGCAGCTGGTCGTGTAGCAGCATTAGGTGAGGCTACACGTCAGTCGACTGACTTTTTCATCTCTGGTCAGTTGATTTTCCTGCCGTTGGATACGAAATCAAAGGCCTGAAGTTCATCTTCAACCTCCAGCCCCCTGAGCCGCCAGCCACCACCAGCCAAACAGCCGTCCCCCCACCGCTCGCGGCTGTTGATGCGCCACCCCACCCGCCCCGAAACCACTCCCCACCGTCGGTCCGCAGCCACCCAGACCATTCCTCTAGCCCCCTCCCCCCCATGTGCCAAGCTTTTTCTCCAGCGATCCCCACGCCACCGCCCCACCACCGCTGGCGACCACCGCTCCCACCCTGAACCCTAAGATACATAGTGGGGTACCTCTCCGGCGAGCCCCCCTCCCCACTGCGGCTGGCTCTTCCTTTACTCTGGTGAGCCCCCCCACCCCCTGAATATTGACTGACCCAAAAGTCGATTCAACCGACTGAAGTGTAGCTGAATCAGAGCAGCATCACAAGAAAGAGTAAGAGAGAGAGCAGCAGCAAGAGCAAGAGCAAGAGCAATAGCAGACTAGGCAGGGGACCGAGAGCAAGAGCAGAGCAGCAGCACGAGTGAGAGCTAAAGCAGCAGCAGCTCCTACTGATGTGGACGTCACCGCCGAGGGAGCGATGTCGTGGGGGAAGTGGCCGGCGACGCCGCCTTGGATGGAGTTGCGCCGTGTCGGCTCGGGACCGAGCGCCAGCAACACCGTGAGATCAAATCAAGAAGAAAATGCGGCGACTAGTGTACAACCTCTTTGGTGGTGCCTATTAGGCCGCAACTTCATTTGAGGAAACGGTGATGATGCTCCTCTTCCGGTGGTGCAGGTGAAGACGGCAATGTGGGAATGGAGGTGGCGGGAAAGACGAGGGGAATGTCGGGGCAGGTCCTTCGAGGTGGAGGACGGGGTGGCCAAACCGGCGGGACAACGAGATCGACGATGGATCCTCATCCGATATGGTCGATGAGGGACGTCGAGGTGTTGTTGTGGACGACATCGTCGGGGAAGAGGCTCCGGCTGGGTGGTGGACGGAGGAGGGTGTGGGGCTTTCCGGGTTTTCGCGGCCTTGGTGTACGAATGGGTGGGCGGGTGGGATGGCAGTGGGGAACCATGGCTTAAGGACGTGCTTGTTCGAAATGTGAGGTAAGTTACGAAAGTACCCCCACCGATTTGAGGCGGTTCTTTCGGTTCAGGGGTATCAAGGGCATTTCGCGTGTCGGGACTTCACAGGAGGTGGGAGTTTTCGCGCCCGTTGTAATTTTGGAACAGCAAGGCACGGGTTGAGATGGCGGGAGTTGTCAGAGCACAACGAGACAAAGATATATCTTAAATATTTCTGGGTAACAAGGCGCAGGTTGAAGAGGCGGGAGTTTCGCAGCACGATAGACAAAGACGCTAGCTTGAAATTTCGGCATAACAAGGCGCGGCTTGAAATTTGGGGAGAACAAGCTTAACATGTATCCAAAAAAGACAATTTGCACCTCATCACTAGAGAAAACCATGTCCCGTTTTATTATATTACTAGAAATGCATTCAAATACAACAAATAAACTAGAAAAATTGGGACAACAAACATAATGTGTACAGTACCAAAATAATTTGCACTTCCCTCCACAATAAAAAAAAACAATGTGTGTTGTCTAGCATATGGACTAAATTTGAGTACATTTTCCCTGTTTGAATGGGATTGTACTCAGGTTAGTTATACAACCATCTAAATATTATCTTCACAACACATGACATGAATATAAGAGAAGTAAATTCCTATATAAATACGAACTACACGTACATATGATCTCAAATTCAAATATATGTATCCATTTTATGTTGAATTCAAATCATAGTACATGTATGCTCTAGCTAGATGTTCTGTCACACCCTGATTTTCATGGCACAACACTTAAGATGATAAATCATGATAAAGTGTGGTTTGACAAAAACTTTTGCATTATTTGACTTTTTATTTTAGTTGGTTTTCTCTCTGTGTTTTCAAGTGCTCTTAAAAGTCAACATAGCCTCACCTCCTATACTTCATCTCCTTGATCCAAAACCTTTTCCCAATGATCATGCCATGCGTATATAGCAATATGGTATTTTCTTATAAAAGTAATTTGGCCAAAAAGTATTTTCTAAAATTAGTTTTCCAAAAACCCTTGAATTGAGATTTGCACTCCAAGTACTTAATTTGAGGTGTGAAAAATCTTTCCAAAAATATATTTGAATCCTATTAGATGTAGGACTCCCATAAACCACAAAAATATAATTTTAAAAGTTATTTTCCTATTTTATTTAAAATCTTTTTCTTAAGGTCAGAAATGGTCTTTAATAGGAAAAATTATTTTATTGCTTCAAAAATATTTGACAAAATTTAGGGAAACTCATAGGACATATATTGTCCATATATAAGAGTTTCAACACATGGTCATGTTCAAAATATTGGTCAAATCCCTCAAAAAGCCCTTTCTGGATATTTCAAGCTTTTGAAATATTTACAAAGGAAATATTCTCCAAAAATTCCAAGAAAATTCTATCATGTCACATATGACATGCTTGATGATCTTGACAAGTATCATGTCATGGAGAATAGTATAACCCCATGAAATCCCCTCAGAACCATTTCTGTCCATTTTGAAGTTTGAGCAACTTTACATTGCCAAACATGCCCAAGTGTTCTCAAACCTTGTGAACATGCTAAAATGGCCTAATCATTCATCTAGACCAAATGGCACAAGTTGGAGAAAATGTTGTCTTGACCAAAGTGCCCCAAAACCCTTCCTGTCCAGAACCAAATTTGAACAACTTTGTACTACCAACTTTCTCTCCTTGACCCCAACTTTGGTGAGCATGTTCACATGACCAAATGAGGCCACTACAGGAAGTGGTGCATCAAGGAGAAGTGATTTGCTCAGCCAGATCTACACAAGTCTATTTCTGCTCATTTCTAGGGTTTACAAAGATTGCATTGGCAACTTTGCCAAAATAAGCTCCAAATTGGTGGAGGGCCCTAATTATATGTGTCATTTCACCCTGTGGAGTCTCATGGCATTTGGAGTTCATTTGCTTGCCAAAACCTTTATCAAACACCTTCTGCCATTTTACTAAAACCCCTGTTTTGACCACTTCCACTCTTCTCCATGGCCTCAACTTTTTACCACAGCAACTCCTAGTCCCCCTTTCACCTCCAGTAACAATGGAAAGACCACAGCTCACTTATTGGAGGGGTAAAATCCCTCTCTCCCTCTCTGGACAGCCCCTTTCTCTCTCTTCCTCACCTCCCTCCTCACTCCAGTGGCCCTCCATGGCATCCAATGCCCCTACCCACTTGTTTACTCCTCCCTAGCACTGCCAGACACGAGTGGGCACGCCCCCTGCCTCTTAAACAATGCCAGGGCAGCCATAGAGGCGCTCTGGAGCGCGCTACAGTGCGCTCCCGCACTGTAGCCGCCCCCTGCCAAGCAGCTCCAGCCACCTCGGGCCTCCCCCGCGCGCCTGCCGATGCACCTCGGCGTCCGCAGCACGCTACGTGGTCGGCCCCCTCCTCTCTCCTCCTCCCCGCGCCTCCGCGCTAGCAAACAGAGGCCGCCCGAGCGCGCCAATGGTGCGGCTCACACGCGCGCGTCTCTGACCTCTCCCCACTCCCTCTCTCTATCCCTCCCGACATAGTCGACGTCCAGGAACACCCCAGACACCACGCCCTCTTCCCCCGAGCCCTGCAGCGACGAGCGTGAGCTCGCCGGCGCACGGGTCTACGGGACCTCGCCGTTTGCCTATTTAAAGGCCTCCCCGAGCCCTCCTCTCCTCACCAATCGCTCTCTGCACCACCAAACCCTCCCCCTGCACCCCCAGTTCCTCTCCAGAGCCGCCCGAGCTCGAGATCGAGCTCGAGCTCCGCCGCTTCAGCTCGCCGGAGTTCGCGAGGTACGGGCCCTCTGAGCTCCCACTCTCGCTCGATCTGGAACCGCAGGAGCCCACTGACCATTTCCCCTCTGTCTCCCCTCTCTATCGCAGCCGGAATCGACCGGGGCAAGCTCCTCCCGAAGCACTGCCGCCGGCTTCCTCGTCGCCGGCAAACCCCTGCATCCCGGCGACCAAATCCACCTCCACCCGAACGGCGACTCCGCCCTGAGCACACCGGTGCCCTCGGATCGCCTCGCCGTCGACCACAGCGACGCTAGTGAGCTCACCTCCCTCTCTGGCCCGAGGTTGAAGACGACGGCCGTGGGGCCCGTCAGTCAGCCTCACATACTGACGGGTGGGCCCCACCCGTCAGGTTTAAAACGCACGCGCGCGAACCGTTTCGCTGCGACGGCTGAAGGCGTTTTTTGCCTTTACGCCTTTAACGTGGCAGCCTCGCGCGGGCTGAATCCCCCCTGGGCCTGCTGCACTGTGGCCTTTCTGGCCCAGTGGCACAGTGCCATTTTCCTTTTCTTTTTCTGTCACTTTTCCAAATATTCCACAGGATAAAATATTCATCCAAATGCAATAATTCCAAATCCCATATTTTTCTAAAAATCCCATCTATTTAATGGTGTAATTTTCATAAATATCCATCAAACTTTTCTGCACTGTTCAAATTTAAATTCAAATTTGAGCATTTAAATCCTCCTTTGGAAATCTATTTCCACTGTTCCTTAACTCCAAATCCAAAACTAGTATTTTTTCCCCTTCTTAGATTTCTCCCTAGTATTTATCAAAAATAGGTTGACATTTTTCTGAGCACTTTGATTTTTCTGTTTTATTATTGCCTTATTTCTTTCTTGTTATTATTTTGCGACGATATTCTGCGTTGCTGACGAAGGAGTTGGACCAGAGGACTTTGAAGACCAAGGAGACTTTGTTGAGCCAGGCAAGCAGCCCTTTGACCATGTCTATGAAACCTTTTTATGCATGTCATATAGTACCTTATCATTGTTGCAACGGAATCATGATGGGGTGATAACCACTTCGATGGTTGCCACCGTACTTCCTCGTTGATACCTGCATTGTGCATGACCCTACCTTCTTATGAGGGTTATGCCGGTGGGAGTAGATAGGATGCTAAGGTAGTGCTATGCAAAAAGGGACGGGTATATGCATGGCGAAGGAGGCAAAGTATTTTCAAAAGACTTTTCGAAAACCCCGTCGGGTGCCACTTATGCCCGAGGGAGATGATGAGATGGGTAACCACTTGACGACGAAGTGGTGTACCGAGGCAAGTGTGTGTGTTGTTTTCGAAAATGGATTAGATTTAAGATTTGTTGACTGTCCCAACCTTACATGCGCAACCACTCTACCCTTATATGGGAAAGGACATTATTGATTACCTAGGTTGAAACTAGCTTGGAGCCCGCATTACTAGTGACGGGGGAGAGTTGGTGCTCTCTCTCGGGACGGGGTCGTGCCAGGTAGGGCGGCCATGACTGTCTTTACAGGGCACCGGACACACCGTTGTGTCCCCTCTCGGATGTTACGATCTCGAGTGAGTCTCGTATGATGTACATCGTGAGGATACAGAACAACGAGTGGACTCCTTGTTAGTGTCGTCTAGGGAAAGGTAGTGATCGGGTGCTTACCCCGGGTACTTGAGGTACCGCGGGTCGTGGATGACACGGAAGTTCCCCGGATCTTGTGGGTACAGTGTGCAACCTCTGCAGAGTGTAAAACTATTCGAATAGCCATGTCCACGGTCAAGGACAGTTGGGCGGTGCTGCTTAAACTACGTCCAGAGTTTTCAACCGTGTGTGTGTGTGTGTGTGTGTTGATAAAACTACTTGGGTCAAGTCAAAGGACTTGACATAATTGAGTTGGGTTGGTGCCCACTCTATTTATGTTGATATCTGTAAACATGTCCTCATGGTTACTTGATGCATGTCTTACAAGTTGTTGAACATGTCATTGCACACAAAACTAGCTTTCCGCAAAAATTTACCTATATCATGCATTATTGTATCTTGAACCAAAACATGGGTTGCTTGCGAGTACATTCAAAGTACTCATTGGCTTGCCACTGGTTATTTAATTGACCAGGCATGGAAGAACCGGAGTTCGAAGAAGAGTTCTTTGGAGACGAACATGCAAACTAGGACGTTTCCCAGTCAGAATGCCTGTAGGGTTAAGGCAGATGGCATGGGCTCTACTTATCGACGAAGATTTCCGCTGCTTGTGTTTCATTTGTTGTTCAGCCCTTAAGGCTTTATCAATGTAAGACTCGACCATAATGGTCATAATTTGTGTAAGACGGTATTTATGGATGTAAGACTCTTGTTATTCAGCTTCTGTGTGTTCAGTGAGCATTGATCTCTGGGATCACTGGACACGTGCATTCGGTGATCTCGACTTATGAGTCGGGGTCCCCACATGTTCGGAATCTAAATCATGTATGATATAGTACGTACGATGTGTTTAACACGCACAACACACACGAAAACACCATTTATACTAGTAAGGTACACGTGCATTGCACGCTTGAGATTTGGCAACCAAATTATGAATAAATTCCACATTATAGCATGTAAGCTTTGAGTCATATATGCATGATGTAGATGTTCGTTTAATTCTTATAGTTCATTTGATTAAAATCATCTAGTTTTTTTGAGAAAGCTAATCTATTTTAAGATTCATGAAATTGTGCGTTGTAAGGCATAATGTAAAAACAAATAATGGCAAATCATGTAGAAAAACATTTGGGCAATTCTGATACGGAATATTCTAGAACAAAGAAGGAGTGCTTGTGTTTTGAGGTTTGTGCATTATGCTTAAGTTCAACCATGGAGTCTTCTAGATTGTACATGTGGCAAAATCTGGTGGGATCTAGATGATATCCAACTGCCAGTAGTGCTCAAATTTGCCATCTCTGGACCATCGGATTGGCCTCATCCAACGACCATCTTTCAAAGTTAAAGTTATCCGCACACTATATAAAAATATAATATATACTCGCACATTATATATATAGGGTATAGATATAGATATGTGATGCGAAAGCCACCCATCATCTCCAATTAGAATAGTGTGTCCATGCACGTATGCAATGTGGCCAAACGATGTCTGCCATCGGTATCTCAAATTCAAATCAGTCTGACCTTCTTCAATGTGTATACAGTACAACATGCTCGTTTCCAAACCACACCGCGCATATCTCAATTATATTCATGCATGCATGGGTTTCAAACATCATGATCTCTTATTCAAATAATAGAATTCAACTTTACATTGATTA
Organism: Triticum timopheevii; assembly: GCA_963921465.1. Taxonomy (NCBI): domain Eukaryota; kingdom Viridiplantae; phylum Streptophyta; class Magnoliopsida; order Poales; family Poaceae; genus Triticum; species Triticum timopheevii. The sequence continues at coordinate 337,739,364 of OY997268.1, forward strand.
TGACATCACCTAGTCTTTTACACCCACACAGTCGTCTTCTCTTTATAATTGTACCACTAACTTTCTCTCGTGCATGCATGCACACACACACTACCAGTTGGCATTATCCATCGCATACATGCAATCTTTTTCTTTAGGTCAGTCTCCCATGCAGGCACACACACAGACACACCTCCCCCTCTCCATCATAACGGGCATTCTTTATCTCTCATGTGCATGCGCAATGATCGATGTTCCTCTATGTGTGTGTGTATATAGCTAGGTCTTTCACAGTTTTCCACACAAACCGATCAATCTATATATCTAGTGAGGTGTCACCCTCTTTCCCACATCCACATTGATCAATCTATACCTCTATATATAGGATTACATAGCTAATACACCCACATTAGTTATATATCCAACGTCCCCCTCTCATCATACATGCCTTCCACTTCATCTCTCAGACGCGCGCATAGTGGCGAAGACAGGGGGCAGCAAGGGCCCTGCCCCCCCTAACATCACTATAGATCGAGGCCAATATGAATGTGATCATTAGACAATTGCTAGTAAAAATGGTTTAAGTTGATGAATTGGCCCTCCTCATAAAGGATTAGCAATGCTTGCCCCCTAGCTCATTTATTTTTCATGGCTCCGCCACTGCACGCAACATCGCATGTTCTCGCTCCCTCTCTTTAAATATCGATCTTGCACTTGTGCACTCCTTCATAGTCTCCCTCCACTTGGCCCCTCGCACCATCTTCTAGCCCCCACTGCATTTTGCCACATGTACAATCTAGCAGACTCCATGGTTGAACTTAAGCATAATGCACAAACCTCAAAACAAAAGTGCTTCTCCTTTGTTCTAGAATCTTTCGTATCATAACTGCCCAAACTTTTTTTCTAGTTGAATTGCCATTATTGGTTTTTAATTTATGCTTTACAACACACAATTCCATGAATCATAAAATAGATTAAGGGCTTCTTTGATTCAAAGGATTCTCAAAGGAATTTTGGAGGATTCTAATCCTTAGGAATTTTTCCTATCTTTGTTGTTTGATTCGTAGGATTGTAAACCATAGGAATTTTTCCATAGGATTCATTTGCGCTAGATTTCATAGGAAACATCCCATCCACTCAAAACTCTTTGAAAGAATCCTGCGTTTTTTCTATGCACAATCAAACACTCGTACAATCCTATAGGATTCAAGACGACATTCCACTCTAATCCCATGTATTTCCTATTCCCGTGTTTTGGAAATCCTATGAATCAAAGAGGCCCTAGATTTTTTTATAAAAACTAATTGATTTTGAATGAGATGAAATATAAGAATTAAATGAAGTTCTACATCAGGCATATATAACTCAGAGCTTACATGCTATAGTGTGGTATTTATTCATAATTTGGTTGCCAAATCTGATGCGTGCAATGCACATGTACCTTACTAGTACTTCAAGTATGTGCAAAATACGTAAACTAGAATTCCAATGGCACGCTACATAGTGCCTCTCTTATAGTTCATGAATCCACGTAGCACATGTGGAGGCGTTGTCGCAACCTCCTTGTGTGGATTGATAAGAGTGGCGTGCTGCTGGTTCCAGAAGAATGTACTCGTCCTCTCTGAGCCACACTGGTGGTACATGCACGAAGCGAAGATGTGCACGCATGCCACGCACGCACTCATTCCCTCACACGCACACGCGGGTACACGGGCGGACGCATTTTTGTACGAAGATCCACCCCATGTGATAATTTGATGCATGTAAAGTCCTTCACTTCATTGATGGTCAATTAATACAGTGCATGCAAATTGAGTGGACTTGAGGGCAGAAGAAAGACACTACTACACCACTGCGTGCATGCGAGTAGTTAAATCATGGGTTGCTAGTACTTCCATTGGTATCCTTCGTATTTTGTGCCAAATTTTGACCATATTTTTAAGTAACATAATATTTATGCATGTCATAAAAAGTGGCGCAAAAAAACAGGACAATAAACCAGGATGCAGGAAGCATGATCAATTTTTGCCAGGGCTACTGTTGGTGGCCTTTGTATTTAAATATGGACGGAGTGGAGTAGTACTATCTTTATCTTAGCCTTGTAGGGCTCTCCCAGCGCCTAGGCTCGCCTCCCTGCCTCGCCCATCGGATCCCGCCATGGAGGATCCCGCAATGGATAATCCCTTAGATCCTAGGATCCCGCGGGCTGCCCTCTCGCTGCGGCCCACAACACTGCCACCTTTGAGCGAAACCCACATGTGTTTTAGAGGGGATCCATTGCTCTGGAATCATAGATCGGTGGCGCCGAAGGACATGCCAGGGCTGCATTTTAGGTGTTGGGCAGCAAGGGCAAATCGGATCGAGGAAGCGTCACATCGATTGGAGAGAAGTTTCAAGGAGCTGCGCCTGGCGCAGCACAAGGCAGAGGCACAAGTCGATCGTAGGGGAGAGATGTTGAGGGATGTCAGCATCTGGCAGCATCGCGTTGATTTCGAGCTAGGGCTAATGGCAACGACCATATTCACGGAGTCGAATGCGGAGGAAAGAACGTGCATGCCTGTGCAATGGCATGAGCAGCTGGTGCAACTGTTCAAATGGGCTGTAGGAGAAGCGAAATCCCGGGACCAGTTGCGGTGGCGTCGCTGGGCATGCATCGTAGGCAAGGTGAGCTGCCCTCCTTCCCCGCCAGCGATGTAGTGAACTTGCAACGCCATGTCGGTTTGCAACCTTGACAATCACTCCATCTATATGTATTGTATTCTTGTGAAAATACTTGGTCCTTTGGAAAAAGATGGTAATTGATTTATCACTAGTTTTAGAATGCTTGGTCGTGACAATCAACCAAAGCCACAACCAGAAGTCTCCATCGCGTAATACTTTACGGTCGGTCGCCCCAACAAACGGTCGGTCGAACCGGCGTCTCACCGAAGGGACACACATTGGCCTGGTCTGACATGTACCACCAGCTACATCACTGACTTGTGCAACCGCATTTGAGCAGTGTAGTACTCCCTCTATCTTAGTTTACAAGTCTTGCATGTCTACCTAGGTCATTAAGTTGACCAACTTAATAAGAGGCACAGATTACAAAAAATATATCATTACAAACTTAAAATGTTCTATTTTTTAATGATATATTTTTATGTTAAACAATTTATTTTATATAAGATACATTGACGACCTAAATACACGTGCAAGCCTTGTAAACTGAGATGGAGGGAGTACTTGAAACTTATGTTCCACTAAACTCATCGGGAGCCGTTTCATGCCTCGAAACCAAAACCAACAATTAATGTTTACCTTGTTCCCATCACATTCGAAAGTACTAGTGCTACAATTAAGTGCAAGCCTGCTCACACCTACTAGTACGTACCAAACCTGAGCGTGTTCCCACTATGCAGGTTTTAGTACTAGTGCTAGTACTTAGGTTATAAAAAGGGCAACTACCTAACCAAAAATTACTCTACCTTCCTCCTCATAAGTCCTTCTTTTTCCATCCTTGCCATGGCCGGTGTGCAGAGCTCTAGGTCGAGAACTACTCGTAACAAGGGAGAGTCAACCAAGGGTGCAGAAAAAAAGAGGGCTCGTCGCCACGCAGAGACCTCGAAAGATCTCTCACGGGGAGGCGATGGCTCCCAGGAGCGCCCTAGCCATGGAGGCGAACATGCCGAGCTGGCGGCGCTGGAGTCGTTATCCCTAGACGGCATGCCCAATCAGCTCAATAAGCACCTCAATAAACAGAAGGAGTTCATCCACGGCTTGGTGGAGCTACTGAAAGAGAGCCTCGACGACATGCCCGCTGAGCTCAATGAGCAGGGGGAGTTGACCGCCGGCTTGGTGATGCTGCTGAAGAAGAGCATTGTCTCGGAGAAGAAGGCGGCCGGCGAAATCCTGCAACTTCAGGAGGACAAGGTGAAGCTCTGCCACAAGCTCGACCTGCTGAAGGAGGAGAATGCCGGTTGGAAGAATCTGCACGAGAATAGTAGTTCCTCGATGAAGATGCTGGAGGCCCTCGTCATGGAACAGAAGGAGGAGTTGGAGAAGCTCCGCATTGACCACCCGGGTACTGTCAAGGTACGTAATGCGGCCATGGAACAAATGATGAAGGCTTGCGTCGAGAAATCCCGCGTCATGTACAGAATGAAGAAGATGGGAGAGTAGACGCACAAGGAGATGGAGGTTGTGGAGGCGATGAAGAAGCAGTTACGACTCCGCGGCCAGCAACCCTTCATGTACTGAGAGCAGCGTCCCAGACTTGTGTGTGCGCCTTTCTTCTTTTTTGGGGGTGATAATCTTCCTTCTTCTTTTGCTCCTATGTTTCTTCTTTTGCTTAGGTTGTTTCGCCGCACGTGCCACGTTCTCTGTGAGGCATGAATAGAACAATGCGAACAATGAGTTGACTAGCAAGTTAGATCATTTTTTATCGCCATATGGCACTGGGCTGCCGTGTTTCGTGCTCCTCCATCGTAGTACTACTCTAGTGGAAAACTTGAGTATACCGCACGGTTGTTTGCTCCTCCTCAGGTCATCGGCACATTTATATGAGCAGTCAAATCACAAGGCCCCGCCTTGCAGCAGTAATGAGCCATCAAATCACAAAAGCCCTCACCTCTCGTGAAACCGACCAAGCTAGACTACCCCGCCCTCTAGCCTTTTAAAAAATGTATACTTTTGTACAGTAGTAATATCGATGGATTGCGCCATGGAGCAAAACTAACAAGACGAAATTAAAGAAAAAAGGTGGTACATATAGAGAGCGCTCGTCGCCAAATTATGCATATAGTACTATTAAAAAAGCTAGTACATGCTTAAATGGGGTGCTAAATTCTATTAAAGAAATTAGCATACCTATCTAATTCTTGGGTTCTTATTATTTATGCCACTAGTTGTGTATCACTACTCAGTTTTGCCATTAGAAGTTACAACTACTCAAAAATGACATCGATCCGTGAGATGCCTGCTCAAAAATGCAATTAGATATCTCAAAAATACCATCGTTAAGTTAGATGTTTGCTCAAAAAATCCATTAGACATTGTTATTTTCACGTCAAACCCGTTGACCATGTTACAAGAAAAATGAGCTCATTCTCACAATGATAAGTGTGGCCCCGCTTGTCAGGAGTAAACAAGCGAATAATTTTACGGGAAATTAAGAATGCTATTGGGATCAAGTAGGCCCCACACTTTATTTTACTGTAGTGAGATAGATGGAGAGCTAGCATGTTGGTCCATCGGTATTTATGTCATTATAACATGGCAAAAGAGATTTGAGTCACAATAATTGTGTCCAGTGCAACACACCCCTCAAATAAAACTAAGCACCCTGAAATTCTTTGACAAAAATAAGCACCCCGAAATTCTTTGACAACTAAACTGCTGGCTATATGGTGTTGGCCATATATATTGTACATATAAAATGTGAAGAAACAAGTGGTAGTACTATACCAACTAAAAGATGAACTGTAAGAAATACTAGTATGTACGTACTGAAGAGTTAAAATAATGAGAAGAAACATAACATAGTTCTGTTGGGGGTTCAGCACAACACACACCTCAAATAAAACTAAGCACACCTGAAATTAAACTAAGAAATTAATTGGGTAGATACTGCATTAGAACCACCACGAGCAATGACACTGCCACCTTACTTAGAGTCCTCGTCCATGTCCTCGACTTCGTCCTTGTCCCTCTCCCTCTTGGCCGACACTTCTTTGCTTGAACTGCACACTTGACTCTTGCTCTTCATCGAACCCTTGTACATACTGAAACAAAGGTAGCCACCCATTGCAGCGTAGTGGATGTGGTCTATATCTAGTACATTTCACTGCCATGCACGATGAAACATGTGTGGAGGTTTCTTCTGTTTACCGTACGAAGGATGAACCACGGCTCCTGCCAGGGTTAGCATTAAAGGCTAATCACCGGAGAGCACCAGCCCATTCTTCTGGAGGTCGAAGGGGTTGCCTACAACAAGGCCTATCCAATCCAGGACTCTTCTGTCGTTTGTAAAGTCTACAGTAACGAATTTGACTCGGCCGCCCTTGAGGAAGTTCTTAAATTCCTCGCACTCAACATCGGCATGGCATATGTGGTAGACCAAACACAAGTTATGCATGCAAACCTGGATCATGGCGGGCTTCTTCTTCTCTTCCTCCTTTAGATTCTTCTCTTTTCCCAGGACTATGATGTACTCAACATCTAGCCCAGCGGCCCACTCATCATTTGAGTTTTTGAACATGCTTCTGAAGCGAGCAAGGCATCCTTTCACCGACGCGGAAGAACGAGTGTAGATGACGTCGAACTCATCGCCGGTGATGGTTCTAACCTTGTACTCACCACTAATCATTAAGATTTGGGACGCCATGGATTTTGGAGGAGGGTTAGGATTAGTGGAACTGCCATAGTGTGAAAGGATGGGACAACTAGGAGCGAACTGTCGTAATGTTAAAGGACGTCCGGGGATGAGTAGGAGAGAACTGCCAATGGTTTTTTGATTGTAAAAATGCTGAGTGGGGCGTGCGAATGGCAGGGTAGTGGCTTGCCTAGTGGATAAATGGATTCATGCACAGTACTATGGGGGCCCAATTAGATGTCATGTCTACTCGACGCCCAATTAAATGGCTTTCATGTCATGTCAAGCGTCGGGAAAATTATAGGTGATACGAAGCTTTCCATTCTCCCATGATACGGGCTTCCGAGAGCCCTTGGATCTGAGATTGAACGGTTGCATGGAGTGATTCTAGACCTATGGGTGAATATCCTATCCTGGAGGGTTATTCTGCAAATTTTCAGCAACTTAGCATGCGACCGTTCAATCTCAGATCCAAGGGCTGCCAGCAGTTCGTATCATGGTCGTGCCTACCACGACCGTCGCCTCGCTCGCGCGGTCGCACCCTTGCAGATTTAACACGGTACGTCAGGATATGTGATGTTGGCATGTCATACATAGTCATCACTTAGTCGCTATCAAGGTTAGCTATAAGGTTGGCTATAAGATTTTTTTTTCACTTCTCTCTATCTCTTTCTTCGTAGTATTTATTGCATTTGCCAAGGAGTGACCTCTTCCAATGAAATGGTGCTTAGATGAGGTGCTAAGGGCATTAAATGGCTTATCAACTCAAGTCCCCAATGCATAGGTGCTTAGTTTTTGTTGCTAAGTTTGCTTCATTTAATTAGCTATAGACTCAAAATTGTCTTTTCACCTAGGTACACACGCTTAGCACCATTTCTTCCTGGGGTCACCAAACTATTCTCTCTCTTCTTAATTAACTTGGTACATCAGACTTTATGCCTATGTGGCAGGCTTAGCACCTGTAGGAGCAAGTACAATAGTGGGCTATAAGCCCGCTTTACATGGCATCTTTGCATATGTGGAGGAAAGAGGCAAGGAAAAAGTGGAGGAGTGGGATCTCATGCAAGAGCCAGCCTCTACATGGTGGAGCATTGGGAGAGGCATCTGTATGGAGGTGGTCAGGAATCGGGAGACTCACGCCGGTCGTAGCGCCACAGTTAAAATGATAATGGCAAGTCATATCACGGGGCCCCACCAGTCTAGCAGTAACTCGCTGTCAAATCACACAGCCCTACATTTGCAGCAGCCTACTCCCTCATCTTCTCGCGCCTCTGTCGAACCGACTAGGCAGAACTGCCCTGCCTACCGCGCGGGAAAAGCCCCACCCTCGACTTTTAAATAGTACAGTATACTAATTTTGTATCCATGGATTGCGCCATGGAGCAAAGCCTCAAGAAAACGACAGTACACATGTAAAGAGTATATAGCACGCTCGTCACGCTCGCGTCGCACCCCAAACGGTCGGTCGGTCTGGCACGCCGCTCTCTGAATGGAACGCGCATCATATTGTGTTTGCACACAAATGTGGAACCACAATTGAGAACCGACCATAGACACACTCCCCGGCCCCACAAGTCGGGTGAGTTAATAGAAGAGAGAGACAAGCGATAGTACTAGAGAAGTGTACAGAAGTTGGTGCCTGGACGATCCCTGCAAGACACAGAAGATCAGTTCGTCCATGCATGTGATCAGACTCCATCAGACATGCCTGGATTGGCTATCGTCTACATAACGTGCAGGCTCTATTGTACAGGGCTGTAGTTCTGGTTAGAAATCTAAAAAAAGGTTTCTTGTCATCTCGCAAGATTAGGTATCATGTGCTTCAGATCACTGCGAGGGTTAAACAGCGACAACTGAGTTCCTCCAAGGGGCTAGTCATTGGGGGCACATGCACGAAGACTACTCGGCTGCCATCTAGGTCAAGCCGGCTATGTTAATTAGGACATCTATCGATGGACCCCTTTTCTACGAGTTTATCTTTAATTTGAGCTTTGATCCTCGTCTAGTTTGTCCGTCAGGATTCATGTTGTCTCCTTTGGGCAGTGAGGTTATGGTTTCTTGTCATGTGGCATTTTTTCGTGTTATATGTTATAATCCGGTGCTTCAGATCAAAATGACGACAGCTGCGCCTCCGGGGCACGTGCACGAAGACTTCCCGACAGTCATTGACAAGGTCAAGCCGGCTCCGGTAGACATAAGAAAACTAGTACTCCACTATATAAGCAGGAGCCTCCCCGCTTGCGTGCTAGTGTTGCTCTCTTCACACTGTCTTGTCCTCTCCAGATCTAAAAACGACATTAGTGGCCACACTCTCTCTCTGTTGGCTCACCGCTAGTCACATATCCAGCCGGATCCTCTTCGCCAGGGAAGGTGAGAAGGTGCAATGTTCACACAGTCATCCTGGGCGACGGCTCTTACCCACTGTCGGCGTGCCCCGATCAGCATGCCTTATCGTTCTCTCCCAAGCACCGCTATCTAGGGAGGGCCTCTGACCCCTTCTTCCTTGCTATCGTAGTGTGGGCAGATCCGGCCTCCCACCGCCCACCTAGCGACATCCCGGTGACCCTCGGGTATAACTTCCTTCGAAACCGGCCTTGCTCTACTTCGCGAGCTCCTGACGTCGTTGCATTTGTATCTTTTACTATTTCTCAGGCCCCCTCGTAGATAGGATCAATCGGCTGGTCGAAAGCCACCTAAATTTTTACTGTTAAGAGGTAAAACTAGTTCATGCACTCGAATCTAGTACTACTTGGTTCAAACAAGGAAGAAAGGGGGTGGGGGTGGGGGAAGATTTGTTACCTGAATCTAGGACTTGGTCGAAAGAGGAAATAATGGGGGCGAAACTGGCTATCCAATTGGTCTCTGGGTCTTATTGGGAAATAAAGGGAAACGCAGTACAAACTCAATATAAACCCGATCTATTGATTGAAAAAGGAAAGAAAGTGGGGACTAGGGACAAGTCAACAGAGTAAGTCCAGCACTAGATTTGCTAGCCTAACACGGTATAAGGTGGCTATACCGAACAAATATGGGACCAACCCAGATATCCTGTTCTGATGTTTGTTGCCCCGAGCCACTCTTATGTAATGCCACTAGTAAAATGTAGCAGTCGCACTGTTAAAAGTAAAGACACGTTAAACCAATGTTGTTTTCAATGTAATACCTCCAATAATATGAATCAATGGCACTTTTTTCATGTCCTGCTAAATTTCCCATTAAGATAAGTTTCTTCTTTTCGTTAGAAATGCAACTGTCCTGGTCCGCCTACTCTCCCGTGCCCAAATACCGACTCTGTAGCAGCTGTTAATGTAATGTTGCTGGTAAAATAAAGCAATGGCACCATTAAAGTAATGTCGTATTTAACGGTTGTCATGGTTAATACTAATGCCCACACTAATATCTAGCAATGCTGCAGCTTTAGAAATTGCTACTGTCCTTGTAGGATTGCCATTCAAATAAGGAACATGCTTCTTTTCATTTGATGTATGTTTCATCACTTGTTAGTCGCCCTACTTTCCACCTTTTTGTGCAAACAGAGATATACATTTGCTTGATCTTAGTTGAACTGCACAAATGATATCCAAATTATAGTTGAACATTCCAGGAGCTTCACAACCAACCTTGATGTTGCTCAATTTTATTGCAAGTAATGAAGAAGAAGCTCTGTGGGTTTCGTTTTCTGATGGAAATGGAACCGGGGATGGAGCCCTTTCTTAAAAAAAAGAAGCTGCTAGCTCATGGGACATTGCTTCATTTTAGGTGAACTGTACCAAAAGGTCCCATGAATTGAATCATCCATGTTCGTGACTGGTTTCAACCCCTTCTACGATGCCGTTAACTGCAGATATGGTTCCCATCACAAGGTATGTTCCTTTTTGGTCTGATCATTTGCTGAAGATCATGCATGTTGAGTCTGCTCTTGTGCTACTATTTTGGCACTACCATAATAAAGCGTAATGTTATTATTTTGCACCTTAATCTAGTGGCACTATTAATTTGAGGCAATGTTTTGGCACCGCTAGTGCCAGCGATTTTTTTATGTATCGAAAGAGGGGGTTTCCTCCGATTTCATTAAAGAATCCCAACCATAGAGAACCATTATCCAAAAACATCTCAGTGTGAACGGGCAGTTATGCAACTACTACTAGAACGGACTGAGTACTAGCAGGAGACAAGTTTGCCACATAATCTAGGCAGGTAGGGGGATGCAGCACCAGCTCGACCAAGTTTGGATTACAACCCAAATGCTACCACAAAAACATCAGGGGGGAAGATAGGGACTGAAAGAGCCAGCTTCAGCATCCTATTCTAAGCACACCCGGCCTCCATCCTTGCGATGCACGGTACACCTCGTTTGCCACCTGCGCGACCCTAGTGTCACTGATAAAATGAAGTAATAATATAGTTAAAATAGAGCGAGTATCCTCTCTATCATTTCATTTCCAATGTAGATAAAGAAAGTGTTTCTCTTTGTTAGTATATGTTTCATCAACTAGTCCCATTGTTAATGTTTAAGCGTTTCTGCAAACTGGGGTGCTTAATTTTAGTTGAACTGCACAAAAATAGAGATTGGAATGTCTCAAGGCCCCTCCTTGTACTACCGCTATACACTGATAAAATGAAGTAATAATATAGTTAAAATAGAGCGAGTATCCTCTCTATCATTTCATTTCCAATGTAGATAAAGAAAGTGTTTCTCTTTGTTAGTATATGTTTCATCAACTAGTCCCATTGTTAATGTTTAAGCGTCACTGATAAAATGAAGTAATAATATAGTTAAAATAGAGCGAGTATCCTCTCTATCATTTCATTTCCAATGTAGATAAAGAAAGTGTTTCTCTTTGTTAGTATATGTTTCATCAACTAGTCCCATTGTTAATGTTTAAGCGTTTCTGCAAACTGGGGTGCTTAATTTTAGTTGGACTGCACAAAAATAGAGATTGGAATGTCTCAAGGCCCCTCCTTGTACTACCGCTATACACTGATGTTCATCACTGGCAGAAGGTGTATCGGGGAGACTTGGGTTGATTTCCAGTATGAGGCGTACCGTATGAGGCGTCGCAGGGCCCATCTCGCCCTTGCAGCATGGCATACTATGATACTATCGCAATATTTTCTTCTATTCATTAGTGTATCTTTCATCAACTAGTGCCACTATAATGTAATCATGCTTTTTCATTATCTGTGCAAACAAGGTTATTCAGCCGCATTTTTGTGGAACTGCAGAAATGTACGAATGGAACCGGCATATATGTAGAGTGCAAGGTGTGCCAAGTAAAAATTACAGACAACAACCATGCTCCATGCACGCATTGGCATCCACCACCACTAGTGGGATGTCTGGTGCTCCCTGTGGACGGATCTTTCTCGGTAGTAAATCCTCTAACCAAATACTAGTAGCTTATATTAGCAGTTTTCTAGGGAGTACTCTTTTTTGAAAGAAACACCAATCTATTTTTCTTTATTTGTACACAGTGTCACGACTTTGACCCAAAGGTCCAGAGCTATTTTGGGGTGATTGGCATAGTACTCGGAGACTGATTGTAAGCCTGATTTTCACATTTTGCTTGTCAAATACAGTACATGGTCAAACTTTGACCCAAAATACGCAAAACAAAAAATACTTCCAAGACCAGCGCTGCTCCTCTCCTCTTAAACCACCGCTGCTCCTCTCCTGTTCCAATCTAAATCCAGCACCGCTCCTCTCCTCTTCCATTTCAAAACCACGGCCCCTCCTCTCCTGTTCCAATCCAAAACCAGCATCGCTCCTCTCCTGTTTTAATCCAAAACAAGCGCTGCTCCTCTCCTCTTCCATTCAAAAACCACCGCCAGCGAGTGAAGGTGATGTGGGGAAGTAGTTCGATGGAGGAGTACAACCGATATGTGAGGATCGCAGACGGCAACCCTGTGAGGCTAGCCAGGATGTTGGAGATACAGTCCTGGTTTGACAACAAGGACCAACTAGCGGCGATGGCGACATCCATGGCCAAATATCTGCAACGGAGCGAAAAGGCGGCGATACTCCCAAAGGGAGTCGTGCGGGAGTATATAGAGCTGCTCCTCTGGGCCATGGAGCAGACAGATTCACCGAATCTGATCGTGAGGGAGCGGTGGTGGGAGTATCGATCCCAGATGGAGCATCCACCAGAGATTGAAGGATCGAGCATCTACAGGGTGCCGTTTGTGAGGGTGTCATGCCAGAGCGAGCCGGTGGAGTCTTCGTCGACCGAACCCAACTTCAAGAGCAGAAAAGCAGTTGGCCCGATGACGCTTCCCCGCCATCCTCTCCCTCGTCATTCACATCATCTCATGGGGCGGCTCTTTGCCGCCAAGGAATAGGAGGGGACTACCCCCCCCCCCCCTAGCCCAATAGTCGGGCAGGTTGTGAATTGTCGGGAGGAGCTTAGGGTTGTCAGTATTTGCAGGTTGTGAATTGTGTTTTGTGTTGTGTATTTGGAGAGTATTTTCAGATATGAATGTCTTTTGAATTTCAGATTTGCAGTATTGAGCATATGAAGTATTTATGAATTCTAGAGATCTATTTTTAGAACTTAAAAAGATATAGTTTCATAGGAGTATAGAAGTGCAGACAATGTGATTCTCAGAGAAGAAACTGCAAGTTTCAATTTCAGGAAAGAAACTGCAAGTTCAGTTTCTGATAAGAAACATCAACTTTCAAAGGAAAGCATTTATATTAACACGGCCTTTTCAAACATGGTTAACATCATGTTGGAAGTTTTATTCATGGTCGAAAATCGAACTACCAGCCAGTTAACATCATGCTGATCAACATTCATGCATAGCACATCTTCATATGATGCACAGTCAAAAAGATATGCAATTTTCAAAATGCCCACACAATGTTGAGTGTGCCAAAAACAGAGTAAACGAGGGACGAAGTTTTGGCAAGTGTTGGACGTGGTGTGCATAGATGACAATCGGGACGCACATGTCAATAATGGCAGAGGCAAAAAAAATGGAGATATTTTCCCTGCATCAGGTGGAATCGAACCCGGGTGGAACAGCTGTCGAGTAGTTCACTTGGCCACTGGGCTAGTTCAGTACTTTCATTACAAATAAGGCACTTCCTCAGGTGGTCGGATCTCCTCCCGCGCCTTTGTGCGCTTGCCGTGGCGCCCCTGTCTGCCGTTGTGAACATGCTGAACAAACGAGAGGAATCTGGAGAGGACTGTACGTGGAGAGGCAGACAGTCAGGACCCACCATGTCTATGGCCATACGCAAGCAAGTGCCTCATCGAAAAAATACTTCCTCCTAATGCTATACTGACGTTCAGGCCTGTCGGTGTCAAAACCAGCGGATCTCGGGTAGGGGCTCCCGAACTATGCATCTAAGGCTAATGGTAACAGGAGGCGAGGGACACAATGTTTACCCAGGTTCGGGCCCTCTCGATGGAGGTAATACCCTACTTCCTGCTTGATTGATCTTGATGATATGAGTATTACAAGAGTTGATCTACCACGAGATCGTAGAGGCTAAACCCTAGAAGCTAGCCTATCATTATGATTGTTGTTGTCCTACGGACTAAACCCTTCGGTTTATATAGACACCGAAGGGGGATAGGGTTACACACAGTTGGTTACAGAGAAGGAGATCTACATATCTGAATTGCCAAGCTTGCCTTCCATGCAAAGGAGAGTCCCACCCGGACACGGGATGAAGTCTTCAATCTTGTATCTTCGTAGTCCAACAGTCCGGCGTAAGTACGTAGTCCGGTTGTCCGAGAACCCCCCAATCCAGGACTCCCTCGGTAGCCCCTGAACCAGGCTTCAATGACGACGAGTCCGGCGCGCAGATTGTCTTCAGCATTGCAAGGCGGGTTCTTCTCTAAATCCAGAGTACCTGCTGTAATGAGTAGTGTCCGGCTTCCATTAATGTTGCACTCCTCGGCTTCTGTATTTTAATAATGGCAATCTCCACGTGTCGAGCGAATGCGAGAAGTCAGGGCATTTTTACATTTGCCACCCTGACAATGTTAGTAGATCGTCTATTAAAGAGACGGGGATCCTCAGATCCAAATCACACCATCTTCCCCTAGCGAGTATCCATCAGAGCGTGCCCGAAAAAAGCCATCCCATCATGGCCGGCCATCGCAGTTCCTCCTCTCGCTCCCGTAGAGCTAAGTCGGGCGATTGGGAGAAGTGTTTTGTCCCCCACGAGCGATTGGTAGAGTTGCAGACCCAGCGGTTTCTCCCTCCTGCATATATGGTCCCCGTCCGAGCCGGACTAGCCACTTACAATGGCGGAGAGCAAGCGGAGAGTTCTCCCAACCCATCCAGGGGGGAGTGAGTATGACTTGTCCCCTACTTGCTGAGGGGCCTCGGATTTCCAATCCATCTGTTCCTCCACGGGCTCCTAGAGTACTACGGCCTCCAGCTGCATAACTTCACTCTTGCCTCCATACTACACATCGCCAGCTACGTCGCCTTTTGCGAGCTATTTCTGGGCTGCAAAGCTCATTTCGAGCTATGGAAGAGGCTATTCTGTCTCGTACCCCACACCTAGGAGGAGTCAATATATCAAGCGGGCGGAGCTGAAATATGGCGCATCGCCGGGACTGGATACCTGTCCGGTACTCCGAAGAAGACATCCGAAGACTGGCCTTCGGAGTGGTTTTATATGGAGGACATCCCCCTTCCGGACCCTATTCGGATGGGCCTTCCTGAGTTTGCTAATGCCCCATTGAAGAAACGCCACAGCTGGTGCCCCCGGAGCCCCCAGGAGGAAGATAACAGAGAGGTCCTTTACCTGATGGGAAGGATAAAAACACTGGCCAAATCAGGACTGACAATAATCGAGGTTATGTCAATATGTATAATGCGGGGGGTGCAGCCACTTTAGTATCGGGGGAAACCCATGTGGCACTTCAATGGAGAAGACAATGCCACTCGCTGCGGTCGTAAAGGTCCGGACTCCGCCACCGCTCTGGCAAAAATACTGTCCAATTTGTACTAAGGAGAAGAAGAGGAGTTTGTCCGTATTAAACCACGGGATGGATTCTCCATGTACAATCCCCCAAGCTGGGTGAGCTGCAATCTTTTATTCCAGTCATTCCCGCATTCTTCATCACAAATATTTACCTTGCTAATTCATAGCAGGAACTGCAAAAAGCTGTGAGGGAGGTCCACCGCCCGTCTCCACAGCCAGAGGACCCCGACCGGGCCCTCCACCCCGGACTCAAAGAAGATCCGGACGTATTTGTGGAGCTCATTGATAGGTCGTTTTATCAGCTAAGCTGTGATGGTGCCTTGGTGTCCATCATAGCTGATTACCCTGGCCTACTCCCTCCATCACATGTAAGTAAAACCGGAGTCCAAACTTCCGAGAAGGATCCCTTCTTTGCGCCTTACCCACCGCACATGTATTGCGTCTTACAGGGAAGGCCATCGGGGCACCGTGCCGAACCCGCGGCGACTCGTTAACAAGGGGCACCGAAGCCTGGTAGGCTCAAAAGGAAGGCGGTCAGGACCGAGACGCCATCGCAGAGGTATAATTAAAAACCTGCTCCATGATTATCGTCTTTAAAATATAGTAATGTCTGTGGTTCCTGGCAGAAAAAATGCTCGCCGGACTGTGTCTGGAGAGCCTGCCGGCCACACCTCCACTAGCCGGACTCCAGAGCGGACTTAGGGGCGGAGGCTAATGCACAGACAATGCCGGATGGTCCTCCTACAGAGGATGCAGATGGAATGTCTGCTACGAATTCCAAAGTGGAGAGCGCCATGAATCACAGGTGTCGCCGGGCCGTACTCCGCGACCCTAATTTCTCCGAAGAATCGTTCAATGCCTTCAACTCAGGAGACGCGTACATCCGAGCTGCTCAAGATGGTCTTGCTAGGGCCACAGACCAGTATGTAAAGGATATACGGGTAAGAAAATCTGATAATTATGTATATCAGTAGCCTTTTAGACTTGAAACAGTTGGCATAACTAATTTAAGGATCATTGTATGCATAAGTTCTTACGGAGAAGAATACCCAGTTGTCTTAAGAGCTGGAGGAGTGCAAAGCCCAGCTACGGGCTGCAGTTGCCAGAATGGAGGAGCCCAAGAAGACCTCATCTGGTAATACTTGTCTTGATCGAAAAGAATGTAATGACATGTACCAGTTAATATTTGGCAGGAGTGCAAATCTAACAATAGATTGTGCAGAAAATCCCGGAGGTAATCCGGAGATCATACAGGGGGATGAGCAACAAGCTCAATGACAGTTAGAGGCTGGCGAGCACGTGCTTACACGGGTTACTCGAGAGAAAAATGGTCTCCAGGATGCCCATACCTGGCTGGGCGTTGAACTAAAGGATGTTCGGGCCCAGCTTGCTGACTCCATGAAGGAGAATAAGAGGCTTCGACGCGGCATTTTTAGTAAGTGCTCAAACGAACCTTTATACAATTCGGCAAAGAAGCGGGCTAACAGAGTTATATCTGTAGGTATGCTGACAGGTCGCTGTCGGTGTCAAAACCGGCGGATCTCAGGTAGGGGGTCCCGACTTGTGCGTCTTAGGTTGATGGTAACATGAAGCAAGGGACACAATGTTTACCCAGGTTCGGGACCTCTCGATGGAGGTAAAACCCTACTTCCTGCTTGATTAATATTGACGATATGAGTAGTACAAGAGTAGATCTACCACGAGATCGTAGAGGCTAAACCCTAGAAGCTAGCCTATGATGATTATGATTGTAATTGTGATTGTCCTTCTAAGGACCAACCTCTCCGGTTTATATAGACACCGGAGAGGGCTAGGGATTACATGGAGTCAGTTACAAGGAAGAAATACAATATCCAGATCGCCAAGCTTGTCTTCCACACAAAGGAGAGTCCCATCCGGACACGGAACGGAGTCTTGAGTCTTGTATCTTCACGCCTCAATAGTCCAGACGATGTATATAGTCCAGCTATCCGGATACCCCCTAATCCAGGACTCCCTCAGTAGCCCCTGAACCAGGCTTCAATGACGATGAGTCCGGCGCGCAGTCTTGTCTTCGGCATTGCAAGGCGGGTTCCTTCTCCGAATACTCCAAGGTAATTATCGAACACTTAAACCGTGTCCAGATCCACAAAATGATCTTCACATACCGCCATAGAGAGAATGATATTTCACAAATGCAATCTGCTGACAACTTTTTTTGACAACGTGACATGTCATTACGGTCGGGTCATTATTCGAACCATTTTCCCACAACCAGCCACAGCGCATATTGCGAGGCGGTTTCCTTGACACGTCTTGTCAAAGCAGAGATCATGTCCCCTTATCACGGGATTCTCATCAATCGTGGAGCTTGGGAAGTAAGCGATTCTCAACGGGCGAGTGGGGAGGCGCATCGCTTTTGACACATCTATAAAGGGATAAGAGTTCCCCATTTTTACCCACGCCTTCTTCCTCCTTTGCCCACTCTAGTCCCCTCGATCTCCAGCGCCCTAGCCCAAGTCTTCTCCGCATAGCTAAACATGTCCGAAGCAGGAGGCAAGTGGGTGGCCTCCACCATGAAAGAGAAGCATATCGTGAACCTTCGGGCGGCCGGATACTTGGCCGCAGACATCGCGCACCGCCTACCGGACAAAGGGCAGGCCATTCCGACCCTGGAACCTCACGAGAGAGTCGTGTTTGTCGCCCACTTCGTCCGTGGACTGGGGTTTCCACTTCATCCCTTCGTCCGCGGGATCATGTTCTACTATGGGCTAGATTTCCATGATCTAGCGCCAAATTTCGTCCTCAACATGTCGGCGTTTATCGTCGTGTGCGAGGCCTTCCTTTGCATCAAGCCTCACTTCGGCCTGTGGCTGCAAATCTTCTGCGTGAAGCCGAAGATCGTGAGCGGCCAACAAGTGGAGTGCGGAGGGGCCATGGTGGGCAAGATGCCTAACGTCACCTGGCTTGATGGTTCCTTTGCGGAGACCATGAAAGGGTGGCAGTCGGGGTGGTTCTACATCACCGAGCCGCGCGGCGCCAACTGGGCGGCGGCCCCCGAGTTCCGATCCGGAACCCCCATGCGGCTCACCTCCTGGGAAAAGAAGGGCCTGGCCTAGGGCGAACCTACAGAGCTGATCGGACTGCAAAACTGCAATAAGAGCATGAAGGACAAGAACATCAAGCTTGTCACGTAATCCAGGTCATGCTCGTTCGCCGGATTCTTCCGTGCCAAAGGTGGGCATTCAATCTGTGGGAGTTCGTCCCGGACGAACACCAGACGCTTCGAAAGATCTACGACATGACGCACAAAGGCGCATGGAAGGTGCTGTTCAAGGCCTCCGAAGTACCTCCCCCCACATCCGAGGACCGCGGACATCATGCCGCGCGGCCCCCCGTCTGGTGAGTTTTCAGACTACCACCGGATTCGGTTCTTCCCAATATATTCATGGGGGAGTCTTAAGTAATTGTGCATATTTGTTTAGGTTTATGTGGAGACAGCGGAGCAGATTGACTGTCCAGCTCCGCTGCCAGAAGGCCCAGCTGATGCTCTCCTGACGGAGATGCTAGTCCCGGCGCCCTACAAGGCACCAGAGAACAAGGCCGAAAAGAAGGCCCCGGGGAAACGAAAGGGTCTCCGGCGTAAGGTTGTGCCGGAAGCCTCGTCCGAAGACGACGAGGCACACTCCTCCCTCAAAGGGGAGGAAGAAGAAGAAGGAGGGGCCACCCCATCCGGAGAGGATGAGGGGCCTGAGAAGGTGGACCAGGGGGCCGGGAAAGGCCCCCGGCGCAAGGCCGTCATACCCTCGTCGTCCGACGACGACGAGGCAGATTCCTCCCGCGGAGGCGGGGGGAAGCAAGAAGAAACTCTACCTCACCGCACTGGGGAGGAGAAAAAGAGGAAAGCTGCCCCGGAGGAGGAGGCCGGGATGTCCAAGAAGGGAAAGGTGTCCCTTCCGTACTACTCCGCCACGGCCGCCCATAGCGAGGAAGGGTGCCTGCCCAGGGGGAAGCCCCTGGCGAGATCGTAAGTCTCCGCACTCTGTTGTTCTTTAGTGCGACTTTGCTTCATAGTATTGTTATAACGCCGAACATGTATGCAGTCCGGCCAGGGTCCATCCCGAGGTATCGTCTTCGGATGGATCCTTGAGTGATTCGGCGATCAACTCGCTTCCGACGGCCACTACTCCTCAGCCTGTGGATGACACGGAGGTGTTGTCCCAAAGGCTCCCAAAGCAGGGGGAGGTGACTCTGGAGACGCCCCAAGGCGGAATTCTGGATGTCGGACATGTGGGGTTCACGATCCCCGCGGATCATGGCGATGAGAGCCGCAGCAAGCCGGACTCTCATCCGGATGCTGTGTCGGAGCCTTCGATGGCTCTGGATGCGGGCAGGCGACCCCTCGCTAGGGAGCGCGAGCCGTCTGTGCCGATGACTTCCATCAGTCCAGAGGCGTCGGATAGTCTGCTGGAAGCGCTTCATGGCGCTTCCATGGATGACGAGCACCGTACTCTTATGAGTGCGGTGATTCCAAAGGTTTTGTCCGCCAAGAGCGGACTAACCGAAGCTTGCAATAGCCTCCTAACGGGCTTTGAGGTATGTAATAAAAATGTGTGAAATTACCACCCGATAGGTAGTAGCCCCTGATACTCTGTTTGGTGTTCGGAAAGAAAAGCCAAACGGAGGGTCAATTATAATCCGCGGGAGTCTAATAATAAGTGTGCATGTGAATGAGCAGGCTGTGCTGCTTGCCGCTGCTATCTGCACAGCGGAGGTCGCCGGACTAAAGCGGGACCTGGAGCAGGCGCAGAGGGAGCTCGACCTCACGAAGAGGCAACTCGAAGAGAACAATGGTGAGTGATTCCCCGCTCTCATGTAATGAAGTGTAGATAAAATTGATTAGTCTAACGACGAAGCGTCGTGACTGTGTAATAGGGGCCAGCACTGTAGTGGTGTCCCTGAAGAAAGCTCTGTCCGAGGCCGAAGACAAGGCGGCCTTGGAATGCAAGGAGCACGAAAAGCAAGATGCTAGAGTGGGCGAGGTACAGCAAGAGCTCTAGGAGCTCGGCAAGAAGTTCGAGTCCGTGGAGCATGATCTTAAGATGAAAGAGGGCGAGCTTGCGAAGGCCCTTGTGAGTATGAAAGACGCCAAGGCCGAAGCCGTCAAGGCACAGCAGGAAATCTAGGCGGCCAAGAAGATAGCGGCGGGTAAGACATTCTTTATGCAAAGCAAACATCTGGAGGAGGCATTTCTTTTACTTACCCGAATTCGGAGGTCTCCAGGGGCATTCACAGATCTGCCATGCAACGTATCAGATGCCGCGGAGTTCTACCGTGCCAAGGAGGGGAGCTCAACGGAGAAGCTGTTCTGGTCCCAGTATGCTGGGGCCGAACACCCAATGCCTCTGAGTGACCAACTGAAGCAGTTGGTCGAACTCCACAGGGCGGCCGAAGTGGCCATGAAAGATTTCATAGTCCGGATGTGGCCTGGTGACCCCCTTCCCACTAGCTACTTTGGCCTGATCAAGCGGATGGTGAATGCCTGTCCGTGGCTTGAAGTTATCAAGCAATCCGTTTGCATTGAGGGTGCCGTCGGGCCTTTGCCCGCGCGAAGGTGCATTGGGGCAAACTGGATGCGGAGAAGCTGGTGAAGGATGGGCCATCGGAGGGCAAGGCGCATCGCTATCCCGAGAAGTATTACGATGGCGTTATGAGGGGAGCTCGTCTTGTGGCCAATGAATGTACCAAGGACAAGATTTTTGACTAAATGTACCTCTGTCGCTGTTGTAATTTAAAGACGAAGTTAATTGTGGTATGTAGCATTGTTTGATTTAAAATATTACCTTCTGTGCCGCTGTTTATAGAATTCTGAAAGTAGGCCAGTCATCGGCTTCCTCCCCCATGTAACTAGTACCGGGGTGTTCCTGGAAAAACCCGGATACTATTTATCCAAATTTTTGGTCCCTTAAGGAGGTATCCGACGCAGCGAACAAGGCAATCGGACTATGCGGCTTTATAACTTTCACTTAGCCATAGAAGTCTACAATTTTAAATTTCGGCGAAGCCCCTAGGATTCGGAAGACCGAATTGGGACGCTATATACGCCTAGATCAGACGAAGCCGATTCCTTGCCTAAAGCGGAAAAATCTTTAAGGATTTTAAGACCTCTCGAACAGCGACCAGCTCTCGCCGCAGCATGCCGGTCAGTTTTCGGCTTTCTCTACTGAGGTGCTCGTCCGGAAGAACCAGGACACAATCGCAGTAGTTCTCCCTGCGCTACCTTAGCCGATATAACGGAATCTAAGGTACCAAAACAAGGGAGCCGGGCAAACCCAACTATTGACCCAAGACGTGATTCAGAGCTGATGCATATAGTGCTATAAGTTCAGGGTGCCGCACTGATGAAAGTGTTCGGACTTGCTTTGCCGTATTATGAGGCGCCATACGAAGCCCCTGGCAAACTAATCGTACCAAGGTGTACGGATGCAACATTAAATAAATATTTGCAAGAAAAATGCACAAATAGGAATAATAGGCTGGCGCTATATATTATCTCCCATTGATGAATAATACGTTTCAGCTTATCTTTACAAGGCTCGCGTTTAAGCAGAAGTAAATAGGACTATTTAACATGTCCTACCCAAGGGCAGGCTGCATGTAGGTATGTAAAACAGGTATAACGATCGTGAACAGATTACACCTGGGTATTTCCTATTGTGCGCAGAGCCTGTTGCCTCCTTGGTTTTCTCTCCTATGTGAGTCCGACAATCCGGCTCTTCTGAAGAGGCTGCTCTAAAGCAATGTCCTGAAAAATAAAAAGGGAGGGTTATGAGGGTGTGTAGCGGTTATACCGCACTGTTCACTGAGTCATTGCTGCGCCTCCGCCTATGCCCATGGTATTTTGAGTACGTAATTGTGTACGCGTGGCACGAATGCTGCTTTGATGGGGCTTGAGCGGAGGCCGGACTGCTAGTCGCGCTCCTGGCGTGCCTGATGATCCTGCTGTGGGGTAATCCGGACTCGCTTGACAGTGCTCGAAGTTGTTGTCGCCGGATTGGTGGTTTGTCGGAGGAGGCCGCATTGTACTTCCGCCGCGAGGGCTGCAGTATGCTCTTCTGTTCGGAGAGAGCGGTCCATGTTTCCGTTGACTGTTATGACCCCGCGCGGTCCTGGCATCTTGAGCTTGAGGTATGCATAGTGTGGTACCGCATTGAATCTAGTGAATGCATTTCGTCCGAGCAGTGCGTGGTAACCACTACGGAAAGGGACGATATCGAAGATTTACTCTTCGCTTCGGAAGTTATCCGGAGATCCGAAGACCACTTCCAATGTTATAGAGCCCGTGCAACGGGCCTCTACTCCAAGAATTACACCTTTAAAGGTGGTTTTCGTGGGCTTGATCCTTGAAGGGTCGATGCCCATTTTACGCACTGTGTCCTGATAAAGCAGGTTCAGGCTGCTGCCGCCGTCCATAAGGACTCGCGTGAGGTGGAATCCGTCTATGATTGGGTCTAGGACCAATACGGCTGAGCCGCTGTGACGGATGCTAGTAGGGTGATCCCTACAATCAAAGGTGATCGGACAAGCTGACCATGGGTTGAATTTGGGGGCGACTGGCTCCATCGCATATACGTCTCGTAGTGCTCACTTCCATTCCCACTAGGGGATGTGAGTGGCATAGATCATGTTGACCGTTTTCACCTGGGGGGAAATTTATTCTGTCCCCCCGTGTTCGGACGCCGGGGCTCTTCGTCATCGTCGCTGCGCAGCCCCTTGTCCTTGTTTTCGGCATTTATTTTGCCAGCCTATTTGAACACCCAGCAGTCTCTGTGGGTGTGGTTGGATGGCTTGTCCGGGGTGCCATGAATTTGGCACGAGCGCTCCAGTATAAGGTCCAGACTGGACGGTCCCTGATTGTTTCTTTTGAACGGCTTCTTCCGCTGACCGGACTTGGATCCACTAAATCCGGCGTTGACTACCATGTCTTCAGTATTGTTGCCGTTGTTCCGTCGCTTATGTCTATTGCGCCGTGGCTTGCCGTTATTGTCACGGACATCTAGGCATGGCAATTTTATCCATGGATCTGGATACCCATTGTTACCCGACCCAGTTGGGCAAGGGTATGGAGCACATTTTCTCCCATGGGTCCGTGGATGTGGATACCCATGAACAGCCGGGTTGGGCATGGTTATAGTTTGTTCTCCATGGATATCCAATGGATACCCATATGATATGTGGGGCCATATGCCAGTGATAGTAGAAAGAGCGAATCAATGGGTAATGGCAGGAAATATGCAACTTGTGCGAAATGGCAGGAAATATGCAACTTGTGCCATGAGCTATATGCTGCAGAATCAACCTCTGGTATGTCACACTTAAGGACTCATCGTATTTCTTGTTGCCTAGTTATGCATGTAGCTTATGTTGTCATTTGTAAGTGAATGATGATGAGTTAATTTGATCTTTGGGAACACTTCATGCTGACTTTTCTATGCCCATGGAGCTCCATGGGTATGTGGGTATCCAGTGGGTTTGGGCATTGGCACAAGTTGTGCCCATGGATAATTTGGTGGATGGGCAGAGGGTAGGAAGATGGATCATGGGTTGGATTTGGACCAGCTCCACCCTCCCCAAACCCGACCCATTGCCATCCCTACAGACATCCGAAGTGCCAGAATGTCGCGTAGTGCTGCTGCGAGCCAACCAACTGTCCTCGCCCGCGCAAAAGCGGGTCATTAGCATTGTGAGAGCTGCCATGGACTTGGGTTTTTTCTGGCCGAGGTGTCGGACGAGCCACTCGTCACGGATATTATGCTTAAAAGCTGCCAGGGCTTCGGCGTCCGAATAGTCCAGAATTTCCTGGCTGACTCTCCGGGCTGTTGAGTAATGTGGATCAAGTCATCGGCATCCGGTGGTCGCACATATGTGCCCTGGAAGTTGTCGAGGAATGCGTCTCCCAACTGCCAATGGAATTTGCTAGCAGGCTGTTTAGCCAGTGCCGGGCGGGTCCTTTGAGCTTAAGGGGAAGATACTTGATGGCGTGTAGATCGTCTCCGCGGGCCATGTGAATGTGGAGAAGGAAATCTTTGATCCATACAACGGGTCTGTTGTGCCATCGTATGATTCAATGTTTACGGGTTTGAACCCTTCTGGGAATTCATGATCCATCACTTCGTCAATGAAGTAGAGGGGGTGCACGGCGCCTCTGTGCCAGGCTATGTGGCTACGCAGTTTGAATTGGTCTGGGTTGCTGTGTTCGGCCCGGCCGGACTTGTTGATAATGTATCCGGCGTGACGGTCATCGTCGCGTGCTTGGGCGCGCCCCCGTGATCCGTAGATCGATCTTGGCTGTCCTGCTTTGTTTTCCAGTATATCTTGCAGGTCCTGCCTATTGCCCCGGGCCGTAGTGTATTGGCGTGGGGGTGCGGGCTGGTATTCGGGCTGATATGCCGTTTTATCCTAGCCACGGGGTGGCCGGTCAGCCGTGTGGCGCTCGAGTCCGTATTCCTCGGCTTCCAGGACTTCAGTCCATCTATCTGTGAGCAGGTCTTCATCAACGTGGAGTTGCTGCTGCTTCTTTTTCAGGCTCCTCGCAGTGGCCATAAGCCGATGCTTGAAGCGCTCCTACTCCACGGGATCCTCAGGCACGCCGAACTCGCCGTCGCCGAGGCTAATCTCGTCTTCGGAGGGGGGCATGTAGTTGTCCTCCTCCAGATATCCGTCTGTCGCCTGTTCGTCTGGGCTGACCTGCTCATCTTCCTGCTCGGCCTGCTTGAAGGCGGGCTGATCAGGGTTGTATTCCTCTTCGGCACCATCCAGATTGTTTTCGTCTCCTAGGCTGGTATTGCTGTTGCGGGACATGGAGCGGCGTCGACGACGCCCATGCTTTGTTTTTCTCCCTGAAGGGTTATCCTTCGTTGCCTCATCACCATTGGTTTCCTTCGGAGTGTCCACCATATATATATATATATATCGTATGAGGAGGTGGCTGTCCATCGCCCTATGAGTGGTGGTTCCTGTTCTTCTCCTGCATCGTCGTCCATACCGTCGATGTCTTCAGAGTGGAAGTCAAGCACGTCGGTTAAATCATCGACCGTGGCAATGAAGTGGGTGGTGGGTGGGCAACGAATTCCTTCCTCGCCTGCTTCGCACTCGAGCCGGACATAGTTCGGCCAAGAGCCTCCTAACAAAGAGAGAGACTTTAATGAGTTCAGCATCTCGCCAAAGGGCGAGTGCTGGAAGATATCCGCAGCGGTAAACTCCATTACCGGAGCCGGATATGAGTCCGGGGGTCCGGAGGCACAGGCCTCCTTAGAAGTGAGGCCTGTGTTCGGCTCTACCATCGATGAGTGTGTGGCCTGTGGGGCGGGGTCCATCCACCCGTCCTTGGGCCATGCAGTCTGCCCTGGATTTAGGTTCGGGACTTCTGCATGGGTAATATCCTGGGCATTATCCGACAGCAGGTCTAAATCATGCTCATCGTGACTGTCCGGTGCTCCTGGCACAGGCCCGACTCCGTCGAAGATCAAGTCTCTGCGGATATCGGCCGTGTAGTTCACGTTTCCGAACCTGACCTGGTGGCCAGGGGCGTAGCTGTCGATCTGCTCCAGATGGCCAAGCGTATTGGCCCGCAGTGCGAAGCCGCCGAACACAAAGGTCTGTCCGGGGAGAAAGTTTCACCTTGGACCGTGTCATTGACGATGATTGAAGGAGCCATCGAGCCTTGCAGCGACGACATAGAGGAAATCTCAATGAAAGAACCAATGTCAGTGCCAAAACCGGCAGATTTCGGATAGGGGGTCCCGATATGTACGTCTTAGGCTGATGGTAACAGGAAGCAAGGGACACAATGTTTACCCAGGTTCGGGCCCTCTCGATGGAGGTAAAACCCTACTTCATGCTTGATTAATATTGATGATATGAGTAGTACAAGAGTAGATCTACCACGAGATCGTAGAGGCTAAACCCTAGAAGCTAGCCTATGATGATTATGATTGTAATTGTGATCGACCTTCTAAGGACCAACCTCTCCGGTTTATATAGACACCGGAGAGGGCTAGGGTTTACACGGAGTCGGTTACAAGGAAGGAAATACAATATCCGGATCGCCAAGCTTGTCTTCCACGCAAAGGAGAGTCCCATCCGGACACGGAACAGAGTCTTGAGTCTTGTATCTTCACGCTTCAATAGTCCGGACGATGTATATAGTCCGGCTGTCCGGATACCCCCTAATCAAGGACTCCCTCAGTCGCCCCGAAGAGGATATGCCCATATCCGCAGGCGATCTTTTGCAAGAGCTTTCACAACTGCACGAGCGAGCTCGGCAGGTGATGCAGGGTATTGCCCAAGCTTTGTGGCCATCTGCCTCCCTGTCAGGAGGCATGGAGGAGCTTGTAGAGATGCTCAAGGGAGCGTGGCGGCGCTTCCGATTATGGAAGATATCGTCCTGCCGACGAGGTGCGAGGGAAGCCTGGGCCATGGTGAAAACACGGTACACCAAGGTTGATTCGAATCCCATGGCCGAGGTCGGACCTGTAGGGTCATATGGGAAAGATATCCCCGTTAGCTTGGTATATGACCAGGTAGGCTTAGCCGCAAAGTATTCCCAACAGGATTGTAGGCTAGACAGCCTGTTGGATGGTATAG